>OY821521.1:156091197-157291197 GCA_963682025.1 Cordilura impudica | reverse complement strand
TTTTCCTTTAAAGTTGCTACTAACACATACATAAAACAAGTAAGAAAATTATAGTCGGTCTAGACCGACTATACGATACCCTATACCATGCGTTTAGAAACCCTATCTCTTAGGCCTAACTAACTGGACATAGAAAATAAGCAAAAACCAAATTTGTGTGGGATTTTTATTAATTTTTTTGGCTGCAGATATGAAAAAGTTCATATCGGATACTATATCTATATGGGGACTAGGTCCAAAAATGGACCAATCCTGAACATGTTTGGTAAAGTCTCTTGTATTTTGCATTATTGTTGTTTTTAATAGATTTAAGTGAAGATCGGGAAGCAGTCTATATGGGGCCAAAGGGATCATTTTTGGACTACTCATTAATGGATGTAATGAACGCATACAAACCCAATTTGAGTAAGATCTATATGACAATTTGGATCTTATGGCAATTTATGTCGATTTCATAGGGGTAATTTGTATGGGGGCTAGGTCTTTTGCGTTATTTATTTTATTATTTATGTATTTGTTTTTCTCATTTTCAATTTTTACTTTATATACATTTCTTATCGATCTATAATTTGACCACGCTTCGTCAGTGTTCTCATACCTTGCGATTTGCTGTTTTATAATTTTTTCTCTTTTTAATACACGAAGTTCATTATTAAACCACTTATTTGCACCATTTGTATGTTGTATTGTCTTCTTATTAGTAAATTTTTTGATCACTTCTTCAAGAGATTTATCCAACACTACTGCGTTTTCATTTACACCATTATCTATGTTATACTTTAATATTGCATATAATTGTCTGTTGAATAAATTCTTGTTATATTTAAATATATCTTGAGCCTTAATATTTGTTTCCTTTTGACTAATGTATTTATTTTCAATATTTATGTACAAAGATTCGTGATCTGCTATATTATTATTGCAAATATTTTCTACCGTCACATTATGGCTATTTGTTATAACATAATCAATTATAGTATTGGAATGTTTTGTTACCCGTGTATAATTGTTTACGATTTGTTTCAATCCATTATCATTTAAACTGCTTTCAATTCTATTCTTATAAAAAATATTTTGCGACCAATCTATATTAAAGTCTCCACATATTATTATATCATAGTTGTTATCACAGATTTCATCTAATATTTCATCAAAAACTTCGCAAAATTCGGCCTCCGTACTGCTCGGTGATCTATATACTGCTGCAATTAACATACGTGTGTTATTATATTCTGCTAAGCAAACTAATATCCAATACTTGAAATTTTCAACTTTCTCGAATATTTTTGTCATTCTCCATGATCTTTTAAAGTATATAATTACACCTCCAGTCCGTGAAGAGTTAGACAAAGACGCTATGTGGTCAAAGTCTGCTATCATTATTTCACCGTCTTCAATATCTTTGGTTAAATGTGTCTCCGATAAAATAATAAATTCGAGGTTTTCCGTTGCAGCAATTACTTCCACCTGATTAAAATTATTAATTAAGCCTTGTACGTTTGTGTATAGTCCACGGATATTCTTTAATTGTTACATTACTAAACCAATTCTCTTCTTTTTCAGATTAAGTTTATTTTGATAAACTTGACACTCTTTGTTATTGGTTAGGTGATTTTCGTCTAATCCCATGTTTAGTTTAATGTTCATTCGCACACAATTAATACATTTTATGATCTGCTCTTTATCACACTCTTTAGTCTTATGATTGCCATGGCATTTTAAACATACCTCTTGGTTTCTGCATTCTCTTGCAGGATGATTATATCCCTTACATTTAAGACATTGTATTATTTCCGTTCCATCAAAAACCCTACATCTTTCCCATCCTATATTTACCTTTTTCTCTTTGATCAATTTATTGTATGTTTCATTATCCGCAATTAATTTTATGCCATATAGTGTTTTATTGTTTCTTTTATATTGGTATCTTTCTATAATTTCTAATTTACTATTATTAATAATTCTGTTTTGTTTCTTTAATTTTTCAATTATTTCAGATTCTTTGTATTCAAAAGTCATGTCTATTATTTTCACTTTTAATTTAGTTGGACTGGGCACCTTAATTTCATATCCGTCATTTAATTCATTTTGTATTGCGCTTCTAATTTTTTCTCGTTCCTCGTCATTTTCACTTTGTATTACAACTGTTCCATTTCTTCGATTTTCTACTCTTATTATTTTTAAGTTCACCGGGTCGACCTTATTATTTAACTCTTCTTTTGTTTTTTCAACTCCTTGTTTTTCTTTGGGCTTAACTATTAGTGGTAATTGTTTATTTAAATCTGGCAACACAGCATTGTTTTTAACCGCCTCTAAGTATGACATTTTTGTTTGTTTTTCACTTGTGTCTTTGATCACTTTTTTTATTTCATTGCACATTACTACATTTTTTTCCTCAATTGATTTGCACATTATTTTGTTGTTGTCCTTAAATTCATTTATGTAGCTATATAAATTTTTAATTTCCTCAACATTTTTCTCAAATGATTTCTGAACTTTCTCAATTTTCTTCATCCTTATTTCATAACGCGTTTCAATAGCTTCCAACAATTTTTTAATTTCGTCTTCATTTTTTTTCAATGACGAACCAAATTCATGTTTATAGTCCACTAAATTTTGTTTATTTTTGTGCACATCTTCATGTATTTCTTTTACAACCATATCAACATTATGTATGTACTGCATACAGTCCTCACAAACAAAACGTATAAAATTATTCCCTTCAAGTATTTTTAATGAATATTGGTCGATACCGGAACATTTATTTGAAATATGATAAATTTTATCACACACTCCCATACATCTAATCCCGGTTTCACCACGAATTGATGTTTTGCATTTTTTGCATTCAGCCATTACTGACTGGTTATGTTTTTTTTTTTTTTTAACTTCAAATATTTGTTTATTTTATAAAACTTCACTTTTCACTAATATAAATTATTATTTTCAACAGCTTTTAATAGTCCTATCTATTTTAAAACTGATAATTATTTTAATTTTATTATTTTTTTTAAGAGCTTTATCACAATTTAACTTTCTTAGTTCAGGGTTACCATCTTGCCACCTGCAGTTTGATTACAAGTTATACATGGACACACGGACGGACGGACAGACGGACGGACGGACATTGTTTAATCAACTCAAAAAGTGATTCTGATTCGATCGGTATAATTAAAGATGGGTCTATGTCAAATATTTTTGGTTCTTACAAACAGCAGCACAATGTCATTATACCCAAACCACATAGTGGTATAGGGTATAATTATACAATGATATGTGTGTGTTTATTACATTTGTTAATATGTTTATAATAAAATTGAGTCTGATTTTTGTGGTGATTTGTGAATTGGCTATAATCGATTAGCATACCTTTAGGGTCTTTATTTAATGAAAAAATAAAATTTCCTAGAATTTGCACTCGAATTTCCAGGGCTGGAATCTGTTAGTATATATAAATAGTTAACCATTAATAAACTTACTTATTTCTTCATATAAAAATCACTTTTGCAGCCAATAATAAAATCAAACCAACCAAGTAACTCACCATAGACCAACAACAATAACAGGGATTTAACCATAGTTAGTGTGACTGACTCGTGTTGTAATGTCTTTAATGTTTCTTTTCTTTTCTCTTCTCTTCTTTACAACTAAAAAGAATATTACCCCATGTACAATATAAATGTAAAATTATTGGTCAATATCTTACAACCCCATTAAATTAAGACAAACACAATGCAAACTACAATTAGGACAGTAAACGGCAACAACAAGTGTATGGAAAAAAATTTAAGCATATTTTTGTTATGCTTAAAATGCTTGAAAAGACACGACGGTACATATTAGTTGAATAACCAACCCACCACCCAAAACTATAAATGAAGAAAGACTTAAAAAAAGACAAAATCAACATAATTTGTAATTTGGAAATTTGTTTCGTGTCCGAGCATAAGAAATGAGTTTGCCCATTCAAACTAGCGTATATCCATCGCACCAGTTAAAAGGCAGTTGTTCTGAAGTAACTTGAAATTGAGGCTCCTCTCTTATTTAATGTACTGCGAAACCTACAGAAATACTTATTGGCTTATCTGATTTCAGTGGAGTTAAGTAATTATGAATTGGTTCTTGTAACTGTGTGGGAAACCCTGCCATACATGAAAGTAAGTTTGTATATGCCGCATATACTGACTTAACGGATGCATTTACCACCATCGTTTATTCATATAAAAATTTACGACTTAATGTTCGGTTAATGTTAGTAATGTCACCATGAAATAATGGCTCAAATTATGTTGAAAAATACATATAACAGACCAACAACTACAACTACAACTTGGTTTAATACAAACGACTATAAATATAGCTCAAAGGACGAATGAATAAATGAACATATGGCAGGGTTGAGTGACTGAATAGGTCATCAAATACACCATTGGTTCATATAATGCAAGAATCTTGCAAAAAACATCTATAAAATATTATATTTATTATGAATTATTAAGATGTTGTTGTTATGTTGATGTTATTTAATAAAAACCTGCATACATTTATAGATGTACTTACACAGATATTAATAGGATATTTTTTTGTTATCCTGTAGGACAAGGAATGGGATTTATTTTTATAGAGTCTTTTGTGATTCGGTAAAATTCTTTTGTTTTGTATATATACGAAGCTACTTTGATACAGAGGTGAGAACTTACAACTGTTGGCCAGTGCAACGGATTTTGAAAAACTTAAAATTGGGCTTAACACTGTAATTGAATCATTGGATTGGCAAGCTGCTTTTTTCAGCAGTTTCAGCAGTTTGGACTTCTTATATGTACAAGGGCATTTCCAACATTACCTGTTTTTAACTTTTATGTAACTATAGTGATATTCTTTCTTCGATGGTCTAAAGAAGTTCTTTCTCCAAATTATTTTGCCAACATATTCCCAAAAGATTATAAACTTTACATAATACTGCTTCTTATATAACTGTCATCTGTGTCAAATCTATAATATTAATAGGCTAGACGATTTCTTGTGACCGATGTTTTCTTCTACCGTTTCATCCCGATTTTTACCAAACGTTTATTATTTGAAAGGTATTTCTTTCTAGCCGTTTTGCAAATTTACATTTTTTAAAGTTTTTTCCTTTATTTTGAGTAAATTGCATTTAAAGTTACTACTAACACATACATAAAATTATACAATGCTATGTGTGTGTTTATCAAATTTGTTAATGTGTTTGTATTAAAAATGAATTTGTTTTTTTATGTTGATTTGCGAATTGGCTATAATTCATTAGCATACCCTTAGGGTCTTTATTTAATGAAAAAATAAAATTCCAGAGAATTTGCACTCGAATTTCGAGGGCTGGAATCTGCAAGTTTCTTTTAAATTTCTTCGTTAGTTTAATAGTTATGCCCGTTTTTGTAAACACCTAAAAGTTAATTTGGTGATTTTATCAATGGTTTTGTTAAACAACAAAGTTCCATTAAATTTTCTTCACTTAATGCAGAAAGGTTAATGATATTGTAGAAGGCCTTTCGTGATCAGGCTATTTGAAAACAAAAAGGTTTCAAGTGCTACAAACAGTGCTAAGAAGACAGAAAAAGCGTTTAACACAAAGAGCGCCCTGGTTGAGAAAAACAACAGCTGGGGAACAAGTCAATATAAAAGATTTGGTGCTGAAAAATCGTCAATTAATAACAAGATATCTTGAAGATACCATGGCATTTCAAGAGGATATGTCAAGGCCATATTAAATGATGTTTTATGCCTCAAATGCTTCAAATCCTGATATGTTCCAAAAACTCTAAATGTTTCAGCTCATTGATTTGGGACTCAATTCTGAGAATTGCACATGAAAGTAGCCCCAAAAATAAGAACTTTTGCATTATACGTTTTGTCAAGTTGGTTGCATTAATAATTTAATGGTCATACGATTTTTTTGCTCAAGGTGGCTTTTAATCACTTTTTTTATATTTTAACACGGTTACATCTCAGTATACCATACGTAATATCCCTTTTGTGTCTGAAGCAAAGTTGTAGATATTGAATAGCAGAAAAAAAAACGGAACACACCTACCCGAAAAAAGTGCATCCAGTGCCTTAAAAATTGCAAGAATGCCCATTTTTCACTTTTTATGCTCAATAACTGGATTACAAATCCACAAATATGCTGTTTTTTAACCACGCAATTGGTTTCTCCGAGAAAAGGGACTTAGTGTGTGAAAATTAAGTTTTTAGAAGAAAGAAACGCATTTAAAGTTTCTACACCCTTTTAGGTACCAGAATCCACCGTTTTTGACAAAAACCCTTTTTTGACACACTAGGTCCCTTTTCTCGGACAAGGTCACATATATATGTACATATACATACATATGGGGCGTTTCATGTCAAGTGATTCAACTTTTAAAACCGATGTCTTCCGATCGGGATGAAATTTGCACCAAGGTTAATCCTATTGGATAGTAGTTTAGACGCAATTTTTCAACCAGATCGGTCCAGAACTCTCTGAGTCAGAGGGAGTCAAAATTTGACATTTTGACCAAACAAGTGTTTTTTCTCATCCATGTAACTTTTTACCTATTGTTCTTAGCAAAATTTGCCCCAAAGAGCAGATAGCTATTTCTTCAGTCTTTCGGAAAAAATTAAAAAAAAAATATTGACTTTTTTTTCAAAATCAAAAATTTCTTTAACTTTTTTTCAAAAAATGAAATTTTTTTTTTGTTGGGCTCAAAAGAAAGCTTAGGTTTTTCCTTTAAGAGCTTTTGTTTTGTAACTCTAGACAACGGTTTTTCAATTTTTAGAATATGCACTAATTTGAGGTTTTTTTTCCTATTAGTGTGTAAGTGTTTGCAAAACCTTAAAAATAAAGAATACTGAGAAACTAGACAAATTTGCTTTTCCGACAGTATGTAACATACCTAACTAAAATTTCATACCTTCGATACTGAAATACACGTATTATGTTAACCTCAGGAAAAAAAATTACTTTTTTAATAGAAATGTTGAAAATTAATTTTTTTTATTTATTTCTAAAAATAATTAAATTAATATATAATAATAATAATAAAAATAAAAAAATTAATAATTTATTGGATCCATTTATAACATAACTATTTTTTTAATTAGTTTATTGTAGCTGATGAAGTATTTAAGTTTTGTAAATTTTTATATACCCAGTCTTTCATCCAGCTTATATCTCGCCTTTACTTGCTGCTTTTTTGCCAATCTTTTCTTGGCGTTACTAGGTTCAGATGTTTCTTAAACTGATGTTGAAGGAAATCAACTTAAATTGCTTAACAGATGACTCGCCAGAAGATTTACACGAATACTACGATTGCCGTAAATTGATTATGTGTCCTAATGCAACAACTTCTTGCCACTTAAGTGAAGTTCAAATTGCCCGGAAACCACATTCATCAAAGAGAATTTAATCAACTCTTTTGATCGCGAATATATTGAGGAGGTGAAATTTGAATCTTGGATTCAGTCTGACAGAAGCACATTGAAAACAATAATTTTAAATGTGGATGATTTTGTGGAAGAAATGTGTACAGGATTGCTAAACTTGAGAACCCATGACTTTTTAGTCAAAGAGCAATGGTCATTCTTCAAGGATTTGAAGATACATTTGAAGTCTGGTGAATTTTGTTATTTCGTATGATTTCGCAGAAATCTATATATATGTTCTTCAGGATGCCATACAAGCTTTCTATTTCAATAACGATCAAGCACCTATATTCACAGTAGTTATTTACTACATGAAAGATGAGAATGTGGAACACAAAAGTGTGGCAATCATATCCCACGATTTAAAACATGATACCGTTGCAGTTTATGAGTACCAGAAGATAAAACTAAAATATCTAAAATCTAAATTTACAGTAGAGCGTAGCTCGTCAAGTCTAGCCTCCAGTGCTCTCATCAAGATCGCATCTTAGATGCGACTGCTTTATTCCATTGTGCAATGAATTATTGTAAAGAAACTAAAAAAGTTTTGAGTAGCAAAGAGGATCATGAGAAAAAATTGAAAACACTGAAGAACAGATTCGATGCTGCGATAGCAATCGATGGCACCGCTCAATACCATGCTTTTATACCGCTTGTCGATGGAAGACCCAAGTTTTCTGCCTCCACTTAATGCGACTTCTTTCTAAAGCCAAAAAAGAAACCAGCAGCGAAATCAACAGCTAAACGTAGTAACGCCAAGAAAAAATTGGCAAAAAAGCTGGGTGAAAGACTGGGCAATTTAAAATGAACTTAAATACTTCATCCTTTACAATAAATTAATTAGAACAAGTAAGAAAATTATACTCGGTCTAGACCTACTATATGATACCCTATACCATGCGTTTAGAGACCGTGTCTCATAGGCCCAACTAACTGGACATAGAAAATAAGCATAAACCAAATTTGAGTGGTATTTTTATTATTTTTTTTTAGCTGCAGATATGAAAAAGTTCATATCGGATGCTATATCTATACGGGAACTAGGCCCAAGAATGGACCGATCCTGACTGTGTTTGGTAAAGTTTCTTGTATTTTGCAAAAATATATACAAACAAAATTTGAGAAGAATCAGTGCAATATTTTTGTTTTTGATAGATTTAAGTGAAGATCGGAAAGCAGCTCTATATCGGGCCTAAGACTAAGATTTGTCCCATAGGGATCATTTTTGGACTTCTCATTAATGGATGTAATAAACGCATACAAACCCAATTTGAGTAAGATCTATATGACAATTTGGATCTTATGGCAATTTATGTCGATTTCATAGGGGTCATTTGTATGGGGGCTAGGTCTGAAAATGGACCGATTCTCACCAATTTCAATTTCGTTTATCCTATGGGCGATATAAGCTTATATGCCAAATTTCATCAAAATGTATTCATATTTGCGTGCGACCTGCAGTTTGATTACAAGGTTTACATGGACACACAGACGGACGGACGGACGGGCGGACGAACATCGTTAAATCGAATCAGTTAGTGATTCTGATTCGATCGGTATAATAAAATATGGGTCTAGGTCAAATATTTTTGGTAGTTACAAACAGCAGCACAAAGTCATTATACCCAAACCACATAGTGGTATAGGGTATAAAAATAGTTATGTTATGAATGGACCTACCTAATGTGAGTACGATAAAATTTTATTAAATGCTTTATTTTTTATTTTTATTATTATTATATATTAATTTAATTATTATTACAACTAAATAAAAAAAAATAATTTTCCAACATTTCTATAGAAGAAAAGTGATTTTTTTCCTATTGCGGGTATTACAGTATCGTAGGTATGAAATTTTAGTTAGGTCTGTTACATACCATCGGAAAGGCTAATTTGTCTAGTTTCTCAGTGTATGCTTTAAGGTTTTGGAAACACTTACACACTAATAGGAAAAAAAATCAAAAATTGAAAAACCGTTGTCTTGAGTTACAAAACATTTTTTTTTGATAGATATCCCACTCGCATCCCACTAAGCGACCAAAAAGCCCTTAAAGGAAAAAACCTAAGCTTTCTTTTGAGCCAAAAAATAAATTCCTTTTTTGAAAAAAGTCAAAAAAATTTTTGATTTTTAAAAAAAAAGTCAAAAAAAAAATTTTTTTTTCTTTTAATTTTTTTTCCGAAAGACTAAAGAAATAGCTATCCAATCTATTTGGGACAAATTTTGCTAAGAACAATAGGTAAAAAGTTACATGGATGAGAAAAAACACCTGTTTGGTCAAAATGTCAAATTATGACCCCTCTAACTCAGAGAATTCTGGACCTATCTTGTTGAAAAATTGCGTCTGAGCTACCACTCAATAGGACTAACCTTGGAGCAAATTGAATCCCGATCAGAAGAAATCGGTTTCAAAAGTTGGATCACTTGACATGAAACGCCCCATATATGTATACTTCGCTTGACTCTCACGCGCTACTATCTCCGGTACATACATAAGTACGTTCATTCGGTTTTTGAAAAAATAAGCAAACATGATCGAAAATACATGTTTGCTGGGGAATTAAAAACAGCGTATTGTCATTATTTTGATGAAACAGATTTGAAACAGTGGTGGAAATTTTAAGCCGAACACAATGTGCAAAAGTTGTTATAATACCCTTATAATGTGGATGCATGGCAAAGGCGTACAGTTTTATTTTAAGAAGAAAGTAATTTGGGTGCTAGAGCTAACTGGACATAATGAATCTAGGTGCTAGGCATGCATAAATTACAGTTATGGATTGAATAGAAAAAAATTTAAAACAAAAGTATACATTCCTGCTTTTACTGCGACACTTCCAGTACAATGCGCTGCTGTTACCGATCCCCCTAAATCTCCGAGTCTGGATACTGTGTCTGTGTCCCTGCAAGCCGAACCCGTTTTCACCAATCCGATCAATGTGAATTATGCAGATTGAACACCCGATATTGAAAATAATACAACGCAACCACTAATACAAATCGAAATGGATTACATTATGGCTACGATGGGACTATCACAAAAAAGTTCAGAATTTTTAACATAATTTTTGAGGTGTAAAAAAATCACACAGAAAAATGTCAGCGCAACATCATACCGAAAACGCCAAGCTGATTTTTTGAAATTTTATTCCACTGACGAAGCAAATACGTTTCTTACTGCCATGATATCCCAGTACTAGTGAAAAAATGGGAATGGATTATATCGCTGGCGACTTGCGTTTATTCATCGACGGGTCGGTTCAGTTTCAAGTTTGAAGGCTGTTCTATTACACAAAACAACTAAAAAACCATCCATTACATTGGGATTCAGCACAACTATGAAAGAATCGTATGAAATATTGGGCGAAATTTTTGGAGAAAATCAAATACAATGTACACAAATGGAAGATTTGTTGTGACCTAAAGGTTGTCAACATAATACAAGGCATTATATTAAAGGGCGGTTTTCCAAAAAACTTCTGCTGCAAAACTTCAATGTAAAGATTGGAAAACAAGAACTCCCTAGCTCGAGAAATAATTAAAATTACGTAATGAACCTTTGATAAAGGATGAAGATGATATTTTGTTGCCACATGAAATTAGGAATAGCTGGGAAATTAGAAATAGCGTTGAAGTGGTAGTCAAAGATATTGAGGACGCCTATGACTGTTGGAAATCCATCTTTCTAAAATTCAGTGCAGCTAAAATTAGATAAGGTACGTATCGTTGTCTGTATTTAAATATCATCATATCTAAAATTGTTCACTTCAATATATTCGCATTACCAATAATTTTTTCGCAAATGCTTTTTTTTATTTCAAACAGGTACTCTGAATCTACCGGATATACGAAAATTAATGGAAAGTGAATATTTCAAAAACAAGTCATCGAAGGCGTTTTAGGAAAGAACCCTGTACTGCGAGATGACATACAGACACGAGCGAATAAGTTGCTGTTTTATTTTGAAAAAATTAATGCATCCATGACATTAAAATTACATTTCATGCATTTCCACCTTGATACCTTTTGGCCACAATTACTTCAGGAATCGGACGAACAAGGAGAGAGGTCCCACCAGGTGACCATGACAATGGAAAAGCGATTCAAAGGCAAAAAATTAGATGCATTGCTTGCGGATGTTTGTTGGTGGAGATCTAAAATTATGCAGTTTGAAGATGAAAATACCAAAGATGAAGATGACACTGAATTTGGTGGACACACTGAAAAAAACATGCCCTTCAATATTATGTCTAAGTCGGATAATGATGCAGACTTAGAACATGAATATGAACAACCTACGAAGAATACAGGATCATCAGAACTACAAGCGTCAACTTCAACGAGCATGGATATTGACAATAATTAAAAATGTTCTAAATTTTGCTTCCATGCATAGATAGCAAATACAAATCTCATATTTTCTGTGTAAGAATAGCTGTAATATGAATCGGAATTTTCATTTTCATGCAAAATAAAGTTTATAAAGAAAAAAAAAAAAAAAGAAACGGAACAGCATACTTGTGGATTTATAATCCAGCTATTGAGCAAAAAAAGGTGAAAAATTAGGAAAAGAGATATTCCGTACGGCATACCGAGATGTAACTGTGTTCAAATATAGAAAGAGTGATAAAAAGCCACATTGAGCAAAAAAATTCGTATGGCCATTAAATTATTAATGCAGCCAACTTGACAAAACGAATGATGCAGGAGTTCTTATTTTTGGGACTACTTTCAGGTGCAATTCTCAAAATCATGTGTTGTACTTGTTAATACAACTGACATTAAGATTTCTGAATACCAGAATGAAATGAAGCGCATCCGCATCGTTGCAGAGGCCAAACTTTGAATTTTTGCATATTTAAAAAAGTTAATTGTCCTTATCTTACCGATTTTATGATTTGATGATTATGATGATTTTAGAATTTGACGTCATTAACCCATTTGGACTTGGCGCCACAATGACCCCAAGCTAGGACTACTAAGTCAAAAATTAGAATATTTTACAAATGCCGCTTAATTGTGGATCATTTTAACCCCAGGAGCACGAAGCGAGGTTTTCGTAAAAATATAGCACAATTTTATTTCCCAACCCATAGTAAGGGTTTGATCTAGTTTACTAGAACAATTAATATATTTAAATATGTCAAAACTCATAGTTTGGCCTCGGCAAGGGATGGGTTAGCGATGGTCGATTTAATTCCAAATTTTAGCATGGAATACCTGCATATTCGGTTATTATATTTTAGGCGTCATATCTAAAAAATTCAACAGCACTTACAAAATATTTGATTTTTTTGAATAAACTGTCTTTCATTAGTTTGGGGTCATATGCTACCCCAAGTCCAAAAGGGTTAATGGTGTCATATTATTTTTTTCAGAAACCCTAGGCTATTAAGATATAATGTAACATTTGAAAGTGGAAAACTGATAAATTTGTGAAACAAAGTATTGAGAAAGAGTACATTTATTCAATATTTCACAAAAAACTAATTTTTCGAAATCCGCATCATAAAATTCCTTGTAAAAAAAATTCTGAAACACAAATTTTCTTAAAAATTCACACAGTTAATCTCTAATATATACTTAACATAACTTCAAAGTGCCGGATCCATTTTTTGAAATTTTTTTAAGAAAATTTTATCAAAAAAATGTTCAAAATTTTCTCAAAAAATTTTCAAATTTGGTCTTATTTCGAATAGGTTAACAACGTGGTAATAAAACAATACTTCATATCTGAGTACTTATAGGTATAGAGACCAAGCAAAAATCATGGCTTTAATCAATTTGTAAAAGTTGAAGAAATGTTCATCACATTTCATGACATAGAGTTTTTTTTTTGGCACAAAAGTGGTCTGGGGCATTTGTTGTTTCTTGGCGACTCTTTATTCGATTTTAAAGTTATATAGCTTTTTGAAAAGGCAATTTAGTAGTCATATCGATTCATATAACAATATGTCGAAACAAATTAAACTATAGAACGGAATTTTCGTAAAATCTGATAAAAAGTCATATTTTCCCCATATAAACACACTTGGAATTTTCAGCCGCGTTGAGCCACCTCTAAATGTTTTTTGATTGGCCCAAAACTTTGTATTTCTCAGTTTTTTTGCTATTCACATATTTCTATGGGGTGGGACCGAGAGTTTGAACACTTTTTTTTATTAAGGGCCACCATAATGTGTATCTATAATACCCACATCAGTAGTGAAAAAATAATCCCTGTAGTACTACTTTATGTCATAGTCCCCATATAAAGCTGATTCGCAATCCTCACTTAACTCTCAAAAACTAAAACGTAAGTGGCTTTAATACATATGATCATGATCGGTTCATTTTTTGACCTAGTCCCCATATAAAACTAACGTCAGATATGAAATTTTTCATATCTGCATGCCACGAATTAATCTATATCTATAAAATTCATTTTCTGTTTGTTGTTTGTTTGACCGCTATACAAATTTTTATTTTTCAACGGATTCCTATGAAATTTGGTACTCACAATCTTTGTACTCCAGGCAAGGTCACCATATCATTCTTACCGCCCACGCCTACTTCTACGCCCACTTTTTATAAAAAATTCATTTTCTGTTTTTTTTTGTATATTTGTTTGCTATAAAAATTTGTATTTTTCAACGGATTTCTCAAAAATTTGGTACGCATGATGACTGTACTCCGAGAAAGGTCGCCATATGATTCTTACCGGCCACGCCTACTTTCACGCCCACTTTTTGTATACAGGTCATTTTCTGTTATTGGTATGTTTGTTCGCTATACAAATTTTTATTTTTCAACGGATTTCTCTGAAATTTGGTACTCACAATTTTTGTGCTCCAAGCAAGGTTGCCATATGATTCTTACGTCCATGCCTGCTTTTACGCCCACTTTTTATAAAAAATTCATTTTCTGTTTATTTTTTGTATATTTGTTTGCTATAAAAATTTTTTATTTTTCAACGGATTTCTCTAAAATTTGGTACACGTGATCTCTGTACTCCAACGAAGGTCGGATTATATCTTTCTGACCACGCCTACCGTTACGCCCACTTTTATACATTTCATTTTCTGTTTTTTTGGTATATTTGTTCGCTATAAATATTTGTATTTTTTAACGGATTTCACTGAAATTTGATACACACGGGAATAACTTCACGATGAACTAATTCCCCAAATTTAAAAAGAGGTCCCCAAAAAATATGAACAAATTCCCCATTTTTTTTTAAACGAAATAAAAAAATTAACTTAACAAATTCGTTCTTTAATTTTTACATATTTTTATTTATTCTTTTCAATTGCATTATTTCGACGCGCTCACGGAACGCAGCTCAGCAAGCTATGTTAAGAGAAGCGGAAAGGCCTGAATCTACTCAAGTGTGTACAGAAATCCAGCGGCTAAGACAAGCTGAATCCAGGGAACCTGAAACTCCTTAAACAACTGTTTTCTCATAGACAATTTTATGTCGCCTGCTCCAGAGTATAATATTTTCGTAAATGCACCAGATGGAAAAATCAGGAATGTTGTATTTATATCACAAAGCTCTAGAATAACTAAAATTCGCAAATTTTAGACATCATACACTCAAAATACTCCATGCATAAACATAGTTGTAATGGTTAGCAGGCGCCGAGTCCTTAGTCCCCAATGAATAAATTCCCAAAAAAATTAACTTATGCCCAAAAAAATTGGGGAATAACTTCGCGATGAACAAATTCCCCAAATTTAAAAAAAATTTCCTTGAAAGATATGAACAAATTCCCCATACTGCTCTCGATATCTGTCCTACAACATATTTATTTAATATCTGTATTTTTTTCAATAGCATCGTTTCGGTGCGCGGAATCGGCGCGAGGACGCGACGCGCTCGCGGAACACAGCTTAGCTAAAATATCGGAATGATCTGAAAAATATAATTTGGCAATTACCATAAGTTGACAACAACTGCGCGGCAGCACTGGTGTGGCTGCCAAACGCGCGAACACAGCTCAGCTAAAATATCGGAATGATCCGAAATATATATTTTGGGGCAGCACGGGTGTAGCTGCCAAACGCGCGGACGCGGACACGACTCGCTCGCGGAATACAGCTCAGTGAAAAGGCTTATGTTAAATTTTATCTAATTAAATGTTGATCCAAATAGGCCACATATATACTATAAGCAGTTGCTTAAAGCAGCCTTGCGGCTCAATTTTAAACGTCGCATTCATTTTCCATTTTTGAAACTTCTATAAATTTGACGTCTCTGCTCAATGATGATCATTTAATGAATGAAGTAGTTCAATTTTTAAAACTTCTGATTCTTTTAATTTGCAAAGATTCCGTTATATATGATGTTTACGAAATAAATAGACTTAAAAAAAAAACTTCAAGCGGATTCGCAGCTTATTTTTGAAGTATTTTTGCTGTAGCGTCTTTTAAAAAAATTTCTAAATCAAAAATAAAAAAAATTTAAAATTTAAATAAAAAATGAATTTACTCCGCAAAAAACGTAAACATTGGAGAATTTGTTCACGATGAAAAAAATCCCATACAAATTTTTGGAGAGAAAGTTAATTTTTTTGAGGAATTTGTTCATTGGGCACTAAGTACTCAGCGCCTGGTAAGCATAGTGAACCATTTTCAAGTCAAAGGCCTTAGGATCCCGGACAAGATCGGGTAAAAACAGCTAGTAACAACTAAAAATTTTTATATTTGTTTCATTTATTGTTACCTATTGCTGTCAAAAATACCCGTTCTCGACCCTCCCTAGGCTTTATTATTTCTGGATCGATTAAGTGTTATTCAGACAACCGTATATCTATATATCGATTAAGGCGAGTCAATTTGTTTTTTTTTTTTCGCAAAATTGTATATGCACAAAATAAACAAGGAATCATACTGAGCAACTTTGCTGAGTAAACTATGGTTCTAAAATGTATTTCGATCCAGCGATTTTTAAGAGGAAGTTTGACTTTGTACGGAAAGTATACCTAATTTTTAATCGATTTTGGTGAAAATTGATATGGACATAGTGTAAAATCGTTTTAAAAACGTTTTTCCAAACGTTAAAAATAAGAAAAAATAATTAAAATAAAAGTGTTTTCAAAAAACAAAAAAAGACAAAAAAAAACCCATAGTTTCTCGGGCAAATATACCTGAATATGCGTTTTTCATACACTATGTCTGTACCAATTTTCATCAAAATCGATTAAGAATTAGGCACACCACCCATACAAAGTCAAACTTCCCCTTAAAAATCACTGGATCGAAATACATTTTAGATCCATAGTTTCTTCAGCAAAGTTGCTCAGTATGATTCCTAGTTTATTTTCTGCATTTACAATTTTTCGGTTTTATCGGTCCTCTACAAATCGACCCGCCCTAATATCGATGGCAAATACCAACATTTGGATGAATATTTAAAACAATCGGATCACAATTGAAAGCACAATTAGACACATAAATTTCCCATCTGATTTGACCCTTTTTTACTCAAGGAATCATATCTTGGTCAAGAAAAATAGCTTTATTTCATGATATAATTTCCATATAAATTAGCCTGAAATATGTTCGCGATAAGATCAAATTCAATTGTCTCTCCCCAAAATCTAGTTGTGCTCCAACTAAAATTGTGAGATGCTGTTAAATGTTTTTTCCTGTAAAACAGTCATCGTTTTCCATTTATTTTAAGCGTAGATAATATAAAACTTTTCCAATTTGAATCCAAACTTCTTTAAATAACTCTAGATGGACAAAATATCATTATTTCAACTCACAGCTTTTTGCATGAAATAACTCGATAAAACCATGGCATATTTTTCGGCATTCTAGAAAAACACCACTGCTTGCAACATGCTCTATCAAACCAATCAACACACATATAAAACGACTATTCGATGCAACGTCAAACCAATTTTTTTTTTGGATGGACAAACAAAACATAACAGCATACAAAAAAAGCGCATTTCCGGTGCAAAAGTAACCAACACATTCATTGACAAATGTACGTGTGTGTGCGTGTGTGAGAGTTTATTTCTCCACAATAAAATAGGGGTATAAAATGTATGCAACCCCTATAATACATAGAAGAAGAACCTAGCAGAAACGAAATGCACAAATAAAACAAAACGAAAAACTGAAACATGCTCGACGAATGAACGCACAGAAATTGGTAAACGCCTTTGTACGTGACTATGGAAAATAGGAATGGGCGTTATGACACAAATACATTTATACAAACATACCCTACAAGCCTACGTGCATACATACTTAATTATGTAGGGTATATACTCGTCTTTGATTCTTGAGAACCTATTTAATAACGAAATGGTGTTTGTAGTTTTTTGCGTTGGGGGCTTTTTTTCTGTATTCTCCATATCATACGTAAGACGAAATAATAGTGATGACAGTAATGCATTTATTATAAAATAACAAGAACCTGCATGTATTTCGTATTAAAAACTTACGACAAACATTAAGAATAAGCATTAACAAAAACAACATTTCGATGTGTGAGGTTTAAATTATGTTGGCATATTTTGATGTATATTGAGGCATGAAACTGTTTTCCACATTTTTCTAAAGTTTGCGAACACTTGAAAGAAATATTTTACAAAATCAATGACCTCTTTTTCTGAACCAAAGTTTCAATTGATTTATGGTCAAATTATTGATTTGAAAAAGTTTTAAGACGTTTTTATATTTGTGTTTTATATTTGCTAAAGTTTTCTAACCAATTCACTATGGGCCAACGTTTCATATAGTTGGAGAAAAGTTATTTTAGAAAATAAAATTTTTCATGTATTGTAAAAAGTCAAAGTTTCTTTCGTGGGTTTTGTTTAGAATTTGATCAATTCACTATAGGTCAACTACCTAATATATTCAGAAAAATTTAGTTTTGAAAGAAGCTGAAAATTGGATATATTTATGGATGTAATATCTTATCAAATGATGAACAAGATTTTGATGTTTCCTTTTTTGGTTTATATTAGAAATAAAGCAAAGGTTCAAAAATTGTAAATGTTATAATCGGTCACAGAACACTATTTTTGGAGGCGATTCGGTTACTATTAGTGAGTTCAGCCTAATAACGATTTTATGATTGTAGATAATCAAGAAAGCCCATGAATTAACAAAGGTCAGTAATATGTTTGCTAGGAAGCACAATTATCAATAATTCTGTTCCAATATGTGTACAAACTACTGGTCAATTACATCGCTGATAACTTAAAATAAATTCCTTAAAATAAATTCTACATTTGAGGATCCAATACTTGTTCGCAAATTTCCAATTATTACACTGCCTGTCCTTTAAATAGGCAAAGAAGATAATGTATGCTTTTTAGTTATGCTAATGGATTTATATTATATAGTGCAACAGCCATTATGTGGTGGGTGGGGAGGGAGGGGGGGGGGGGTGAGAAATTTCAAGTCAAGGTGAAAGTACTAGTCCAGTATAGTAAAACTGCAAAAAAGTTTGGCGTTCTCAGGCCAAGATTTTCCTATCACCTATTATAGCTTTTCTTATCAGCTATTACTCTAGAACCACTGACTACTTCTTATTTCAGTCTTCAGCAACTGAAATTTTCAACTTTTTAAATTATCTTTTACTTTTTTTTTTAAATAACGTAAGATATTCAGTGCAACAGTGAAAAAATACGCCGAACATGATAGTATAGGTTCGATTCTATTACCAAAGTGTAGTTAATCCCTATAATCAGTCTGGTGAGTTTGGCAACCATTTTTTATGGACCTCTAAAGATTCTGAAAATTAGCGGGCTTCTCAAAAAATTTGTCATCAGTTTTTGTTCAACAGCTAATTCAGACTTGGTGATACCGCTTTAACAATAATGTAGCTAAGAATCCGTTCAACAAATCTCAGCATAACTTACAGTCTTCTCATTTTTCACTAACAATATTTGACATCATTGTAGCCACGGCAAGGCTGTACAACTTCTGTGAACATATGAACACAATCTGAACGTGTTTATTCATAGAAGTCACTTTATACTTTAAGGGGGGCGGGGAGGGTAAGGTTTTAAAAGTTGAAAAAAGTCGTATTTTTATAATTCTTTTTTGAAGACATGAATAATGTTGGATTATTTATTTCATATACACGTTAAAGCATAATATTTGAAGAATCTTTGAAAAAATTTTCAATTATAAATTTTAATAAATAAGCCCGTAACAGCGAAGCTACGGTGGCGTTGTTGTTTTGCGGTGAACATCATAACTCGTTACCGGATCATGAGAAATATAAAAACCGAAATGCGTTTTAAAAACCGAAATGCGTTTTAAAGGTGTTTCCTGAGGTAGTGACGAAAAGTTTTTTCATTTTGTTTTTTTTTTTTATGGCAGCATTTTGAAGTTATAAAATTTCGGGAATTTGTTGTTAATAAATGGGGAGAAATTGGAAAATTAAAAAGAATTCTTCGCGGTTACCTGATGATTTATGTGTAAATATAGTGTGTAAAATTTCAAAAGAATCGGTCAACTAGATTTTGAGTTATGATGTTCACGGACTTCGAACATTTATTTGCGAAAAAATCGATTTAAAGTTTTTTAAAAACGGATTTATATACGATATACCGTATGAAGCCGGTTGCTGGAAACGCTCCGATTTACTTGAAATTTTGACACAACACTCTCGACGTGTTGTACATTTTTTAGATTTTTAAGATTTCTTCTTAAAAGCGCATTTTTAGGATTGACCTTATTATGTACGATAATTTATACAATTTTTTTAACCATTCCGAATTTTATGTGAAGAAATGTCATCATAACGCGTTCAATTGGCACTAGTGCTCTTTTAATGACATTCATGTCTCCCAACTTAGAATCTCCCCTATTTGCCTTTGAATGATTCTGGTAGTGGTTTCAATTATATCAAAAATTACAATTGCATAAAGAGCACAGATATTTTGTGTATCCACCCTATAGTCCCCATAGCATTACCACTACTTTAAGATCGCAACAAATACGCCACTTATGGTCATCATTTATTTTTTTTTTTATTTATTTATTAGGTCAATGGAATAAATCCTTACAGGCCTGTATAAATGATATAATTACATATGTACATATATTGAAACAATTAAATGATTTAAAAATAAAAACAAATAGTTAGGAATTTAAGAAAATAATGATATTATGCTTAATTACATCAGTGTTCAACGAAAAGTCAATTAATTGATTAAGATTATTATAAACACAACATATTCTTCTAAAAGGATCAGCTAGCGCATAGTTGGTTTGAAAAGATTTAACAAAGAGTGGTTGGAATTGGCGTGATACTCGTTGAGGAACATTAAAAGTTATATTGTTGACAAGAAAGTCAGAACAGATTTCACCATTAACTAGGTTGATCATAAATGTTACTTTTAGCATAGTCCTACGGCTTTCCAAAGTAGGTAATTTTATTAATTTAAGTCGATCAACGTATGAAGGTAGATTAATTGCAGAATTCCAAGGTAAGCCACGTAAGCAAAAGAGTAGAAATTGTTTCTGTACAGACTCGATTCGTTGAATATGAATGTTATAGAAGGGATCCCATATTATTGACCCATATTCTAAAATAGGTCTTACAAGAGATGTAAAAAGTTGTTTGGTTATGTAAGGATCAATAAATTCTTTTGCCCATCTTTTAATAAAGGCGAGTGTACCTCTAGCTTTATTAACTGTCATGGTGACGTGAGATACAAAGTTTAATTTAGGATCAAGTAGAATCCCTAAATCCAGAAAAGTATCAACAAGTTCAAGCTGATATCCGCCCAGAAAGTAGTTAGCAGGAAAAACATTATTTCTAGAAAAACGCATACATTTACATTTTTTCAAATTTAGTTCAATTAGGTTACGGTTACACCACGAAAAGAAATTGTTGAGATCTGATTGAAGATGAATATGATCATTATGTTGACAGTAACTTAAAAAAATTTTAACATCATCAGCGTACATTAAAACGTTACAAAAATTTATCACTTTTGGAAGATCATTGATGAAAAGGGAGAAAAGAATTGGTCCAAGATGGCTGCCTTGAGGAACACCAGAAGTCACAGTAATATCTTTAGATGATATATTATTATACATTACACGTTGTGTTCTATCAGAAATATATGATTTTATCCATTTAAGGCTTAATGGTGTTAAACCTAATAAATCCAATTTGATCAGTAGAAGGTTATGGTTTACTTTATCGAAAGCCTTACTAAAATCGGTGTATACTGCATCTGTTTGTTTCATATTTCATTTCTTGCAAAATGTGGTCCACCTTTTCATGTTTCCTTTGTATTGGTGCTATAGCCTATATGAAAACATGGTTTCTCGCATATTTTATGTCAAATCACAGCTTTTAGACTCTGCCTTGAGTAGAAATCATCTCTTGACGTGTATTTTTGCCTGCGTAACAATTATATAAATTATGTTTCCGACCTGGATTTGTTGAAATACAGGGGGTGTCAAATCGGAGAAACGTTCGCTTTCCTTTTTGCCAATCGAAAAGATCACTATTTGATGTATACATTCTTAAATTCTTTACTAAGGCTACGTCTTGTTCTCTTTGGCCTAAAAGTACCAT
Organism: Cordilura impudica; assembly: GCA_963682025.1. Taxonomy (NCBI): domain Eukaryota; kingdom Metazoa; phylum Arthropoda; class Insecta; order Diptera; family Scathophagidae; genus Cordilura; species Cordilura impudica. The sequence goes on along the minus strand of OY821521.1, from coordinate 157,269,214 downwards.
AACAATAACAAAAATTTTATTATTTTTTATAAAAATAAAAAAAAAATCTTATTTTCGATCTTTATCATTTTAATGATCGAGTTTGAAATTATTGAGGCTCAAGATCAAATGTTTTTACTTAAAATAAAGCCAAAAACATTGGCACATTTGTTTCAAAAATTGATCTATTTCTGAATGACAGCTGTTTCGGGAAGAGTCACCAACCCTCATCAGTAACCAAAGGCAGTAGAGTGTTTGAATGGTAAAAAGCCAAATTCTTATATATTTTCTAACAATCAACCAAGTGAGAATTCAAGCAAAAGTTATACTATTTAAACCTATTCCTATATCATAAACTAAAATATAAAACTGCTTGGAAACAAATATGTTTGCATATGAGCACACATTGCATGCTACAATATACATGTTTGTTTTTGTCTTGAATATACAAGAAAACCAATTTGTTCTTGCTAAACTTACATTTAGCGTTAACGGCGTGCCCTCCGTATTTTTAATTGCATTACTTTCTATAAAAATAAAAATTAATTTAACTTTTTACCAGACAAACTATCTAGTGCTTTTGGTTACTGATGATGGTTGGTGACTCTTCCCGAAACAGCTGTATAACCTTTCATGCAGAATTAATTTTTAAAACAAATGTGCCAATGTGTTTTGCTTTAATTAAAGTAAAATTATTTGTTCTAGAGCCTGAATAAATTTAAACTCAATAACAAAAATTATTTATATTATTTATTATTATTATTATTTGAAAAAACTAATTAAACATCAAATCAAATACATTTAATTGTTATGCTATTCTTCGCGATCGCAAAAATATCACTGAACAAGAACCTTAATAAATAACAACAACGAAAACAAAACAACAGCGTAACCAAAAAATATTAAATATTTAAATCAACAATAGAAGAAATGCAACAATAATAAAGAAAGTTAAAAAATTGTAATAAAGGTACACTCTATTTTTAGGGTACAAAGTGGTTTCTATGTGCTATTTAGAGTGACTAAAAATGTTCAGATTGTATTAATATGTTCACAGAAATTGTTCAGTTACAATTGTGCCAAATATTGTTAGTGAAAAATTAGGAGTCCTAAATTTTTCCAAAAAATGTGTGGAATAAATTGATTTTTTTTGTATAAAATGTTTATAATATTTGTTGAACGGCTTCTTAGCTACATTATCGACAAATATAGTTAAGCGGTATCACAAAGTCTGAATTAACTGTTGAACAAAAACTGATGACACCTTTTTGAGGGGCCCACTGATTTTCAGAGATTTTTGAGGCCCATAAAAAAATTGATAACCAATCTCGCAAAACCGAGTATAGGATTTTACTGCCAACTGGTAGTAGCATCGAACGTACACTGTCAATTCCGTGTATTTTTCAAAAAGTATTTATTTGTTGCACAGTGTTATTATTTATAAATATTATATCCAATATAAAATTAATTAAACTAGAGGACCCCTGCTGCTCCGCAGCATTATATTATATTATATTAATTTTTATAATATAATACCAAAATATGCCAAGAGAAGTTAACGTACAGTAATGCCAAAATATGCCAAGAGAAGTTAACGTACAGTAAAAGTAAAGTTGATTGTCCACGCATAACTTTCCTCAAACCCAACGAATTTAAGCAGCTAATAGCTCAAAAGAAGGAGCTTGATCCACTGAGTGTACTTAGACCTATTTCAACAGCCCATGTTAATTAGAACTCTAGTTATAGAGGTTTGAGAGAAGAAAAATATTATAAAAAATCTTGAATGTAAAGTTTATTCATAAATTCTTTTAATATATAAGATAATTTATTTAACTAAGCCTTGCTTCAATGTTGCTGAATAATGAAATGGGAAATCATCAATCGTGGCCTGAGAACACCAATCCCTTTAGAGGTTTTACTGTATTAGTTTAGTACTTTCAGGCTGACTTTGAATTTCTCACCCCCCCCCCCCCCAAACAATGAGCCCGAACAGTGTTATTAGTAAGTTGTGCATAATAAGAGATGATTCAAATAATTTACCAATGACTTGAACTCATGGTTGCTTTAATGGCGCCTTTAGAATTTTACTTAAGTTATTTTCTCATTTATGTACATTAAGAAATTATGTCTATCAACAGCTCATTGATTTGACCGTGGAACCCCTTTGTGTTGCAAACAAAATGGTAGAATGGTTGGTTTAGGTGTAGGCATACATCCTGTAAGATTCAATTGAAATCAAATGGAAACCATTCGGAAGGAAAATTATGTCGGATAAGATCACCTAGTTATAGATCCATTAACTCAGATTGGTCATCCAGTATATATCTGGTTAGCATTGTATACCTTCACACGCGCAGATGAGAAGAAAAACTAACTCCTATTCTCCATGTGTACACAGCTACCCCAATGTTCCTTATGCTGAACTTCGTATCTTCCTGTGTAGTTACCGACCAGCTAATGACCGTGATCCTCAAAATGTCGCATCTACTCTTAGGTAGGAGATATTTTGTCCGTCCACATCTACCTCGTAGTCCTGAATATAACTGTATACCGCCATACGTTTTTCGTAAGCATTTCTCTCTATGTTATATCTATAATATTTATGGCAAGGCGATTTTTTGGACTGATATAAAAATTTAAGTGAAGAACCGATTTCTACAAAAAATACCTCATATAAAAGGTATTTATTTTTAGCTGCCCACCATATTTACAGATTGCACCATCTGGAATATTTTTTCATTTAAAGTTGCTACTAACACATACATAAAACATATACTGTGAGAGTGTTTGCCAGACTTCATAAGTGCAGTTTGCAATGCAACACTGCAATGCGTAGTGTTCATAAGCACTTAGTTTTTGTTTTGGCAATGTCGCAATGACTTAGTTTTGGCGATTTTGCAAGTTCATTATTGCATGGCGATGCTTTTCAACGCGCAACATCTGTCAAATTTGTGCTTTGTTTTTATTTGTGATTCTTTGGTGCTTGGTATATGTTTATTTTTACCTTTTTCTTGGCGGTTAAACTAAAAATACATCAAATATTTCAATTTGTAGTAGAAATGACGGAGTTATGGCAAGTTAAACTTTTGTTTATTTCAAATTTATAATTTTACGATTATTTATGACTTTTTTATATATCTATTCATAGGGGAAAAAAAGTAGAACCACGAAAGGAAGAGTCTACTGATAGAAGTTCATTTGAGGCATGAACTAGATTTCAGCTGTAGTTTTTGGAAATTTGATAACATCTCCCTTTAAGCGGCAAATCGTTTCAATAATTTTAACAAACACCTTATATGCGAGACCAAAGCGATCGCCGGCATCTCTGAAAGAATAATTATTGCCAAGTTTCCAAATTGTAATTTCTAATGCTTTTTGTAACGTAATTCCAATACGTCCAATGGCATGTGAATGCCACCAGGACTTAATCGCAATCTACAACTTCTTAAAAATTAAAGTATTATATAGTTTTATAAAATTATAACATTTTGTAATAAATACCTGAAATGAACTTTTTTTCATTTGAAAATGCTTACGATAATTTTACAAAAATTTAAATTTTTCTCCTTAAATTTTGGCTAATTAATAATGCTATACGACAACGCTTTCTTTCGTTTATAATATTTTTGATCAATGTGCTGCTTGAGTTTTTACAATCAGCCAATTTGAAAGCGGTCTTCATTATTTTTGCTGAATATTCATTTTAAAATACTGAACTCTACAAAAAGTTAATCACATAAAGAACCACAATCTAATCCGCGCAAGGACAAAACTTTTGCCACTTCATAAATGTACTAAAATATTATTTCATTATTTGACAAAGCAGTACCGCCATAAAACATTGTTTTGCATTGTAAATGAATTTCTTTGCAGTGCATTGCAAACTGCGTTGATGGAGTCAGCCTTTCTTACAAATATCAAAAGCCCTATGTTGAATTGTGAATTGGCTTAAATTTATAAGCATACCTTTAGGCTCTTATAAAATTATTAATTATATGAAAAAATAAAATTTCCTAGAATTTGCACTAGAATTTCGAGGGCTGGGCTCTGCTAGTTTATATTATTAATTGAGTACAATTCCCAATATATGAGTGGAATTGTACTGTTTAAAATTCAAACCGATACAATACACCAAGCATGTGCATTCTATTTAGTTTCAAATCGAATATTATTGCTCTAAATATAGGTTCATATTTGACTTCAATGCTAGAACATTAAACCGCTAAGTCAAACAAACAGACCGAGTCATTTTACTTGTTTTTAGCTACGAAAACTGCATTGTGTGCGAACAAAATTCCTACTCAAATTTTGAATACCTAAAACAATTCCTTTGGTTACCAGCGAATTAATTATTAAAAAAAAAATTTTTTTTTTTTGATATTTACGACATACATCAACATTTTGATCAATGTCAACATTGAACTTATAGTGAGTTTGCAATGATTGTAAGAACTCCTTATGATTTAAAAGTGTTAAAATTTTTTTATAATCTGCAAGCTAAAACGTCGTCATCACTATTGACTACTTCTATATGCCACATGCTGACTGATTTACGAATACTAGCAGATTCCAACATCCGAAATTCGAGTGCAATTTCTAGGCAGCTTTATTTTTCAACTTAGCCAATTCACAAACCAACACTTTTATGGTTTATTATTATTGTGAATGAAGATAACAAACTCATTAAAAACCACATTCAGAAATTTAATAAAACACACTTAGCATATGTATAATTTTATGTATGTGCTAGCAGAAATTTTAAATGCAATTTACTCAAAATAAAGGAAAAATCGGGATAAAAAGGTAGAACAAAACATCGGTCACAAGAAATCGCCTAGCTTATTATTATTATAGATATGAAAGTGAAACACCTGCGACATTGAGATATCATTCCTTTGGAATTACTTCTTATTATTGCTGAATAGATACGAATTTTTAGATGAACTGATAATGCAAGTCTTGATTCATTAGATTCATGCAAAAATTTCCCTAAGTACAGTAATCAGAGAAAACGAGCTGTTTGATTAGTGTCGGTGAGTCTACTGCTGAAATCAATTTCCGATGCATGCCTTGTTTAACAAACTTAGTATTACTGTGTGAAACATTCGAGATTTCAGAACTTTAAAATCGCTTTTTTATATAATAAATACAAGAGGCACCAGTCACACCACACCAAAAGAAATATCTGTGGAAATCATTATTACAAAATAGCTGAGATGGGGATTTTGCAACTTAACTTGAGTGCATACATATTTATAAATAATAGCAGATTCCAGCCCTCGAAATTCGAGTGCAAATTCTAGGAAATCTTATTTTTTCACTTAATAAAGACCCTAAAGGTATGCTAATAAATTTTAGCATCCTTTTTAAATTAGTGCACGACTATCTGCTCTTGTGAGTGACAGCCGATAGCGGGGGTTGTTTAGCTCACTGCAAGGCCACAGTTTGCTGCTGGTAATAGAGCTTGTTAACGAAAACCAATATCATTTCGCCCTAAGATTTTTAGGCAATCTTTTGTGGTTCATTAGATTTACATTAACAAAATCGCAGTTTCCATTAGAACAAAGTTCATTTGCTCTGTAATTATCTTCGATACTTTTGTATTAAGCCAAATATTTATATAAATAGTAATAATCGTGGAATTTTAAATATCACCAACAAAAAGATTAACTCAAATATCAACCGATTGGACTTAATAAAATTCATACGGCTTCGGCTAGGTCAGACAAAAGTCAGGCATGCCTGTATTTCAAAACTCCTAATTGCCTACCCTTGTAATTACAACCTAACTTATCCAACCGATCCCTCATATCATTTATCAGAATGCCCAAAATACTACAATCAAAGATCCCGATATTTCAACATCAGAGTTCCGATGGAACTACTTGCCGATCCAACTGATAAAAATATTTCAACAATTATTAATTACCTAAAATCAACAAACATTTTTAACTTAATTTAATTATTTAATTATAATTATAATTTGTTAGACTGTACTTACAGTTTTTTTTAGTGTAATGTTTTGCTTTTGAATGTACGCTTCTCTTGATTACTTTCCCGACAAAATATTATTAAAACGGGACTTAGATATAATTATGTCAATAAAATGTAAGTTATTGATGTGAAATTTACTTAGCCGTGATGTATTATTTCTATTGGGAAGTTCCCGAACTAGTTGCTGTATTTTGGTAAAGATAGTTAACGTTTAAGTCGGTAGAAATGTATTAAACATTTTTTTTTTCCTTAAGATAAACTTAATTTTGGAATGGCGAAAAATAAATTTCTGAACGACCCGAAAAAGGGACAAATCCAAATGTTAAGAGCAAATGACCTCTCTAATAGAGAAACTGGACGCCAAATCAAGAGGTCTGAAAAGGTTGCAAGAAATTATTTAAAATCAGGTGATAAACACGGAGCTGGTCATTCAAAGTTAAGATAACATCATTACAGGTCGTCACAAAATTACAACTTCCAATAGGAATACGCGATGTCCAACAGATTTTACGAACGGACGAAAATGTTAAATGGAAAAAAGCTACAAAATAAAGTGTCAAGGTTAGCTTTTGCGAGAAAGCACACGTCGTGAACTGAAGTTTGGCGCAAGGTAATTTTTTCCGATGGAAAAAAATTCAACCTCGACGGACCTGATGGCTTTAGTTTTTGATCTATGCGAAAATGATCGTCCACGAATGAGTTGCAATTTTTGAGATAGTTCCGTCATGATATGGGGAACTTTTTCGTACCATGGAAAGCTAAAATTATGCTTTGTTCCGATTAAGTATATCGATATGTTGGATGACGTCTTAATTGAGGACTTGGAAGAGAATGCTGACACAGATTTTATATTCCAACAAGATAATGCCAGTATACACTTGTCAAATAAGTCCAACGATTTTTTTTTATCTCACTCCATACAATTCCGCGAAGCCCTGATTTAGACGTTATGCAGAGCTGTGTATGCAAATGGAAGACAGTACTCAACGGTTAAAGAACTAAAACCGTCGATTTTACCAACCTGGATTGATTTGGATATTAATACGCTTCGGAAGCTAATAGGTTCTCTCCCATCCAGAATTTTTGCAACAATAAGCCAGCAAAATATTAAACATATAATTATACCCTATACCACTATGTGGTTTGGGTATAATGACTTTGTGCTGCTGTTTGTAACTAACAAAACTATTTGACCTAGACCCATCTTTTATTATACCGATCGGGTCAGAATCACTCTGAGTCGTTTTAGCGATGTCCGTCCGTCCGTCCGTCCGTCCGTCTGTGTGTCCATGTAAACCTTGTAATCAAACTACAGGTCGCAAATATGAATATATTTTGATGAAATTTGGTATATAAGCCTTTATCAGCCATAGGATGAACGCTATGGAAATTGGTGAAAATCGGTTCATGTTCAGACCTAGTCCCCATACAAATGACCCATATGAAATCGACATAAATTGTCATAAGATCCAAATTATCATATAGATCTTAGTAAAATTGGGTTTGTATGTGTTTATTGTATCCATTAATCAGTTGTCCAAAAATAATCCCTATTGGACAATTCTTAGTCATAGGCCCCATATAGAACTGCTTCCCGATCTTCACTTAAATGTATAAAAAAACAAAAAATATTGCACAGATTTTTCTCAAATTTGCTGTGTATATTTTTTCAAAATATAAGTGACTTTACCAAATATGGTTAGGATCGGTCCATTTTTTGACCTAGTCCACATATAAATATAGCACCCGATATGAACTTCTTCATATCTGCAGCCAAAAAATTAATTAATTAATTATTCTTATTTTCTATATCGAATTAGTTGGACCGAAGAGATAGTGTCTCTAAACCATGGTATCGTATAGTCGGTCTAAACCGACTATAATTTCTTACTTGTTTGTTATATGCCTTTGAGCTGAAGGCCTCAGTTGCTATTGCTCCTGTTAGTGTAACTGTGATTCTACAGCTTCTTGGATTTATTACAAGAGTATGTAATTATTTCCAAGCCCATTGATCTTCAAATAATTAACACATATTTCTTCTTTTGAAAGTCTAAAGCCCTTGTGTTATATATTATTATATGAAAATTTTTTAAACTTAGGATACATGTGGATATGTAGCATTATTTTCAATGTTCGTTCTTTCCCCTCTCTAAATTAAAAATGGCAGATTAAGAATAGCTTCGTTCAATGCCTATATTTTCAGGTTAATTTCTACGACCTTTCCGAATATATATGATAATTTGGTGCTTCTCTAGTACATTAATTTCTTTAATCCACAATTTTTAATATTTTATTTTAAATTTGCCATGCCTTTAATATAAACGTGGAAAAATCTTTATTTTTGACCTTTCTCCTTGGCTGCTTTCCCATAGTTTCTCCCTCAATTTATGTCCTTTTGTTATGTTATTTTCAATTTATCCTATTTCCTTTTGTAAATGACTCCAATCTTATGCCACTACGACTTGTTAAACAGTTTCGAGAGTGTAAATTTTAAGTATGTGGTAAAACAAATAAAATCACAAAATATTTGTTGTTTGTTAAGTTTGCCGCCACTTGTGTCATAATTTGAAAATATTCAACTTTTACGATATACGTTCGTCTTACTTGAATGGAAGAGTTCGTGTGGAAATATTAACTATATAGAAAAATTGTACAAAACAAACCAAATCAGGCAAACACACAAACAAAGAAATCAACAAAGTTGAGAAAAAAAAAAAAGAAAAAACTAACGAATTTTCTACTAAAAACAATTCAAGTACAAGTTTCAACCAATTTGTGTTTAAAAGTTGTCGAAGCAAGAGTTCAACAAGAATAAATATTTTTATGCTAATCAGAAAAATTGAAGTCTTTGAGTGGTTTACAACATTATAGAAGAATATTAAATTATATTAAAAAGCGTTATGAAATCTAAATAGAGCAACAAGGGAATTCCCAAACCTATAACAGAGTTATCTCAAAGTAAGCCTTGATTGAACTAAAATCCACTCACCCTTCTAAGAGTATTGTCTTAAATAAGCATTCCTATTTCTTAGTTAAATGGAAAAACTTTTATTTCAAAATTAGTTTATTATCCTTCAAAATAAATACTGATCCATTTTTAAATTGTTTTTAAGTTCTCGTTTGTTGTGTGGCCCTAGATTTCTCCCAAGGGATTATCCAACCAGGGATAAACCTCTGGACACTGATCGCATACGGTCATATAACGTGTTTCGCCAGTTGATTGTTTGGTCAGCGTACAAGAGACAGATCTGCAGGGAACCTGAGGTTTCTTGAAGCATCCTTTAAAGGGTTTACCCAAAGAAGGATGTTTTAAATATTGTATGACAGCAGTGGGTGTAGTGATATAGACATTTGGCAAGGAATTGGCATATTCTAGAAATCTGTCAAGATAAAGAAGCAGAAATTTAGTTTTGCGGCCAGCTGTTTTAGACAACATTTCGTTTACTTACTTTCTAAACGCTTTGAAATTATTTGGACTTCTGCCAAACCAAGCAGCATGTAGATACATGCCAAACGGGCCACGATTACCATCATAATGTCTATGGAAATTATCTTTCATCCATTCTACCAAGCTATCCACCTCATCTTTGGGCAAGAAAATACAACCGTCTATCATTGAACAACTGTAGCCATCATTATCTATCCACATAACCATGGGAGTAACCCACAAACCAGGCAAAGACACTGTGGGACAAGGACCAATTTGACAATCCTGCATCGATAGATAATCCAGCGTATATGGCCACATGGCAGGATTTCGATACTTTTGTGTGGGCCATGAACTATCGTAGAGTAAGCCCAAACGTTTAGCCGCTATAAATGAATTATTACCCGAAGTCTGTAAATATGGCAGACGCATGCCTCGTATATGTTTACGATTAATTTTAGCAAATCTTTCCAAAATATCAATTTCATGGCCAAATTCTCGCATAATTAAATCCACATCCGCTTTTCGCCAATAATCAGTGCCAAGGCCATGAGTCACCGAATGCAAAGCAATTTCGTGGCCCTCATTGTACAGGGCATTGACCTTTGTATAATCGGTGTATTCGTGTGATATAAAAAATGTAGCCTTAGCCTCACAGTGATCGGGATTAAGTAAGTTGGCAAACAGTTCTTCGTATTGTAAAAAATTTAAAGTATTGACGCCATCATCAAAAGTAACGGTTATGAACTGAAAAATAATGATGGAAAACAGAAAACAGAAAAATCTATAGCATGATTGGAAAAAAATTGTTTATATCAGTCGAATATACGATATATTTCACCATGAGTATTGGGAATGATTAGTTACCAACAATACAGCTCATAAAAATAATCATAATTTATAATTAAAGACGATTTACTTTGAAATGAATTTGCAAATTTATGATAGCTCAAGATTTATACAGAATGTATAATGTGAAATCAACTTCTAAAGTAATTCTGGGTCGATCCATAGTTAGTTAGTTTTGTTAATAATAAACATCACCACAACTTTATGTCTAAGGTACGCTTCAGATCAGTTTTACAACTCCGTGAGTAACCTGCGTCATTTAGTTTGTGCAACTCACCGAACTTGAAAATTTTTATGAGGGTTGATAAATATTATGAGGACTCTGCGTCATCAACTTTACCAGTTAAGTAGTTTACTGATTTCAGTTTAATCTGACTAAGTAATGCCGAAAGTTCAGGTCGCCCAAAAGAGGTCATCATGGCAGATGTTAACGCTAAATTCCTTCGAATTATATCGGAGTATCATTATGGATCTATCATAATAGTCCAGAGATCTAGGAACAGTCAAAACAGTGTACTTCTCGGGTAAACGTGCACTAAAAAAGGCCAAGGTGGCCCAAGGCTTGTCGGCCAGCAAGATTATGGTGACAGTTATTTAGAATATTAATTACATCGGCTACCCTAAAAAGGGTAAAACGATCACCGGAAAATATTATTGACAGCTCTTGGACAAACTCAAACATTAATTTGGAGTAACCGCATTTGGCGAAGAAAACAGTGTAGTTGCAATGGCAAAATTCCATAAATTGGGCCCCTCACAACAATTTCCTGTTTCCATAACTAAAGAAATGGCTCTGTGGTTAAAAATTGGTGTAAATGGTCAGGTCATCATTGAAACAAAAGCTTTTTTTTTGAAGGGTTTCATAAAACCTATTATTTGGAAGGAATATCAAAAATTAGAAAAATTCTTGACCAAATGTATCGAGCTGTAATAATCCTACGTTGATAAATAAAATGCTTTTTGAACGAAAAAATATCTTGTATTCAGAAAAATGTGTCTGCAAACTACACTCGTAACTTTTACTTAAAAATATTAGCTTATATCTTGAAAGAATCATGGTTAGATTAATGATATTACTGGATATACATAATTCTCCCATTTTCTATTCCTCTATTTCTCGATCAATATAAAGTTTTTTTTTAAGATTTATAGACCAGTAATGCTATGATTGGTATTTATCCATTTTTGAAGCTTTCTGTCAAGATTCGACTAGATTAAAACAAAGTGTTTGATGTCTTTTACAGTCGTGTTTGGGCTAGAGATAATGGCTTTTTATAAAGTCAATATAGTCTAGCACATTCGCAAAGAATATGCTGCGCTGTGTCTGAACCAGACATTTTGTTGTTCATTAATATTTCAGGTTGTAATCTTTAATATGCAGTTAAGGTCATTAAGTCCCTTTTGTTAAGAGGAAGTTATCGTTTATGAATTATGATTCCCTCCATAATCTAAATTCTTCTCTAATGTAACCCCCAGATAGAACATAAGACAATGTTTCTGGAATAATAAAAGTACAACGATTAGACAAGCAGATTTTTCATTTCCCTCGTAGCCTAAATTTTGTCTAGAGGGACTACTTATCAATAAGAATGGTTCAAAAAGGGCAATAGATCATATGCGGTTTTTAGGTACCTTTTAAAGAAAACGTTCGGCGGACATATGATGCCCATATAGAATTCTCTGTGATAGAATCTATGTGGTTATTCTATTCAATTAATTAACTTTTTCTGAGAAGTCATATAAACCATGCTTTTCCAGGTTAAATTTACTTCTTCTAGTTAAGGGAACAACACCAGTTGATTGAACACTATTTTTTCCTTTCTCACATTTTCAATAGTCATATGATCATATCAGATGCTATCAGTACTACAACTTTATATTTGTGTATTAAGTTTTCTAGAAAATTCCCAACTCACCTGTGGTATTTCTTTTTCATGTCCCTTAAACTCTGATTTAGGCAATGTCATTCCTGAACATCTACAATTTGGGGGTTGACATTTTTCGCGGTTGCATGCCTCAGCTGCTTTCAATTCGATATCGGAGACGTTGCCAATAGTCGTTCTAATATTCCAAAATATAGCGACCACTATTAGAAATTTATAAAACTTATTCATTTTGTTACACTTGCATTGATAATTTCAACTATAAAAGTCTTTGTTGAAATTTGTCTCTCAACTATATATATGGAGTTTGTGTTGGACTCGAAAGTGTTATCTAAAATGTCTTATCAATTGAGTCATTCATGCACGTTATCGCGCATCGTTTTGTGTCGAAAAATGTTTATTAGTATTTTAAAACAAAAGAATTGATCAATTACAAACAATTAACAAGGTGGAAATTAAATTAAACTTGCAAATTGACATATGGGGCATACCCTAGTGACGGTTTCACTTACTTAAAATGTTGGTATAATAGGTAAAATTATCAAAGGAAGCATTTAAACTTTTTATTTTTCTCAAACATAAAAAATTTTGCAAGTTTGGAAAACATTTGAATTTATATAAATGTGCGCGTGTAGCACGTGATATATACAAGGCTCAAAGTTTGACTGATATTCGAAACGAATTTATATGTATAACTACGTGAGCGTTAAACATGTCCCACTGCTTAAAGCTAAGTGTCCATTTGGGATGGATTACAGAGGGCGCTTTGGGTTTTTAAGACCTTATTTTATTTAACATTCATTTTAAAGTCTTGTTAAATATTATATTTTCACCACGATCTTGTTAATTCGTTACATTATCACGCACAGTCACGGAGAGATTCAAAACTCATATGCACAGGGAAAGAAAGAGTTTTAATAAAAATTTTGTTTTTATGGGATACATGGAAACCCATTCGAGATATTGGTATTGGCAAAAATAATAAAAATGAAACCTGCCCAATTGATGCAAACGAACTTAATAGCATTTTCACTTATCTTCCGACGACAATAGTGAACAGTACAGATTCGAACAACAATAAACTGCATTCGAGTTTTCTTGTGTTAGTCAGTTTGATGTATTATCCAGTTTTTCATTAATAAAATCAAACGCCATGGGTTTCGATAACTTACATCCCAAGTTTATCAAGATCATTTTGCCATTAATATTGCCTTATATAACACACCTATTTAACACCATTATTACATCAAGTTCTTTCCCTAGTAAATGGAAATATGCAAAAATAATATCTATTCCAAAATCGAAAACGGAGTATCGCCCAATAGCTATATTAAGCTTTCTATCAAAAGTAATGGAAAAACTACTACATCTACATATGAGCAAGTATATAAACGAAAATCAACTAATGTCTGACAAGCAGTCCGGATTTCGTTCTAACCACAGTTGTACTACAGCTTTGGTTAATGTAACCGAGAACATAAGACGTGAACTTGATTGTGGTAACATAAACTTTTTGGTACTTCTCGACCATTCAAAGGCGTTCGATACAGTAAACCATCAAACACTATGTATGAAGCTAAAACACTTTTTTAACTTTTCATCCACTTCTACGCAGCTTTTACATTCATACCTCTCAAATCGGACTCAATCTGTATACGTTGATAATTCGACCTCAAGACCTGTAACACTCACGAGAGGCGTACCTTAAGGATCGATTCTGGGTCCACTTCTTTTTTCCATCTATGCCAATGATTTGCCACAACAACTATCTCACTGCAAAATACACATGTATGCGGACGACGTTCAGCTGTATCTGAGTGGGCCAGTAAGCTCCATAGAAGAAAATGTTGAAAAGCTAAACTATGACCTTAATAAAATACATTTTTGGGCCACTGCAAATGGACTTTGTCTCAACCCGCATAAAACAAAATGTTTGATTATTCATAAATAATAAACCATCAGAAAATCGAGATTGTAAAAAAGGTCAAAAATCTTGGCATAGTTTTCAATAACAACTTGACTTGGTCAAGCCACGTAGATACACTTGTGGTTCAAACGTATATAAAGCTAAGATCGCTTTGGGTAACTCAGTATTTCACGCCGTTAAGAGTAAGACATCTTCTTGCAAGGGCATACTTAATTCCTAGTCTACTTTATGACTGTGAAATTTTTGGCAACTGCGACTACGCCAGCAATAAAAAACTAAATATTTTGTACAACAATATTGTTAGATATGTTTATGGACTGAAGAAACGTGATAGCGTTTCGACTTTCTCAAAAGTCTTTATGGAGTCTCATTCGATAACCTTATTAATATAAGGGTTTTAATGTTTTTGTACAAAATTATTTACACTGAGAAACCCCTATATCTTTATGATCAACTACAGTTTGCTAGATCTAGAAGGGGCAAAAAACTTATTATCTCTATGCGTCGATGCCTTGTGTCAGAATGGCAATTTTTCATAAACGCCACACGTCTTTGGAATGCAATTCCACACAACCAACAATTAGTTAGCAACGCGATACATTTTAAGAAATTTTTGTTTAGTTACTTTGTTTAAATATATTTAATTTTCATTTTTTTAAATTCATGAATTTTAATAATTTCTTGTATTTATTTTACTTTATTTTAAATAAGTTATAATTTTTTTTTTATTGTATTTTAATTTTGTGGCGAATTTTTGAACGATGAATATCCTGTACTTTAATTACAAGACATGTCTTGTTGTACAGGAAATTAATAAAGAAATAATAATAATAATAATAATTATTTTGTTATTTTTGGGTTTGCCTTGTAGCTTGCTCGATTCCATAAACTTTGGAAATAATCCGTAATAATCGTTAAAAAAAATTTTTAATTTTTCAGAAAGACTCTGATAAACATGATATAGAATAGATCTTAAAAATACAAAATTTTTTCTTATCAATTTAAGAAACTAATGTGAACTTTCAGTACTTTCCTACCGTTATATAATTTTTATACACCACTATGTGGTTTGGGTATAATGACTTTGTGCTGCTGTTTGTAACTACCAAAAATATTTGACCTAGACCCATCTTTTTTTAATTTACCGATCGTCTCAGAATCATTTTCTGAGTCGGTTTAGTGATGTCCGTCCGTCCGTCTGTGTGTCCATGTAAACCTTTTAATCCAACTTTAGGTCGCAAATATGAATAAATTTTGATGAAATTTGGTACATAAGCTTTTATCGGTCATAGGATGAACGCTATTGAAAATCGGTCCATGTTCAGACCTAGTCCCCATACAAATGACCACTATGAAATCGACATAAATTGCCATAAGATCTAAATTATCATAAAGGTCTTAGTAAACTTGGGTTTGTATGTTTATTGTAACCATTAATCAGTAGTGCAAAAATAATCCCTATTGGACAATTCTTAGTCATAGGCCCCATATAGTGCTGCTTCCCGATCTTCACTTAAATCTATCAAAAAACAAAAATATTGCACAGATTTCTCTCAAATTTGGTTTGTGTATATTTTTTCAAAATATAAGTGACTACCAAAAATGGTCAGGATCGGTCCATTTTTCAACCTAGTCCCCATATAAATATAGCACCCAATATGAATTTTTTCATATCTGCAGACAAAAAATTAATTACAATGCCACTCAAATTTGGTTTTTGCTTATTTTCTATATCCAGTTAGTTGGATCGAAGATATAGACGGTTTCCTAACCATGGTATAGGGTATCGTATGGTCGGTCTAGACCAGCTATAATTTTCTTACCTGTTAGTTTTGTCAGAAGTACAGTTTTGCTCTGATTTTATATATTGCAGCTCCTTTTTATAATTAACGAATGGGTTAAACTCCAACCCTTAAAATTCCTTAACAATTGGTAAAAGAGTTGTACGAGTACTTTACTAAACTAAGAAATACATAGAATACAAGAACACATTTTAAAATATGGCAGCGTAAAAAGTCAAAAAATCACTAATATATTTATCATAAAGTCAACATACGAAGGCGGATCAATAAATCCGTAAGAAATTCGAATGAAAACCATTTTTTTAATTACAAATTTGTGCAAAGTTTCTCCAACTTCTTGAATTTTTTCCAAATAATAGGATAGTTTAAGATCCTCAAAATAGGCAATTGCTTAATCAATGATTTTGTCGGTGGAACTTAAGAATTTGTAGATCGAAAATAATCACTAAATCCGTAGAATATGATGAATGATATTGATTTTACCATATTTTCAATTTAATCCTGGAAGGTTATGCTTTGTGGTTTCGACGACGCTTGTTGATACTTTTCTGTTTTTCTTCGTTTCCTTTGCTGTTGTGATGTTGCTGTGTGGAGTTGATTGGCTTCATGCGCTTCGCGTAAGTATTTATTTTTTAGTTTTGCGTAGTCGAAACGCCTTCATTTACTTATCTTTTAATTTTTTTTAATCTGATATTTAGTACAAAATGACAAACGGAGAAGTGCTGTGAAATCATTATTTTGAATAAAAAGGCTGCTGAAAATGACTTGGTATGGTTTTATTTTAAAAATAAATACTCTAGATCATATAAAACTAAAATTACACTGTGGAACAAATTCAAGATATTAGAGAGAGCAGTGATGTTGATCCACAGCCGCCTGCTAAACGGCAACTGGCCAAATCATTAATTTAATTTCTTAAATTTTTTACTTAAAACTTTTCATAACTAACATATCAAAAATATATTTTTTTCCATATTTTTATAATTTCTTTTTCAGTGTTTCTTCAAAACCAACACTGAACAAAACTGGTGCATAAAAACTGAGAAGTAAATTAATATTAGCTGGAAAACGCAAGTTTTGTATTATGATTGTTTTCTTTTCAAATAAAATTTATTGAAGAAACTGAGAAGCATATTATAGATCAAACAGAAAGCAAAAAAGACTTAGTTTTGTGGAAAATATTTTCAAAAAGCATGAAAAAAAAATAATTTTTCCAACATTTTGATTCATAAGCACCACAAAAATTTTCTAAATCAATTTTTTTTAAAAATTTTGTTTGTTGCATAGGTCTCTAGCAATAATTTAGCTTTTACAGATTGAAAAAATATCAATTAGTCGACGAGTTATAGCCAAAAAACCATAGAAGCAATATGTTGAAAATCGGCATTTGACTGCAAAGTTCGAAGGTCGATTAAAAAAAAAAAAAGCGAACTAACATAAACAAACGCCGCGATACGTGTCTTTTAATTTTGCTTCTATTTTCACCCCTCACTCTCTGAATCGACCTAACTTTTGCTGACCAGAATTTGTTCCACAGTTTGTGGGTTTTGATGCAAGGAGTTATTTAGAAACTAATTTTGAATAATAACGTCGTCGAATCGACGAAGGATGATCTTTACGTCACAAAAATAAAATAACCTTCTAGGGTTAAGTATTCCAAAAAATATTTTTTTTTAAATGTATGAAAATTTTACGGTAAAAAATATTTTTTATCTCTGTCTATAAAAAAATTATTTTCTTTAAAAAAATTTGTTTTTTGAGAAACATCTGTGCAATATTTTAGTTTTTTGATAAATTTAAATGAAGATCTGTAAGCAGCTATATATGGGGGCTATGATGAAGAATTGTCCTATAGGATTTATTTTTGGACTACTGATAAATGTATGTAATAAACATACACAAACCCAATTTGACCGAAATATATATCGCACTTGTACCTCTAAAGTGAGTAAACTCAAAATATTTCATTTTCACTTTTTGCAAGAAAACCATACACAGTGGTCATATCTACCCACTGTAAAAATCTTACATCGGTTTTTCAAGTCTTTCGCAAAAAAAACAGTTGTAAACCTCTTTGTGTTATAAGAGTAGGTTCTTTAGAATCCACTAAAAAGACATGTTCTGAGTTGTACCCAAAAAAATTGTTATTTTTGATGATCACTGAAAAAATCGCAAAAACAACTACTGTTGTGTACTTAGTATTCGCAATTCTTTACAATGAAACAACTGTTTTTAAATTTTATAATAAATAAAAAAAAAAAAGTTTTTTGCCTCTACTGAATATTTGTAAATTTTGAGTTGACTCATTTTAGAGGTACAGGTTATATTATGATAATAGATAATGGATATAATGGCAATTTAAGTCGATATTACAGATGTCGTTTGTATGGGGACGAGGTCTGAACATGAACCAATTTTCACCAATTTCAAGAGCATTCATCTTATAGCTGATGGGAGTTTATATGCGAAATTTTATCGAAATATATTCATATTTGCGACCTGTAGTTTGATTACAAAGTTTACATGGACACACAGACGGACGGACGGACATCGCTAAGTCGACTCAGAAAGTGATTCGCAGTCGATTGGTATAATAAATGATGGGTCTATGTCAAATATTTTATCCGGACATAGTGGTATAGGGAAAAAAATATTCTAAAACAAGGGCGAAAAATTGTGATTTTTCCTAATGAAAATCCAATGAGCTAAAAAAAATTGTAAAATTGTATCCTTATTGCGTCACCAGTAATAAATATTCCTCAAAATATATTTGAAATTTGAAATGATTAGATTGAGTGATTGGTTAAATTGGCATAAAATACCCGTTGAATTCTGAAAGTCTCCCTTATTTTTTTATAAGAATCTTATCCAGATTTATTTGAAGTCCAATATCAAATTGCTTTTTTCTAGATTTCATACCTTAAATTTGCATACAAAACAAATATATTTTAATATTACAAGCTCGTTTCATTGATATTTCATTTGAATACAACTACAAACATACTCGTATGTTTGTATGTAAGTATGCATGTATACAAAATGAATTTGTTTGTTTGTTCGAATAAATGTTTAGCGCGGTAGCTTGCTAGACCATAACCGGAAGCATTTTGATATTTGCATTGAGATAGTGTCAATTTATGTCAATTGATAAATGAGTTTAAATTATGTCTACCCGTAGGGTTTATATTTTGAGTTTTCATGATGCTACACACGAAATACACAGCATTCTTAATTAAGTTACATTCAAATGAAATAAGATTACAATTTTTTTTTCTGTGCAAAATAGTCATGCAACTACCTTGTTGAGGGGAAACTGGAGCCTCTAATACCAACTGGGTGAAGTTATTAATGTTGCATGTTAAAGGAGTGGCATGCATAAGTTTAAAGAGTCTTTTGTTAATTTGCAATAAGGAGGAAAATATTTTTGAATGAAGGAGATTTTAAAACACTTAACAAAATGTTTGCTGAATAAAATTACTACTTAAATCATAAAGTAAATAAACTGTTCTCAGCAAAAGAAAGTAAAGCTATTCCAAAGAATCACATTTTTATTGCTTCCCAAAGAATGACTTTTTTCCAATAATATTTGTAAAAAACTGTTATGCGAAAGAACATCATATAGAAATAATGTTCAAAATTTCTAATTTATATCGATAAATAAAAAATTAACAAATAAATTAAATTAAATATAAATAAATAAAAAAATAAATCAATAAATTAGTATAATAAATTATATAAAAAAATTAAAAATTATAAAGGGAAAAGGATGATTGATATTAAAATATGAATAACTGATTTTTAGCTAATAAAAGTCTATAAGTAGTGCGAAAAGAATACAAAAACTTATATTGAAAACTGAAAGATTAAATTAAAAACAGATTCATGAGGTACTCACAGAAACCTAGTAAAATAAGTAAGGCAATTTTAGTCGGTCTAGATCGACTATACAATACCCTATACCCAATGCATATCGAGAAAAGGTCTTGAACCCAACTTTGCTGATGGAATAACTGTATTTAGAAAATAAGCTTAAATAAGGTGTTGTTATTAATTTGTGCCGTGCAGATAAAAAAAGTTATATCTTATATTGAACTGTTTTATGACCAGTTATCTTGAGTTTATGTTATTTCTTTTGGGCCTTGATGGTCAGCTTATACAGTTTAAAAAAAAAAATAAATTAAAACAAAATTTATTTCATCTCCTCTCTACGTTTCGTTGACGGTTTTCCAACTTCATCAGGAGTGTATAAAATTTTTTTATTATTAATTTCTGGCGACAAAAAATTTAAAATAAAAAAACATATCAACGTAATGTTATATTAGTCACAATAGTTAAACATACGATTAATCCAAACTTATATTGTCAGGTTATTATTATTTAATAAATTTAAAGATAAACAAGTAAGAAATTATAGTCGGTCTAGACCGACTATACGATACCCTATACCTAGAGACCCTATCTATTCGGTCAAACTAATTCGATACAGAAAATAAGCATATACCAAATTTGAGTGGCATTGTTATTAATTTTTTTGGCTGCAGATATGAAAAAGTTCATATCGGGTGCTATATTTATATGGGGACTAGGTCGAAAAATGGACCGATGCTGACCATATTAGGTAAAGTTACTAAAATTTTGAAAAAATATATACGAACCAAATTTGAGAAAAATCTGTGCAATATTTTTGTTTTTTGATAGATTTAAGTGAAGATCGGGAAGCAACTCTATATGGGGCCTTCGACTAAGAGTTGTCCTATAGGGATTATTTTTGGACTACTGTTTAATAGACACATACAAACCCAATTTGACTGAGATCTACATGATAATTTGGATGTTATGACAATTTATGTAGATTTATTAGGGGTCATTTGTATGGGGGCTAGGTCTGAACATGGACCGATTCTTACCAATTTCAATAGCGCTCATCCCATGGCTGATGAAAGCTTACGTACCAAATATAAAATATATTCATATTTGCGACCTGCAGTTTGATTACAAGGTTTAAATGGACACACAGACGGACGGACGGACAACGTTAAATCGACTCAGAAAGTGATTCTGATTTTATCGGTATAATAAAAGATGGGTCTAGGTCAAATATTTTTGGTAGTTACAAACAGCAGCACAAAGTCATTATACCCAAACCACATAGTGGTATAGGGTATAAAAATCACAGTTTTAAACTTAACGACTAATATCATAGAACTAATATTTCTGTGGTTTTCTGGAATAACCGCATATGTCCATTTTTGTCAGTTTTGAGTTAACGATGCCATATACATATGTTAATTTTTAACGCTCTTTACATGTGTTTAATTTTTTTTACAAAAATACTTACCATTTCTGAGTTTTTTTCTTTAAATAACGACGTAACTTAAATGTTTATTAAATTATTTTGCAGCACTATCGACGTATGTCAACCTACGTTTGATCGCTGACAAATTATTTTCTCAGAAAACGACACATAGCGACATACGTTGTTATTAATGAAAAAAATGCAAAATAATTTTGAATTATTTTTCAGTTTATAACCACTTATAAAAACTTGTGTGTTTATTTCTATTATTTTTCGTCACTATTATTCTTGATACGTTGTTATATTCTCATTCTAAGTCCCGTTGAACAAAAAAATCCATTTTTCAAGCAACAACAACTTATGTCTACATGGGTGGATGCATTGGTAGTTTTCTTTTTCAAAGAAAACGACGTTTGTCGACATAAGTAGTTTTATCTGCATACACTTTAAGTGTTATTTACGTATTGTTTTTTCGTCCTTCTCTAGAATCTATTCCTTTAAGATTTTTGAACCAAAATTTTACATAAAGTATTTATTGCCCATATCTACAGGACTGTTAAAAAAAAGCTCTAAAAACTTTATATCGAGCCAATAATTTCAAATATAAATTTTTTGGCTCCCCTGAACATTTTGATTTTATGACATACGCGGTTATTCTAGAAAACCACAGATTCAAGTAATTGCAATTGAATATTGCAGCTAATTGTTATCTTTGTCTTCTTTGTTGTTTAATGTTTTGTGTATTTTTTGTTGTATTCTTAAACTTTCCAATGTGTATCTTTTGTTTTCATTTCTCTCTTTATCTAAAATCTTAACTCCTTTTAAATCGACGTTATGTCCGGTTTCTTTTGCGTGTTGAGATAATGCTGTCGATTCCTTGTGTTTTTTTATGTCTGCTTGATGTTCCGCAATTCTTACTCCTAACATTCTTTTTGTTGTTCCTATGTAGCCTTTATTACACACCTACCTTTCATTACCATCGCATTTTATCTCGTAAACTACGTTGTCAATTTTTTATATATCTGATTTTGTTTTTTTGTGTGTAAAAAGGGTTCTAGTGTTTCATTTGATCTGTGTGCTATTGTTACACTCTTGTCATTTATTATTCTATTGAGATTTTTGCTCTCCGTTATTTTTTGTATGTATGGTACACTGTAAAAATTTGTTTCTATTGTTTTTTGTTTCTTATCTTGCTGCTTTTGGTTGAATATATTGTTGAAAAGATTGTTAATAATGTATATTGGATAATTATTTGTTTAATAAAATTTCCTTTATTTTATTGATATTGTTACTTTTATATCGTTGATCGCTAATGTGTATTACTTTTTTGATTAAATTGTTAGCTGTGTTAAGTTTTATTTCCCATTGTTGTGTAGAGTGGTAATTTATCATTCCTCCTGATGCTGTCGACTTCGTGTTCCAATTAGTAATTAGCTTTTCATTGTCCTTAATTATTTTTATATCAAAGTAAGGAATTTCATTGTTGTGTACTCATTCTATTGTAAATTTGAGTTTATTATGATATGAGTTCAATGTATTCACTATCGTTACTTCGTCCTTCTTATTGATTACCGCGAAAAGATCATCAACGTATTTAGATATGAACTTAATTTTTACATTTTTTGTTTTTAATTCAGTTATTACTTCATCCAAGAGATTGTCTAGTATTATATCTGCAATAGTAGGGGATAAAGGGTTACCCATTGGCATACCATATGTTTGATGGTAAAACTCTTTATCGTAAGTAAAATAGTTGTTATCGACTACGAAAAACTGAAGTATTTTTAAAAATTGTTGTCTTGATATTGTGGTAACGTTTTTTAGTATTTCCCAATTATGAAGAATATTTTCTATGGCTAGATGTGTCGATATATTGGTAAATAATGATACTACGTCAAATGATGCAATAATGTCGTCTTTATCCAGGATGAGGTCTTTTATTCTATCTTTTAATTCAATAGAATTTTTTATATTGTATGTTGGAGATATCAAATGCTTTATTATCGAGCCAACGTATTTTGCTAATTCATAGCAATGAACTTTAAAAGATGATGAGATTGGTCTAAGGGGTATATTCTCTTTATGAATGATAGGAATACCATATAATTCTGGTGCGGCTGCTACATGGGTTGTCATTTTCATTTTCTGGAACTTTGTGATATGATTGTTTTTAAACAGATCCATAATTATGTTATTATTTGTTCTTTGTAACTTGGTCGTTGGGTCTTCTCGAATAGTCTTGTGCGTAGTTTTGTCATTTAACAATTTATACATTTTTGCTTTGTATTCATTTTTGTAAATAACTACTGTATTATTTCCTTTATCAGCCGATGTTATCAGTATTTTATCCTCATTCTCTTTATTAAAGCGTTTTATGTCTTCATATATGCTTAAAATGTATTTTTTCATTTTGTTATTCGTCATTTTTCGTTTGTAGTTTGATATCCGGTTCGCGATTTGAGATCTCAATATTTCCTTCCCCGTTTCATTTTTAATTGTCTGGACCCACTGTTCCATGTCCGCTATTAATGGAATTGGTAAAAAGTTTTTGTCACTTACTAATAGTGCAAATTTGTTTCCTAAAGACAGAAGCCATTTGCTCTGCATTTCAAAATCTATCGCAGTGTAGTTCACAAACCAGTCATCATTAAATCGGAAAATAAAATTTTTAAACTTTTGTATTCTTAATTTTTTTAGTTTGGAATTATGTATTTCCTGTACTTTATTCTTGATATTATTAAATTTATTCCAATGATCTGTCTTAAATCTTGAAAGTTCCAGTTCGTTCAGTATATTGCTGATTTTTCTTTCTATGTGTCTGATCTAATTGTGTATTAATTTTGTGGTAATGTGTATTTCCCTAATTTCAACATTTAGAATTTTTGTATGTAAATTGATTTCTATTCTCTTTATTTCATTTATTGATGTTGTTGTTTTCTTTTACTTGCAGAAGTTCTTCCGCAACTTCAACTGCCAACTGAAATTTTGATTACAAAGTTTACATGGACACACAGACGAATGTAAATGTAAGAATGTAAAATATTTCACTTTTTTCTTGCTGGAACCTTTTGAATAAATGCAACCCTTATGTCGATATTCTACTGAAAAAGAATAATACTACAAATGAAGTGTTCCTGTCCATCATCAGCTTCTAATCCATCAGTCTCTCAAATGAAAATTGCAGAAGATTTCAAAGTCAATCATGATTCACGGAAATTAAAATGGAATTATGTTACATCGACAGCTTAAAGTATCAATCACAGACTTTAAAACTTAAATATTTACATTTAAAATTTTAGTTTTGTCACCTTTCTTTAAAGTGTGGACTACAATGTGACCGTTGTCTGTTTGCTTGCCATAATATATTCAAATAAATTATTGCTTTAATGTGACTTGCTCGAAAACTTACTCTAAACGTGACCTTAACTCCTGTACGTTGTAGCTGTTGTTGTTGCTGGCAAGTTACTCAAGAGTAAACAATTTTTATAAATTTTAAATTTCAATTTGTCTAGTCTCTTTTATGGATATATATTCAGTTTTTCTTATAAATAA
Organism: Cordilura impudica; assembly: GCA_963682025.1. Classification (NCBI taxonomy): domain Eukaryota; kingdom Metazoa; phylum Arthropoda; class Insecta; order Diptera; family Scathophagidae; genus Cordilura; species Cordilura impudica. Next base: position 157,244,505 of record OY821521.1, on the reverse strand, counting down.
ATAGCACGTCTTGATTAGAAAAAAAAGAGTGGACATACCAAAGTTGTTGCAAGTGCTAAAAACAATATAAAAACGTAAATTTAATTTGTCTGGGTTTTGCAAAGAAAACGGCTACGAAGAATTCTATTTATGCATTTTTCGCCAACGAAGAAGGATAGTCAATTCAACAAAGTATGTGAAGATATACGGCCAGGCTTTTGTCATATCAAGGAATTGTTTGTATTGTTTAAGGCTTAAATAAAATTTAATTGGTTTTAACACATTTTATAAAAATATTTATTTAAAAAAATGTTTCTTTAGTTTTCGAAATTAAAACTAACTAAACAAGGAACGAAATTATTTGTATTTCTATATAACATCTGGAAGCGTATTATTATTTTTATCTTTAATATCTACATTCAAAATCGTTGATAAGTGTGGCTGTTTAAGGCTTTAGAAAAAGAGGCAAAGAGAAAAAAAATTACGAAATTTATATTCGATCTAGCCCACACATATAGATATGAGAAATTTGTACAATACATTACAAATTATATATTTTTTTTGGTCGAAATTTGCTTGTGTTGACTAGGTACTATAAACAGACACGCACAATATTTAATAGCGGTCAACGAAGCACAGTGAATAATCATAATTACATAAAATACCACCATCTTGGAAAGAAAGTTGGAAGTTTTATTTGTTAACCTAAAAAAGAACTTGATTCACACTACACTAAATTAATAAATCAAATTGAAGTATATTTAATCCGTTATTTAAAAATTCATTGAATCTATAATATTAATAGGCAAGACGATTTCTTGTGACCGATGTAAGTTTCACAGTTTTACCCCGATTTTGACAAAAAAGTTATCATTTGAAAGGTATTTCTTATTAGCTGTTACCCAGATTTACAGATTTTCATCATCTGGAATATTTTTTTGGAGTTATGATCGTTTAAAGTTGCTAACACATACATAATATTATACAATGATATGTGTGTGTTTATTAAATTTGTTAGTGTGTTTTAATGTGTTGAGTTTGGTTTCTTCATTTAAAATGAGTTGAATTATGAAGCATACCTTTAGGGTCTTTATTAAATGAAGAAATAAAATTTCCTAGAATTTGTACTCGAAATTCGAGTGCTGGAATCTGCTAAATACACATACTTACATATATTTAAAATAAAATAAATATAAACTAAACTTGGTTTTTGCTTTTGTTTTTACAAAATTCTATATATTTTAAAAATTGTTTCAAAAAAGCCAGGAAACTCCCATATTAATAATTTTATATATATAACACAATTAGACAAAATAGACAGACCCATTAAAAGAAAAAAACAATGTACATATATTTTAAAATAATAGTTATTCCCTGTGCCACTATGTGGTCATGTACACCTGTCCATGTAAACCTTTCCCACTATGTGGTTAGGGTATAATGACTTTGTGGTGATTTTTGTAACTACCAAAAATATTTGACATAGACCCATCTTTTATTATATCGATCGATTTTGCGATAACCGTCCATTCGTCTGTCCGTCCGTCCATGTAAATCTTGTAATCGAACTACAGATCGCAAATATGAATATATTTTGTTGGCATTTTGTGCGTAGGCTTCCATTGGCCATAGGATGAACGCAGTTGAAATTGGTAAAAATCAGTTCATGTTCGGACTTAGTCCCCACACAAATGATCCCTATAAGATTGACTTATTTTGTCATAATATTCAAATTATCATTTGTATCTCGGTCAAATTGGGTTTGTTTATGTTTATTAGCCCTCATATAAAACTGATCCTCAATCTTAACTTAAATCTATAAAAAAAAAAATATATATTGCAAAGGCTTTTCTCAAATTTGGTTTGTATATTTTTTGCAAAAAATAATGACCTTACTTATATAGTCAGGATCGGTCCATTTTTTGACCCAGTCCCCATATGAATATGGTATCCGATATGAACTTTTTATATCCTAAGGCGAAAGTTTAATTACAATGCCCCTCAAAATAAGTTTATGCTTATTTTCTATATCTAGTTAGTTTTACATAAGAGATGGGGTCTCTAATTGTATGGTATGGAGTATCGTATGGTCGGCCAAGGTCGACTATAATTTTCTTACTTGTTTTTATTCTGTTTTATGAAAAAAAAACATTTTTTTCGAGAGGCACATTTTTAATAAAGTTTCCTTTCTTAGAAAATGCATTTTTCTTAAAAAATTTACTTTTTCTAAAAAAAAGGTACTATTCTACGAAAAAAATACGTCTAAAAAATTGCTTTTTAAAGAGAATACACTTTTTAAGAAACAGCACTTTTCTAGAAGAAGAAAAATTATTTTTTTAATTAAAAGCACTTTAAGAAAACGTACTTTTTAAAGAAAAAATATTTTTTTATAGGCACCTTTTTGGGACTATTTACTTTTTTTAAAAAATGAGCTTTTTAAGAAAACGTACTTTTTTAAGAAAAGTAGTACTTTTTTAAGAAATAGTAGTTTTTAAGCAAAGGTACTTTTTTAAGATTAGATACTTTTTTAAGAAATGGTAATTTGTCAGGAAGAGGTACTTTTTTAAGGATAAGAAATTTTTAAAAAAGGTACTTTTTTAACAAGACAGTTATTTAAGAAGATGTACTTTTTATGAGAATGTATATTTTTAAGTAATGAAGTTTTTTAAGAAAAGTGGCTTGTTAAAGAAAATTTTACTTTTTTAAGTAAATGTACTTCTTCAACAAATGGTAATTCTTTAAGAAGGCGCGCGTTTTTAAGAAAATAGGTTTTAAAGAAAAGTCGTTAAAGAGAAGGTTGAAGGTTGAAGGAAAATTGATTATTTTGAGAAAAAGTACTTAAAAAACTACTTTTTAATAAAAAGTCCATTTTCAAAGGAGCTTTTTTAGATTAAGTGTTTTTTAAAGTATTTAAGTACTTAAATTAAAAGAAGTACTATGAGGTACTCACAGAAACCTATTTAATCAAGTAAGTAAATTATACTCGGTCTAGACCGAATATACAATACCCCATACTATGCATTTCGAGAGAGAGTTTTGATCCAACTTTGCTGAGGCAAAAGCTGGATATAGAAAAGGCATAAAACTGATTTTAGTGGTTTTTTTTTTATCAATTTGTGGCGTGAGATATCAAAGAGGATGACTCTACCAAAAAATTTTTCGGTCATGACCATATTAAGTAAAGTCTTTTCTCAAAATCATATACAAACCAAATTTGAGAAAAATGTATGCTATATCTATTTCTATTTAAGTGAAAATCGGGAATCAGCATTTAATGGGAACTATAAATAACATGTGTCCTACAGGGTTTATTTTTGGACTACTGCTTAGAGGGTATTGATGAAAGTATATGACAATCTGGATTTATAACCATTTCGTTCTGATAGGGTTATATGTATGCGGACTAGGTCTGAGTATGCACCGATTTTCACCAATATCAATTGTGTTTGTCCTATGATCGATAAAAGATTCTATTCAAAATTGCATCATAATATATTCATCTTCTACAAAGTTACATGGACACACAGAGAGACGAACGAGCAGACATATTTTTTTTTTAACAAAAGGTACTTTTTAAAGACATATAGTTTTTTTTTGCAAAATGGTACTTTTTGAGGAAGAAAAAGTTACCTTCTTTAAGAAAGGGTACTTTTTTAAAAAAAGGTTCTTTTTAAAGAAAGAAAAAGTAGTTTTTGAAGAAAGAGTACTTTTTTAATTAAGGCGCTTTTTTAATAAATGGCACTTTTTAATAAAAGGCACTTTTTAATAAAAATGTACTTTTTAATATATACCTTGAAAGTCTCCAGTAGAATCTACATATTAAATTTCAGATATCATTATTGTTATATCAAGAATATACAAATGGTATCTCTTCTCCTTTTTGGCGTATTTTGGCTTCTAAAATTTCTTTTTGATTGATGTTTGTCTGTTTAGTGGGATCTGCATACTCCAAGTTCCATAGTCCGAGATTCATTTTTAAAGGTATTAAGGTGGTCTCCTAGTTTTATTCTGGTCGAATTAATTATTGGATTTAAGTCTGTGAAATTTCCTTATTTCTAAAACAAAAAATAAGCAACTGTCGAAATTATTAACAACAGTCGTTTTAAACTAATAATAAGTCTGGAACTTTTAAACTATTGGTTGGATTGGAATAGTATATTCTAGGCGATTGTAGTCAAGGATATAGGCTTTCCAAATATTTATTCTTGAGATACCCTGTTGTAACACAGGGTGAGCTACAGGGTGCCAAAGTCGACCACCTCGAGGTGGAAAATATTTTCAAAGCTTGTAACTTTTATAAATATGAAGTGATTTTTACGTTTTTTAAATTTTTCCAATAACCATTAAATTATTAACAAAAAACATGCTTAGACTACCTATTTATCGCTTACGGTTTAAAAAATATTTGATTTTAAAAATCAACATTTGAACTTTTCACCAAATTCTTTCTTGGTTTTTCGCAAATAACATTTTTACTAAAATAGATAAAAAAAAATCTAAAAATATGTGGCGATAGCCAGTACTTTTTAACAAAACACGATGAAGTTATTTTTGCATTATTTCAAACCGTTTAGTGAGCACAAAATCTTAAAGTTGACTTTTTGAATCAGGTTCTAAAAATTGCAAATTTTTGCCAAAAAATACCCTTCACTCTTTCACTTTTTTCTCACAACCTTGGTAAAACATGTATATATTTTTCTACATATTTTAAAAGAATATGCTTCAAGAATGGTTGCAAGCAAAATTTTTAATATTTTTGGACATGCGCCCTACGTCCAGCATTGGACGAAATTGGGCAATTTAAAAAAAAAAAACTAAGTTTTAAAAGTTAATACAAAAATATCCGCTCGATTTCTTCAAATATTTCACCGCAGTATTAAAGCTCCAAAGATTTTTATTTATCTGCCGCAATAAAATTCACCGCCGTTACATAAACGTGGTCAGGAGGGCTTAAATGGTGAAAAAAGTCAAATTTTCATACGAATTTTTTTTGTTAACATAAAAAACATATTAAGATTAGCTATTTTTACATTTTGTTTATTGACTCAGAACTGCATTTAAATTATCTAAAACACTTCAAAAAATCATTTTGATAACGTTAATAGTTTTTGCGATATTTATATTCAAATTTCAGAAAAAAATATAGAAAAACTATGGTTTTTCGTTTTTTTTTGGTTTTTTTGGTAAAGTGTTCCCAAAATTTTTGAATTTTACTTATTATTATATATATTGTTAAAGAAGACATAATTATCTATTCAACGATATATAACATCTCTATCAAATGTATTACAACATGCTGAAATAATGACCCAAAACCACACTCCACAGGCAAAAATTTAGCTATTTCTCTATTTGTTCATATAAATGGTCATTTACATAGTGAATGACATATTTTTTTTTATTGTTTTTTGGTAATGGGTTGCATACGTTTTTATTAAATAAATAATAATAATAATAATCAAATAATTTTATATATCTTTTCAAAGAAGGTATAATTATAAGTCAATGGTGTATGAAATATTTACCTAATGAGTTTCAACTGATCATAAAATTGCTCGAAACTCTCATGCTGATTTTATACAAAAAAAAAAAAAAAACAGGTAAAAAGCCAATGCGTAAGATATTTTCATTATTAAATAACAAATATAACTAAATTTTTTTTAATGAGTATTTTTTTAATTGTTTTATAATAGGCTTAAAATTACATAACAATTGTCTGCTGTTTTACTAGTTATTTTCTACAAAACAATCAGAAATATCAAAAGAATAAAGATGTTTTATATCCATAGCTTCGGAATCATCATTTTCTATTTCAAGACTTATTTTTGGTAACCATTTTGTTCTTATGGAGTATATTACTGGATCTGATGATATCAATAAATATTCCATTAAATCGGAATTTTGGGCTTCTTTCTAGCTTCTTGTGCTTCTTCAGTCAGTTCTCCCAAGGGCAGGATACTATTTTGTATTATTTCTTTCCCATGAGCTAATACTTTGTGTACAGTTGGTGTCATTGGCCTCCAAGGATATAAGTTCATTATTAATTCCTTAGTTCCACTAGCATATATTTTCAATTTCTCCGCATTAATTTGTTGTTTACTATAATATTACTTTAAACCGTGCGATTAAAGTCGTGTCAATGCCAGTAATCAAAGAAGTAGTTTCGGGATCTTCAAAGAAACGTCTTGCTGTATTACCATCATTGGAACTTCCATAGCCACAAGAGGCTTATCGATAATTAGACCAAGTTGCATTTTAAATTCATCCTGAATTCTTTTCTTCTCAGTTTTTCGTACGGCGTGTAGATCAGTATTATTTTTAACTGGTATATTTTCTTGTCCTGGAATTTGCCGGTATTTTAGATCATATGTGAGATGCAAGCAATATTCCATAAATCGTATTCTTGCATGAAGTGGTGATATTCCAAATTTTAAAGCATTTTCATTAATAGGAATTTCATCACAACTGTTATGAAATTCTGAACTTTTCTTTCCACATATACTACATTTGCAAGTAGATGTTATATCTGTAACGGCATTGGCTACTTTCCCATCAATCATTGTAAAAAGTGGTTGAAATAACACTTTAATGACACTTCCAGATATTTCCACAAAAACTGGAGACAATCTCGAAATTTCCTGATTTATTGAAATCACTAAGCTTTGTGTTGTAATTTTGTCTTCCTTTGTGTACTCAAATCGGATTGGCCGACATAGAAACTTAGATCCGGGTGTTAAATTACTCCATATGTCCTGATATTCTCTCTCACTAGAAGAAGAACTTGTCTCATTATATAGCCTCATTTTTAATGGTACTAATGATGTCATAAAAATTGTTGAAAAATCTATTTCTGAATTGCTTCCATTTGGTTGTCTATACTCAGAAAATCCAGATGTTCCATCGCATCCCCATTTACGTATTAACGTAACTTCTGAATTGTTGTATATTTCTATTTCGTCTTTGCTGAATGTGGATATTATTCTAGATGCAGTGTTTTCAACAGTTCCGCTAATCCAACATTTGCACTTTCAGTATTGGATTTCACATTAGATGGTAAAATTTTATTTTTTGTTTCTTTTATGGCTCTGCTGGTAGGAAAAATATCAAATCCTTTTTCTTTGACAGCTTTTCTCAAAATACCATATTTATTTCTTGTCAATCCCAAATTTAAAATAAGAGCTAACGCATCCTCTTCTGTAAATGATGTTGACGATTCATTCACTATGTAAATGACCATTTATATGAACAAATAGAGAAATAGCTAAATTTTTGCCTGTGAAGTGTGGTTTGGGGTCATTATTTCAGCATGTTGCAATATATTTGATAGACATGTTATATATCGTTGAATAGATAAATATGTCTTCTTTAACAATGTATATAATAATAAGTAAAATTCAAAAATTTTGGGAACACTTTACCAAAAAAACCAAAAAAAACGAAAAACCATAGTTTTTCTATATTTTTTTCTGAAATTTGAATATAAATATCGCAAAAACTATTAACGTTATCAAAATGATTTTTTGAAGTGTTTTAGATAATTTAAATGCCGTTCTGAGTCAATAAACAAAATATAAAAATAACTAATCTTAATATGTTTTTTATGTTAACAAAAAAAATTCGTATGAAAATTTGACTTTTTTCACCATTTAAGCCCTCCTGACCACGTTTATGTAACGGCGGTGAATTTTATTGCGGCAAATAAATAAGAATGTTTGGAGCTTTAATACTGCGGTGAAATATTTGAAGAAATCGAGCGGATATTTTTGTATTAACTTTTAAAACATAGTTTTTTTTTTTTAAATTGCCCAATTTCGTCCAATGCTGGACGTAGGGTGCATGTCCAAAAATATTAAAAATTTCGCTTACAACCATTCTTGAAGCATATTCTTTTAAAATGTGTAGAAAAATATATACATGTTTTACCAAGGTTGTGAGAAAAAAGTGAAAGAGTGAAGGGTATTTTTTGGCAAAAATTTGCAATTTTTAGAACCTGATTCAAAAAGTCAACCTTAACATTTTGTGCTCACTAAACGGTTTGAAATAATTCAAAAATAACTTCATCGTATTTTGTTAAAAAGTACTGGCTATCGCCACATATTTTTAGATTTTTATACCCTATACCACTATGTGGTTTGGGTATAATGACTTTGTGCTGCTGTTTGTAACAACCAAAAATATTTGACCTAGACCCATCTTTAATTATACCGATCGAATCAGAATCACTTTCTGAGTTGATTTAACAATGTCCGTCCGTCCGTCCGTCCGTCCGTCTGTGTGTCCATGTAAAGCTTGTAATCAAACTGCAGGTCGCAAATATGAATATATTTTGATGAAATTTGGTGTGTGAGCTTCTATCGGCCATGGGATGAACGCTATTGAAATTGGTGAGAATCGGTCCATGTTCAGACCTAGCCCCCATACAAATTACCCATATGTAATCGACATAAATTGCCATAAGATCCAAATTGTCATATAGATCTTACTCAAATTGGGTTTTGTATGCGTTCATTACGTCCATTAATAAGTAGTTCAAAAATGATCCCTTTGGCCCCATATAGAGCTGCTTCCCGATCTTCAATTAAATCTATTAAAAAACAAAAATATTGCACTGATTCTTCTCAGATTTTGTTTGTATATATTTTTGCAAAATACAAGAGACTTTACCAGACATGATCAGGATCGGTCCATTTTTGGACCTAGTCCCCATATAGATATAGCATCCGATATGAACTTTTTCATATCTGCAGCCAAAAAAATTAATAAAAATCTCACTCAAATTTGGTTTTTGCTTATTTTCTATGTCCAGTTAGTTGGGCCTAAGAGATAGGGCATGATATAGGGTATGGTATAGTCGGTCTAGACCGACTATAATTTTCTTACTTGTTTTTTATCTATTTTAGTAAAAATGTTATTTGCGAAAAACCAAGAAAGAATTTGGTGAAAAGTTCAAATGTTGATTTTTAAAATCAAATCTTTTTTAAACCGTTAGCGATAAATAGGTGGTATAAGCATGTTTTTTGTTAATAATTTAATGGTTATTGGAAAAATTTAAAAAACGTAAAAATCACTTCATATTTATAAAAGTTACAAGCTTTGAAAATATTTTCCACCTCGAGGTGGTCGAATTTGGCACCCTGTAGCTCACCCTGTGTTACAACGGGGTATCTCAAAAATAAATATTTTGAAAGCCTATATCCTTGACTACAATCGCCTAGAATATACTATTCCAATCCAACCAATAGTTTAAAAGTTCCAGACTTATTACCACTTTTTTTTGGTTTTGAACCACTGTGCACTGTCATGTGCTCAGTCAGAATTGAGAATAAAGAAAGACAAGTGGATGTTTGATTATCTAAATTAATTCTATTTTATTTACAATTTTGTAATGGTATTTATATTAAAATCTATACAATATTTTTTGTTTGACTAGTACTACTTCCTATTGCTAATTGCTTATTGCTACATTCTTTGTAATCATATTTTTATTCTAAAATTCATATGTCAAAATATACTAGTGACACACTTAATTAATATCGGATTTAAATTACAATAACTTTAGTTTTATTAATTGTATCATCTGTTTTATCATTTGAGTTTATGTTACTTATTATTTATGGTATGGTGCATTCCACTACGGTAGGTACGCTACATGTGTAAACATCTGGTAATTAAAGAATCTTTTACGGCCCTTTTTTAAAAATCAAACAGAAAGCGTCATATATGTATCACTTATAGCAAACAACTGCGGGGGCTCTGCTAATATCAAAATATTTATTATTTCAATTGGTTAATTTTTAATTTTTCGTTTTTCATTTTTCATTTTTCATTTTTTACTTTTCAGTTCTAATTTTTCATTTTTTACTTTTCAGTTTTAATTTTTCATTTTTTATTTTCATGCTTCATTTTTCGTTTTTAATTTTTCATTTTCATTTTTAATTTTTAATTTTTAATTTTTAATTTTTAATTTTTAATTTTTAATTTTTAATTTTTAATTTTTAATTTTTAATTTTTAATTTTTAATTTTTAATTTTTAATTTTTAATTTTTAATTTTTAATTTTTAATTTTTAATTTTTAATTTTTAATTTTTAATTTTTAATTTTTAATTTTTAATTTTTAATTTTTAATTTTTAATTTTTAATTTTTAATTTTTAATTTTTAATTTTTAATTTTTAATTTTTAATTTTTAATTTTTAATTTTTAATTTTTAATTTTTAATTTTTAATTTTTAATTTTTAATTTTTAATTTTTAATTTTTAATTTTTAATTTTTAATTTTTAATTTTTAATTTTTAATTTTTAATTTTTAATTTTTAATTTTTAATTTTTAATTTTTAATTTTTAATTTTTAATTTTTAATTTTTAATTTTTAATTTTTAATTTTTAATTTTTAATTTTTAATTTTTAATTTTTAATTTTTAATTTTTAATTTTTAATTTTTAATTTTTAATTTTTAATTTTTAATTTTTAATTTTTAATTTTTAATTTTTAATTTTTAATTTTTAATTTTTAATTTTTAATTTTTAATTTTTAATTTTTAATTTTTAATTTTTAATTTTTAATTTTTAATTTTTAATTTTTAATTTTTAATTTTTAATTTTTAATTTTTAATTTTTAATTTTTAATTTTTAATTTTTAATTTTTAATTTTTAATTTTTAATTTTTAATTTTTAATTTTTAATTTTTAATTTTTAATTTTTAATTTTTAATTTTTAATTTTTAATTTTTAATTTTTAATTTTTAATTTTTAATTTTTAATTTTTAATTTTTAATTTTTAATTTTTAATTTTTAATTTTTAATTTTTAATTTTTAATTTTTAATTTTTAATTTTTAATTTTTAATTTTTAATTTTTAATTTTTAATTTTTAATTTTTAATTTTTAATTTTTAATTTTTAATTTTTAATTTTTAATTTTTAATTTTTAATTTTTAATTTTTAATTTTTAATTTTTAATTTTTAATTTTTAATTTTTAATTTTTAATTTTTAATTTTTAATTTTTAATTTTTAATTTTTAATTTTTAATTTTTAATTTTTAATTTTTAATTTTTAATTTTTAATTTTTAATTTTTAATTTTTAATTTTTAATTTTTAATTTTTAATTTTTAATTTTTAATTTTTAATTTTTAATTTTTAATTTTTAATTTTTAATTTTTAATTTTTAATTTTTAATTTTTAATTTTTAATTTTTAATTTTTAATTTTTAATTTTTAATTTTTAATTTTTAATTTTTAATTTTTAATTTTTAATTTTTAATTTTTAATTTTTAATTTTTAATTTTTAATTTTTAATTTTTAATTTTTAATTTTTAATTTTTAATTTTTAATTTTTAATTTTTAATTTTTAATTTTTAATTTTTAATTTTTAATTTTTAATTTTTAATTTTTAATTTTTAAATTTTAATTTTTAATTTTTAATTTTTAATTTTTAATTTTTAATTTTTAATTTTTAATTTTTAATTTTTAATTTTTAATTTTTAATTTTTAATTTTTAATTTTTAATTTTTAATTTTTAATTTTTAATTTTTAATTTTTAATTTTTAATTTTTAATTTTTAATTTTTAATTTTTAATTTTTAATTTTTAATTTTTAATTTTTAATTTTTAATTTTTAATTTTTAATTTTTAATTTTTAATTTTTAATTTTAAATTTTAAATTTTTAATTTTTAATTTTTAATTTTTAATTTTTAATTTTTAGTTTTTAATTTTTAATTTTTAAATTTTTATTTTTTATTTTTCATTTTTCGTTTTTTATTTTCCATTTTTTATTTAAAATTTTTTAATTTTTCAACAGCGACAAAAAGGTAATTACATATCATAATTTTTTAACCAATACAATCGTAAGTCACACTGATTTTGTCTTACGTCTTACATCTAAAACTGTTTTTGTGATTGTATTGTGAAATAGATTTTTACCCCCCTGCGCGTATAGATGTTTGCATATCAAAAAGAGTCTAATATATTGATTATCAGATATATTGTAACCAAATTTTGTTTATTTAAGTTTAGTACACTCATAAATCACAGGTCACAGTAGAAGTCTAATAAGTGACTTAAATATGTCAGAAAACATAGCATAGCTTTAACTCAAATTTATAAAATTAAAATATTATTAGATTTCGTTATGATCATTACATTTTACCACATAGTGCCCATATAAAATTAGCATCGTTTTTCATATGTACTGGCAACAAAATTATAATAATGCCAGTCAAATTTGGTTTATACTTTTTACATTTATCAATATAGTAGGTGTAGCTACACCTACAAATTCTCTCGGAATTCATAGTGTAGGGTATCGAATAGTCAGTCTAACCTCATTACTTATACTTTTTTATGCTTTATTATTTAAGCAATATAGTTATGAAATTATGACGAGTACTCTCAAATTTATAATAAACAGTTCCAACAATTATTTATAATTAATGTTACTTATAATTTTGAGCAGAATTTGTTGTCTCTTAATTATTATACAATAAATATATATAAGTATTTTTATATTCTCAACTATTTATTACTCGCTGATAACAAGCATAGTGTTTTGACCGAAAAACAACTTTAAATTTTGAATAAAGTTTTAGTTAGTATTTACTCAAGTTATACATTACCACAGCATGTACTCTTTAGTTAGTTTTGTTTTAGTATTTTATGATCAAAGTTAAACGTTTCATCTATAAATTATAATACAGACTCAAGTACCCACTTTTTTTATTGCACGTTCGCGTACAATTTTATTTCTTACTCTCAAATAAAGACATAATTCACTCACTGCCATACGGAAACAACGTCATAAGCCGTTTCGACTGCTAAAAAATATAAAAAATATAGAATTTGTATAAAAATAATTAACTTTCTTGTACTTATTGCTTAAGCTCTTAATGGCCATATAATGATCTCTATTGCATTTGGTTCAAACCTAGCCACCGGAATCAACCATCCAAAAATAGGTTAATTTTTATTGCTAGCCCTCATATAAAAAATTTGAAAGATTTTTCAAATTTGGCTTGTATATTTGTTTTGATACTGGCCACGAATTCGAAACAATGCCACTCAAATTTGGTTTGAGCTTGTTCTTTATATATTCAATTATAACCTTATCATAATCGAAATTCATTAGAGGTAGTATCGATATACGAGTAGATCGACTACTACTTTCCTACTTGTTTTAAAGTTTTTCTTTTAATACCCTCTATGCCAGTGTGCAGAGGGTATATAAAAGCTTGTCACTCCGTTGGAAGTAATTATGAAACAAACAGGAACACATAAATTGAATATATTCTTCATCTTTATAACAAGCGGAGTTAATATAGTGATGTCCGTCTGTGGACACGCCTTCAATAGGTAACCTGGGTTGCTCATTCTTAGCGAAATTGATTTATTAAAACCCTGAGCAGGTTCTATTCAAAATTAGTACAATAAGTCCCGAGATATCAATGAGAAAGTAAAAAAAAAAAATGTTAAATGTGATTTTTCTGCGCTGTTCTTGTTATTGTTGCAATTCTAAATGTTGTAATTTGTATGTGATGGATGTAATTGCAGTTGTTGTTGCAGTCATTCTGTTTGTATTGTATTGTTTTTCGTTGTTCATAATTATAAAATTATGCAGACGGACCTGAACAACATATTTACAATTAGAAAAAGTGTATTATTATTAATAACTGAGGACAAAAAGCAGTCGTGACAGACATGACAATAAACAGACATCATTTTAGAGGATGTTTGGAAAACACAGAAAAGCTCTGAAGTTAATCGTATAACATATAAGAAAAAGTTGGTTATAGTTAATATAAGAGCTAGTTTATTAATAAAGCGTATAAAAGACATACATTTTTAAATAAATTATAGTAGAAATAACTATTTTTTAATGTGACAGACACGGCACTTTTTTTACTTAACTACACTTTTCCTTTCTTACTGGAAAAATACAAGGTATAAAAATATTCAAAATAACATAGATAAACTATTGTCACCTTTCCGTGGAATTTGTACCCTTTTCTTTGAAATGGTATCAACAAAAAATTTTTAAAATAAAATTTTTCAATTGGACTTAAGGTTGGACCTTTTCATGGAATTACCCAGTAAAGATATCCTCATTAAGATTGACGAAATCTACATATTGCGATTGATCGATCCTTCTTGCAGTATGAGCAACCAAACTCTCTTGGGACACTTCAGCAGATGTTCCGGTAATTTGAACTCCGACAGCATAACACTTATTTTTTGTTAGTAAGAATGAGTCAAGTGTGCGATATATGTGGAAAAATTTTTCACTACACTTACTGCAACAAATTTTAAGTTTGAAAGCTAACATCTGTGCGAATATTAACAAGTAAGAAAATTATAGTCGTGTACCCTATACCATGCGTTTAGAGATCCTATCTCGTAGGTCCAACTAATTAGATATAAATATAAGCATAAACCAAATTTGAGTGGCATTGTTATTAATTCTCTTGCATTCGGATCTGAAAAAGTTTATATTGGATGTCACATTTATAATGGGGACTAAGTCAAAAAATGGACCGATCCTGACTATAGAATTGTCCTATAGGAATTATTTTTGGACTACTGATAAATGGATGTAATAAACAAACACAAACCTAACTTGATCCGGCTCTATATGATAATGTGGATATTATAGCAATTTAAGTCGATCTCACAGAGTTCATTTGTATATGGCCTAGGTCTAAACATGAATCGATTTTCATTAATTTCAATAGCAGCCATCATATTTGTGACCTGTAGTTGGATTACAAGGTTTACATGGACACACAGACGGACGGACAGACGGACGGATATAACTAAATCGACTCAGAAAGTAATTCCGAGTCGAACGTTATCTATAATATTAATAGGCTAGGCGATTTCTTGTGACCAATGTTTTATTCTACCGTTTTATACCGATTTTGACCAAATGTATATTATTTGAAAGGTATTTTTTTAGCCGTTTTGCAGATTTACAGATTTTTACATTTTTTCCTTTATTTTGAGTAAATTGTATTTAAAGTTGCTACTAGCACATACATAAAATTACACATATGCTATGTGTGTGTTTCATTAAATTTGTTAATGTGTTTATTAATGAGTTTGTTATCTTCATTCATAATAATAATAAACCATAAAAGTGTTAGTTTGATAATGACGTCGTCGACCATGAGGAATACCGACCACCAGATCCTTCAAAATTTGGTGGGAAACACGTTATAATCAGAAATCCCGAGGGAAAACATCATCATTGTCAACTGAACGGATTTGGTAAGCCAACAATTTATATGTGCGAGAAATGCAATGTGCATATTAGACTGCCATTAGCGCATATGGAATTTTTTGTTTTTGTGAATTTGCCTGATGACACCCCACAGATCGGCTCCTTTTCCCAAAAAAGTAATTGTTGCAAAATTTTATTCAATTCGGTTGGGGGGAAATGGTGCCTCAAAGCCCCCAAAGTTTATTAAAATCAGCATTTTTGCACAAAAGTTGACTTTGGGCTTGAATAACTCAGCTATTACCCATTACTCATAAAAATGGCATATTACTGAAATAAAGGAAATTTAACGCTGACTAATTTTGCTAAAGAAAGTTTTTGCTTATCTCCAACCGTTTTCGATTTATACCCCCAAACAAGATTTGCGCCTTCAATAAGTTAATTTGCAAAACGTTAGATTTTGTGTTATTTATTGTATTACGTATGTAGGTATTTATAACAATGTATTAATAGTTTGTATTGAGTAAAGTGTATTTTTTGCAGTCAGGAAACCTGCGGCGATCTTGAACTACTTGTAGTATATATTGTTTTTGTTCTCCATTTGTTGATAGTATGGAATTATAATCTTGTATCAATTTAACCCCCCTTTCTGACGCATCATTCACAACTTTTATCATTTTAATTTTTTCTATCGCCTCTTTATAATTTTCATCTACTGCCCACTCAGAGGGTGGCTTTTTAAAAAAGTTTATATTTATATTAAATCTGGTAAAAAAAATTTAATGTTGTTTTCGAAACAAACTGTTCGATGCCCTCTTCCTGGATTTCAGAAATTGTTACATTTGCCTTTTTATCATTTTGTTTAGACGATGATTCTCTATTTAATCTTTCCACCATTTTCGCCTTAGTCTCCGAACTTACGCTTGAATCAAAAAAGGCAAAGGCGACAGCTTCTGAACCTAAATACCAAAGATGCCCACAAAATTTTTCAGACGCTATTTTTGAGATTTCGCTATCATATTTTGCATATTCGTGAAGCTTAATTAAAAAATTAAAATCACAAAAAGGTGCTTTTATTAGTAAAGGAGATGTGAACCATGCATCAGCATAAATTTTTATAAGAAAGATAGAAATTTTGCATAAAGCCTTTTTTTCTTTCTTGGTAAGCTCAAATTCATTTCTAAATAAAAATATTTTCAAACTGTATATGGCCTTTGACATCTATCTGGCATGATGCATAGTTCATGGAGCTTTAATTTTTAAACCACGACTTGGTGTTTTCCCCAAGAATATTATTATAAGTTCAAGAAATTCCCTATAATCGGCACGGGGCTGTTCGGCATTTAAAAATGTCTCCAAATTTGAAACTATGATTTCTATTTCACTTGCACAGAATTTTTTTCTCAACTCTTTTGTCACTAATGCCACTGCTAATGTTTTTGACATTTATTTTTGGCCACGCTTTCTGAAATTTCTGGGAAATGGCAACATTAGGGTTTTCGTACTTTGAAATTTTTAAATCAAACACGCTTTTTAAAACTAGTTCATAGATATGATGCCGGCATGGTAAATACAAAAGTTCTTTTTCTAATAAGTTTTCAAGAATCGTAGTTGTTCCGTTTGGACGACCGAAGTTCACTGCTGTTGTATCAAAAACTAACGCTTTCACTTTATCTTGTAACCCCCACTCGTAAACAGCTTTACAAATAGCTAGTGCTTGGGCTCTTCCAGTGCTTGTGTCTAAAGGTGGAACCTCGAGTAATTGCTTAATTTCACCGTTGGAGATTATAATAGGGAGCCGGTCTACTTTCTGTTTTCTTTCTAATCCTGAAAGTAGTTTCCCGTCCCAATGCAAACAAACAGTTTCCAAATCAGTATTTTTTTTTTCATCTTGGCATTGATTTCATCAACACGTTCTTGCCGCAATTGTTGTCTAGCAGTACGAACTGAATTTTTATTTAGAATGAAATTATTTATGCTCTGACCAAACGCTTCTGCAGTAGCAACGATAATTTTAACAGCAAGAATCAAGAACAGCAGCAAGTTTTGGAGTTACTAAATTAGTATTTCCCCTAGCTTTCTTTAAAGGTGGCTCTTGTGCAATATCCATGTCAGAAGCACTTTCTTTACAATTTGAATTTTCCATGTCAGAAGCACTTTCTTCACAATTTGAATTTTCCGGGTCAGATAACGAAATATCGTTTATTGGAACAGTTCTGAATAAATCGTTAACTTCTTGTGTACTTTTTTCTCTCCTTTGCAACAATTTTCTTTACCTCTCTTCAGTTTGTTGTTCGCTATCGATGCCATGCACATATCCTGGTCTTCCGTCTTTTCTTTGATTCAATAAAAATATTTTATCTTCTTCAAATTTCATAATATTCAATGCATTTGATAAGTTTTCCATTTTTTGGGTAAACACAGTTTCTTTTTTCTCTTGTTGTTTTGTCTTTCTAGCTGAGTTCTTTTGCAGACTTCGCCATTCATTATAGAGGTTTTGTAATTTTTCAATACAGTGCTTTTCTTCTCTTGTAGGAATTTTTGCTTTTTTCCAAATTATTTGCACTTCTTTTATTGTTAAACGGGCACTTTCTCTCAATCTCAGCTTAACAACACGCGTATTGAAAAAAATCACTTTCATGACTTCTTTAACAGATGGCAATTTAGAACCAACCAAACTATTGGAATAATTTCCAATCAAATATATTCGCTCACGTAAACACATAGACATGTTAGCACAACGATCACTTGCAAAATAATAACTACTCATAAATGTGAAATACTCAAATTCATTTATTGTCGCAAAAATAAAGTTCCGTTATCAAGTAAAGCACAACAACACTTTTGCAAAGACAAAGTAACAAAAACAAAGTACCGTAATCGGCAGCGTAGGTAAGTTCAAACATCAAAACACTTTTGTAAATTCTTTGGTTTACAGATTTTAAGGGGATATCTGCTTATTAGCGGATTTTTATGTGAAATGAATAGTTGCTGAGATATTGATAGTCCAAAGTCAATTTTACGCAAAAAAAGCTTTTTTTCTGAACTTTGGGGGCTTTGAGGCACCATTTCCCCCCAACCGAATTGAATAAAATTTTGAAACAATTACTTTTTTGGGAAAAGGAACCGATCTGTGGGGTGCCGCAAGTTTTTTTTTTTTAAGTGGCAGTCTAGTGCATATGCATACAAAAAGTTTCAAGCTAAACATGAATAATATAACTTTTTCACGACTTTTCTTTCGGCTATGTTTGTTTTATCTTATGATTTCTTTTTTTCAAGTAATAGCAGTATTGATTGAATTTAATATAAATTTTTTACTAACTTTTATAATTTTTGTACCATTTGATTCGAAAGTAATAAAATAAACTAGCAGACTCCAGCACTCGAAATTCGAGTGCAAATTCAAGGAAATTTTATTTTTTCATTAAATAAAGACGCTAAAGGTATGCTAATCAATTATAGCCAATTCACAAATCAACACAAAAAACAAACTCATTTTTATTACAAACTCATTAACAAATTTAATAAACACACACATAGCATATTATAATTTTATGTATGTGTTAGTAGCAACTTTAAATGCAATTTACTCAAAATAAAAGAAATAATTAAAAATCTGTAAATCTGCAAATCGGATAAAAAGAAAAACCTTTCAGATAATATAAGTTTGGTCAAAATCGGGATAAAACGGTCACAATAAATCGCCTAGCCTATTAATATTATAGATAAATTAAACAGCAAATAAACTAAATGTTTCATTTACATACAAAATCGACATATAAAATGGTAACGGTTGGCAACAAACAATCGGCACAAAGATTCAACAATTAAGTATATGAAATATACTTGAACATTTAGTGTTAATAAGAACAATGCAGATCTAAAATAAATTAGCTTCTATAATTCTAGCAGTTTTAAAGTCAACGTAAATGCGGTAAAACAATCATCAAGCACTTAAATTTTTTTCTATTTTTTACACTTTTACATTTTACATATACATTTCTTTGGTTTTCCTTTCTGACAGTAGTAGAATACCATTAATTCTTCTTGTTCGAAAACTTTTAAAAAACATCATTTGTCATAATGATTTCTTATGACATTTAAGTAAAAATCATGCTTAAGTCGTCAAAAAAAAAGTCATATGTTTGTTTAATAGGGATTATAAATATAACAAAAGAAACATAAGAAAACTCTTAAAATAAAACAAAGAAAATAACAACAAGGTGTATGTGAAAGAAAAAAAGTAAACCGCCCGAGCAGGGACTTGAACCCTGGACCCTTGGATTAAAAGTCCAATGCTCTACCGACTGAGCTACCCGGGCTCTTGATACAGTGTTGTCAAATAAATGTGATTAGAGCAAGCACACACACACACACACAAATATATTTTTTAATATGAGTACATTCGGACAAATATTTATAGACATTTAGCTAAAAATAAAATTGAGCATTTGTTATGAACAAATTCTTATTAAAGAGAACTAAAAATAAATTGAAGCATATTATTATGATAAATTGCTACAAACATGAATATAAATAAAAGCAAAACAAATTGCAAATTAGAGTTTTTTGTTTTTGAATTTTTTCTATATTTGTTTGTGTGGCCGAAGCTGATTTTCCATGAAATTGTCGAGTATTCGGGTATTCAACAAAATCAATTATTTGTTCAAAATTTTTAGAAAATTAACATAGAAAGTTGTCTAATTTAAATAGCACTCAATTGAAGATGTTTCTCCTTGTTTGGTTAAAACACTTGAATTCTTTAAAATTTGAAAATCCCAATTGAAATTTTAAACAAATAAAATTACAAAACAATCAGTTGCTAACTAAAATTCCAACAATTAACATTGAAAATAATAAAGCGAGACCAGACAGAGCTCATATAATATTCAAGATGTTTAAGTTAAAAAAATATTGGCAAATTATCCTTTTAACGTTTGCATTATATACTAAAGTCACCAAGAGTCAAATTGAAATTGTCAATGGTTTGAGATTAATTGATAATATTCATCATGCTGAGGGAGCACAAATGGCAACAAGTGGTCAATTTCATACTTATCGCAATCACGATGATCATTTGTATGTCACAACTCCGCTGATAGTTCAACCATACAATATATTCGATTCGATAGTTTTGTGTCCTCCTGGTTATATATTGGTACATAATCATTGCCACAAACAAGTAAAAAATATGGTGTAATTATATTTAAAAAATAATTTTTATTTAATATAAATAAAATGTTTTTATATTTTGCATAAAAAAATTGAAAATTGTTTATTGCATTAATATGGGTTCTTCCAATCAACTTATCGAAAGTAATAAAAGCAGCTGCATTTAACAAAAGATGATCCGGCATTTTGGAAAGTTCTTCAGATAACACTGTAGATAGGTGGAAAAATGGTACAGCTTAACGCCTGAATTTTTTGGTTTCAAAAGGTTGAGTTATGCGTCTTTTTCTTCCTTTTGGAAAGGAAATAGTTTTAAGTAAGTATAAAATTGTGAAAGGGTACTTGTTATTATTGTTATTTTTTTCTTTAATATAATAGTAATAATATTACACTGAGCCACACAAAATTATAAAAATTTCTGAGCTTTAAGATGAGCACTCGGGTTGGGCAAACTAATTTCTTTTAACGATTATCAAAAATTTTTTAGGTTAAGTAGGGAGATTCTATTTATATGTTACCATTGCCCTCAGATTTTTTAAAAATTCGTGCAAATGTTGTGCTTTAGTCCTCTAAGAAATATAGAAAGTATTGGTCCCTTGGTCTCTTTTATAATAAAAGTGAAAAAATCATTAAAAAGGTGAGTCAACATATTGTTTGAATAGGGTTTTTGGTAGAGAAAAATTTATTTATTTTTTTTTTGTATAAAAAAACATATAAGATTGTCTCACAAAACGATTACTTTTATTAGTTAAAAACTAAAAGAGAGGAGGTGCAAATAATATATGTGACCTTCTCCGAGAAAAGGGACTTAGTGTGTCAAAAAACGGGTTGTGTCAAAAACGGTGGATTCTGGTACCTAAAAGAGTGTAGAAACTTAAAATGCGTTTTTTTTCTCAAAACTTAATTTTCACACACTAGGTCCCTTTTCTCGGAGAAGGTCACATATAAGTACCATTACTAGTTAAAATATATGTAAACACTACTTTCAACGATGCATAGAAAGGGGAATTCAATAGATTTTAACACAGGATTAACCCAACAAAAAAAAAATAACACTATTTTACTGATGGATTATGGTACTTTAACAGCAAAAAAAAAAACAAAATTTAAAACTCTAAGGATAAGTTTTTCAATTATTTTTTTTTTTCAAAAATTTGGGATTCTTGAAGAGGATGCTCTACTGATTTTATCCTAACTTTAGAACAACTTGACCAATTATGTTTAAAAAAAAAAATATTAAAAATCGTTCATTTAAATTACCTCTAAGTAATGCTATTTTTATTTTTTTATATACACAACATTTTCGGAGTTGTTCAGAATGAAGTGTCGAAAAACATTTTATCTTTAGTTTTTAAAAATTCATCAAAAATTTAGAATAGCGAAAATCACACTTTTTTTATTGATAAATCGTAATGCTACATACAGTGAAAATAAAACGACATATATATAGGGTTGTCAACTCGGATCGTTTAGCACTGTTTTTAGTGCTTTTTAAAATTTCCGACTCGAAAATTTTTCGAGTTATTGCTTAGTGCTTTTTTAACGATTTTTTTTTTACCATCAGTGACACCAAATCTTTATTTTCCCAACAAAAAAGAAATAGTTTTATAAAAAAAACACAATTTTTTTTTAGTGTAAATATCTTAACTTTCACTTTTACTTTTAAATGCAAGTATGCAAAAATTACACAATGTACTTAAAATAGCTAATCATACTATTAAACTTTTGTTGCTCCCTTTTCAAATCCAAAAGTAGAAATCGAATGCCATTACATTCAGTTAATGCTTGACTTCACTTTAAAAATGGATTGAAACGAGAGAATTAAGGTAAATATTTAAATTAATAGTAATGATGTTTATGGCCAAATGAAAGTGATAATGAGAAAACAATAGTTAATTTTTTGGTTCTTCTTGATCATTCCAAAGCCTTTGATACCGCCAATCAATCTACTTTATGTACGAATTGCAGTTTCTAATATAGTTTGCCTAAATCTAAAAAAAAAAAAATCGAAACATGGAAATATATGGAAATATCAATAAATAATCCAAGAACGGAGATAGTTGCAACAGCTAGAAATCTTGGATTGGTTTTCAACAGCAATTTAAATTGGTCAAGCCCCAGGACTCTTTGATCAACATAACTCTTTACACCATTAAGTGTAAGAAACTTTTGGCAAAGGCTTACCTAATTCCAACACTATCTTGTGAATGCGAACTATTTGTTAATTGTGATACAATCAACCCGAAACAAAATGAAACGCTTTACAACAATATTGTTAGATATGTGTACGGGTTAAGGAAATTTGATGGAATATTCTTCTTCTCGAAAAGCCTGTATGGAGTATCACTCGAAAACCTACTAAAGATTAGAGTACTCATTTTTCTACATAACATAATATACACTGGAAAGCAACAATACTTATACAATGAAATATGATTTGCCAAATCAAACAAAGATAAAAAATTAATTATTTCAAAACATGATGTCTAGTATCAGAGTGGCACTTTCTCATAATGATCGACAGTATCGCTTCCGTAGAAATCGTTCCACGGGAGACCTGTTAGCTCTACCTTCTGAGCACTGGAGTCGATCTATGCGCAATTTTGGCAAAAGTAAAGTGGTTGCTCTAGAGTAGATATTTCCATGGCATTCGATCATGTGTGGCACGGTGCATTGATATCAAAGTTTATTGCATTTGGGGTCGGTAATGATTTCTCTCGATTTATATCGAGTTTTCTCAGAGACCGAACAATACTTATTGTTATTGATAGGATCTCATCTAATGAGTTTCAGCTTAATTCAGGGGTACCCAAGGTTCCATTCTTTCTCTTTCTCTTTTCCCTGTCTTTCTGAACGACCATCTTGGTCAAACTTTTAACTCTATATACTCTTTCGCAAATGATAGCAGCATTTGTCATTCATTTTCCTTTAATTGTAGACCAAGCCTTTTGGAGGTTGGGGGGAGGGGGATGGCAAAAGGCGGACAATGAATGACACACTCAATTAAGACCAGTTAAAAATCTCCTAGTGGGGTAAAGCGAATATGGTTGATTTTAATACGCTGAAGACTCAATGTTGTATGTTGACCCATAGGGCCATGTATTCAATAATGTCATCTGTATATGGTATAGGTATTGAAGAATCAGATACTCTTGATGTTCTAGGCATGAGAATTCAATATGATGTTCATTGGAACGGACATGTTTGCGTCGAAAGAAGCATTCAAGTGTCTTGGTTTTCTAAAGTGGTGCAAAAATTACTTCACTCCCTCTGATCGCCTTATAATTTATACCACTTACATCCGACCGAAAATGGAATCCAACTCCCATATATGAGCAGGGGCTTCAAATTCTATTTTGGAGCTACTGGATCGTGTGCAAAGGAGGGCATTGATGCTCATCAATGACAGTAGGGTGTCCAACTCTATTGACTCATTGGAACATCGTCGGAATGTGGGTTGTGTATCACTGTTCTATAGATACTACCATGGGAAGCGTTCTTCTGAGATTAGCTAACTTATTCCGAGTGCCCGAGTTTCAGTTCGCTCTACCCGCTTTTCTAGTAGATCACATCCGTTTGTAGTCTATTGTCCAGTTGACCGACAACGCATTACAAAGAGAACTAGCCGTACGTGGAATAAACTCCCCGCAGAGGTCTTTCCTGACATTTATAATCTAATAAAATTTAAATCAAATATCCACAAACACTACTCCCTCTTTCCTCCTTCCCATAACCTATTTTATTGACATCAACACATTGCACTACATCTGTAGGGGGCATCCCCTGAGTGTTGGTTAATAAATAAATAAATAAATAAAAAAACTTCTGTACCTCTTTGGAATAGCCTTCCACCTAACATTCAACTTTTCTTTCCATCTTTTTTGTATTTTTTATTTAATTTTCTTTTATCTCTTATTTTCTTTTGCTTCATTAAATTTAATATAATTAATGTTATATACTTTTATGTTAATCCTTGTATCAAATGTAATCCTGCACTCTAATTTTAAGACTTATGCCCGTTTTCTCAATAGGCGATTATCTTTTATCCCAACGAGAAACTGCCGATTAAAGAAATTTGGTTTTCTAAATGTCTGGTTTGCTTTTATTGTGTCGCAAAGCTAATCGGCACTCATCTGCCAGTTATTTATTTATCATACAGATAAATTATTCTCCCAACTTTCGTATCAGTTTTGAGAGACATTGCCAACTGAAAATAATTCTCCCAACTTTCATACGTATTTTGAGAGGCAACTGAAAATAATGTTTTTGTCGGTACATTGATAAAACCAAAATTGTTAACCGGCGGCTTATCGGTCCAATAAATATATGTCTTGGTTAAGTAACAGGCAGTTTGAAAAAACATTGAGAAAACCGGCATTAGTCTTGTTGTGTGAAGTCAAATAAATAATATAAACGCTAACAATAAGTATGATATATTTTAAATTAAAAATTTAAATTAATAATTCTTGTTTGTATAAAAAACAAAGAATGTTTAACTTTTATAATTTTCTTTTTATATGAACATATATTTTTTAATTTATTTTGAGTTTTTGTTACTCTACACAGTTAAACTGTATTTGTGTATTAATTTTTTCTAGCAGATTCCAGCGCTCGAAATTCGAGTGCTATTTCTAGGCAGCTTTATTTTTCAACTTAGCCAATTCACAAGCCAACAATTTTATGGTTTATTATTATTGTGAATGAAGATAACAAACTCATTAACAAACACATTAACAAATTTAATAAAACTCACACATAGCATATGTATAATTTTATTTATGTGTTAGTAGCAACTTTAAATGTAATTTCTTCAAAATAAGGGAAAAAATTTAAATATCTGTAAATCTGCGAAATGGCTAAAAAGAAATATCTTTCAAATAATATACAATTTGTCAAAATCGGGATAAAACGGCAGAACAAAACATCGGTCACAAGAAATCGAAAGAAAAAAATAAAAATGGAAATGGAATGGAATTTTTTTTTTATTTACGCGTTTTTATCGCTTTTGGTGTTTTTTGATATTTTATTTTATCCTGGATATATTATTCTTAATAAAGTGAAGGTACATGGTTTTGATACAGACAGTAAATTTTTATTTATATTAATTATTTTTATTAGATGAATTTCACAAAGTTAAATACATTATCTAAATATAATTTCGAATTCGTTTTGTCTACTGTGAACTTCAGGTTTTGATTCTCTCACAAGGAACAAAATAAAATCATCCATCACATTTCCGTTCCACAATCCCTGATAACGTTGCTCCATGGTCTTAAATTGTTGGTGAAATCGACATATGTATATAAAAAAATACATATATATATATAAAAACAAGTAAGAGTGTTAAATTCGGCTGTGCCGAATCTTTGATACCCTCCACCTCGGTTTGAGTCTTAATAATAAATGTAAATGAAAAAGTAAACAATTTGTTAAACTTAATACCAAATTATTTCAGCAAATTCTTTGGGTTGGTTTTCGTCTTTTCTATTATTTCGGCTTTATTTCGGTGTTTGCTTTTTGGTCATCGTGGTTGGTTTAGGTTATTTAGGTTATATACCTATATGCATTCGTTTCCGGTTATACGACATAACTTCTCGTTTAATTTAGTTTTTGCTAATTGAATAGCTCGCCCTAACCTCCATTGCAAAGGTAATGGTTGTGTAGGGTGGCTATATGCATTAAATTATGCTAATTGGAGATGGCTGTATAGTTTCTTTTAACTGGCCAAATATTTCTTCATTGCGGCCATATAGGTCGGATGGAGTAACAATATAATAACCAAAAAAAATTCTCTCAATTTTTTTTATTAAAATATTGCCATATTTGGAAAACATAGAGAATAAATTTATAATAATAAATATTAAAATTAGGGATGCCAAACGCAAAAAACTAAGTGTCCCAAATATTTTAAATCTAATAATTTGTTATCTTTATTTTCTGAAAAACTTTTTTATCCAAAAAATTTGTGAAATTTTCTATATAAATAACATTCTCATCAAATTGCGTTTATTTATGTAACAGTTTTTATGTTCGCAATTCTTAAATATCATTTGACGTTTTCTAAGATTCATTGAGTTTAAATTAATGTTTTCTATAGTGTGATTCTGTAAATTTCAACGATCCGACAATCGCAAAATATATCGACAGCTATTGTTGTTTGCACTAAGGATTAAGTGATTCACTAAGTACATACATCTTAACGTCAGTCGACAAATCTATTTTTCTATTTATTTAAATTGTAAACGAGTGGCATCTCTGTCAAAATAAGCGAAAAACACAAAGAAGAATAGAAAAAAACAAATTACTTCGTGTTTGACAGGATGATTTTATCTTTATGTTTAATATCTTTATTTTTTTACTAATATTTCTGTGTATTTATTTAAAAATGATATAATGAATTGAATATGCTATTTAATTTTTTTATTGATATAAAAAAGTTTTTTTTAATTAAAGCAAAATATTTTCACTATTTTATGATTTTTATTTATGTATGACGACATTTCAACCTAAAAATTTAAGTTTTTATCGATTGAATAAACAACACAAAAATGGTTGTCGTTTAGAAACAACAACAGCTGACTTTAACAATAGCGAATATCGTTTAAAAATTTTACTGATAATTTTGCTATTTTCTTTTTTTTAACGATTCGACTATCGTTAAAAGAAGTTACTGAATCGCTGTACTTAATTTCTCCTGAACGTCAATATTTTTTTAAATGTAAAAATTTTTTAAATGTAAACACAGGCATTTGGTGTTTTTTTTTTGGAATTTCAATTTGTGTTTAACAAATAAAATTTATATATTAAAGATGCAATTGATGTCTTTTAAATTTAAAATTATAATTTCCGACGTTTTGATATGATGATATTGCAAAGCTAATTAGAACAAAAATTGTGGCGCCATCTACTGTGGCATAGTCACGCTGAGCAAAATGAAGTGACAATGCAAAAGAAATGTATTTTCCCCACAACAAAATATTGCTGAATTTTATGTAAATAAAATAATATACCGATTTATTTCTAACATGCAGTTGTTATGGATATATGTACATATATATAATATATGTATATTATTTGTGTTATTTAATATCTTCATGTATGTACATATATGTAAATATTACACACAAAAAATACAACATCAAACGTTATTTTTGTGTTTTTCTCTTTAAATAAATTTATACATAAATTTTTTTTTTTTGCTAAATTTACATTGTTTTCTTTTTTTTTTTTATTAACAGCTAGGTATTATAGCATTATTTGCTTTAGATGCTGGTGAATTTTTACTCCCTTTACATACATATATTAACTCGTAGTGTCTGCTTGTCGAAAAAATTTTGGATCGATTTTAACCACTTTCCCGTGACCCATTCGATCTGAAATTTTGCAGGCAAGCTCGTGGTAATAACAGAAATGATCTAACAAATTTTTTTAGTGATGCCAAAACAATGGAAACTTTTAAAATTTTCTACCAAAGTTAATAAAAAAATGTACGAAGGGTTAGTTTTGATTATATTATTACCACAACGACCACAAAAACAACAAGTCCAGCTATGAAAACAATACAACATTTAGAATAACAACAAGAACAATATAGAAACATCATATTTTTAATTTTTTTTTTTACTGTTTCAGAGATTTCCCTGGACCTGTTCCACCGATTTTAATGGTTTTTGAAATAGAAATCTTCCATGAATTTGTTGAATCATTCTCACTAAAAATGATCACTATAGCTGCACTATTGAGGGCGTGATCGTGGCAAGAACAACATAGAAAATTATATTTTTCAAGACTTTTTTTTAGTTCTTCATTCAAATCTCGGGCTCTGACCGATTTGGACAATTTTATACAGCAAACTTTTCAGGATGTTAGTGAATCATTTTTTATGTCAATGAGCACCCTAGCTACTCGATCGATGCCGTCATCGTGATTTCCACAGACGGACAGACGGACATCGCTATATCAACTCCGGTTGTTATAAGGATCACAAATATATATATTTTATGGGGTCCAAAATTTTTTTTCTAATTATTACAAATGGAATGACAAACTTATATATACCCTCTGCACACTGGAGTGGATGGTATCAAAAAAATAAAGATTTGTTTTGCGTAAATTTAAAAAATGAGCAAGATATTTAAAAAAATGTTGTGCATATATCCAAAAAAAAAAAAAAAAAAAAAATCGGCACTATTTGTTACCTTCACTACAAAAGTACTTTGAAGATTATTTTAAAATAAACGTGAGATATATTAACCAATATTGGACATCTTGTTAAATTTGTGATAAGCGATACTTCATTTTAAGAAGATGAAATTCTTAAAAAAATTTTAATATATAAAAGCAGCGGTTCCCGAAAAATTATGCGATGGTCTTACCCCACGGTTTCAGGTTGGTGGACTTACACTTCCAGTTATAGATTCAGATTGGGTTCCATATCATGAAAATCCTGATGCTAGTGAAGTCATTTCATCATAACTTGTATCTTCATCTTCAAGCTTGTGTTGCTTTTGACGAAGCAAAAATTTAATGACTTCACGAGAGACCTCGATCTTACGAAAGAAAACTCGCTTAAGGTATGACCTCTCCTTAGAAAAATTTTTTTTCCTAAATGTCTTTTAAAATCCTTCAAAAATAATGCCCTAAAAAAGTTATTTAAAATACTTATTATTTTTTGAGTTACAGAGCTATATATGTATATATTAGTTCAAAGTTCAAATATGCATTTATATGTAAAAATTATCAACAAAATTATTTTTCACAAAAATTTTGATATTAATAATTGCGTTTTAATTAAATTAATTAACAAACCAAATCTGGAGTAAATTATCTTTCTAACATAATAACAAAATCTATTATCTGCTGAAAAACAGTCAAGTTATATCAAGTTTCCCAGGCAATAAATGCGGCGAGCTCACATTTTTAAAGGCATTGAAATAATACAACAACATTTTTGCATTCTCCTGATCCCAAAATGATCTCATCTAAACTATTTTGTAGCTCGTCTATTTAATGCCGTTCTAAATTAATGTCAAAACAGTTCGTATTTTTTAGCACTATTTCAAAATCTCCAATTTTACTTTTTAAAAAATTTTGTTCAAGAAATTTACTGATATCAACGATTGAACTTTAAGGTCTTATTAACAAAATATATATGATTAAAAATAATGAATATTGTAGGTATTCTATTCTTAATTTGGCGAGGGCAGCGTTTTTATTTCAGCGGATTTGAAGAAAAAAGTGATTTAAAATTTTTTTTTAACTTTTAGGCTACATCTCTTTGGTGTTTTCATATTTCAAATATCTTTTGTCAAAATATTATACTAATTGATACAAATTCTCAATCTTGTAAATTAAGGTTAAATTGAAACACTACAAACTATCCCTCTTTAAGGTAAAAAGTCAAATTTAAGGAGATTTACATTTTTTTAAAACAAAATATCGAAATAATATATATTTGTGGAAGGATTTCGATAGAACTTGTTGATAATATTTTAATAATTCTAAAAAAGAATATTCTGGACATATTTTCTGATTTTAACTCGTATTAACTTTTCAAGACCTGCAGGTCGTTATTACCAACAAAATGCCGTCCGCCGAATTTCGATACGACATCTGGTTCTAAAAAAACGACACCTCGTTTGCCTTCTCATTTTTACCTACCCTTTTCATCGCTCTGGGAGGGGAGGATAAAAAAATAGAAACATAAACAAGTATGTCTTCATTTACGTAAAACAACCCAAAGTTGATAAATTGAAAACCGACTGAGTTCAGCACTTTTAAAAAACGTTATTATTCTGGGACTGAAAAGTAGGACATACTTTAAAAAATAATAATTTGTTAGAAGAAAATGTAAAAAAAAAACAATTAAGAATATTATAGTCGGTCTAGACCGACTAAACGATACCCTATACCATGCGTATAGAGGCCCAACTAACTGGACATAGAAAATAAGCATAAAATAAATTTGAGTGGGTTTTTTATTAATTTTTTTGGCCGCAGATATGAAAAAGTTTATATTGGATGCTATATTTATATGGGGCCTATATTTATATGGACCCATCCTGAATATATTTATTAAGGTCATCTATTTTTTGCAAAAATATATACAATCAAAATTTGAGAAGAATCAGTGCAATATTTTTGTTTTTTGATAGATATAAGTGAAGATCGGGAAGCAGCTCTATATGGGGCCTATGATCCCATAGGGATCATTTTTGGACTACTCACTAAGAGATGTAATAAACGAATACAAACCCAATTTGAGTAAGATCTATATGACAATTTGGATCTTATGGCAATTTATGTTGATTTCATAGGAGTCATTGGTATGGGGGTCTGAACATGTGGTTTGGGTATAATGACTTTTTGCTGCTGTTTGTAACTACCAACAATATTTGACCCATCTTTTATTATACCGATCGACTCAGACTTTCTGAGTCGATTTAGCGATGTCCGTCCGTCCGTCCGTCCGTCTGTGTGTCCATGTAAACCTTTTAATCAAACTACAGATCGCAAATATGAACATATTTTGATGAAATTTGGTACATAATCTTTTATCGGCCATAGGATAAACGCAGTTGAAATCTGTGAAAATCGGTCCATGTTCAGACCTAGTCCCCATACAAATGACCCCTATGAAATGGACATAAATTGGCATAAGATCCAAATTATCATACAGATCTCAGTCAAATTGGGTTTGTATGTATTTATTATATCCACTAATCTGCAGTCCAAGAATAATCTCTATAGGACAATTCTTAGTCATAACCCCATATAGAGCTGCTTCCCGATCTTGACTTAAATCTATCAAAAAACAAAATATAAGTGACATTACCAAAAATGGTCTGTATAGGTCCATTTTTCGACCTAGTTCCCATATAAATATAGCACCCGATATGAAGTTTTTCATATCTGCAGCCAAAACAATTTATAACAATGCCACTCAAATTTGGTTTATGCTTATTTTCTATATCCATAGTTGGACCGAAGAAATAGGGTTTCTATACCATGGTATAGGGTATGGTATAGTCGGTCTAGATCGACTATAATTTTCTTACTTGTTATTTTTATTTTTTTTATTATTCTAAATCCTAAAGCAATTTATAAGTAGATTCCAATGATAAACGAACATCGGAGTTTAAATGCATTTTTTTTTGTGAATTTTAAGATTTCACCACTGACTTCGATTGACACTGACAAAATCTTCCATTGCATAATATCGAAAAAATATTCTACCGATAACTTCTTATTTCTACGGGAAGTTATCAAATCAGTCAAAATGATAGGTTAGTTAAAGCTAGTGCATCCGGAATCTGTAATGGAAACACCATAGATTTAGGATAATTCATCGTGAACTCATTAATTGATAAACATTAAATAAATCGAAATCATTTCCATATTTTCATATCTACTCAAATAAATAAATAATTAAGACAAAAAAGTATCGCTGAATTTGAAGTTTAATCAAAATATTATGACTGATTCACAAATAACTTGAAGCTGTGTGGATGTTTCCATACATACTTACATGTATACATATTAAGTGTACGTAGGTATGTATATATTATTCATTTTCTCTTTGGCTTTTTGTATTGTTTTGTCTTTTATAAGTGCCTGTTCAAGCAATCAGTTGTAATTTATTCCCACGCAATTGTATTTTTATTTTCAAACTCATACCGAAACCATTATATGTAGATGTCTGTCGAATAGACTTCTCTGCCAAAACCAGTCATTAGAGTTATTTAGTTACTATATAAAGACAGAGACTTCAATATTTTTCCATTTCAATATTCAATATTTGTAGTTGGTATTTTTCTTATTTGTTGGTTTTCATTGAAAGTTTGTCTGTCTGCTTAAGATACTCTGCCAAAAGATTTGTATGCTTTGCGAAGAAAAAATCTTTTTGTATTATTTCATTGCAATAGTCTTGTGAGATTTGTATTGTATTGCTTTGTTTAACTTATGAATAACTAACTCTTCCAGTTATTACCATTTCCATTGCAAATCTTTGTTAAATAAAAGTTGTTGAAATGAATATTTATTTGTATTGTAGTTAATATTGTATTGTTTTTGCATTTTCATCATTTTGTTTATTAATTTTCATAATGAAAAAGTTTTCTTAACAATTACTATCATTCCGCTTTTTTTATTTCGATACCTAAGAGATAAGCAATCAACAGATACTGAAATAAAACTAAGTATTTAAGTATGAAAACAATTTATAATGGTGAGAATTGTAGCTCTAACCTAAAACACAATGGAATAATTTTCTTAGCAGCAATGTCCGTCCGTTCGTCTGCTTTTTTATCTGATAAGATTTTAATTAACGTACAGGTCGCAAATATGAATATGTTTTGATGAAATTTTGTATATCAGCTTTTGTCGGCCATATCATGATCAATGCTTAAATTGGTGAAAATTTGTAAATGTTCAGACCTAGTCCATATACAAATGACCCGCTATAGATCGACTTAAATTATCCTCAGGTTCAAAATATCACATATCTGTATATTATCTCATTATCTATATATTGATATGTGAAGGAAAATCTTTGTGACCGTGAAATTTGGCATAGTTATAGATCATATGGAGTAGAAGTGCCGAATGATAAAATTTATGTACAATATGTTAAAATATATTAAATTAAATCAAACAAAATATTTATGATTGAGTTGTATTGGCAAGTCACAATTCTTCGCATTAAATTATAATTGTAAATCACATGCCCCGTGTTGAATTATGAATTACAAAAATTGATTAGCATACATTTAGGATCTTATAAAATTATTTATTAAAAAAGTCATTTATATATCCTCTGTGCGTTCAAAAAATATTTATAATGAAATCTTATGAATTTTATTTAAATATTCATATATTTTATACATATATATAGATTAAAAAAATATTGAAAGAAAAAATTGAAAAAAAAAATAAAATTTCCTAAAATTTTCACTCGAAATTCGATTATTTGATTAGCACTCTAAAAATAATGATGCGGGACTTATTTTTGTTGTAGCCCCTTACATAGCTGTTTCCCGGAATTCACTTAAATATATAAATAAAAAAATATATTGCACAGATTTTTCTCAAATATTTTTTATATACGGGTTTTCAAAAATAATTACTTTATAGTATGCCCCATCGCACTTCGCTACGACTTACCGAGACTTATTGACATGTTTTACTTCATAATCAATTTTTCCAACAATGGTTTTATTGCGCAATTAGAATACTTTATATTTTTTTATTTCATGCTTGCCGATATACAAAATTTTTTGTTTTTTCATTCGGTGCAACAATTATAAAATTTTTCCTACTCTGCCATATAGCTGCCAATGAGAGAACGTGGATAATCTAAATTAAATCCAGCAACACTTAATTATTGGGCTCGAATTAGGAATATCATTGGGAAATTTTTCATTTTATTTTTAAAAATGGGGGTTACGTTATGGGCTATTTTGGTCAATAATCAGTTTTTATGTGTAAATAAAAATCAATTTAATGTCATGTTTCTGCTCGACGTTTCGTTTGCTTTATTCAAACTTCCTCAGGAGCGTAAATTTATTATAAAATGATTCTTTGTTACATCGCACAGTGGGGCCAAATGCATGAAAAGTGGCGATTAATTCATAGAAGTCATAATTTAAAAAAAAAATATTTTTTATTAATGGATATTTATAAATACATAAAAAACCAACATTTAAAAAAAAAACAGAGTGAAAAACACATTTTTTAACCCTTTATGGGCCATTTTGTGTTCTGTAAAAAATCCTCTTTTTTCACATTTTTTGCTGTAACTTTGGAACGGTGCGCTATAAATTATTCAATTAAATTAAATGTACTATAAGAAAAATAAGTAATATTTTTAAAAATAATAAGAAATAAATATTTTATATGTATTTTTATTAGAAAATTTTTAAATTAAAATCATACCTATTTTCTCGAAATTTTAAAATTTTGCTCAAAAATGAAACATTTGAGAATCTAATTGTTTTTTTATTGATAAATAACCATAAACACACTATTTAAAAAAAAATTTAATTAAATTCGGTTATTCTATTTTTTTTTTTTTTTTTTTTGAAAACAACAATTTTTTATTATAATCATTATTACCTTCAATGTTAGTATTTACTTCACATTCAATTTCATAATCATAAATTAATTCGTTACAATAATCTTAATCTTCATCTCCATCTTCATCTTCATCTTCATCTCCATCTTCATCTCCATCTTCATCTCCATCTTCATCATTGCTATTTTGATTGCTGGGAAGTACAAGCAACTCCAATGCAGATTTTGGCATTAGCTCTTTTTTCTTTTTAGAACTATTGTTCATGCTTGTTATAAACGGATCTGAACTTAAGAGAAATCTATTAAAGATATCTTCCATTGTTTTTTCTCGACTGCATTTACGGGCAAACTTCTCCCTATAACTTTTAAAATCTTTATTTCTGGCTTCCTGAGACTCTTCGGTTAGCTGACCAATTGGCAATGGCGATAATGATATAATTTCAGGCCCATGAATAAAATATTTGTGAAGAGTAGGAGGCATATAGTACCATGGATATTTTTTTTCACAAATAGCCTGGCAGTGTTATTAGCGAAGTTTGTAAATTTTTCAATGTTGACCTCAATACCACTAGAAACTACAATTAATATTGTGTGCATATTTTTGATCAACTCTAAATCAATATTAGTAATTTCAGCAGATACTTCTGCATTCTTAAAAAAACGTCTTGCAGTATTCCCGTCATTAGAGTTACCAAAACCAGGTTTTGGTTGATCAATGATCAATCCCGTTCTCTTTTTAAATTCGCGTTGAATACGACTTTTAGTTTCAGCAATAATTTTTTTTTCTTCGTCACTTCTTGCCTGCCATTTTTGAATTGGAAGTTTATATGCCAAGTGAATAAGACATTCAAAAAATCTTATCCAGCCATGTAGGACAGACAAACCGAACTCCATGAAGTCTACGTTGGAATCTCTAGAAATCATTTGTTCAATATTGTTGAACTCCTTGCTGGTAGCGACACATATGTAGCACTTTTGTGTGGACTTTGTGTCTGTAATCGCGTTACACACTTTACCGTCAATCATAACGAGAATTAGTTTGTGGTTCACTTTTATCTTTCTTCCTCCAACTGATATCACTGTATCGATAAGAGCATTTTTTTCTGTCTCCACTCTTTCTCTTTCTGTTTTAATACTGTTGACCGTTTCTTTCATAAATTCAATTTTTAATGGCCTGCAAAACCTAGTTGAAGACGGTCGAGGATTATGCCAAATGATTTTGTTTTTACAAACTAATTTTAATGGTACAATTGACGTAATAAATACAGAAGAATCAGATGCATTACTGTCATGAAAGGCTTGTTTGTAAGAACTATGCCCTGAACTTCCGTCAAAGCCCCACTTAGTGTATAAAGTAATTTTTTCGATTTCTTCGTTGTCTAACGAATTTAAATCTGCATTTTTAACCGACAAAAGGCGTTCAGTGGTATGATCCAATATTCCTTGTAGGCTAACTTGCGCTGATGTTTCAGAAATTTTCATTTGTTCTCCCTTTGGGTAACATTTTTTCTTAGCTCTTTGGACCAATTTATATGATGGAAATTTCTCAGGTGCAACCTTTCTAATAACATTATATTGGTGGCGACTTAGCTTCGCTTCTACCAAAACGGACAGAGCTTCATCCGGAGTTAACTGCTGTGGTGGTACCTGTTCTATACTTTTTCGGTATTTTTGGGCTTTTGTTGGAGATGATATTATTTCCTTAACAATTTTCGACTCATCTATTTTTCCAACAGCTCTCAAGCTCATTTGTGTGGCGTAAGCCAAAACAGGCAAAGAAATTTGATCTCTTATGTCTTTACATTTCTTAACTTTTGTTTTTTCTTTGCACTCTTCAAATGAGAGATCATTGCGACCTCTTTTTTGTTGTGGTTCTGGTGGTGGACTGAATGAGATTGAGGCATCCAGCCAATTCTTATTATTTTTTACAAAAATTTCATTCTTTCTATGACATTTTTGCCACCGAATCTCATAGCTAGAGCAAAAATTATGAAACCTTGTCATAAAATCTACCATATCCGAAGGGTCGACACGTTTTATTACTTCCCATCTCAAAAGTTTAAATTTATCCTGAAGTGATTTAGGTTCTGCACTCCTCATAAAATTATGCAACTCATGACGAGGAATGAAAATTGTTTTGGGACATGTTCCTAAAATTAATAAGATTTCTATTCGTTTAAAATTTGCAAAAAGTAATTCCTTTAACCCTGTACCGAATAATTTACACTTTCACAACACTTTAAATATGTAACATCACATCACAAAACATTGACAGCTAAAACAATAAATAAACGTGTCAGTACCGAATCAATAATACCCTACGGATGGATAGAAATTCTTAAAAATGTATTATCATTATATTAGTAGCTTGATATCACCAGCTTAAAACAAAATTAAAACTTTACTCGTATGATGCATGTATATGACCAACAGTTATTATGTAGGACTCAAATAAATGACAATAATAAATAGGGATGGGAGCGTGACCTCCTTCAATTTTTCAAAATAGTGCACTTGTGCCATATACAATTTTCTAATAATTTAAAATTAACAAATGTTTAAGTAAAATTCATTGAAATATCATAAACACATGTAAAATAATTTAATTAGTTTTATTCATAGTAAATAAACCCAACATACGCAATCACGTGAGCATGCGTGAATTAAAGTTACTCACGCCCCCATCTCTAATTAACAACACATTTTTTAGCTACAATAACAACTACTATAACGAAAATAATGACAAAACAAAGTAAAAACAACTTGATGTTTTGTTTTGTTTTTTTTTTTTTTCATATTTGTGGATTTTTAGCATCTTGAGTTATTTCACAAAAACAAGCATAACTCAAAAATCGCAAAAAATCGCAAAAAAAATATTTTGGGGTTTATTAGTTGAGATCTGATATTATAACACTATATAGACGATTTTACGCAAGCTCACGAACAAAGTTGTTGAAACTCCATATATAAATCAAAAATAGCCCATTTTTGGGCTAATTTTATTTTATTAACATTTAATATTTTTAAAACATTTATTTAAACAAAAAAACATGTACTATATAGTAAACTACCTGAAGTTGACGGTTCCATTATAAAAATTTAACTTTTAGAAGTATTAATAGAAAAAATTATCAATTGAAATATCAAAATTTTCACTTTTTTTCAATATGCACAAAAAAAATAACAATTATTCAACTTTAAGTGCTCACTTCAACTAAAGCAAACAACTTAAAAGTATAATTTTTGCAATTAGTGATGCAGAATTTTATCCACTTTCACCCGGTACCAAACACGATCATGAATTTTAAAGTTCATATTTTGAATTAATCGCCACTTTTCATTCATTTGGCCCCAATGTGCATCGTCAGGGAATAAAATGTGAAAAATTTATTTGTAAATAAAAAACTGGACATTACTACACAGAATTTTAAAGAATATAAATAAATAATTAAATAAATATTGACAACACAGTACACGCAAAATCACAGGTCAAACTTAATGTAATATCACAGAACTTTAACTCAATGCAAATGATTTTGGCGGTTTTAGATTTTGGAGACTTTTGAATTTAACAATTCCGACCATTATTTCCACGATTACTCACATAGGTCATTAATGTACTTGTCAAGGTTTTCGCTTTCATAGTACTTTACATATGTATTTTCGTATAGGAGATGCTATAGTACTCACTATGGGTGGTGAAACTTCCAAAAATATTTGACTTAGACCCATCTTTTATTATACCGAATCAGAATCGTTCTCTGAGTCGATTTTGCAATGTGCGTCCGTCGTATGTCCGTCTGTCCGTGTGTCTGTCTGTCTGTAAACTTGGCAATCAAACTATAGGTCGTAGAAATGAACATATCTTGATAAAATTTATTATATGTATTATTATATTATTATATTATTATATTATACTAGCTGGACCCG
Source organism: Cordilura impudica (assembly GCA_963682025.1). Lineage (NCBI taxonomy): Eukaryota > Metazoa > Arthropoda > Insecta > Diptera > Scathophagidae > Cordilura > Cordilura impudica. The sequence continues at coordinate 157,206,160 of OY821521.1, read as the reverse complement.
GCAAACGTTGTTTTGCCCTCAATGAATTTTTTTATTTTAGTTAGAATCTGTATACACCTATATAAAAAACATGTTTGTGCATTTGTTAATATTAATTGAAAACTGTTAAAGAAAAACCATGTTTTTTTATGAAAATGAAAATAAATATTTATTGTAACATATAAGAATGACCAATATATTTCTATTATAGTAATGCAAATGAGTGAATAATATTTTTACTTTCATTATTCTCACAGTAAATTAATAAATTTTCTGGCTTTCCAACACGGGAACATGCCACATATAGTTGTTCGTGGGAAAAACAACTGTTTTCGAAGTCCAAACCACATATTTGCATTGATTATCCTTGAGATTTATTAATGATCATGGCAAAGCCCAATCTGATCGGAAATTGCAATCTTTTGAATGTTATCGGTGTGTCGGTAGGAATCATAGGTATTCTTGGCAGCAAAACATGTTCTCCTTTAAATTTGCCTTTGAGAATTGTGGCCTCAATAACATTGGGCATTATTCTCTCAACAATTAACCTCGTTACATTACGTAGTCTCGGAGGTTACGTAGCAAAATTATTGGAGAACCAACTTTTAATTTAAATAAATGTGGCGGTAGACCGGGCCCATCCAGTGAATTAAAAAATTCTATTGGATAATTGACTGCTTCATTTTTTTCAACAACACTATCCAGAGATTTCAAAGAAAACGTTTCACAATGAATCATGTCCTGAATAACAACATTAATATTATCGTCATCGACATTGACATTTTTGCGGGGAAAATAGCTCTTTCACTTAACCAATCATGGTTACGATATTGATTTTGAAAGTCGGGGAATACATTTTCAATTAATTCATCGTTTGACGATAGAAATTGACAAAAATCTTGTGGATATTTTAATAGTTTGACTGGTTGGGTTAATATTGATTTTACCATTGCCAAGATCAAGTAGTTGTTTTGAAAATTGGTCAGCCATTGGATCATTTTGTAATCGTACTCGTATGTTTGTTGTTAATTTTATAGTTTGAACGTTACTCCATAATGTTGATGATTTTCAGCAGTCATTTATTTCGTCAGCATAGGTTGATTTTGGTATGAGTGGCAATGTTTGACGAAGATCTCCAGATAATAAAATGAGAGCTCCACCAAAAAGTCTTTCATTGCCTTTAAAATCTTTTAAAGTTCTATGTAATGCTTCTAAGGAATGTTTGTGAGCCATGGTACATTCATCCCAAATAATAATAATGCATTTTTGCAGAACTTTTGCCATACTGGAATGTTTTTTGATATTACAGACGGCATTCTCATTTGTTTGTATGTTTAACGGTGATTTGAGTGCTGAATGAGCTGTACTACCACCATGCAATAATGTAGCGGATTTTTCATTCCTTTTTGGTTAGAATATTTATATATAAAAACGTTTGTGAATTTTGTAACTAATAAAATTTATATAAATTTGACAACTCATTATTTTTCGAACGACAGCGCCAGCTACCGGGACCAATAGAAAAATGTTTGGCATCATCTAACATACATATATGTACATTCTTAGTTTCATTAAAATCGCACCGTAAATAAGAATATTCCAAATAACTTTACCCCAGCGCCACCTATCGGGTCCATTTACACATACAAAAATTTCCTATAACGAACCATACACACATTCTGAATTGCAGTCAAATCGCGCTGAAAATAAGAATTTTGTTTATAACTTGACCCCAACGCCAGCTAGAGGGTTAAAACTAAAAGGAAACACAGAAGAGCTCGAACCAAACCTATGGTGCAAATCTTACCTCGACAGCTCTTATAGTTCCGGAGATCATTCGTTACAAACAAATGCACCAACGATTTTATATATACAGATTGAAAGCACATTAATAATTATAATTTAAGGTAAAATGGGGCGAAAAAGGGGGATTTGGTAATAAAAAAAATGTTTGGCTACCTTACCTGTAGATAAAACGTGTATAAAACTTTAGGTAAATACATATTACAAAAAAAGTATTTTGTATAGCAAACATTGTTAGTGGTATAAGTAAGTATCTGAATTAAAAAAAGGGGGCGGTGAAGTGGGCGTGGTTCATAGTTATATGGCGACGTTAACAGTATTAAGAGCAATATACTACCAAATAAAAAAAAATCCGTTGGAAGGAAAAAATTTGTACAGAGAACAAAAAGTTTAAAACTTTCAAACAAAATTTGGCGTGAAAAGGGGCGTGAAAGGGGGCGTGGCATAAGAAATGTTTATTTCTACCTCGCCTGGAGTATAATGTGTATACAATTTGAAGTAAATGTGTTAAAAACTACTGGGAGCAATTACATAATTTTAAAAAAGTGGGCGTAAAAGTGGGCGTGGTCGAAAAAAAAGTACCCTATTAATCATGCCAGAGTCCCAGTTAAATGCTGTGAAAATTTCAGGAAGATCGGTCCAGAGGTTTGGTCTCCTATAAGGTACACACAAACAAACAAACAAATAAACAAACACACATTCAATTTTATATATATAGATTATTATATTATTGTATTATTATATTATTATATTATTATATTATTATATTATTATATTATTATATTATTATATTATTATATTATTATATTATTATATTATTATATTATTATATTATTATATTATTATATTATTATATTATTATATTATTATATTATTATATTATTATATTATTATATTATTATATTATTATATTATTGTATTATTATATTATTATATTATTATATTATTATATTATTTGAGGCCCTATGCTCCTTATAGGATCGAAGGGAATATATATATATATATATATATTATATTATTATATTATTATATTATTATTATTATATTGTTATTATTATATTGGTGAAAATCGGTTCATATTCAGACCTAGTTCCTATACAAATGACCCCTATAAGATCGACCCAAATTGTCATAATATTTAAATTATCATATAGATCTCGGCCAAAGTGGGTTTCCGTATGTTTATTACATCAAATTATCAGTAGTTCAAAAATAAACCCTAAACGGCAATTCTTAATCATAGCCCCATGAAGCTGATTCCCAATCTTCACTGAAATCTATCAAAAAACAAAAATATTGCACTGATTTTTCTCAAATATGGTTTATATATGCTTTTGCAAAAAATAAGTGACCTTACCAAATGTATTCAGGATCGGTCCACATTTTGACCTAGTCCCCATATAAATATAGCATCCTATATCAACTTTTTCATATAGGAAGTTAAAAAAATTAATAATAATTATTTTCTATATATAATTACTTGGACCTAAAAACTAGGGTCTCTATGCGCATGGTATACTTGTTGTTGTCTTTTTTGAAAATCATGAAGCCAAGTTTACGGACAGACTCAGGTGATTTGGAGAACTTATATTTAAATTTGTACTGGTATGAGAACTTGTAAAATTTACAAAATTTATAGAAGTATTCTGGCAAGAACCAATTTGTCAATTGCTGCAAATGATACCATAGCGTTGTCAAAATAAGTTTTATAAGTTTTTTTTTTCTAAACATTTCTGTCTTTATTGCTGTATCTTTGATATGTAACGATAAACCAACATCGTGTCTCATTCTTTAAACATCAGAGAATTCGAAAATCTACGGTGTCTATTTTGCTGTGTTTACACAAATAGAAAATATTACGCAAGCAAGATTTGAAGAACACATTGTGGCGAATAAAATATTTAATTAACTGCTTTTGTGTTATTCGTGTATGAGTAAGTGGAAATATATTCGTTGTAAAGAAGTTTACCTTTTTCATTTATTTTAATTTATTACATGAAATATATTTAATATAAATATTTATAACCATTTTTTATTAACAGCAGCAATAAATGATGATCGTGCTTACAATTTAATTAAGTTGTACATTTGAATTGCGAGTGAGTTGTTATTTTGTTTCTCTTTTAAGAGAGCGTGTTTCAAAATTTTATTTAGTAAATACTTCAATTATAAAAAATGTTTTGCAAACATACCTAAATAAAATTTATTTGCTATTTGTTATGTACAATTTTGCTCAAAACAACTGCCAAAAAAAAAATTCTATAAAAAATTATTTAAGAAAACAACTTCAATAAAATTTATTCTTACTTTTCCTTATATTACCTATTTTTGGTTGACACAAGCAAACCATTTTGACACCAGCTGTCAATTGTAATATGAATTCATTAATTTAATGTATTATATGTTTTTTCTTTTTGCCAAATTTTTTATTTGCCGTCTATATATGAGTTCATTCTGTATGCCAACCACATATTTAAAACCACCCTTTAGAAAAATTACCCTGCTTAAAAGGTTTTGACAATTATTTTTCTTTTTTTTGCGACATTTGAATTTTTTTTTCATATTCTCGCTTACTTTTAACGAAAAATTTCTATTTTGTATTTCGTTTGCAAATTGATGTCATTTAAAGTGGAACATTTATAATTTCTGGCTTTGTTAAACAAAACTGTACAGTGGAGATGAATGTAGTGTGGGCATTTAAAATAAGTATCTTATAAAACTCTAAAGAAAGACAAAATCAATTAAGGCACGATTGGTAATACATGCCTTTATAAAGTATTGATAAAGGATTTGAACAATTAAACCCAAAGAGCTGAAAGAAATGGGACTTTATCTTTGAAAAGCCAGCATTGAGGCTTGAATACTTCTAGTATAAAAGCTACGGTTGAAAAATGTGACTCCAATAAAGCTAGAAACTGAAGTAACGATTGAAGCTTGAATTTCAACATTATAAAAGCATCGATTAAAAAATATTGCTTTATCTTCGAATGCCAAGAATGAAGTTATACTTTGAATATCAAAAAAACTAAATTTAAATATTAAAAATCCACGATTAGAGCTGGAACTTTCAAACCATAAAGCCAGGGTTGAATATTGAATTTGAAAAATATAAGACACACGATTGAAATCAGAATCTGAAGCCACCACTGAAGCTTGAAATGATTCAAGATAGAAATTAAAGCAAATATTGAAGCTAGAATGTGAAGCCATGATTAAAGATTGGATTAAAATATTAATTAAGCTACGATCCTAGAAAGTACCACGAGTGAAGAATGAATTTGAAAATTTTAAGTCACGAAATTAGAATCTGAAGCCATGATTGAAGCTTGAATTGAAATATTATAAAACTAGCAATTCAAGATAGAACTTAAAAATATGAGAACAATGATTGAAGCTTGGAATGAAATATTACAATAGACATGATTCAAGATAAAATTTGCAACTACAACTGAAACTAGAATTTAAAAAATATAAGTCCCATGATTGAAACTTAAAATGAAAAATTTCAAAAGCTACAATTGCAGACAGAACTTGAAGCCACGATTCAAACTTGAATTTTAGTATTATAAAAACCACTTTAAACCTGAATTTAAATAATATAAGACCACGATTGAGGCTTGAATTTGAATCTTCTAAAAGCCATGACTTCAGCTTGAATTTGCAAAATGTGAGACACGATAGAAGCTAGACTATGAAGTCACTACTAAGCCTTGAAAATAGAACATGAATAAACGATTGAAGCTAGAATGTAAAGCCACGATTGAAGATTGAATTGAAATATTTTTAAGCCACGATTCTAGAAAGCACTTGAAGCCACGATTGAAGTTTGAGTTTAGAAAATATATGTAAGAACAATGATTGAAGCTTGACATAAAGTACTTTAAACCACGGTTCAAGTAGAACTTGAAGCTGTGTTTGAAGCATGAATTTCAATATTGTAGAATACGCGCTTCAATATAGAACTTAATCCACAATTGAAGTTTGAGTTTTAACAATATGAGGTCAACGGAGCTAGAATCTGAAGCCTCAATTAAAATGTGAATTTAAATAATTTAAAAGCGACGATCCAGAAAAAAACTTGGAGCTATGATGCACAGTGGCTGAAAATCGTTTTTCATTGGCCGATCAAAATATTTAAGTAATTTTTTTTAATGGATAGATATTTAGTTCAGATTGACTCGGTTTTAATTACATTAAAATTGATTGAGGACTTTTCAAGGAATTCTAGGTCAAAGTTGAACTTTAGATTTTTTTTAACTTTTAGAGTGAAATATGTGTTTATTATTTTTCTTATTTATTAAAAAAATTTAATATTTGGATTTTAATAATAATTATAAACATTTTTTGTAATAATGGGATTTTTTTAATGTTAAACTCAAAAAAATTTTTACACTAAAAAAAATAGTAAAATCAACTGGAGATTTTGCTATTATTACTGAAAAATACAAAATTTTTTGTTGTCAAATTTGCAAATTTGCTTACACAAAAAGAATATTTACACTTAGAAAAAAAAACGTTAATACTATTATCTAAAAATCTTGCTATTACTACGGAAAAATTTATTTTTTTTTGCTGTCAAATTTGATAATGTTATAAAACATTTAAAAATAACAATGGTAGGTTCTGTTTATTATTAACAATGGTAGGTTCGGTTTATTATTATTTTTTACTAATACAAAATTTTTTTGTACTTAAATAACAATGAAAGGCAATTGTAATTATTATTCATTTAACTCAAATATTGATTGCAAATATTTAATATTTTGTTCTGTGTTATTTCTGTTCTTTAGTAGTTTTTTGGCTTTTTCATCTAAATCCCGATGTTCCACTTTCCATTGATTTCGAATACTGGAGATGAACGGATTTGACATTGCCAATAATATATTAAATAGATCTTCATTTGTGGATTTTCGTGAAATTTTTCTAGTATTGTGCTCTCTATAAAATCTAATAGATCTCCAAGTGGCACCAAATGATATTTAATGACATCTTCTCCATGATAAAGGATTTTGTGAACTGATGCAGACATATTTCTCCATGGGAAGTTGGTTGTATATATATTTGCAGTTTCCTTAGCATAATCTCCAAATTTTCTAGAGTCAATTTCTCCATTGCACGCAAGTACTTCTAGGATTATTTTTTGTTGCTTGGCATATAATGCAGCTGGATGCAGCCTTCGTGTTAGTCAAAGCCTGACCTACTATTCCATCTATCGATGTCAGCACTAATTGGTAGCTTACTTCAATTTGCTGCCCATCTGTAGTGTGTTGCAATTTGGACCTTGATATCACTAACTTCTTTGTTAACGGCATCATGAGTTTCTTTTTTGAGTTCAAATTTGATTGGCCTGCAGTATTTCGTAGAAGATGGTGTCTCATTTTTTCAAATATCCATTGTTTGCGTTGTACTAGTCGAAGGCTCTGAATCTTCCAAAATCTTTTTCAATCGCAATGAACATATCTGAGTCCGAAATATTTTCACATACTAATTGCTTGTATTGTTTCTGTCCCTAAGAACCATCACATCTCCATTTACAAAAAAGAATTAACTTTGTGTTTCCATATTTCTTTAACTAATTTCCTTTTATTGATTGAAGCAAGCGTTCGGCTATATGATCCAGTAGTGATTGTAGTTGTAGCTCTGCTGAAATTGGTGTGATTGTAATAGTGTCCTTTGATGGCAAACAGTCCATATTGGCAGCGGTTATGTGATGATATGCTGGATACATATTTGAGCCTTTTTCAATCGCACGCAATCTGAGCTGAATATATTGCTGTTTTGGTAATTTCAAATCCAGAAATAATACTAATGCCTCCTCATTTGTGAACTGTTTTGCATCGCTCGGAGTTGGTATACTTTTAAGAATCCGTTTTATTCTCACTGGACTAGCTTTAACAACTTTTTCAATGATATCCACTTTTATTAATTGTAGGAAAGATGTAGAACAATTCTTTTATATTTGCACAACCAATTTCATTGTTAACATCTTTAAGTTTTCACCTCTTAGATCTATCGCTGCAGTTGCCCAATGATTTGCGTGGTCTTCCAGCCTTATCTTGCTTTGCTGTTTCTGCAGCGACAGTAAGTTGGCCTTCTTACCAGTTTGCACTTTTTATATAAAAATTTTGTTTACTGTAGCTAAATACGTTTCTTGTTCCCTTTTGTTCCCTAGAAGTTCTATTCCATTAAATTTGAAATTTGAGAAAAATATAGTAGTTTCATAAATATTTCATAACGCCCCTAATATTAAACGGTAGAGTCTATAATCCTTCCGCAGGTCAATATGGATGACAGCTTTTGAGAAGTAACCATTTATTTTTGATGAAAAACAAAAAAATCACCTTTTTCTGAAATTAAAAAAACAGTTGAGTTTTACAGCATGCCACGCCCACATTTAGCAATAGTTTAACCTAAGTTTTTGGCTACCTTAATCTCGATATATTAGCTACAAAAAGGCGTTAAAATTTTAAAAATCGGTGCCAAAATTAAATTAGACTTTTGGCCAATGAAATCAAAATTTCAGCCACAGTGCGATCGAAGCTTAAATCTTAATAATAAATGCCCAGATTCAAGATAAAATCTGAATCAGCGATTACAACTTGGACTTGAAGGTTACAAATTCCATGATTGTAGCTTGTATTTTAACATTATAAAAGCCGTAATTGAAGCTTGTATATTATTATTGTGAAATCCACGATTGTGACTAGAATATTGATATTATAAAAACTGCAATTACAGCTTGAAATTAAGTATTATAAAAGCCAAAACTAAAGCTTGAGTTTGAGTATTATAAATATCTTAATTGAGTCTTGAATCTGATTATTATAAAAGCCATTCTTAAAGCCTGAATTTGGATATTATAATCGTCAGGATTTAAGCTTAACTCCGATTGTTAAAAATTCAAATGAATCAATCAGTTCGACTTACCAAAAATGGAGGCTTGAAAATGAAAAAACGTGGAATTACAATAGAGGCTTGAATATGAATTTTGTAAAAAGTAAGAGAACTTTCGTGATGGCTTTAAATAATATTCTCAAAAACTTGGAAACTCTTTTGGAGAATGCGGTATATATTATACGAGTATTATACTTTTTGTAAATTGTCTACTTTGATTTAAAAATTTTGTTTTTTTTAGCATCGTTAAGCAACTTGTCTTAAAACTTTATACAAATTCTCTTCACTGCTCGCAAGTGTACTTATTGCTAGCAGAAACAGTAATAAGGGAACAAATAGACTTGTAGAAAAATTATACATTATATTATTTCGCCTTTTCCATTGGCGGTTTGTGTCGTTTACATGTGCCACATAAAAATGAACTGCGGCATAGAATGAAGCCGAAAAGCACCAGAAAAAAAGACAATAGAAATGTTAAAATTATTAACGTAAATTACTGGCATTTATTATGCCACTTCTACGTGTTGAATACTTACGAGTGTATGAGTGTAAATATTAACTTATTTTTTTTTCATTGTTTGTTTTAGCAAAATAATACAAATGGTTGTACTCGTAAATTCTGAAGAAGGTTTTTATGTATAAAGAGAAGACTTTAATGTATTACCTAATATTTTGTAAAATTTATGATAAAATAAGCTTAACGCACATGTGTAAATAGGAAAAACAAATTATTATTTACTAACATTTATTTGAATAAAATATTACTAGCACAACAGCCTACAGCCTACATAAGCAGATCAGAGCTTTCAGAACATTATTATTTTAAATTATTCATATTAACATATATGTGGGAATTTTCTGGAGTGAATATTTTTTTTTTTTTTTTTGAGATGAAAAGTATTAATATTCCCTTCACAGGAACTCTATTACGGCAAATTTTAAACCCTTTTTAAATTTTGGCAACATACTAAAAAAAATAAAAACAATTATAATGCAACAAGGTGTTAGTGGTTGGAGTTTTCTGTATTCTGATCACCATTATTATTCGATATTTGAACAACAATGTTGTGAAAAAAAATACGAAGATGGTCCCATAAAAATTCGATCTGACAAAGAAAATACAAATAATTTGGGGACAATTTTCTTTATTTCTCAACATAATCTCCCTTAAGCTCGATACACTTTTCCCCAGCGATATTCTGTTTAAGATAAGAACCCTCTGATTCCTTAGAACAACCATCAATAGCAGATTTCACCTTTTAATTGTTGGCAAATCATTTTCCACCGAGCCATATTTTTAAGTTCAGAAATAGAAAATAAGTAGAGGTAGCTAAATCTGGCGAACAAGGTGCGTAATGAATCAATTCGAACTTTAATTCATGGATTTTGACAATCGCAATAATGGTTGTGAGAACTGGTACACTGTCATAATGAAACAACACTTTCTTTTTCGCCAGAGGCGGCCTTTTTCCTCTATTTCATCACTAAATCGTTGAAGGACGATGGACCCTATATTCAGGCGTCCGAATCAAGATTTGTATGTGGCTGATGGACGAGGTACTGTTCAGGAGCCGGACAAAAAAAAAAAACAAAATTTCATAAGAAATTTCTAGCGTGGCAAGCAATTTTCAGTTGTAGCAAAAGTAGCCAAGCATTTCTGGCATCAGGCACGATAATTACAGAAATATGGGGGATTTCATGTCAAGTGCTCCAGGTTAGTCCTATTGGATAGTAGTTTAGACACAATTTTTCAATAAGATCGGTCTAGATCTCTCTGAGTTAGAGGGGATCAAAATTTGACATTTTGGCCAAACAGGTGTTTCTTCTCATCCATGTAACTTATTACCTATTGTTCTCAGAAAATTTTCTCCCAAATAGATAGATATTTCTTCAATATTTCGGAAGAAAATACTTAAAAAAAAAAAAAAAAAACTTTAGACTTTTTTTTTGCTAAATTAAAGCATTTTTTGCCTTTTTTTCAAAAATTGCATTTTTTTTTTTTTTTTTATAAGAAAGCTTAGGATTTTTCCTTTAAGAGCTTTTTGGTCGCTTAGTGGGATGGGAGTGGGATATCTATCAAAATAAATGTTTTGTAACTCAAGACAACGGTTTTTCAATTTTTCACAAATGCACTATTTTGAATTTTTTCCTATTTGTATGTTAAACCTTACAAACAAAACTTATACTGAGAAACTAGACAAATTAACCTTTCCGAAGGTATGTAACATAACTTCATAACATAACAGAAGAGAATGGTTATCTGTAACCTGAAACAGTTATTTGCAACATTTCAATCTGGCTTCACGAAATTAACCCAAATTTACCATGAAAATGTTAAACTGATGTGGAAGGAAATCAACTTAAAGTATTTAACAGATGATTCGGCAGAAGATTTACACGATTACCGCGATTGCCTTAAATTGGCTATGTGTCCTAATGCAACAACTTCTTGCCACTTAGGTGAATGTACCAATTGCCCGAAAAACACATTCATCAAAGAAAATTTAATCAACTCTTTAGATCGAGAATATATAGAGGAGGTCAAATTTGATTCTTGGATTCAGACTGACAGATGCACATTGAAAACAATCATTTTAAATGTGGATGATTTTGTGGAAGAAATGTGTACAGGATTGCTAAACTTGAGAAACCATGACTTTTTAGTCAAAGAGCAATGGTCATTCTTCAAGGATTTGAAGATACATTTGAAGTCTGGTGAATTCGTTATTTCATATGATTTCGCAGAAAACTATAAATATGTTCTTCAGGATGCCATACAAGCATTTCACTTCAATAACGACCAAGCAACTATATTCACAGCAGTTATTTACTACATGAAAGATGAAAAACTGGAACACAAAAGTATGTCAATCATATCCTACGATTTAAAACATGATATCGTTGCAGTTTATGAGTACCAGAAGAGAATACTAAAATTTCTAAAATCTAAATTTCCAGTAAAGAAGGTATACTACGTTTCGGACGGAGCTCGTCAACATTTTAAAAACAAAAGTAGCTTGGCAAATCTTATGGCCCATGAAAAAGATTTTGGAATGCCAGCTGAGTGGCATTTTCATCCTACTGCTCATGATAAAGGAGCATGTGATGGTATTGGAGCAAACCTTAAAAGAAATGCAGGATTGTCTAAAAATCCGGTATTTGCCTTTCCTAAACCAGCACATAGTGTCAACATATTTCTGGCCCGACTTGGAATCATGTCACTATGGAAAAAAGTTCATTGAGCGTTATGCAAAAAATAATGTACATTTTGTACCACGATAGGCAAACCCAGCCAACAAATAGTAGGTCGTATCGCCATTGTTCCATTCAAATTATTCTACACCGCACATAGTTTAACTGTACCACTATGTGGTTTGGGTATAATGACTTTGTGCTGCTGTTTGTAACTACCAAAAATATTTGACTAGACCCATCTTTTATTATACCGACCGAATCAGAATCACTATCTGATTCGATTTAACGATGTCCGTCCGTCTGTGTGTCCATGTAAACCTTCTAATCAAACTGCAGGTCGCAAATATGAACATATTTTGACGAAATTTAGTATGTAAGCTTTTATCGGCCATAGGATGAATGCTGTTGAAATTGGTGAGAATCGGTTCATGTTCAGACCTAGCCCTATACAAATGACCCTATCGACATAAATTGCCATAAGATCCAAATTGTCATATAGATCTTACTCAAATTGGGTTTGTATGCGTTTATTACATCCATTAATGAGTAGTCCAAAAATTAGTGGTTTAAAAATGATCCCTATGGGACAACTCTTAGTCATAGGCCCCATATAGGGCTACTTCCCGATCTTCTATATATATATTTTTGCAAAATACAAGAGACTTTACCAAACATGGTCAGGATCGGTCCATTTTCGACCTAGTCCCCATATAGATATAGTATCCGATATGAACTTTTTCATATCTGCAGCCAAAAAAATTAATAAAAATCCCACTCAAATTTGGTTTATGCTCATTTTCTATGTCCAGTTAGTTGGGCCTAAGAGATGGGGTCTCTTAACGCATGGTTTAGGGTATCATATAGTCGGTCTAGACCGACTATAATTTTCTTACTTGCTTTTTTTAATGTTCGTCTTGAATTTGCCCATCGATCTTTCTTTTGGGATTTTTGATTTCGGTTCTCCTTTTTCTCGAATTTCTCTACAAAACTTGTAGTTTTACTAGCGCAAGAATGGATTTTTTTCAAAAATTTTCAGCTGAGAATCTTCGTTGCGACTAGTACTAAAAAAACTGTCTGCAGAGAAAAAATTTTCCAAAACTTTTCATGGAGAAGCGATTTTTTTACTAGAAAATTATGCATTTTTGGAAGAAAATTTATTAAGCAAAAACTGTTCAGGATCATTGATGGAGTACTCATAAATTTTTTGAGATTTATGCAAAAATTCTCGTTTAAATTCTGCTCCGCAATGTCTTTTAATCTCATACATTATGGCAGACTTCTCCATCGTAGAATCTAGCTAACCTCCGAAATAAAACCAATATTTTCCATGTTTACAAATTCACTGCAATCGTTTACTTTCGATGGTTCAAAAAAATTATTACACAACGTGGCGCCTTGAAACTTCAAACGTGTGTTTTATAAGGCTGCCACTTTTCACTTTTTGTTTAAACTGCTGCTGCCATCTATACTCCAGGTTGGGTTGTTCTGGGAGAACCCTTATAGTTTCATTACAAACCTACTAATTTTGAGAAAAGTACTTTTTATAGAAAATATCTTGTTATTAAGAAAGTAGCTCTTTGCGAAAAAAAAGTACGTTCTATTAGAAAAAGCTTTTCTTGAAAAATTGCCATTTATTCCAAAAGTACCTATAATCTAAAAGTCCCTTTATTCTCAAAACACATTTAAATTTAAAATTAAATTTTATTTTAAAAATCGTTTTAAAATTCATATTATTCTAAAAGTTCTTTAATTCAAAAAGCTCCTGTTATTAGAAAAGAATTTTTACTAAAAAACTTAATTTGTTTTAAAGTTCAGTTATAAAAACAGTATCTTTTGTAAAAAAAGTACCTTTTATTAAAAAAATAGCTTTTACTAAAAAAAGTATCTTTATAAAAAAGTACCTTTTAATGAATATTTACTTTTTATTAATAATGTAACTTTGTATTTAACTATTATGTCCTGTCACGCTTCGCTACGACTTACCGAGAGTTATTGATATGTTTTTTTTTCATAATTAATTTTTCCTACGAAGTTAGTATTATAAGACTAAAACATTTTATTTCATATATTTTATCTCTTTTTGATCTCAATATTTTTTGTTTTTTCATTGCTTATGAGAAAAACAATAAATCCGACACACGGTTGGCCTTGAATTTATATATCATTTGCCAATTTTTATTTAACCGATTTTTGATTTTGCCAATTTTTGATTCCGCCAACTTTTTATTTTTGAAGATTTTTGTTTTTGGCGATTTTTGTTTTTCGCGATTTTCGATTTTAGCGATTTTTGGCTTTGGCGATTTTTGAATTTGGTTAATCTGCCCATATTTTCCACGACTACGCATATTGATAATTAATATATTTTTCAAAAGTTTCAAGATTATCGTTTTCATAGTACTTTTATTTTTATACCCTCCACTCCAGTGTGTAGAGGGTATATATAAGTTTGTCATTCAGTTTGTAATAATTAGAAAAAAAAGTTTGGACCCCATAAAATATATATATATGTGATCCTTATAACAACCGGAGTTGATATAGCGATGTCCATCTGTCCGTCTGTGGAAATCACGATGACGGCATCAATCGGGTAGATAGGGTGCTCGTTGACATAAAAAATGATTCATTAACATCCTGAAAAGTTTGCTATTTAAAATTGTCCAAATCGGTCGATTAGGGCCCGAGATTTTAATGAAGAACTAAAAAAAGTCTTGAAAATATATAATTTTCTATGTTGTTCTTGTCACGATCACGCCCTCAATAGGACTGCTAGGGTGATCATTTTGAGTGAGAATGATTCACCATATTCATGGGAAGATTCTTGTTTCAAAAATAATTAAAATCGGTGGAAGAGGTCCAGGGAAATCTCTGAAAAATTAAAAAAAAAAATTAAAAATATGATGTTTCTATATTGTTCTTGTTGTTATTCTAAATGTTGTGTTGTTGTCATAGCTGAACTTGTTGTTTTTGTGGTCGTTGTGGTAATAATATAATAAAAACTAACCCTTTGTAAATTTTTTTATTAACTCTGGTAGAAAATTTTAAAATTTTCCATTGTTTTGGCATCACTAAAAAAATTTGTTAGATCATTTCTATTATTACCACGAGCATGCCTGCAAAATTTCAGATCGAATGGGTTACGGTAAAGGGGTTAAAATCGTTCCAAAATTTTTTCGACAAGCAGACACTACGAGTTAATATAAAGGGAGTAAAAATTCATCTAAAGCAAATAATGCTAAAATACCTAGTTGATAATAAAAAAAACAACAATGTAAATATAGCAAAAAAAAAATTTATGTATAAATTTATTTATAAATTTATATAAACATATTAAATAATACAAATAATATACATATATTATATATGTATATCCATAACAACTGCATTTTAGAAATAAGTCGATATATTATTTTATTTACATAAAATTCTGCAATATTTTGTTATGGGGAAAATACATTTCTTTTGCATTAACAGAGTGTCACTTCATTTTGCTCAGCGTGACTATGCCACAGTAGATGGCGCCACAATTTTTGTTTGTTCTAATTAGCTTTGCAGTAGTTATTTCTATTTTAACATGAATGTTAATATTTTCAACTGGATATCATACAGAATAATGTTAAGAGCATACACGGGCTGGTCTTTTATTTCATACGTATTTTCATTATTCTTTTACAAATATGAACATAAGTTTGGCATATTAACTTTTTGTTGTCTTTACAAACTAGAGTTACCGAGTTCATCAATGAGTTTTTTGCTTTCAAAACAGTTCTACATAGTTATATAGAATTATTATTCTGCTTTACCTACAAAATATCTGATTGCGGTTGCATCTAATTTTTAAAATTTGTTTATAATTACTAAAGCATTATTATTCACATAAATACAAAATTGCACTTTTTAAATTTTCCATTCAAATTTAAGAAAATATCGATTCTAAAAACAAGAATTAAAAATTTCCAATTATAAGCTACAATTAATTGAATTTCAGAAAATCATATCAAAAGTCGGAAATTATAATTTTAAATTTAGAAGACATCAATTGCATCTTTAATATATAAATTTTATTCGTTAAACACAAATTGAAATTCCAAAAAAAAAAAAAAAAACACCAAATACCTATGTTTACATTTAAAAAATTTTTACATTTAAAAAAAATATTGATATTCAGGAGAAATTAATAGCTTTTCAGTATCGCGATTCAGTAACTTCTTTTAACGATAGTCGAATCGTTAATAAAAGAAAATTGCAAAATTACCAGTAAAATTTTTAAACGATATTCGCTATTGTTAAAGTCAGCTTTTGTTGTTTCTAAACGACAACCATTTTTGTGTTGTTTATTCAATCACGAAAAACTTATATTTTTAGGTTGAAATGTCGTCATACATAAATAAAAATCATAAAATATTGAAAATATTTTGATTTAATTAAAAAACTTTTTTATATAAATAAAAAAATTAAATAGCATATTTAATTCATCATTTCATTTTCAAATAAATACACAGAAATATTAGTAAAAAAATAAAGATATTAAACATAAACATAAAATCATTCTGTCAAACACAAAGTAATTTGTTTTTTTCTATTCTTCTTTGTGTTTTTCGCTTATTTTGACAGAGATGCCACTCGTTTACAATTTAAATAAATAGAAAAATAGATTTGTCGACTGTCGTTAAGATGTATGTACTACGTGAATCACTTCATCCTTAGTGCAAACAACAATAGCTGTTGATATATTTTGCGATTGTCGGATCGTTGAAATTTACAGAATCGGACTACAGAAAACATTAATTTAAATTCAATGAATTTTAGAAAACGTCAAATGATATTTAAGAATTGCGAACATAAAAACTGTTACATAAATAAACGCAATTTGATGAAAATGTTATTTATATAGAAATTTTCAAAATTTTTTTTGGATAAAAATTTGAAGTTTTTAGAAAATAAAGATAACAAATTATTTAATTTAAAATGTTTGGGACATTTGGTTTTTTGCGTTTGGCACCCCTAATTTGAATATTTATTTTTATAAATTTATTCTCTATGTTTTCCAAATATGGCAATGTTTTAATAAAAAAGTTGAGAGAGCTTTTTTTTGGTTATTATTTGTTACTCCATCCGACCTACATGACCGCAATGAAAAAATATTTTGCCAGTTAAAAGAAACTATACAGCCATCTCCAATTAGCACGATTTAATGCATATAGCCACCCTACACAACAATTACCTTTGCAATGGAGGTTAGGGCGAGCTATTTAATTATCAAAAACTAAATTAAAAGAGAAGTTATGTCATATAACCGGAAACGCATGCATATAGGTATATAACCTAAATGCATGCCGATCAGCAACCACGATGACCAAAAAGCAAACACCGAAATAATAGAAAAGACGAAAACCAACCCAAAGAATTTGCTGAAATAATTTGGTATTAAGTTTAACAAATTGTTTACTTTTTCATTTCCATTTATTATCAAGACTCAAACCGAGGTGGAGGGTATCAAAGATTCGGCACAGCCGAATTTAACACTCTTACTTGTTTTGTATTGGAGGTAACACGCCCCCATTTTTTATTTGCCTACTCACATTAATATCTGATGGACTCGTATAAAGTGTCATGGTTTTTCCTTTTATAGTACTTCAGTTATATGATACAATATATATTCACTTTGTATTTGCGCTGCCACGCCCACTGGTCAGATCACACCAATCATATGAATAACTTATGGGATGACGCCAAGTCTCAAGGCTCTCACTATTACAGTACTCCAGATTTATGAAATTAGATATTAACTTAGTAGGGGATGCCATGCCCAATGATCCCATACCGCCCATTTCTATATGACTACTCATATTAATATTTGATATTTGTCATGGCTTTACTTTTTATAATACTTCAGTTATATGAAATTATATTTACTTTGTATTGGAGCTGCCACGCCCACTGCTCAGATCACGCCCATTTTTTTTAGACTAATCATATGAATAACTTATGCACTGATGCAAAGTCCCAAGGCTCTCACAATTTCAATACTCCGGATATATGACATTTTTATACTTTGTATGCAAGGTGCCACGCCCATTGGTCAGATCCTGCTAATTTTTTGTCCGACGACTTACATTAATAACAGATGACCTCAGACAAAACTGCAAAGCTGTCCCCAGCATAATACTCGGGATATATAATATTGAATTAATACTTTGTGTTGGAGGTGCCACGCCCACTTATCTGAGCCCGCCCATGTCAATGATAGCCACTAACATTAATAACAGGTGACCTCGCACAAATTTGCAAAGCTCTCCCTGTCATACTACTCAATATATATGATATTAAAAATTTACTTTGTACGGGGGTGTCACGCCCACTAAAAATATTTTAAAAATTATAGCCTATAGCACTTTCCATATCCGCAGTAAGACTCTAGAAAATTTCAGGAAGATCAGATCTGTAGTTATGGAGATTACCTCCAACAAACAAACACACATTACCTCTTTATTATATTAGTATAGAATAGGTGTACTTCGCCACCCCTCCCCCCGCCCCACAAAATAATGGAAGGGCTCATTTAAAGTCCCAAGTTTCTCATTATTACAGTACTCCAGATGTATGAAATTTATTAATTAATTTGTATGGGGGTGCCACGCCCCGTTGTCTGATCGCGCCCATTTTTGTCTGACTACTCACGTTAATAATAGATGACCTAAGACAAATTTGCAAAGCTGTCTCTGTCATAGTACTCGAGATAGATGATATTGATTTTGTATGGGAGGTACCACGCCCACTTATCCGATCCCGCCCATTTCCGACATAGTTACTAACATTAGCAATAGGTGACCTCACACAAATTTGAAAAGCTCTCCCTATCATAGTACTCAATATATATGGTATTAAAAATTTACTTTGTATGGGAGGTGTCACACCCACTAAAAATGTTTACAAAAATTATAGGCTATAAAGCTCCCCAGTAAGACTCTGTGAAAATTTCAGGAAGATCAGATTAGTAGTTACGGAGATTACCTCATACAAACAAACAAACAAACACACTTTACCTCTTTATTATATTAAGTATTGATTAAAAAGGTACCTCTTGTTGAAAAAGTACCTTTCATTGGAAAATATCTATTGAAAAAGTAGCGTTTATTTAAAAGTAATATTTTATTAAGAATTACCTTATTAAAATGTTTCCTTATTTAAACAGTTCCATATATGCAAAAGGTACTTTTTATATTTTTTAAAAAGGGACATTTCAATTGAAATTTACTTTTTATGAAAAATTGTTTGAAAAAGGTACATCTTATTTAAAAAGTATCTTTCATTGAAAAATTAGCTCTAACTGAAAAATTACCTATTGTTGAAAAGTACCTTTTATTGAAAAGGTACCATTTATTGAAATGGTATTTTTTATTGAGAAATAATCTTTTATTGAAAATTTACCTTTTATTAAAAGTTAAATTAAAAAAACTAACTTCTTAAGAAGTACCTTTTGTTCCAAAAATTTATAAAATTATAGTAAAAACATTCCACAGAATTTAATTCGATTGGGCAAAAACTTTTATCCACCCCCAATACGATGAATCTATATGTTAAACTTAGTTTTGCATCATTATTATATTGTAAAGTACTCATACTAATTGTATGTATTGCAATTATTAAGCATCTCATAGAAAGATTATAAAAATAATTATACAATCTGTAAATTTTCTAGTCTCACTTAGACAGTGCGAGTGAAATAAACTTAATAATATACCAAGTTTTGTAACATTTTAAACAGCCAAAGGGAAAACCACAATGTTCTCCTTGGGGTACATAAAATTGTTATTTGTTTTTCTAATAACCCTTCTCACATTAACAGCGGCGCGACATCATGGACAAAAATTACAATTCGATGATTCCTCTGAGTCGGGTGAATATGATATCGACCAACGTCCAGGAAATCGTTATAAAAGTGATAGAAATCATAGAGGAAGAGGTAGTTATCACGAGCTGCATAAAGAGATCAAAGGTAATGGCGTAGTTAATGAGAGCATACAAGATGGATATCTCAGTAGAGAGCAACGACAAATACCAGTTACCAATGAATTGCCAACAACTGTAATACCTTCCGAAACCACACCTTCCTACACACTAGAAGAAGACCAAAAACTTGATGACAATTCTACAGAAACTTTTGTGGTTCCTCTAGCCGATCGTACTTTAATCGATACTGCTCCTCATTGTCCAGATAAATATGTACTGGTTAATACTAAATGTCGTTTGAAAGTGTAAGCATCAAGTTGTTGTACTTGGATTACAAATAAAACCAGCTTTTTTAAGCAAGAATTACAATAATGTTATTTTCGGAATTTACTCATTTCGATTGCAGGAAAATAGTTACATGTATGACATCATTTAACCAGCACATACAACAGTATATGAAACGAATAAAAATATGCCATAAATAAATGTGTTTTATTACAAATAAGACATGTTGACAGTTTTTAGACCCGGGGATCAGAGTATAATTTCTTAATGAACTATGTTGCGCTAAATCCGAATCTGAACTGGACGCGAACTAGTACCCGCACGTAATA
Source organism: Cordilura impudica (assembly GCA_963682025.1). Classification (NCBI taxonomy): domain Eukaryota; kingdom Metazoa; phylum Arthropoda; class Insecta; order Diptera; family Scathophagidae; genus Cordilura; species Cordilura impudica. The sequence goes on along the minus strand of OY821521.1, from coordinate 157,185,725 downwards.
TTAACCCTACTTTATTTTGTCCTGAAGCTCTCTTAGAAGAGAGACAATAATATTTTGGACATATTGCTATTAGCATCGGCCTACTTTTAATTTTCTACACAATTTCTATGAATTGGGTTCGATGGTAGACTTGTAAATTATTAAACCGATTTAGAGTGGAAGATTAATTATTTAGAGAAGTAAGAAAATTATACTCGGTTTAGATCGACTATACGATACCCTATATCATGCGTTTAGAGACCTTATTTCTTAGGTCAAAGTAATTAATTTTTTTACCATGGGGACTAGGCCCAAAAATGGACCGATCCTGATCATGTTTGGTAAAGTCTTTTGTATTTTGCAAAAATATATACAAACAAAATTTGAGAAGAATGAGTGCAATATTTTTGTTTTTTGATAGATTTAAGTGAAGATCGGGAAGCAACTCTATATGGGGCCTATGACTAAGAGTTGTCCAATATAGATAATTTTTAGGGTACTGATAAATGGATGTAATATATACATACAAACCCAATTTGACTAAGATTTGTATGATAATTTGGATCTTATGGCAATATATGTTGATTTCATAGGGGTCATTTGTATGGGGGCTAGGTCTGAACATAGACCTATTCTCACCAATTTCAATAGTGTTCATCCCATGGCCGAAGAAAGATTAAATGCCAAATTTCATCAAAATATATTCATATTTGCGACCTACAGTTTGATTACAAGCTTTACATGGACACACAGACGGACAGACGGATATCGTTAAATCGAATCACATAGTGATTCTGATTCGATCGGTATAATTAAAGATGGGTGTAGGCCAAATATTTTTGGTTGTTACAAACAGCAGCACAAAGTCATTATACCCAAACAACATAGTGGTATAGGGTATCACAATTAGTTTTCTACAGTGCTTTGATATTAAAAAAAAATGTTTGCTTCGTTCCTTCAAAAAAATTTAGAGGATGCCTTACAAAAATGGCTATAACTCCGACGTTTTTTGACCGATCAACTTGTTCCACTCCTCAAAATTTTTAGGAAAGACGCAGCTCTAACATATATTTTTTGGAAAATTTTGAGAGAAGGGTATTTTTTTCTAGACCAAGTTTTTAAAAAACATCGTTTTTAACAAAAATTCGGGAAAAAGATAATTTTTAGAAAACTTAATTCTTTAAACTTATTCCTGAAGTTCTATTCTTTAAAATTTTTGAATTTTTTTTCAAGAAATTTTTTTTCTAAAGAGATTCAAGTCCCAAATATTCATATTTCATATTTATAGCTTTTGCCGTTTAAAAATTTTTGCCTGAAAAAAAAACGCGATTTTCACTAAAAGCTTATAAAACCTACAATAGAGTCTCTCTCCACTGACTTTTATCCGAATCGGAGATATAGTGCTCAAAACGTATTTTTTTCACTTGGAGTGCCCCATATAACAAATAACATACAATATTTCCGTTATTGTTTTTAAATAAAGTGTCTTAAATGAATGTAATTATTGGTAAAGGGTCAGGAATTTAAATTAATGAATTCAAAAATAAATCTCGCTTAAGAAAGAAAATATTTGGTTCATAAAAATTTCAAAATTAAGTAAATAAATTATTTAAATAATTAATAATTTATGTTGGTTTAATGTTGATCATTAAGCAGTGTGGTTTAAAGATTTTTTTTAGTAGAGAGAAATTTGGAGTAGATCGAACCAATGGTCATGGTACTTCGCATCTAAGGTGAACATAATAAATAATAAGAAATATCTGATTTTGTTAAATAAAGAATTTTGTTTACATAATCAAATTTTTGCTCCAGAAACTTTCCGGAAGTAACTGGACGTCTATGTTGAAACAAAATTTTTACAACTTGCATAAGCAGTTTCGTTGAAGATGCACTTTATGTCACACAAATTTAATATTTGGCACAGAAAAATCGTCGTTTAATAGTAAGAGATCTGGGTTCTAATTGCCGCATTCGATATCGAGTGAGCTTACCAGGCATGATAAATGCAAGAGGTATTTCCACGCCAACGAACGAACGAATAATTGTCCTTTTTCTACCCCAATAGTACTAAAATCAATTTTTGTTAATTTATTTTTATTTTTTTTTATACATATACAAAACATACTACAAATTAATTTCTACATGAAATATTTAGATAGCAAAAACTACTTATAAAATAATAATGTTTAATAATAAATAATATGCGTAAAATAAGGGACAAATAATTCACTTCGTGTTTTCTTTTGTTAGGATTAGACCAGAAAGCACTGGCACATACAGCGTATTCTGTTTCTTCGTTTTAATAATATTTTGATACGAAAATATTCATTCCATATTCGCTGATGGGTGTAGAATTGATGGTATTCCTTGTGCAATTAGAAAGCTCTGGAAACATCAGCACATTGAATTCATTTTTAATTGATGACACGTTGGTCCAAAAAATTTGAGTGCTTTTATTTTTAGAAATTTTTAATAGTCTCGTAACTTTCAGTTTAATTTTTAATAAAGGAGGTACTGCTGCTTTTACAAGGAACAACATTTTCTGTGGAAAATAAAAAATTTCGTTGTCAAAGTTGACTTTATTTCTTAAAGTTTTGCAAAAGGTTAGCATTGTTTACCATTTGGTTTAAATTCCCTAACTATACTGCTTTCAGTATTATTTGCAGATATATAAATATCTATATCATTTGTCTAAAAATCCGTTTTTGAAAAAAATTCATTTGGTGAAATGAAAATTTTAAACGTTTATTGTATTCAGAATTTTTAATATATGCTGTAGAAAGAGGAAATAAATATTATAAAGTGGATTATAAAAAATATATATAATAAAATTAATCTTGCACTTGTAAAATCAGCTTAAAAATCATTCAGTGCGAAATAATAATGGAGTGGCTCCCACTGTTCCCACCTGTTGCTGAATATTTCCAAATACCTATAATATTAATAGACTAGGCGATTTTTTGTGACCGTTGTTTTGTTCTACCGTTTTATCCCGATTTTGACCAACCGTATATTATTTGAAAGGTATTTCTTTTTAGCCGTTTTGCAGATTTACAGATTTTTAATTTTTTCTTTTATTTTGAGCAAATTGCATTTAAAGTTGCTACTAACACATACATAAAATTATACAGATGCTATGTGTATTTTATTAAATTTTTTAATGTTTTTGTAATGAGTTTGTTATCTTCATTCACAATAATAATAAACAAAAAAAGTGTTGGTTTACGAATTAGCTAAGTTGAGAAATAAAGTTGCCTAGAAATTGCACTCGAATTTCGAGGGCTGGAATCTGCTAGTTATAGTCATATCTTACATTTCTTTTAAAAATAATATCGTCGACAAACCCACACTTAGAAGCTGCCGCTGATACCAAATTTACAATGTGGCATATGCAACCGTTTTTGAATATATGTTGTACCAAAGCCTCCAATTTGGATTGTACTCCATTCAGCCGTCATTATGGTTGGTCTCTTGTTGTATATTTGCATTGAACGAGTGCAAAAATTTATTTATTTATTCATAATATATATGTACGACATCATCCCATCACTAAAATCAGCTACAACATTCCTTTTGTGCCAGAACCTAACATACATTGTAATAGAGAAAAAGTTTATTGTTATAAATGGACGAATTACTCGGATTAAAATTATCTAATATGTAACACTAACTGGTTGCAGCTATTATATATCAATGAAGGGAGTCAGGCTGCCATTGATGCAATGATAAATTGTTTTTATAAAACTCTTTTGGATTTTATTGATGAATCAGTTCCGAAATACACAGTGCTGACTAATTCCGGTCCTCCTTGGAATTTAAAAGAATTATGCAGAACTAAACATTTAAAAAACAAACGTTACAAACGATATAAACAATCTGGCTTACTTATTGAGTTCGGTAAATATTCAGTTGCTTGTGCAGAATAGAACTTACTTAACATAAAATTATATATTAATTACTTTAATAACATGAAAATAAATTTTAAACGCGATCCTAAAACTTTTAGCAACTTCGTAAATTCTAAAGGAAAATCTCTTGGCTTTCCCCCTGTAATGAAATATTTAAATAATGAATCAAATGATGACCTTATTATTAGCAACATATTTGCCGACTTTTTCTCATTAAAAAAGTTAAAACCTTCATTTCATCATAAATCTGCTAACTCTTTATCAACTCCGTTAAACATTATTTTTAATTTATCTATTAAGTACGGCTATTTTCCAAAATTATGGAAGGAATCCTACGTTTTGCCACATTTTAAATCTGGTAATAAATCAAACATTACAAACTACAGAGGCATTGCTAAACTCAGTGCAATTCCTAAACATTTTGAGAGTTGTATTACTGATTTTCTCCACCATAAAGTTTCATCTTTATTAACACCTGCCCAACTTTAACTCTCAACATTAATTATTCGTGGTTTCAACAATGGTCAACTTAGGGTGCGTTCAGACTACGCAAATATTTGACCAAATAAACGTAACCCCTAAATAATGTATAATTTTCCTTGTATAATTTTCATTAAGTTATACAATATATGATATAGAATATAGTTAAATATATTAAATATTACTAATGTAATAAAACATAACTTAATTTTGTCTTTTATATATCATGTAAGATTGAATAAAACTTTCATAAAATTAGGGGTTACGTTTATTTGGTCAAATATTTGCGTAGTCTGAACGCACCTTTACTGACGTTATATATACAGACTTCAGCAAAGTTTTTGCTATAGTTAATCACTGCCTATTACTTAGAAAATTGCATTTAATGGGATTTACCAACAACTGCATAAACTGAATTCAATCTTACCTGATTAGTAGAGTGCAATGTGTTCGTTTTAATAATATACGTCTAAGAATATAAAATTAAGTTCTGAGTTACCGCAAGGTAGCCATCTTGGGCCAATTTTATTTTTTCTTTTCATTAATGATGTTCCATCTTAATTTATTTTCCGAACATTTTAATGTATGCTGATGATTTAGAAACTTTCCTGAGCTATAACAATTTCTCTGAGCAAGACTTCCTGCAAAACGATTTAGATAATTTTTTCGTATGATGCAACTTCAATTTTTTGGATTTAAATAAAAAAAAAAAATGTAAATACATCCGTTTTTCAAGATAAAAAACTAAGATTTTCTCAACATACTACTATGACAGCTAATAAAGCTCGTGGAATACTTGCCCTTATCAAGCGTTGGGCCAAAGAATTTTGCGATCCAATCATAACGAAACAATTGTAAGCATCACTTGTCAGACCGATTTTGGAATACGGTTCTGTTTTTTGGGATCCACATTACGCCGTGCACAGCGATCGCATTGAGTCTGTTCAAAAACAATTTTTACTGTTCTGCTTGCGAAATCTATATCCAAATCCTACTATTAATCTACCATCGTATAGTTCAAGGTTAGCTCAAATTAAATTGCCTTCCTTAAAAATTCGAAGAAGAATGCTAAATGTGACATTTTTAATGAAACTAATAAATGGCGACGTATGCTCTGAGTTCCTGCTGAATAATTTTGCTTTTAACGTTCCTCAACGTCCGACCCGCTACTTCAATACTTTGTCCATCCAGTGTTTCCGCTCAAACTATGAAAATGCAGATCCGTTCAGAATATTATCTGAGAATTTTAATGATCTGTATAACTTCATAGATTATTCTTTAAATATTAATGTTGTTAAACGTAATATAATTTTGTTTTAAATACTATTGTAAATTTTTATATATGTAAATTATATAGTCTGAGAGGATTTTATCCACAGACTAAAATAAAAAATAAAAATATGTTTAATGAAAACGAATTAACGTTTATAAAAAGAAAAACAAAACGAATAAAAAAGAAGTAAGAAAAGTAATTAAAATTGTTTGTGGTATTATGTATTAATTTTAAGCCAATAAAACCCATTTTATTAAAATTAGCCACAAACTTAGAGACTAAATAAAATTATCATTAGACAATTTATAAAAGTTTATTAAAAAATGATGGTTTACACAACATACAGAATAATAATAAATAATAGAAACTCAAAGTTATTATGCGTATATTTTGCATTTTTTTTTATTACATTTACAATTTTAGAAATTGTGGTTATACAATATTAATATGAACACCGTAGAAATACGCTTTTGTATTTAATAATAATAATAAAATAAAATCTTTTGAAAATAAAATATACCTCAAGTATTGAATATAAATTGAAAAATTTTATGAAAATATTGTGCTTCCCTTATCTCAAAAGATAACCCATTTTCCTTAGCATTTCTAGTTCAATCGATTTTGTTTCATATTACCCATATCAGCAACATGTTGTTAATCCTGTAATTTTAACGATCTTTCTTTTATATTCAATAATCGCTCAAGCTTATAGTTTATGCTTTATTGGAAGTGTTCATATATTTCTAATTTAGATTCACGTTCAGTAGCTTTTTTTATACCCTATACCACTATATGGTCAGCGTATAATGACTTTGTACTAATGCTTGTAAATACCAAAAATATTTGACCTTTTATCATACTCATCGACTCAGAATCACTTTCTGAGTCAATTTGGCGATGCCCGTTTGTCCGTAATGAAACTGAAGGTCGCAAATATGAATATTAGAGTGACAGCCATTTTTTTTTAATTTCAAGACGTGCGGGTCGAATTATTGTGATACTGGATCTAAAACTTTAGTCCGCAAAATTTGAGCCAAATCCGAAAATGCTTCCTGGACGCGCATTGAAAATCTATAAATATTTTCTTCATCAGGATTTTTTTGAATAGTACCCTGTTTCCATAACACAATTCGTCACAGACGAACGAAAATTTGTATGGAGAACAAAAACAAAATACACACAAATTTTCGTTCGTCTGTGACGAATTGTATTATGGAAACAGGGTATAAAACAAATTTAATGTATTCATAAAATTTCTCAAATTTATTCATTATTTTTGAAAATATGTATTATATCAGAGGGGAATTACGAATCAATAACGATATATACAAATGCCACCACTTCATTTGAAACAAGTAAGATAATCATAGTCGGTTTAGACCGACTATACGATACCCTATACCATGGTTTAGAGACCCTATCTCTTCGGTCCAACTAATTGGATATAGAAAATAAGCATAAACCATTTGAGTGCAATTGTTATTAAAGTCACCTTTTTTTGAAAAAATATATACAAACCAAATTTTGGGAAAAATCTGTGCAATATTCTTGTTTTTTGATAGATTTAAGTGAAGAACGGGAAGCAGATCTTGTTTTTGGACTGCTAGGCCTGAACATGGACTGAATTTCACCAATTTCAATAGCGTTCATCCTATGGCCGATAAAAGCTTACATACCAAATTTTATATTTGCGATCTGCAGTTTGATTACAAGGTTTACATGGACACACAGACGGACGGACATCGCTAAATCGTCTCGGAAAGTGATTCCGAGTCGATCGGTACAGTAAAAGATGGGTCTAGATCAAATATTTATAGTAGTTACAAACAGCAGCACAAAGTCATAATACCCAATCCACATAGTGGTATAGGGTATAAACAGTATTATCACATCATCTCTATAGAATGCACAAAATTTGAATGTCAATGCAAAAATAAAACCTATTTTTAACGTATATAGGCTAGGTTGAAAAACGTTCCCCGAGATCAACAAGTTCATTATATTTCTTTTTACAGTGTACTTGTTTGGTTTTCTCCCCTATACCATATCGTGGGCAGGGTACAATGGGTATATACAGATGTCTGTAAATAACAGACAGGCACACCGATTGTGGAGTTTGGCTTTCTAAGTTTATTAAGACCAGTTTCTGAGTAGATTTAACGACGTCCCTTCATCCATGGGTCCATCTGTCTACATGTAGCTTTGTATGGAACTAAAAAGAGTCAATATTCTCTTAAAAAGCAGCCTGCTGATTAATGTTCACTTAAATTTATCTAAAAACTTACAAATATGATGTATTTTATTCAAATTTACTTAAATATTTTTTTGGTGTACATAAGTGACCTTTCCAAACATGACATTAATCAGAAGATTTTTGGACCACGTTTCCAAAGACGAGTCACATCCGAACTTAAAATATATGATAATCTCACTTGAATTTGGATTGTGCTAATTTTCTTATAGCCATTAATACCCATACCTAGTGCGGTTGATCTCAGCACCTTTTTCCGAAAATCATGGTATAGAGTAACGTACAGCCGTTGTAAACCGTCTATAACTTTCGCACTTGTTGTTTTTATATTAACACGCAAACTAATTCTCTTAAGTGACCAGCCAAACAAACACTTATGTGTGGATGTGTAGTGGTGTGATGTGTTTTAACATTTACCAAAAGCACCTAAAAGTACTTTAGGGAATTTTATTAATTAATTTAATAGTAAAAATGTATGAAGTTAAACAAAAAAGGATATGAATTGAATTTATACGGGTACTCTACAAATGGTACAACAGATGATACTGTGAATATGTTCTTAATTATATTTCTGTTTTAATCCTTGGCTATAGTACGAATTATTACAGATATTGGGAAGAAAATTTAATATATTGACACCAAACTAAATTAAAAAATAAAATGGACCTTAATTACTTCCTTTGAACATAAACATTTGCCATATTGCACAAATGTGTATGGTGTCGAAGATTCGTCATACACTGTGCTTAATGCATGTGTTATACACATCTATGAAAGTTTTTATATAAATAATTTTGTTGAGTTTAAATTCGGAATATACTGTACACATTTCCAGTAACATTATAGCATTCTAAACTAACACAACAAACTTTGTTACCAGTGAAAAGATGTACGAACTATTTAAAATTAAAATATTTAAGTTTTTTACAAAGATTTTTATAATTTGTATAAGTGCTATGCTAACCAAATGTCCAGCGGGTAAAATAATGGCCTTAGGAAAGTGCCATCGAGTAGTGTAATTAAAAAACTTAATTCGAATTTAGTTAATGCACTTAATAACTGCAACAAAATGTTATTTAAATATTTTATTTTAGTTAATTATTCTACACATAACAACAAGTTTAATACGAATAACCAAATTTACTAAAAAGCACAAAATAAATATATCGATAACAATAAAAGCAAATGTTAATTCAAATAAAACTTGTTATTTTATTTCTATATAAAACTTATATTTTAAATACTTTTTAAGCTCCCCAAAGCCCTGTAATCCTGAATTTGACTTTATATCGCAACGCTGCTGTTTGCTGGTGAAAATAATGATGCTGCCTATTGGCATGAGAGGTGTAGAAGTTGATTTAATTCAAATTGAGAACAATTTTTGTTTTTATATGAGCAGTTTAGTTTAGTATATTTTATTAAATTTGAATTTCTAATACAACAAGATACAATATCTTATAAATTACAGTATTAGAATCAGACAAATTAAACAGACATTGTATATAAATAAATTAATTCTACTTAAAATAAAATTACATATATAACTAAATCTTAAAATTTTTAAACAATATTAAAAACATGCTACTTATTATGTTTAAATTACTTTAAGATATCGGCATTTAATAAAAATTAAGACAAAAAATTACAAAAAATGTTGAAACAATAATTTCCTAAAATGTATTGCGCTGCTAGTGCATTGAATATTCCAGGGTAGTTGGTTCCAGAGACGAATAGTTAAAATAAAGAATTGACACTCAGAAGCATGGTCACGGTGTCGGAATTGTATTATGGAGTTTTCTCTAGTCGATCTTGTAAATTGTAAACGTTGAAAAAGATAATTTGGTTCCCTAGTCATACATAATAATATTGTGTAGAAATATGAGATTTTTATACCCTCCACTCCAGCATGCAGATGGTATATATAAGTTTGTCATTCCGTTTGTAATAATTAGAAAAAAAATTTTGGACCCTATAAAATATATATATATTTGTGATCCTTATAACTACCGGAGTTGATATAGTGATGTCCGTCTGTCCTCTGTCCATCTGTCCGTCTGTCCGTCTGTGGAAATCACGATGACGGCATCAATCGGGCAGCTAGTGTGCTCGTTGACATAAAAAATGATTCACTAACATCCTGAAAAGTTTGCTATTTAAAATCGTCCAAATCGGACGATTAGGGCCCGAGATTTGAATGAAGAACTAAAAAAAGTCTTGAAAAAATATAATTTTCTATGTTGTTCTTGTCACGATCACGCCCTCAATAGTGCAGTTACAGTGATCATTTTTAGTGGGAATGATTCAACAAATTCATGAGAACATTTCTGTTTCAAAAATCATTAAAATCGTTGGAACAGGTCCAGGGAAATCTCTGAAAAAGTAAAAAAAAAAAATGAAAAATATGATGTTTCTATATTGTTCTTGTTGTTATTCTAAATGTTGTGTTGTTGTCGTAGCTGGACTTGTTATTTTTGTGGTCGTTGTGGTAATAATATAATAAAAACTAACCCTTTGTACATTGTTTTATTAACTCTGGTAAAAAATTTTAAAAGTTTCCATTGTTTTGGCATCACTAAAAAAATTTGTTAGATCATTTCTGTTATCACCACGAGCCTGCCTGCAAAATTTCAGATCGAATGGGTCACGGCAAAGGGGTTAAAATCGATCCAAAATTTTTTCGACAAGCAGACGCTACGAGTTAATATAAATTGAGTAAAAATTCACCAACATCTAAAGCAATTAATGCTAAAATACCTAGTTGTTAATAAAAAAAACAATGTAAATTTAGCAAAAATAAATTTTATGTATAAATTTATTTAAAGAGAAAAACACAAAAAAACCGTTTGCTGTTGTATTTTTTGTGTGTAATATTTACATATACCTACATGAACATATTAAATAACACAAATAATATACATATATTATATATATATATGTATATCCATAACAACTGAATGTTAGAAATAAATCGGTATATTATTTTATTTACATAAAATTCTGGAATATTTTGTTGTGGGGAAAATACATTTATTTTGCATTAACAGAGTGTCACTTCATTTTGCTCAGCGGGACTATGCCACAGTAGATGGCGCCACAATTTTTGTTAGTTCTAATTAGCTTTGCAATAGTTATTTCTATTTTAACATGAATGTTAATATTTTCAACTATTTAGATATCATACAGAACAATGTTAAGAGTATACACGGGCTGGTCTTTTATTTCATACGTTTTTTCATTATTCTTTTACAAATCTGAACATAAGTTTGGCATATTAACTTTTTGTTGTCTTTACAAAAAAAAAAGAGTTACCGAGTTCATCAATGAGCTTTTTGTTTTTAAAACAGTTCTACATAGTTATATAGAATTATTATTCTGCTTTACCTACAAAATATCTGATTGTGATTACATCTAAAATTTAAAAATTGTTTATAATTATTAAAGCACTATTATTCACATAAATACAAAACAACACGTATTGGAGACAGGTCATACAGCTGACTTTGAAAAAGTAAAAATATTAGATAGAGAACCCATTGGAAAGAAAAGGTACACCATAGAAAGTTTACGAATCCAACAGAAAAAGGAATATGCGATGAATTTAAAAGAGGATACTGACAAAATTAATGCTAGCTACAGGGTTGCAATACAATAACTTTTTATTATTTTAAGCTGAGTACTTGTTATTAATATATGTTCGAAGTAATTTTTGTTGTTTATGTTGGATGTAAATTAAATTCATTTTTAAATGTGATAAATAATACTCATGTTACTTAAGTTATTGTTATATATATAGTGTATTTTAAAATTGTTTTAACGTGATGTTTTTTACAATTAAATAGAATTTCCTTGAAAAAGTCAACAAAGAATTCGTTAAACACAAATTGAAATTCCAAAAAATAAACACCAAATACCTGTGTTTACATTTAAAAAATTTTTACATTTAAAAAAAATATTGCCATTCAGGAGAAATTAATAGCTTTTCTGTACCGCGTTCAGTAACTTCGGATCGTTAAAAAAAAGAAAATATCAAAATTATCAGTAAAATTTTTAAACGATATTCGTGTTGTTTATTCAATCGATTAAAACTTAAATTTTTAGGTTGAAATGTCGTCATACATAAATAAATAAAAATCATAAAATAGTGAAAATATTTTGCTTCTATTAAAAAACTTTATTATATAAATAAAAAAAATTAAATAGCATATTCAATTCATTATTCCATTTTCAAATAAATAAACAGAAATATTAGTAAAAAAAAAAAAATAGAGATATTAAACATAAACGTAAAATCATCCTGTCAGACACGAAGTATTTAATTTGTTTTGTTCTATTCTTCTTTGTGTTTTTCGCTTATTTTGACAGAGATGCCACTCGTTTACAATTTAAATAAATAGAAAAATAGATTTGTCGACTGTCGTTAAGATGTATGTACTTAGTGAATCACTTAATCCTTAGTGCAAACAACAATAGCTATCGATATATTTTGCGATTGTCGGATCGTTGAAATTATAGAATCACACTACAGAAAACATTAATTTAAATGCAATGAATTTTAGAAAACGTCAAGTGATATTTAAGAATTGCGAACATAAAAACTGTTACATAAATAAACGCAATATGATGAGAATGTTATTTATATAGAAATTTTCAAAATTTTTTTTGGATAAAAATTTGAAGTTTTTAGAAAATAAAGATAACAAATTATTTTATTTAAAATGTTTGGGACATTTGGTTTTTTGCGTTTGGCATCCCTAATTTGAATATTTATTATTATAAATTTATTCTCTATGTTTTCCAAATATGGCAATGTTTTAATAAAAAAGTTGAGAGAGCTTTTTTTTGGTTATTATTTATTACACCATCCGACCTACATGACCGCAATGAAAAAAATATTTCGCCAGTTAAAAGAAACTATACAGCCATCTCCAATTGGCACGATTTAATGCATATAGCCACCCTACACAACCATTACCTTTGCTATGGAGGTTAGGGCTAGCTATTTAATTAGCAAAAACTAAATTAAACGAGAAGTTATGTCATATAACCGGAAACGCATGCATATAGGTATATAACCTAAATGCATGCCCATCAGCAACCACGATTACCAAAAAGCAAACACCGAAATTAATCCGAAATAATAGAAAAGACGAAAACCAACCCAAAGAATTTGCTGAAATAATTTGGTATTAAATTTAACAAATTGTTTACTTTTTCATTTACATTTATTATCAAGACTCAAACCGAGCTGGAGGGTATCAAAGTTAAACACTCTTACTTGTTTAACTTAAGTTAATTACAAAAAGAGTTGTTCAATACACGACATGAGTACTGGGACACATGATCAAATTTTCTAACGCTGAAAATGTAGCGCATGATGTTATTGAAAGTTGTACACAGCTTTCCATAATTTTTCGTGTTCCATCCGATAAAAAGCTCAGATGCGTACAATAGAGTCGTCAATAGATATGTTTTCGTCAGAAGTAGTCTTAATCATGGTGGAGTGAAGTATTGAGTGGCCCACAGACTTCGCAGCATGTTATATATTCTCCCACATGATTGGCTGATATGATTTGACCAGGTAAGATTTTTGTTAAAAGTAACACCTAGATTCCTTACCGCATCAACAATATCAATTTTTGCCCCGTCAAGAAAAATATATATATCATTTTCTATTATCATCGACTTTTTCAAAATAATTATATACTTTGATTTCTTCGGATTCAGCCTCAAACCATTCGCGGAAGCCCAAGTAAAATTTTTTCCTAGGTCATAGTTCAATTCTTGAATTTTAGAAGCAATGTTATCCGTAGAATGGTATCATCAGCATACATCTGAATATTCGAAAAGTTTATTTGAAGTGGAAGATCATTGACATATAAAGAGTATAACAGTGGACCAAGGATGGATCCTTCTGGGACACTTCTTGAGATGAGCAAAGGTCGTGAAATGGATCCATCATTTTCAACAGATTGAAATCTGTTAGGTCGACATAATTTAACAGAGGGCGAAGAGAAATTAAAAAATTTCGCTAGCTTGAGGCAAAGAATTGTATGGTGCACTGTGCCAAATGCTTTTGAATGGTCTAATAAGACCAGAAACGATAATTCACCACCATCCAGTTTGCCTCGAATATCCTCTACTACATCAGGTAAGACTATAACACAGCTACGTCGCGGCCTAAATCCAGATTGACGATGAGTCAGAAGGTTGTTATCATTAACATATTGACACATTGAACAGGGTGTTCAAAAACTTTGGATAAATAAGGCAGAATTGCAATTGGACGGAAATCGTTATCTGATTTAGGCTACCGGGACAATTTTAGCGTAGTTATTTCCAGTCTGTTGGATAAGTGCTGGTAGTAATGATAGTGTTAAATAGATGTGAGAGTTTGAATTATCCAAAGTAGAACTATCTTCACGAACCTGGGATTTATGTCATCTAATCATCATTTCGAGTCATATTTATAAAAGTTGGTGATTTTTTTCGAAGAATTTTTTAGTCGTATTTCCGATTATTTGCGAGTCTTTTTCGAGTCATTATATATATTTATATATTTACTTTATTTATTTATTTTGTAACTTCTACAACAAAACATTTGTCTTAAAAAGTAGAAATCTTATGGTGTTATAATGTAAATTAACAAGTAAAATAGCAATTACATACAAAATAAAATTTTTAACTCTTTTGCGAAAAACATAATATAGTTAACAATTTATAAGCAAATAATCTGCTATAATAAAACATATTATATTGAAAAAAAAAAGGTTATCTATGAATAAAATTCAAATAATTTTTTTTTAATTCTAACGCGTTGCTGGTATATTTAATTGTTGGAGGAATAATATTCCAAAGACTTATTGCAGATATAAACAAGAAAGAAAATAATAGTCGGTCTAGACCTACTATACGATACCCTATACCATGCGTTTAGTGAATCTATCTCTCAGGCCCAACTAACTGGTTATAGAAAATAAGCGTAAACCAAATTCGAGTGCAATTGTTATTAATTTTTTTGTCTGCAGATACGAAAAAGTTCATATCGGATGCTATATCTATATGGGGACTTGGCCCAAAAATGGACCGATCCTGGCCATGTTTGGTAAAGCCTCTTGTATTTCGCAAAAATATATACAAACAAAATTTGAGAAGAATCAGTGCAATATTTTTGATTTGTTCATAGATTTAAGTGAAGATCGGGAATCAGCTCTATATGGGGCATATGACTAAGAGTTGTCCCATAGGGTTCATTTTTGGACTACTGATTAATGGATGTAATAAACACATACAAACCCAATTTGACTAAGATTTATATGATAATTTGGATCTTAATGCAATTTATGTTGATTTCATAGGGATCATTTGTATGGGGGCTAGGTCTGAACATGGACCGATTCTCACCAATTTCAACAATTTTAGTCCTATCGCCGACAAAAGCTTACATACCAAATGTGATCAAAATATATTCATATTTGCCACCTGCAGTTTGATTACAAGCTTTACATGGACACACAGACGGACGGACGTACGGACTAACGGACGGACGGACGGACATCGTTAAATCGAATCAGATAGTGATAATGATTCGATCGGTATAATAAAAGATGGATCTAGTTCAAATATTTTTGGTAGTTACAAACAGTAGCACAAAGTCATTATACCGAAACCACATAGTGGTATAGGGTATAAAAATTGCCATTCGGATATCAATGTCCGATGACTAAATTGAACTAAATTTCTATTTCTTCTGAGTTGACTAAATATCAAACGATTAAAAAGATGACATGGCTCTCGGGTAATTATAATTTTATGAAGAAATATTAAAGTTTTTATTTTTAGCAGGTCTTCGAACAACATACCAACTATTCTCTTAGAGTAATGAGTTATATTGAGGTAATCTCCATTAGTTCTATAATTACTGAGACCATAAACGTATCTTGGAATGTTGTTATAAGTAACGTTTAATTTTGATTTGCTAGTGCCATCACAACTTGCAAAAATCTCACATCCGTAGGTAAGAGTAAATATCTGATACGTTTTAGCAGGCAGTAACCTTATTTTTATTTGTGTGTAATATTGAGTAGGCCAAAGTGTTCTGAGCATCCCGTATGTTTTGCCACAGGCAGCTATTATGTGATCTGACCAGCTAAGAGTGTTATTAAATATCATACCAAGATTTTTTGCTTTATTATCCATTACAATTTGTTGGTTGTTAATACAAACACTGGGACTTTTAATAATTTTCTTTATCCTTTTATATATAACGCTACATATGGATTTTTTAGGGTTTAAACTTAAACCATTCACATCCGTCCAGAGAGAAACACGCTGCACGTCATCATTTAATTTTACAGTACATTGTTCAATGTTTCCTTGTTTATTGCTTATGTACAATTGGACGTCATCAGCATACATTCTAATGTTCCAGTGTTCAAGAAGGTCATTTGCATAGATGGAAAAGAGGAGAGGACTGAGAATGGAGCCCTGTGGAACACCCCTGATAATGGGAAGAAAGGTTGAGGTTGTTAATGGTTTTATTTCAACACTCTGCACTTGATCCTTTAGCTATGACTCAATTAATTTGGTAGATGTTGGGGAAAAATTCATGATTTTTTCTAATTTTTGAATCAATATGGTGTGGTCAACGGTGTCAAAAGCCTTTGAATGATCCAACAACACCAATATTGCAACATAGCCATCGTCAATTTCCTTTCTAAAATCTTCGGCTACATCAGTAATGCAACTATGTGTGGCTCGAAATCCAGATTTTCTATCGATCAACAAATTATGACGAGTAATGTAATTAGTTGTCTGTAAATGTAAAGTTGTTCAAATGCTTTTGACAGATATGGCAATATGGCTATGGGCCGATACTCAGTGGGTGAATTTGGTATTGGAAGAATTTTAGCCTGCTTCCATCTTAGTGGAATTATTTTATTGAATATATTTGTAATATAATATATTTGTAATGTAATATATTTGTAAAATTAAAGCGGGCTGGATACCATCAATGCCAGTAGCGTTTGATTTTATGGATATACAGCTTTCGAGTACATCTAACACACTTACACTTTCGAAATTGAATAGGCTATGCTGAAGATTGGCAACATGGTAGTTAACTCTCCGTCTAGCAGCACTTCTGGTACCCATGAAACGCATGACAAGGTTCGTAGGGACCTATTTTTGTTGATATGATCTTTTCTATGAAAAAGACATTTTAAAATTTATGTTTTGTTATTTTATTATTGTTTATTAATTAAAGTGTTGATGTATGCGAAGAACACGTTTGAAATGTGTTCAAACAATAAAAAAGCTGCTTACGAAACTATAACCGCATTTATACCCTTTTTGTTGCCTACTTTGTTCTAGCTTGAACATTCGCGTATATCTACAAATAGAGATTAGTATTAGAAGGTAATAAAAGAAATGTTAAATTCGAAGAACTCGTTTAAAATGTGTTCAAACAATAAAACAGCTAAAAAGAAGCCAAAATAAAGTTTATGTCTTAATGATTTCTTGTAATTTCAGTACAAGGTCCCTACGGTCATGCGTTCCCGTACTACTCACCTTTAAACCTCAATAAAAACTAAACTATTGGGCGTATCAACTTGAATTTTCTTTTAAACGATTTTTGACAGGATAACTTTTGGGGTACCTTGTCCTGGCCGAAATAGGAGTAATTTCAGTTTGAAAATGAAAAAGGTCCCCAGGGACCTTCTCGCTAACCAAAGGGTTAATATAATAACTATGGTCCGCTTGAGACATGGGTATATTAACAAATTTTGTATTTATAACATCTGGATCTGATATGATATTAAAATGATTATTTTTACTACCCAGAAAACAAAAACATTACCAAATAATGGGTTTTAGAAGGAGGAGTAACTGGTCGAAGTTTGCCTGATAAGCTCACTATTTTAACACGGGGATGTCACTGGAGGTAGATAATTGCCTAGGAACTCATTATTTTCACTATGCAAGTAATGCAGTGTGCAAGGAGTTAGCATGAAATATAAGTAGCTGTATAAGACATTATTAGTAACGCCTTATTTTCACTTTAAAAGTAATGCAGTGGGCAGGGGTAGGTCATTATTGGTAATGCAAAAATCAATGAGCTGCTATTACGAAATTTTTCCTGGGTATTAACTATTCCAATTTCTTAATGGTTTTCCATTTATTATTTGTAGAAATTGGCATAGTAATTTGACTTTACGTTTCTTATGGTTTTGGTTACAATTTTTCTAGCGTTGCGATAGGTATTATATAGTTTTAAAGCGCTTCCAGCGAGATTAAGCATGGCCACGATTCTACTTATTTCAGCTGTGAACCAATGTTTCTGGCGGTAATTTACTTCTTTCGTTTGCATTGGCACTATTGTATTAAATAAAGTTGTTATGTTTTGTTCCAAGAAAGCCAATTGATCATTAACCGATATCATACGATAAATGCAGTCCCAGTCGGTTTTGACTCTTCTTCAAGAGTGAGATAGTTTATATGTTTCAAGTTACGATATTTGATTTTTTCAGTAGAAGTTTCAAGTAGAATATCAAAAATTAAGAATATCAGATTGTGCCTAGAAACATACGATGCAGACAACTGGTCATATATTAACAACACACAAGTCTATGGACCAAATATCAGATTGATTGGATAGAGGAAAATGGGATTTAAATCACTCCATGACTGTGCCTGACTATGCGTGACTATGCATGACTATGTCAGAGTTAATATTTTTTCACATCAAGTCTATCGACCAAGTTTCAGATCGATCAGATAAGGGGACTATGCGTGACTGTGTGTGACTATGTCGTAGTTAATCTTTTGTTTATAGCAAGTGTATGGACTAAGTTTCAGATCAATCGCATGATTGGAAATAACATTTAGATCACTCCGTGACTGTGCGTGGCTACCCCAAAATTAATCTGCAGTCACAACAAGACTGTGGGCCAAGTTTCAGATCAATTGGATAAAGGGAAATTGGGTTGACGCACGAGAGACAGACAGACAGACAGACAGACAGAGAGTATGAGTTAGAAGAAAGAGTTTAAAATGAAATTAATGAATTGAATAAATGTAAAAACTCCATTTGTGATATTAAAAATACTCCAAAAATACATTTCAATTTGAACGTTTTCTCTTTATCATAAACTTATTGCATTTTACAAGATGTCAATGCAGAATATGGGGACATCTTACTATTTACAGAAGTAAGATGGTTAAGTCGAGGAAAAAGCCTAGAACGTCTATTCGGCCTCAGGGAGGAAATAGCAGTGTTGCCATAATTTGAAATTGTAAAGATGCTAAATTGCAAAAAAAAAAAAAAGATGCTAAAACGTACTGGAGTCAAAAAAAGAGATGCTAAATTTTTTTTTCAAATTTGTATTGAAAAATTAATTAAATACTTATTAATAAATTTTTTGGTTTTTAAACCGAAAAATTAATACAAAACATAAGTTTCGATTTATATTTTTTAAATTTTAATTAAAATTATTTTGGATTTCATCTGTATTTTTTTTTTTTAAATTAAATTGAGTTTTTTTAATTTTAAATTAAATATTTTTAATTTTTGAGATATTTTTTTTAATTTCAAATATAACAGAATTTACACTATCAAAAGATACGATTATATTACAATAATTGGTTTATGGAATCTAATATTTCTTCATCTTCAAGTTCTTCTTGGCTCTGATATTTTTCTGCGATCGACTTTTATCAACGACATCACTCGGTATATTGTAAGTGTAACCGCACCCATTTTTCAATTCCAAACCTTTTGTACGTAATACAGAAAATAACAGCTCGGATTTTATTCTGTTCAAAGTTTGCTTTTAACTAAAGCCATTAAACTAAAAAACGTTCAACTTCGGCTTTTGAGAAAGACAAAACTAATAAAGGCAATACAAATAACTCTTTAAATGGATTACCGCCAATAGAATTTTTGTTAACTTCAATCCATAAAGAGGTTGTTTTCAGTGTTGTATCCCAATATTGTTCTATGATATAACTCCATTGGATTTGAATTTTTTCTGTTTCAGATGATCTAAATTTAAACTCTTCTAATATTGTGGTTATCGGTTCTTTTACCGGATTTAATGTGTTTTGTATTGAAAATTTTGTCTTTTTTTAATACAATAATATTTTTGGCAATCGACTTTTTAATTCATTAAAAGCTGTTGTTGGTGTTTACATTCTTCTCCCAATAAACATTTTTGTTTGCTATCAACTTGAGGTGCATTTGATATCAAATACATTTCTCAAATCTCCAACGTTAATTCTCAAATGCACCTCAATAGTCAATTTATAGTATTCTCAACTTAAAAGGCACATTTTTTATATGGTGATTTTCTTAGTTATCAAATTGAGAAATTTGTGATTCTCAACTTGATAGCAAAGAAATTTCTCCAATCGGTATCAAATGGAAGGTACGGAATTGCCATATTAAAAAAATTATACTAATCTTAGAAATGAAATCAATGTACTTTTTTAATGTTTGAATTTAATTTCATTACATATATAACATTATTATGTACATGTTAATATTTTTTTAAAATTTAGAATTAAAAATAAATGAATTAATTATTTGTACATTTTATGAATATTAATATTAAATATGTCATAAATAAGAATTTAAATTAAAAAATTCGACAAAAAGTAGAAATAATTAAAAATATATCAATTAATTGTTTGTACTTTTTTGGTATTTTTTAATTTAATTTATTATTTATGACATATTTAAATAATATCTCAAACTTAACACAAATCGTATTCAGGTTGAAAAAATGTTTGGTCTCAAGTGGAGAAAATTGTTGGATATCCAATTGAGAGTTAAAATATTTCTCAAATATTGGAAAAAATGTTAAGTCTCAACTTGATGTCAAGTTGAAAGCAAACAAGGAGAAAAATTATTAAACTCAAGTTGAGAATTACATTGGACATCAATTTGAGAACTTAACTTTTCTCCAACATTGGAGAAATAATATTTCAATGCATACTGGGTCTATTTCAAAATGTTTTGTTATATATGTTGAAAGAAACGAGCAGAGTGGTAAAAAGAGTAGTACACAAAATTATCGTATTACACTTTGAGAAATTAAAACATATCAACACCATTAAAATTAAAATTGTATATTCAGAAATAATGAAAAAAGAAAAAGAAAAAGATGCTAAAAGCAACTTTTTATTAATAAAAGATGCTAAGTTTGCATCTAGCATCTTTTCACAAATTTTGGATGCTAAACTGCAAAAAAAGTTGCTAAATCTAGCAACTAAAATGCTAAAATGGCAACTCTGGGAAATAGCTACATTTCTGCAGTCTGAAGCCTCCCTGAAAGATGCAGATTTATTAAGAACAATCACTTGCCCCGACTTTTTATAACAATAAGTTTCCTTGTAGACATAACGCTTCAAATAAGTTATTTAAATGTTTTTCAAGGAAAAAACAAAAATATTTGTGATTTGTTTTATAATAAAACCTTTATTCCGTTTCTGAGTTTACTAGAAAATTGACTATTTTAAGAGATCAAATTCGTCAAATAAATAATTTGTCTAACTTTCAAAAGTTGCTGAAATTTTCTCAAAATTTCCTAATCAGAATAAATTGAAATTATTTATTGAGGAAATAAATAAATTAATAAGACAATTTCAGTTTGAGATTTAAAGACTTATTTAAGGTGCTATTACATATGTACGTACTGTCAAATTTTCCCACAACAAAAGTTGTACACATCGTGTGATACATATGAAACATTGTTTATGTACAATACATGAGGAAAGTCACACGTACATTTTTCAATTAGAACAGGTTCTATTTTTGCATGACAAACAAATGAAAATACAACACTGCTTGTGGCGAAAGGAAAACAGAGTAAATTTTTAAGATTAATATTGAAAGAAAAATAAATTGTTTAGTAATAATTAACAATTAAAAAATACATAACCTTTTTTTAAACAACAAATTTTTGTAAATTCACAAATTAAATCAGCTGTTGTTTACATTTAGAGGTTATGTCATACGGAAATACATACGCACGTGTGATAGCAAAAATTATGAATCGTATGTAAAAGACAATTTTGACAGACATGAAGAATTCCATATGGATAAAAAAGTGACAGTACATATGTAAAAAACACTTCGTGTAATAGCACCTTTAGCTTGCAGTGGTTTATAAATATTTTCAATAGCCCACTAACATGTTCTGTTGAAAATATTCCGCCAAATATAAAATTTGAGATCCTGAAAATGAGGGAAGTTTTATCTATAACAGTTGAAACGGGCGTTTGGTTTTGGAAAAATATTTTTCCCAACAAATATAAAGCCAGCAGAAACCTTTTACTTCATTTGTTTTCAATGTTTTCCTCGACTTATATTTGTGAGTCAACATTTTCAGTAATGTCTCGAATCAAAAGCAAACACCGAAATAAATTAACAGACAGTCATTCAGAAACGTTATTGAAAATTAAATGTTATGAGAAAGAAATTGACATTGAAAAATTGGTCGAATTTCACAATTCAAATACGAATGTTAACTAAATTGTGTCGAAAGAAACAAAAAATGTTGAAAAAATTTCGAAGACTCGGTAAACTAAATTACGTAAAGCTGTTGAATCTGCTATAAATTAAGCATTTTCTATAAATTATGAATAATTATGAATTTTTTATACCCTATACCACTATGTGTTTTGGGTATAGACTTTGTGCTGCTGTTTGTAACTACCAAAAATATTTGACCTAGACCCATCTTTTATTATACCGATCGAATCAGAATCACTATCTGATTCGATTTAACGATGTCCGTCCGTCTGTGTGTCCATGTAAACTTTGTAATCAAACTGCAGGTCGCAAATATGAATAGATTTTAATTTTAATGGTACATAAGCTTCTATCGGCCATAGGATGAACGCTATTGAAATTGGTGAGAATCAGTCCATGTTCAGACCTAGCTCTTATACAAATGACCTCTATGAAATCGACATAAATTGCCATAAGATCCAAATTGTCATATAGATCTTAGTCGTTTATTCCATCCACTAATGAGTAGTCCAAAAATGATCCCTATGGGACAACTCTTAGTCATAGGCCCCAATATAGAGCTGCTTCCCGATCTTCACTTAAATCTATCAAAAAACAAAAATATTGCACTGATTCTTCCCAAATTTTGTTTGTATATTTCTTTGCAAAATACAAGAGACTTTACCAAACATGGCCAGAATCGGTCGATTTTTGGGCCCAGTCCCCATATAGATATAGCATCCGATATGAACTTTTTCATATCTGCAGCCAAAAAAATTAATAAAAAATCCCGCTCAAATTTGGTTTATGCTTATTTTCTATATCCAGTTAGTGGGTCTAATTTTCTTACTTGTTTTTTTGTGTTAGTCATGTATCCCAGTCATAACATGATTATCGATACGATTCCGAATCACAGATTCTGAAATAAAAAATATAAATTTTTATTCAAATTTAATACTTATACATTAATGTTTCTACTTATTTCTTTGTCTATATATTACTGAATCCCAACAGGAAAGTAACTGACTCTCAAACAGTGATGCATGTAGCATGCTGCGCAAAGACTATCAAGCTGTGACTTCCAAAATTTGATAAAAATTCTACGTTACATATTTTTCAAAATTATTAACCTGTAAACGAAAATTGCTAAAAGTTGGATTATACTTTACAATTTATTGATAAACACTTTTATTACTGATGTGTTGCGATGTTTAAGAATTGCAGTAATTATAAACTTGACTTTTTCAGCATTTTTTTAAATAAATAAAAATTTAACAAATTTAATATTTTTTATTATTTTTAATACCAGATCAATAAACGGCAAATACGAGTAGTTATAAACTTAATAAATACAGATAAACATTGTATTATTAACGAAATAAAATAATATGATAATATATGATTTTAGACCATTTTACGACACCTAATGCCGACTAATATATAGCCGGGTCTACAGCGCGGCAACAATGTAAAAATACTTTGTAACGTTGGCGGAGGTGTTTCGGAAATTGAAACCGGCTCTTCTGAAGATGAAGCTATGGGGCCAGTTTCTCCCGGTGTTGCCCTGGCAAAGGCATGATAAGTTGGTGGCAGATCATAACACTTACTACAGGCTTCGTTGAAATAAAATATTGTACATATTAATAAACATTTCAAAATTATTAACATGTTGTTGTAAAGAAAAAACATTTTTATTTTTATAAATAAAATTCGATACACTAAAATCACGTTTAACTTGTTTTGTTTTATATTTTATTAGGTTTTTATTTCGATTTTATCTTTGTTGTAAAGACTAAACAGTCTGCTATAGGTGACAGTTTAGAAAAAATCTGATTAATAAACAAATGTTTTTTGTTTAGCAAATATTTTTACGATAAACAAATGAAGAGCTTATGAAAGTTTCGGAGAGTGATTGAGTTGGTGTGGATGTTGCCAGAGTCATTATTATTATTATTATTGTTATTATTATTTTGTTTTGTTTAAGCGGTTTTACATAGTGTTTAACTTGAGATGCTCTCATTTGAGATGTTCATATTCTCACCAATCACTTTCAATCTCCGATCATACACCCCCACGAATCTTTGAATCCCCAAATTTGTACCCAATGAATTTTTCTCAAAATTTGTATTAAAAAAAAAAAAATAATTAAACAAAAAAAAATATAATAATTGTAAATTAAAAAAAAAAACAGATAAACCATACAAACTGATATTTAATTCTACACAAAAATTTCTACATTTTTCCAAAGCGTCAAAAAGAAAACAACAGATTGTAGAACTTTTTCAGCAAGAAAAATAAATATATGCGAAGTTCGAGTGCAGATTCTAGTAAATTTTATAGTAATTTTTATAATAAAATAGAAATATGGACGAAATTCAAGTCAGCGGTAGATGGAATAGCCAGTTTGAAACAAGACGACATATTTATTATATTTTCCATTAACAGAAATTATGTCGAAACGAACAACAATAGAAAATAATTATTTCATATCAACGAACAAAAAATATCTTCATATATCAAAAGCGTTTTTTTTTAATGATAAGTCTGGCAACATTGTTTTAAATATAATACGATTTGATTCTGTATTCTCTCACATATTGCCATAAATTACTCTTCTCTTAATATAAGAGAAGCTTAAAGAAGAGTCAATGAAAGTGCTGCTAGCGACCTTAGTGTTACTAATTAAGCGGTTTTTATTTAATTTGAATTATTATTGAGTAGTAAAAATTTACATTATATATTTTCGCTAAATTTGAACCATGTTAAATTGGTTCTGACGCAAAAAAAGTAAATGAAAAAATATACTTTCATGAAAATGTCATAAAAGTCAATGCCATGTCAGCATTACAACCTCTTAAGTAGCCAATTATAGAAGTACAACAAACGCCTTTCTATCATCCCCCTAATGTAAGGGCTACCTTAAAACAAATGCATGTACAATGAGATTGTACATACGTTAAGTAAATATATATATACGAGCAGTTAGTTGGAACATTTCAAGTAGCTTACCACAAATATTTGAAGACATCACGTTATGTATTTGTAGATACTTCGATATAGTGAAGGACAAACTTTTTAAAAATTGAGGGCCGTATACAGTTTATAAAATAAATGTAACATTTGAAAGCATATTAATACTTTTCCAATCTGTGAGGATAGTTGTCCTAAATTTCGCTCCAAATAAGTATTTCTAAAAACATCACTGAAAATATTTCAACTTATTTTTCGCAGGGATTATATTTTATGCCATTTAAAGGGAAAACCTGTTGCGACGTGATATTTTTCAGGACTCAGATGTCCAGATAGTATAATCCCAAAAAAGTTTTTAATATAGTTTTTTAAATAGCTTTGACATTGTTTGAATGCCACAGTTCTGCCACACCAGCTCTACCAATACGATATTGGCATCGTTTGGTTTAATGATATAAGTGCGACATTCTAAAAGTGTGGGTTAAGTTTACTTCTCACATATGCGTATTTGTGTGTGAGTGTGTGTGCATTTCAAGCACACATAAATGGCAACATGTTACAAAAGATCATCAGGGGTAACATTTGATTTTGTAGCATTCTTCTTGTTTTCTTCTTCATCGTTTTTTTTTTTTGTGTGTCCTTTGTGCATGTGTGTCTAAATGTGGACACAGATGGTAATCGATGAAAATTGATGTGTTTGCTACATGCTCGTACATGTTTTAAAATGATGTCAATCAACAACCACTAGCCAAACAGATATATACACTATGTTTTCAAATATGCGAATTAAAGTGTTTTTGTAAAAGTTTTTCTTACAAAATATTTCAATATTTTGAACACAGAAGATTTAAAAATCATAATATCGACTTTCTGTGAAGGAAATTCTATTGGAGTTGTATATTTTTTCCACAGTTAAATATTTCATAATCAATGGAATTTGTAATAGATAAATACATTTTTTAGCTGTATTTTATCTCTTGCAAAATTTTATCATAACTTAACTAACTAAAGGCCTCGCCACATAAAATGCGTTATGAGTTTGCGTTTGCAGCAACGCAGAACCAAAACGCGTGAAGTTTTTTTGCCGCCACATAGAACGCGTCAGCGTCAAACAGCTGTTTTTATTTACATCATATAAAGTGATTGTGCTATTGTTTGCTTTTTTTCATTTGTCACGTGTGCTCTTGATATTTTTTTGCAATATGGATACAAATCAGGTATTAACCTACGTTTTAATAGTGATGACCACGAAATGTTTGAAATTAAACAATAACGAACAGCTTTTAACTGTCAAACACTTGCGCAAACGCAGAAATTCCAACATTGCTCAAAACCGACCGTTTGCGTTAGCGTTGCTATGTGGCGCTCTCCATAAGAATGCGTGTATTGGAATTGCAGCTGTCAACGCTAACTCAAACGCAAACTTATAACGCATTTTATGTGGCGAGGCCTTAAGAATTTGAATATTTGTAACAAATATTAAATTTAGTATTAGTAATTAAAATGATTTGCCATTTCAAGTCTAGCTTAAATCATGTGCTGTTTTCTTTTAGGAAGTGGCTTTAGAAGTTGTAGGGAGATACCTTTGAAAATATTATTAATAATAGCAGAGCCCAGCACTCGAAATTTTATTTTTTCATTCATTTTCTTTTTCAATATTTTTATAATCTATACATATATATACTATATATATATAAAATTTATAAATACTTAAATAAAATTCATTAAATTGTGAATTTTAAAATAAAATTTATTAAATTTTGTTAGATTTTGACGTACTATTTAGACATATTGCAATTAATACTGTAACTAATATGCAATTTTTAATTTTGTTAAATTTATTAAATTTCGTTGACAAACACACAGTAGAATGCACAATTAAACACAGCGCGATTAAAATGTTCTCTTTTTTGAAACCATCAACAATTATTGATGGTGATGAATTGTTAATTGGCTAAAATTGATCAGCTCTTATAAAATTATTTATCATAAATATATTATATTATTTAGTTCAATACATTTTTAACACATATTATGCACAAATTTTATCATTCTGCACGTCTCCTCCAAATGAACTATAACTATGCCAAATTTCACCTTCCTCCATAAACGCATTTTGCTTAAAAACTGTTTGAATTATTTACCTTCACATAATAATATATACTAGCAGATTCCAGCACTCGAAATTCGAGTGCAATTTCTAGGCAGTTTTATTTTTCAAGTTAGCCAATTCACAAACCAACACTTTTATGGTTTATTTTTATTGTGAATGAAGATAACAAACTCATTAACAAACACATTAACAAATTTAGTTTAACACACATAGCATATGTATAATTTTATATATGTGTTAGTAGAAATTTTAAATGCAATTTACTCAAAACAAAGGAAAAAATTAAAAAATCTGCGAATCTGCAAAACGGCTAAAACGAAATACCTTTCAAATAATATACGTTTGGTGGAAATCGGGATAAAACGATAGAACAAAACATTGGTCACAAGATATCGCCTAGCCTATTAATATTATAGATATATTAAAATTTATAAAGTTAATTTCCTAATTTCAGTTTCTAAACTTTTCTATACATAAATATTAAAAAAATTAAGAATAAAAACTAAAAGTACGAATGTGAGATGGAACCTGTGTTGAACACTTATAGCAGCCCGAAGTAGAAAAATTTAATATAGAAACAATCTAATCAATTAACATCATAATATTTATGATAATGATTTATATAATTATCGATAAATATTATTGCCAGAAGGTGGTTTGAATAAATATAGATTTTTGAATTTTATTGAGAAGAAAATAAAAGTGATTGAATATTGAAGCTATGAAATTTATCTTTAGGATCAGTGGAGTGTCTGTTTGTCTGCCGAAAAAACTTTGGATCGATTTCTAACCATTATCCAGTGATCCAGTCGAGCTGAAACTTTGCAGGCAAACTCATGGCGATGATGAAAATTATCTTACAAGTTTTAGTTAAAAAAAAAAAAAAAATCAGGTGAATCCGATTACAGGGGATTAATTAAAGATTTTTTTTATGGTACTTTTTTAAAATCAAAAAGAAAGCGTCAACTATGTATCAGAGGGGCTCTGCTAATACAAAATTATTTATTATTTATTATTTCAACTGGTTAATTTTTAATTTTGCATTTTTAATTTTTTATTTTTAATTTTTTATTTTTCATTTTGCATTTTTCATTTTCTATTTTTCATTTTTAATTTTTTATTTTTCATTTATTTTTCATTTTTTATTATTCATATTTTATTTTTCATTTTTCATTTTTTATTTTTCATTTTTCATTTTTTAATTTTCATTTTCGCTCCCTCATTTTATCTCCAAATATTTCTAACGAAATCGTCCCATCATTTTATCTCCAAACACTTCCTAACCTTTTCACCAATACAATCACACCTTACACTGTTTTTGTTTTTGTAATTGTATTGTGAAATAGATTTTTACCACCCTGAGTGTATAGATGTTTACACATCAAAAAGTTTAACTATAGGATAATAATGGATTTTTCGAAATTTCAACATTTTTTGAGTTTCTCTCAATCAATTATTTAATTTGATGAACTTAATTTGGTAAACTTAATTTACAAGGAAAGGGAGTATAATAAAAACTTGATTTTTATGGGTTAGTTTTATCAGTCTGTTGTTAGGGTATAATTTGTAAGTGCTGGTGGTTACGACTAGCACAAATATATGTCCTAGACCCACCTTGTATTACGCCGATCGACTCAAAAACACTTTCGACTTAGAAACACTTTCGATTCAGAAACACTTTCTAAGTCAATATAGCACTGTCCGTCTGTATGTACATCTGACATGAACGATTTTTAAATTAATAAATAAACACACAATTATTTTTAGTTAAAAATTAAAGAAACAAATAAAGTATAGGTAAAAATAAAAATTCATTTTCTTTCTTAAAATTCGAAACGAATTTGGTTTGGGACGGAAAATAATTGTTATTTTTTTCTTTCGGAACAAAAGTTTTGCTAAAATTCGCTATATCTGTTTTAGGAAAATTTTAACCATTATCATAAAATATATAGTATTTTGGTCACCGTAACCAATATAAGTAAGAAACATTTTTTTTGGCTATGGATACCTATTATTCACAACCATTAACCATTATCGAAAGTAATTTTATTTGTTGGTTATCGCTACCCGGGTACATATCATATTTTTAATGTAGTGGATGCATTTGGTTATCGCTACCCGGGTACATATCATATTTTTAATCTAGTGGATGCATTTGTAAGGGGTTTGAAGGATAAGGAATTTAAATATCTATGGTAAAATAAAATAAACGAGCAGTTCTGTCTGTCTGTCTGATGAAATCAAGCTCATTCACAATATAAACCATTCACATGGGTAAACTAAGGATAATTTTGTTTGTCAATATTTCAGCAGGTTTGTTTGTCAATATTTCAAGCAGGCAGGTGGGTACCATTGTGACATTGACATTGTGACTTAAAATGTGGCCCCTAAAAATTTCAAAAATTCAGTGTGTTTGTTGTAATAGTTTAGTGGATAAACATAATTGTTGTACAACAACATATATAGCTACAGGAACAAAACCAAATTGCAACGCAGTGTCATTCAGAAAGTAATTTGTTCATTGCCGAAACGTCAAATACCAGCACTTCCTCTTCAGTTCAACAGAATTTAAGAAGCTTGGAAGTCGGAGAACGAGACGGCAAGCATGATTTCAAAACCATTGTTAATACAAACCTTTGCCGAAATCGACACCTACCAGCAGGGAAGAGTTGATGTCTATGCCAACCTTCTGCAATACTGGGAGGAGAAAAACTATACCTTCCCGTTCCTCAAACAACTGGCAGACATTGTTCATGCCGTTCCAGCAACTCAAGTTAGCGTCGAGCGAGCGTTCTCTGCAATGAGACTGGTGTTAAGTGATCTCAGATGTCACCTCTCTGACGATAAACAATTAAGCCGAGTACCATAGAGATAATACAAAAACTATTATGTAATCTACCCTACTGATATATTAAAAATTAGTTTCATTTGAAAATTATTTTATTTACAAAATTAATTAAAATTTTTTAAAAAACTGCCCGTTTCGTCTTTCTTTGCCAAAGATATCTAAATTTCTTGCCATACAAACCCATTACATCAAAAATACGATATGCAACAAGTAAGAAAATTATAGTCGGTCTAGACCGACTATACGATACCCTATACCATGCGTTTAGAGACTCGAGCTATTGGGGCAAACTAACTGTACATAGAAAATAAGCATAAACAAAATTTTAATGGGATTTTTATTCATTTCTTTGACTGCAGATATGAAAAAGTTCATATCGGATGCTACATCTATTTATATGGGGACTAGACCCAAATTGGACGTACGAGCATCGTTAAATCGAAGCAGAAAGTGATTCTGATTCGATCGGTATAATAAAAGATGGGTCTAGGTCAAATATTTTTGGTAGTTACAAACGGCAGCACAAAGTCGTTATACCCAAACCACATAGTGGTGTAGGGTATAATTTCTTTCGAGAATGGTTATTGGAAACAAAAAGAAATATTATATATATATATATATTTCTCACTTATGTTGATTACAATGACCAATATTAAATATATACTACGATAATGGTTGATTATGGCCATTATTTGAATTCATCAATGTTAATGGTTAACTTTTTCGTCATTTTTCTTATAATTGTTACGTCCCTGTTTAAAACAAGGAAAATTCAAAAGAAAGTAATAAAAATTACTTATTTCATACACAGCCTTTAAAGATATTACAGAGGAACAAGGTTTTTGTTGATTTAGAACTGAATGTTGTTTTTAAAGTTATTTGGAACGCTTAATCCCAATCTGCACTTGGTTTTTTTCTATCAGCTCAGCACTTCCACTACATATATTGGAATTACTTGAAAACGGTTCATCAAATTCAGCTAAAAAAAATCCAAACTCGTCAACAATCTTATCTTTAAGCCGTGCTTATACTGGTTCTAAATTTGCCCAGCAGTTTGAGAGATATCGTGGAAGTTTTGAAAGAAAAAATTTTCAAGAAAAAATTTTTGTTTTTTTTTTTTAAATTCATAACAAAGAAAAATGGAACATAGATCACTGGGTTGTCCTAAACCCATTTAGCTAAACATATTTCGAATGAAATGAGCTTTATTTCATTCTAATCGGTGCATAGGTTTTGTTCGCAATTTACTGAGAAAACTCAATTGTTAAAAATCGTGATTTCCATAAGATTTTAAGATTTTATAAGATTGTCTTACATTATAATTTAAGAGAACAGGGTTTTTGCTGATTAAGAACTGAATGTTGTTTTTAAAGTTATTTGGGATGCTTAATCTAAATCTGCGCTTGGTTTTTTTTCTATCAGCTCGACTTTTCGCGATATACCTTTATGTACAAACTTAAGGCACTTCCACTACATATATTTATAGCCTATACCACTATGTGGTTTGGGTATAATGACTTTGTGCTGCTGTTTGTAACAACCAAAAATATTTGACCTACGCCCATCTTTAATTATACCGATCGAATCAGAATCACTATCTGATTCGATTTAACGATGTCCGTCCGTACGTCCGTCCGTCCGTCCGTCCGTCCGACTGTGTGTGTGCATGTAAAGCTTGTAATCAAACTGCAGGTCGTAAATATGATTATATTTTGATGAAATTTAATATTTGATCTTTTATCGGTCATGGGATGAACGCTATTGAAATTGGTGAGAATCGGTCCATGTTCAGACCTGGCCCCATACAAATGACCCTTATGAAATCGACATAAATTGCCATAAGATCCAAATTGTCGTATAGATCTTAGTCAAATTGGGTTTGTATGTGTTTATTACATCCATTAATGAGTAGTCCAAAAACGATACCTATGGGACAACTTTTAGTCGTAGGCCCCATATAGAGCTGCTTCCCCATCTTCGCTTATATCTATCAAAAAACAAAAATATTGCACTGTTTCATCTCAAATTTTGTTTGTATATATTTTCGCAAAATACAAGAGACTTTACCAACCATGGTCAGGATCGGTCCATTTTTGGACCTAGTCCCCATATAGACATAGCATCCGATATGAACTTTTTCATATCTGCAGACAAAAAACTTAATAAAAATGCCACTCAAATTTGGTTTACGCTTATTTTCTAAATCCAATTAGTTGGGCTTAAGAGATAGGGTCTCTAAACGCATGGTATAGGGTATCATATAGTCGGTCTAGACCGACTATAATTTTCTTACTTGTTTTTTTTTACTTAAACAACTATCACTCATTCATTTTTTTTGGTGTTTTTTTTAAAAATGTTATTGTTTTCCTAAGGTAACAATCACAAAGTTTTATTAAAAGTTTTTACTAAAACTCTTTCTTTCCTTATGCATATGAGTTTTGAATATCTCCATGACTGTTCGTGACTGTGTTGGCTATCTTAAAATTAATCTTTGGCCACAATAAGTCTATGGACAAAGTTTCAGATCCATCGGATGAGGGGAAGTGGGGTTTTAATCTCTCCGTGACTGTGCGTGACTATGTCAAAGTTTATCTTTTTTCACAGCAAGTCTATCGACCAAGTTTTATATAGATCGGATAAGGGAACATGGGGTTTAAATCACTTCGTGACTGTGCGTGACCATGCGTGACTGTGCGTGACTAAGTCAAAGTTCATCTTTTTTTCACAGCAATTGTATGGACCAAGATTGAGATCGATCGGATGAGGGGAAATGACATTTAGATCACTCCGTGGCTGTGCGTGACCTCGGGTGACTGTACGTGACTACCCCAAAATTAATCTGTAGTCACGGCAAGACTATGCACCAAGTTACAGATCGATTGGATAAGGGGGAATGGGGTCCACCCATGGCAGACAGACAGACAGACAGAAAGACAGACAGAGAGTATGAGTTAAAAGAAAGAGTTAAAAAGAAAACAATTTTGAAAAGTCGAAGTGCCTTAATTTTGGACATAACGATATATTACGAAAAGTTGAGCTGATAGTGCAGATTTGAAACCAGCGACCTCAAATTAGTAAAAATTTGCAATAAAGTTCTAGTCAACACCAAAAAAGTTCAATTTTGTTCCCTTGTGTAATCAGTCAAATAATGCAGAAGAAACAGCATTTTTAGTTTTTAACCGTATTTTACGCATGATAAACAAAGTTCAACTTTGTGTTTACTACACATGCTTTTCTTGCATATATTGCATGCAATTTTCGTTATTCTGCGCTTGCTATACGGGCAGAGGTGACAAGTTTTACGCTTTTTTGGTCCTTTGTTAACATCTTCCACACCTTTTTGCGGATTAGCTTGAGATTTTTCTTTTTTTGAGGTCTGGAAAGTAGGTAGCTCGAGTCTACCTCTCAAATAAGAACCCACGAGAGATTCATGGAGAGCTTTCAGGCACTGTCGTCCGTCTTTCGGTTTTTCGCTTTAAGGAAAATATTGTGATTACATATGACGTAAGTAATATCTAAAATCCGAAAAACAAAATAGACGCATTGTCCATCTGTTGGTTTTTGGAGAATACGAGATAATGCTGCACATTTGATCTGATTACAAAATTCTACCATATGGGGGTTACCGGTTTTCAGATTTATGGTTCCTTCTTCATCGTAATTTGATAAGAGATATACAAGTTTATTTGGTTTTGGTTTGTAAGATAATATTAAAAATTTTAAAAAGTTTACTTTTTGTATTGAAGTTCTGTCGCCTTCTATTTGCTGGTTAGTTTTTTTGACGCGTAAAATTTGGTAATTTTCTAAATAAAGTGATTTTATTTCTGTTTTGTATTACTTTTGTTTAATGTTCAAGGGGGTCTTCCACTCATTTGCATTTTCGTTGCGAACCCCTAGCCATGTGGATATGGGTCATAGCCCGGCGATGTGAATTTCCTTTTACAGTGCACCATTAATGAAAAAAATTTTTCTTCGCAGATTTGTTTTGAAAACACGAAGCACATTGCGTGGTATATCAGCTTCATCTGAAAATTCTTCATCGGAAAACTCCGGCATCATCATCTCCAGCGACGCGTGTCTGCTCTGCTTCTCAATCGCTGTTTTCGCCATCTTCATAGCTGTCGTCATTTTTCGATGTCAGCGTCTATTATTTCTTTCTTAGAGCTCATTTTCCATTAAATTTTTTTTTTTTAATATTTAACATAAACAATAATAAATTATTTAAAATAAAATATTTTATATAATATTAAAACAAGTAATAAAAACAATAAAACAATACAACAAATTTATTGTCTTAAAAACGCAGAATGGCACGCTATAGTTACTCTTCGTCATTGCGATGAGTACACACCTGTGAATTTCAGTTTTGATAAAATGGAAGCTTTCGTCATCAATTAACGTTGTTAGCGAAAAGAGCGTTTTGAATGAGCTTCGTCGATACGACGAACAGTAACCGTCTAGGGTTAATATGATAACTTATGTAAATTTTGTCAGAAGATCACATTTTTATTTTTTATACCCTATACCACTATGTGGTTTGGGTATAATGACTTTGTGCTGCTGCACCAGTTTTCGTTTTTTTAAGTTTCTTTTAGAATCTCTATCTTTTTTTCCGCAGATTTAATTACTGCCTTATAAATTGCTGGTTAGGATGGGGTTGAGATGTTGACCCCTGATTCAGTTAGCTCCTTGCATATTTTAGCTGCTTTTTTACTTTTTACTTTTACTTTTTTACCTACTTTAGCATTGTTTACTAAAGTAATAGCTGGTTTTATTGACCGCTTATTTGCTTTAAGTCTTGAAGGTGGCATGTAATCTTCATCACCATCATATGAGCCTTCGCCATCATTGTCGAACATCGATATTGAATCTGAGTCGGAGAGATTTCGTTGTGAACTTGTTTCAGATATTGGTTCAAAAGTTTGCTTGGAAATATCAAAATCGTTTTCAAACTCATTGGCCTTTGGATGCTTTTGAGTTTTTTGATACAAAAAAATCAACATTTTACTTTTCTATATATAGAAGACATAGCCATTTTGGGAATATTTAACTTAATCCACAAATCGGGTAGTTCTTGAGATACAATTTCACATCTATTTATTTTTGATTTTTCTAATTGGAGCAACGCATTAAATCTTCCAATAACTATTTTCTGTTTGGGCACTTGGTTTAATTCACATAGTGGGTATTCGATATTTTGAACTTCTCGAATCTTTTGAAATTTACCAAAATTTTGGGTCCAGATTTCGAATTTTTTCCGGTTACAAATTAGAGCACTTCTATGTAACATTTTATAAACTTAAATGTCACTACGCATTGACACAAAAATCAACGAGGGATAGAGAACCTCTCTGTCTTAGCGAAACTGTAAACAAATGAAAATAAAAGTAAACAATTGGGATTGTGAGGTTGGTTCCATTTTGTCCAAAAAAAAAGAGTTTCCGTGTTATTTTAACCTACTTTTAACTGTTTGGATGTAGTATAATTGGTGGTGTAAATTAATGGTTTGTGTTTTTACAATAAGGACATTGTATTCTTAATAAACAAAAAAAAATCAAATACTAAAATTCAAAGTGATTTGGAAGGAACTTTTTTAACACCCGCGAAATTGTGACCCCACTTTTCATCATAGATTTTCATGGTCTATATGGCATGGATAGGTATTTTTTGATAATTTAAAAAATTGTTCAAAAGTTATACCCCTAATGTACATATATACAAAAATTATGAATGTTTAGACAAAATTAATTAAATTGTGAATTTTTAACTTAAATTCGTTAAATTGCATTATAAATATTTGTTGAACATACAGAAGATGAAAAATGGGTTTGCTACTAAATAATTTTATAAGACCCTAAAGGCAATTCAATTCACAATTCAACACAAATTTAATAAACACACACAACTTTGTATAGTTTTTATTTGAAGCTTAAATATATGTTTTGTTTATGTGTTAGTAGCAACTTTAAGTGAACTTTCCTCCAAAAAAAAAAACGTTCCATATGGTGCAAATCTGTAAATATAGTGGACAGCAAAAAAGAAATACATTTCAAATGGTATATTTTTTGTCGAAATCGGTTGATAATCAAAAGCTTGAAATCGGTCACAAGAAATCGCCTCGCCTATTAATATTACAGATATACCAGTACAAATCCTATGCTTGCCCAAATGAAACTCAATTTAATTTGAGCCTATAAGAGAATTTGTTTTATATAATAGTAGGGTACTCGTAGATTCCCTATATTTTTTTAAAGGAGATTTCCGACAAAGAAATGATGGAAAGTTTACAACTCTTTATAAAAATATCACTTTAATGTAAAAACCATAAAATCAATGTGTTTAGGAGAACCAACAAACGATTTATTTAAAATTTTGGCCTCGGTATGAAGTACGAAAGTAAATAGTAGAGTTATCTTTTTTTATAAAAAAATACGAAATTATTCCATATTTCCTTTTTAGAACCCATCAGTGACTCAAAATTGAGAAAACTGGACATTCGTGCTTATTCCTAAAAGCCAGAGAACTTTGCTTAGGACTAAAATATTTTACTCAAATATTAAGAAAAAGTTGCAATACATTTGGTCGGTAATTTGTAATTTGCACTCTTGTGATGATGACAATATATTGAAAGCATTTTGTGACCATTTCTAGAAGTACGAAATGATTTTGCTACAAGTCCAATATCCTTCTACAGTTTAGCGCAAGATTTCTGGATACCATTCTGAACATCGTCTTAATATAATATGTGACTAACAATCAATAATTAAGAAAAAAAATAAGAGGTATTTGTACCCTACTTCATGATAAGCCATATTTTCCAATTAACAACTAAATGAAAAAACTTTTAGGGCATTACACCAAAAACAATGAAACCACTGCAATGAGAATTCAAACAAACTATCTACTGCTTTTGGTTGTTGATGAGTGTTGGTGACTAGACCCGAATCAGCTGTATAACCTGTTATGTAGAATATAGATAAATTTTTTGAAATAAATGTGCCAATTTTTTTTTACTTTATTTAAAGTAAAATCATTTGATATTAAGTTCTAACTCAATATCATTTAACGTTAAATTTTTAAATAATTTATAAATCAAAAGTTTTTTTCATCAGGGTTAAGCAATTTTACAATTTGCATCTGGCATCTCCAGCGCCCGCAGATCGCAATGAAACTTAAATATGTTATGGAGCAAGAAACTCCAAGTGACTTTTTTTAATTGCTCAAGCTAAAATGTACGCGATAATAAAAAAAGCCGTTTTTTTTTTTGTTCAGATTATTCACATTGAACACAAGGAAACCCTGTACGTTCAGTTTTTCATATGAGATGTATGTATGTATTTATAAAAAAAAACTGCAAATTTAGAGGTTTTCTATGATGATACATTTAATATATATTTAATTTTTTTTAATATATTTTTTACCAAAGAGACCTCTGATGTTCTAAGCTGCCATCCCTGTGCATGATATATATACAGTTTAACCGAGTACAAAAAAATGGAATTACGAAAAATTTATGATATAGGTGCCTATTATGAACAACTTTCGATCTTCGATTGTGGCCGAATTAACTGATCGAACGAATTTTCATTTGGTATTATAGCGCACATTCGAGAAAATAACGTTATTGTGAATTTCACTCAATTGGGTTATTCACGATAGCACATATTTATCAGCTGTCACTATAAATAAATATTGTTTGTTTACAAATCTATAAAAGAAAAAAATAATTAATTATGTATTAACATGGAATTATGGTTCTATGATTCATCTGATGAAGATGAATGCTTCATCATGAGAGATGCTTCCAACATTTTGGAAATGGATGCCACTACGTAAGTATGCGAGGTTTTAACTAGGGTACCATTTGATTACAGATTTATGGCACTATTCGCCTGCAAGGAGGTGTTTATGGAATTGCTGTCTACGGCCGAGGCCACGCAATGAGCGGCAAAGCGGCGAGCGGAAGAGCGGTGAACGGCAAAAAATTAAAACATATGAAATACTACTGAAGTGGCATGTGAGCGGCTAAGCGCCGCTCAGGAATAGAACTTGTTCTAATTTTTAGTTGTTTTCTGAGCGGCAAAGAATAAAAATTGCAAAAAAAAAATGGATTTCTTTTGTTTTGTAGCGCGATTCAGTAACTTCTTTTAACGATAATTGAATCGTTAAAAAAAGAAAACAACAAAATTATCGATTTTGGTATTCAGTAAAATTTTTAAATGATATTCACTATTGTTAAAGTCAGCTGTTGCTGTTATCTTAACGACAACCATTTTTGTGTTGTTTTTCAATCGATAAGAAGTGAAAACAAGTAAGAAAATTATAGTCGGTCTAGACCGACTATATGATACCCTATACCATGGTTTAGAGACCCTATCTTTCGGTCCAACTACTTCGATATAGAAAATAAGCATAAACCAAATTTGAGTGCGATTTTTATTAATTTTTTTGGCTGCAGTTATGAAAAAGTTCATATCGGATGCTATATCTGTAAAGGGACTAGGTCCAAAAATGGACCGATCCTGATCATGTTTGGTAAAGTCTCTTGTATTTTGCAAAAATATGTACAAACAAAATTTGAGGAGAATCAGTGCAATATTTTTGTTTTTTAATAGATTTAACTGAAGATCGGGAAACAGCTCTATA
Source organism: Cordilura impudica (assembly GCA_963682025.1). Lineage (NCBI taxonomy): Eukaryota > Metazoa > Arthropoda > Insecta > Diptera > Scathophagidae > Cordilura > Cordilura impudica. The sequence continues at coordinate 157,146,748 of OY821521.1, read as the reverse complement.
TGGGGTCAAAGGGATCATTTTTGGACTACTCATTAGTGGATGTAATGAACGCATACAAACCCAATTTGAGTAAGATCTATATGACAATTTGGATCTTATGGCAATTTATGTCGATTTCATATGGGTAATTTGTATGGGGGCTAGGTCTGAACATGGACCGATTCTCACCAATTTCAATAGCGTTCATCCCATGGCCAATAAAAGCTTATATACCAAATTTCATCAAAATACATTCATATTTGCGACCTGCAGTTTGATTACAAGCTTTACATGGACACACAGACGGACGGACGGACGGACGGACATTGTTAAATCAACTCAGAAAGTGATTCTGATTCGATCGGTATAATTAAAGATGGGTCTAGGTCAAATATTTTTGGTTGTTACAAACAGCAGCACAAAGTCATTATACCCAAACCACATAGTGGTATAGGGTATAAAGATTGAAATGTAGTCATACATAAATAAAAATCATAAAATAGTGAGAATATTTTGCTTTTATTATAAAAACTTTTTATATAAATAATAAATAATAACATTGACAATGGCATTTTGACAACTAACCGCTCAGAAATGACGCTCAGTAATAAGCCTTGCCGCTCACCGCTCTGCCGCTCGACGCTTTGCCGCTCATTGCGTGGCCTCGGCCTACTACAGATGAACTGCTGCAGCAATGCACACAAGGCAGATCAATCTCATGAAATTAAAATAATTTACATCTTATATTTTCAATAAGTTTTACAAACTGCCATCCAGCAACGAAAGCAAAATTGTGTTCGATTGAAAATTCGTTGTACAACGAAATTTTCGACCGTGCTGCTAGCTCATAATACAAATTAGACATTCGATAGTCGATGTTCGATAGCCAGCGGAGATCGAAGATCGAATGCAACTCATAATAAGGGCCATAGTTTTATAAAAAGGGGGCCGAAAACTCGTTTCCTTAAATGTATGTATTTTTTAACGGAATCCAATGTTTTGTTTAAACTCTGTAAGGATTTTTTTACCCTATACCACAATGTGGCCAGGGAATAATGAACTTTTTTTAGTAACGATCGAGCCCCGCCACTCACTCACCCGCCGCTGCCTACCGAGGGGACATGTCCCCTTATCGTGGAGACAACGAACACATCAGAGTACGGACCCTGGCGGATTCCAAACAAGAGCTGACAAGTAATTTGTGTGGTCGCAAATCAGCTACTACACTATTCACAAGGTTGAGTACAAAGGTAACATCCAGCATTGTCAGCCTACTCTCAAGAGTTGGAAGTCTGATAAGTCTTACGCTATTAATATAACTCCAACCTAAACCACGTAGACAGAATAGCAAAAACTTTTTCTGCACAGACTCAATTGCATTGGCGTGAACCTGATAATATGGATTCCATATTGTTGATGCATACTACAAAATTGGTCTTTAAAGACCTGTATAAAAATGTTTAGTTACATATGGATCAGAAAACTCCTTACCTTATATTTTAACGAAACCAAGAGTAGATCTTGCCTAATTAACCATCATAAGTACTAATATGACCAATGAAGTCAAGTTTCCTATCAAGAAGTACACCAAGATCCAGAAATGTTTGAACGGTATCCAATACTATTGCATTAATGCAATACTCATCAGAAATTATCTCCCTTATGTAACAGTTTCAGTTTCCATCAAGTTCACATAACACCATTCAACTAATAAATAAAGCTCACGTTGTAGAGTAATATGTCCATTTGTGTTTCTGAAACTGTGAAATAACTTATCATCTGCATATAAAGGGACGTTGCAATTCGAAATTACAGTCGAAAAATGACATACGAATAGTAAAACAAAAACGGCACAAATGACTGCCTTGGGGAACGCCAGAAGTAACTCTTACAATCTTAGATTCAATATTGCGAAACAAGACTCTTTGAGCTGTATATGTAAAATACGATGCATTCTAGAGAATAACAGATTCATGTAAGCCAATGTGTCTTATGCCGTTTTCTTTTCTGACAAAAAATGTCGCCCCTTTTTTTTTGCCCTTTTTTCGAAAAGTGTATTTTTTTATATATTCTGAATTAAGAGCAACCTTATCTTATATATCAATCGAAAGGTCTCAAAGTCGAGCCCTCATAAATCACAAAAATTTCGCGCCATTGACTTCTTTCGGGTCATAGTGGGATAATATTTCCCCATTGTTCCCATTTTTTTAATATTTTCCCCCTATGACTTCCAAGAGGATAATAATCAATTTTTTTTGTATTTATGAACACAGCACTTTGAGACCTCTCGATTGATATATAATACAAGGTTGCTCTTAATTCAGAATATATAAAAAAATACACTTTTCCAAAAGAGGGCAAAAAAAGGGCGACATTTTTTGTCAGAAAAGAAAACGGCATTAGTTTATTATTATCCACCCTATTATAAGTTTTACTACAATCAGTCTGGTCACCACGAACGAAACCTTTGAAAACATGAGTCGAAAATTCCAGAAGTTTGTGCTGATATTTGTAGCTATCAAAATTATTTGATCTAGACCCATATCTTATTATAGCGTGCGACTCAGAGTTCCCCGTCCGTCTGTCGGTATGTCTGTGTGTCCATGTAAACCTTGCAATCAAACTGCAGGTCGCAAATTTGAATAAATTTAAAAAAAATTTAGTCAATTAGCAGCCATTTTTCGAGAATTTTTGTTTTGCCTATATCAATACAGAGGGGATGTCCCCTATTAATGAGTGCTGAGTGAAGTGAATATGTTATGGGTAGGAGGAAAGAGGGAGTAGTATTTGTGGATATTTGACTTAAATTTATCTATATTTTAAGTGACAGGAAAAACTCCAGCGGGAAGTTTATTCCACATACGGCTTGTGCGGCTAATGAACGAATTTTCGCGGTAATGCCTTGTGCAATCCACTGCACAATAGGCTGCTAGATGAGAGAGTGGTGCGTTCAAAAATATGGGCTCTAGGGATAAGTTCACTTATATTTGCAGAACACTTCCCATTGTAATATCTATAATACCGTATAACACAACCAACATTCCGACGATGCTCCAATGTGTTGGTTACCCTACTGTCATTCATAAGCACAAACCCCCTTCTATGCACACGGCCCAGAAGCTTCAAAATAGACTGTGAAGCTCCTGCCCATATTTGTGAGCTGTATATCATTTTTGGTCAGATATAGGTGGTATAATAGTAAGGAGAGTAAACTAGGCACTTGAAAGCTCCTTCGTCAATTGAAAAATGTATTTATTCCAACGCCACCCATGGATATAGACGACGTTGATGACTCCATGGCCCATCTATGGGTCAGTAAACAACATTGAGTCTTGCAAGCATTAAAATCGACCCTTTTCACTCAACCCCACTCCGAGATTGTCAAAACGTCTTGATTTAGTGTGCTCCTAATGATCCTAAGGCTTGGCCTTTGATCGATGAATATGAATGACAAATATTCCGGTCGTTTGCAAAAGAGTAGATAGGATTGGAAGATTACCATAGAAGGTCGTTGAGAAAAAAAGAAAAAGTGGAGGAGAATTAACAGAAAATCGGTGCATGTTCAGACCAAATTCCCTTACTTAAATTACCATAAGATCCAAATTACGATATAGAGCTCGGTCAACTTTGGTTTGTGAGTGTTTATTACACCCATTAATCAGTATAAGCCCTGTAAGACTTCACTTGAATGTATTAAAAAAACAAAAATATTGGACAGATTGTTCTCAAATTTGATTTGTATGTTTTTTTGTAGAAAATAAGTGACCATCCGATATGAACTTTTTCATATTCAAAGGCAACAAAATTTATAAAAATGCCATTCCAATTTGGTTTATGCTTATTTTCTATATCCAATTAGTTGGGCTTAGAGACAGGGTCTCTAAACGCATGGTATAGGGTATCGTATAGTCGATCTAAACCGACTAAAATTTTTTTACTTGTTTTTTAAAATTTATCTTTAGTGTCTTTACGGGTACAGATTTGGCGAAGACTTCTCCAAGATTTTGTTCCAAACAGCTAAGCTGGCTTTCCACTGAGGGCATATAATTAATTGAATTCCAGTCCAGTCGAAAACTCAAATGATACAATGTTTAGATCCATGTGCTAAAAATCATAATAAGTGTAAAATTATAGATCATGTTTTGAAAAGCAAGAAAAATAAAATAATAATATTCAATATGGAATATCTATTGTAGTGGTAATGAGTGAGTACTGTTGTGTTAGTACGATAAAGGCCAAAAGATTGCATATCATTTATTAAGTTGCTTTCAACTAAAATATTCGATTGAACTCACCACATATGGCAATTTCATCATGTTTTGGTGTAAGGGTTTCAAGAGTCCTCATAAAAACATCAGTTTCAGTTCTCTTGCTAGGTCGATTCACACATCCAATTAAAATTTTATTGCCATTAAATGTGATTTTTTTTTTTGATTTTATATAGGTACAAATTACTGAAAGTTAACTTAAACAATATATTTCAGTCATCTATTTATTATACATTTTCTTCCTATTTTCTCTTGCAGGATAAGGAAAAGATAGTTATTAGTATTTGTCCTTTATGTCGCTATTCATGGGAGGTTTAATAAATTAGAGGAAAAAAAATGTTCACCTACTATGTGTACATAGTTTCTATGCTTACAAATCCAGAAATTTTCAATTTATTTCGTATTTTTTTTTATAAAGTGGCTCATATTCTTTAACACTTAAATAACAAAACAAACTTATGTATATACCAAAAAGAAAGGACATTTACAAAGGATTTTTCGTATGATGAAAAATCTACACATTTAACACTAAATTGAACACCTTTTGTAAGGATAACATTTTTATGTCGTTTGTTAATAAAGAATTTATTTATAAAAAAAACAAACACTTTTAACAATAAAAATTCCTTTAAATTTAATATTGTATTATAACTTAACAAAAGTTTTTTTTTTGCCGCAAATAAAAAAATTCAAGCTCATTCATACATTTACTTATATATGTAGAGCTATAACACCTGGTATTTGTGGTAAGCCCTAGAGTTCTTTTTTTGCAAGAGTCGAAAGTGTATAGTGTAAGCAAAATTATTCATGCATCGTCTAATTCTACCTCCAATCTTCCTTCACCTTTAGTTTTACAAAAGGAAAGGTAGCTATGTACTCATATTATCCTTGATTTATATGTATGTATGTATATGCGTGTGTGTATTGTTAAATAGTTGTTGTAGCACTCATAAAGCCTTAAAGGTTGCATTAGAAACATGACTTTTACTGCCACAATTTCTTGCATTTGTTATGTGCCACAATTTGAGGCTTATTATACACGCATGAAGGGAAAACTCCTCAGCCCTCAATTTTTATTATTTATTATTATTGTTATTATTTTTTTTGTAATAAAAATTCATCAATTTGACTCAACATTTATCAATAAATTGAATGTGTATATATTTTATATATGAAACGGCAGCTAACTAAAAGCTTGTTTTAATTATAAAAAATACTTTTAAATAATAAAATATTTCTCAAAATGCTTTTAATAGGTTTCTAAAATTCAGTTTTAAAACTTTTGCTGCTTTGGCTTTAGTTGAATTACGTGGAGTGTTTGTGTTTGTTTGGGTATGTGCATTTTTATTGTTGTCTTATTCGTGTTTTTTTCTTTTATTTTTAGCATACTGTTGTTGCTGCTGTTTGGTGTTATTTTAGATACAGTTCACAGCTCTGTGCAGGAGATAAACTAAAAGTTTGTCATTCCGTTTGTAACTTGTCGAAATGTAGAACGGTGACCTCATAAAATTTTTGATCTTTCTAAAAATGAGGATCATATTACAATCACTTTCGCAATGGGTTATGTACAGATTCCAAGTCAAATTGTGTATTGTCGTCTTCAGCAGTTTGATTATGAAACCAGGAGAAATCAGATTTTGGTATCAAAAACTATGAGTGAAAATGTGAAGCAATTTCAAAACTTTTCAGACAAACTTTTCAATATGTTACACAGTCTGTTGAATAATAAGTAAGAGTGTGTAGTTCGGCTCTGCCGAATCTTTGATACCCTCCATATGGCTTCTACGTTAACTTTAATATTTGGACTTATTGAACTATTTATAACAAATGTAAACAAAATTTTTTAAAAAGTAAATAATTTCATAAACTTAATACTTAATTAAAAATACTATGAAATTCCAGCCCTCGAAATTCGAGCGCAAATTCTAGGAAATTTTTTTTTTTCATTAAATAATGACCCTAAAAGTATGCTAATCAATTATAGCCAATTCGCAAATCAACACAAAAAACACACTCATTTTTATTACAAACATATTAACAAATTTAATAAACACACACATAGCATTGTGTAATAGCAACTTTAAATGCTATTTACTCGAAATATAGGAAAAAATTTCAAAATCTGTAAATCTGCAAATCGGCTTAAAAGAAATACCTTTAAAAAAAAATACGCTTGGTCAAAATCGGAATAAAACGGTAGAACAAAACATCAGTCACAAGAAATTGCCTAGCCTAGTATACAGGTATATGGTGCGCTATGTGAATCAGCGTGTTTTCAACAGCAGATTGACAGACGGACAAATGGACATAGTTATATCCATTCAAGTAGTTATAAGGATCAAGAATATATTTACGTCTACACAGTGGTGTGGAGAGTATAAATATAATACATGTTATAATTTGAACTAGCAGAGCCCATCACTCGAAATTCGCATGCAAATTCTAAGAAATTTTATATTTTCATTCAATTTTTTCTTGCAAAGTTTTTTAATCTATAAATAAAAATTTTTTTGAATATCTATAATATTGATAGGCTAGGCGATTTCTTGTGACCGAAGTCTTGTTTTACCGTTTCATCCCGATTTTGACCAAGCGTATATTATTTGAAAGGTATTTCTTTTTAGCCGTTTTGCAGATTTACAGATTTTCGAATTTTTTTCCTTTATTTTTAGTAAATTGCATTTAAATTTTCTACTAACACATATATAAAATTATACAATGCTATGTGTGTGTTTATTAAATTTGTTAATGTGTTGCTTTTTGTGTTGATTTGTGAATTGGCTATAATTGATTAGCATAACTTTAGGGTCTTTAAATAATAAAAAAATTAAATTTCCTAGAATTGCACTCGAATTTCGAGGGCTGGAATCTCCTAGTTTAAATAAAATTAATTCAATTTTGAATTTTAAAATAAAATTCACTAAATTTTATTATAAATATTTTTTGAATACCCAGAAGATATATAAATTGGTTTGTTAATAAATGACTTTATAAGAGTCTAAAAGTGTGGGCTTTGTGCTAATAACTCATTCCCGTAAAAAAAATAATTATTACTGAAACATCAACAAATATAAATAACAACTCCCCAAACACGATGACGACTTATGGCTTAAAACAACGGATAATGATTGGAACTTGGAACGTCCGAACACTCTCTGCACCATCGAGACTGGAACAAGTCTGCAAGGAATTCGATTCATATAAAATGGACATTCTTGGATTGAGTGAAATTCGGTTCCAAACAACTTGAAAGCGGACATACATTTATATACTCGGGACATAACAACAACCGAGGAAATGGCGTCGGATTTCTACTTTCCCACAAAGCGAATAGAACTCTCATCGAATATGTGCCCATCTCAGACCATATTATGAAGGCCAGATTCAAGATTTCAACTCGAAACATAACGATTATACAATGTTACGCCCCCACTAAACCCAACGATGAAGAATCGAAGGATAACTTCTATGAACAACTTGAGGCAGCTTTTAATACCGTACCAACTGGTGATATAAAAATAGTACTAGCTGATTTCAACGCCAAAGTGGGTAACTGTAACAAAAACCTGCAGAAATTTATGGGAACACACGGTCTTAGCTCTGAGAGAAATAATAACGGTGTACGTCTAATTGATTTATGTGCTCGCCACTGTCTATTTATCGGAGGAACAAAGTTCCCACATAAAGAAATTCATAAATATACATGGGAGTCCTCCGACGGCCGAACAAGCAAACAAATCTACCACATCCTAGTTAATAAATTTTTTCCTGGATGCTTGCTTGATGCCAGAACCAGCCGTGGTGCTGATATTTATAGTGATCATCAGCTACTGGTTGGCTCTTTTAATCTTCGCCCATCAGCACACAAAGGAAACGGTTCGAACCTACAAATATATAATCTATCAAAGTTCTCTAATCCACAAACTCATATCCAATACAACAACGCACTGAGATAACGCCAAGCTGAGCTATAGAATGTCAGTGGCAGGACATCGCACAGATACATAAACCATGGCTAACTGATCAAACTTGGCAACAGATTAAAATACGCAGACAAAGTAGATCGCTCAAAAACAAATGAAGAGAAACAAAGGCACAAAATAGTTTATCGCTTAGTCGCTCAAAGAGTGAAATGCATGTCAAGATAGAGTGTGAAAGCTACTACAACAATATTGCCAGTAATGTCGGTAAAGCTGCAAACACGAGAAACCTACACGATGTGTATAGTAAAAAAAAACAATTAAGCGGTAAGAAAGCTAGTCAGCTGCTGCACTAAAAGATGGAAACGGCACTGTTCTCACTTCTATAGACCAACAGCTTAATAGATGGCATAGCTTCTTCTCTTCTGAACCCACCGCCACCCAAATATCGACACATATCCTAACAGAACCTCGACGAAATGCCTTAAGGGAAATATCCACAGCACACCCAATCAAAATGAAATAGTTAAGATCCTCAAAAGTCTGAAGAACCAAAAATCCCCCGGTCTTGATAACATTTCCGCAGAGTTATTAAAGTACGGAGCCAGAACAATTGCCCAATCCCTTACACCGATTATAAGAAGAGCTTGGAACACCAATCAGATACCGAAATCATGGAAAGAAGGAGTGATTGTAACTGTATCCAAAAAAGGTTATCTATCCCAGTGCAAAATCTGGAGGTGAATCACACTCCTAAACACCATCTGCAAGATAATGTCACTCTTAATATTGGAAAGAATCAGCCCTTTGATTGAAATATTGTTGCGCAGGGAACAGGCTGGCTTTAGATCAAACCGCTCATGCGCAGATCATATTAATACACTCCGCATAATAATCAAACAATCTATTGACTACAACTCACAACTTAATCTTCTTTTTATTGATTTCGAAGGAACTTTCGACACAATTTTTCGACAGGATTTATGAGATGCACTCGCTGTTAAGGCTATACCAACAAAAATTATAAACCTCTTAAAAGAGCTCTACACAGATCCTGTCTCAGTCGTACGTTTTAAAGGCCAGGAGAGTAAACTTCTCCAAACAAGACATGGAGTCAAACAAGGTTGTGTCCTGCCATCCACGCTCTTCCTGATCTTTCTTGACTCGGTAATGCAACAAACCAATATCGATTCCCTTCGTGGAATCCGCTGAAATTTAAGCGAATTCCTAAATGATGTTTATTACGCGGATGATCTTTGAATAATGGCTCATCGATTCTGCGATATTTAGGATAAACTGCACAAGCTCGCTACAAATGCAAATGCAGTAGGACTTAAAACTAATAAATAAAAAAAGCAAATTACTTCGTATTGGTTCAGTTACCCCCACTTCCCTCACACTATGTGGTGTAGCCATCGAAGAAGTTGAATCCTTCAGTTACCACGGTAGTATCTTAACCAAAGACGGAGGGTCAGAGGATGATATAGCCAACAGAATAAACAAAGCTAGAATAGCATTCCACAGTCTACACAAAGTATGGCGATCAAACCATATTTCTAAAAAAAACGAAAATACGCATACTCAACTGCAGTGTGATGTCAATCGTTCTGCATTTTTGCACAACCTGGGGTACAACACAATATCAAATGGCCAAGATGCAATTTTTTCAACCGATGCTAAGCCAAATAAATAAAAATTTTTGGTCACATTGGGTGACAACTGAACAGTTGCTATCAATCTCGAACATGACCCGTATCCCGACGGAGATATTAACACCCAAATGGACCTGGATATGTCATATTCTCCGCAGACCAAGGAATGACATAGCTAAAGTTGCCTTAGAATGGAATCCCCAAGGTCATCGCAGACCCGGCCGCCCACGTAACAGCTGGCAATGAACTCTTCTAAAAGAATGTCAAAAAGCAAATAAATCATGGAACCAAATCTAGTTTTAAGCCGCTGATCGTATAAACTGCAGAAAATGCGTTGATGCCCTATGTTCTACTATGTGCAATTTCTTTTAATTACATGTACTTACATAATTATTATGAATAAAGGCAAAAAAAAAAAAAAATAAAGTATGCTAATCAATTTTAGCCAATTAATAAACACACACACATCATTATATAGTATTATATATGAAGCTTAAATATGTATTTTATTTATGTGTTAGTATGTGAACATGGTGCACATCGTTAAAGAAATACCTTTCAAAGGGTATATTCTTTGTCAAAATCAGTTGGTAATTGAGAGTATACGAGATGTCACAAGAAATCGCCTTGCTTATTAAATTCATAGATACATTGGAAATTCTTAATATTATTTAATAATATATATATATATATAAAATTTTGTGCGATATTCTTATGATCTTCCAGAGTACTTCCAATATTCTTATATATGCCGACGATGTAAAAATCTTCCCCTCATAAACAATGCATACAGTTTACGTCACCAATCTGACTAACCTAGCTTCTACAACTGTTGTATTATCAACTTAAAGAATTTAAATCTTAAAAAATTACAGTCAATGGTGTTCTCTAGGAACTCGCCGTTTATGATACAAAACTAAATTCAGTCAACACATTCATTGATTTGGAAGTTCATTTCGATATACAACTTAGCTTTAATTCTCATATTATTATGACAATTAATAAGGTTAATGATGATTTAAGTAGAGCCTACGTTCAAGCGCGAGTATTTCAGCAACTCGATTAGTAAATGAGTTACCCGAGCTTAACGAGTAGCTCGAGTAGTAAAAACAAACTATTTCGTATCACAAATATATAATTTTTGCAATAGTAAAACTACCAGGTTTATCATCTTTAAATTTAACATCAATCAAATTATCCTACTGGCATGGGAAAACTACTATCACTACTACTAATTTCCATACCAATGTATGAAAATAGAAGTTTGTCATTTTACAAAAAAAAATTCCAAAACTACATGGTATAATTTTATATATTTTCGGGTCTACTATATCAATAGATTACTTTCCTGAAATATTAACATACAGATAAGATCTGTAGAGTTGGCTAACTACTACAGGCAAAAGATCAGCCACTTTTCGCTCAAATGTCTGAAAATATATTCTTCGTATATGTGTGATGTGTATTTTAAAAAAAGTTCTCAAGAATAATTTGAAAAACTGATTTGTATAACATTTTGAATATGTTTAAATAGAGATTATGTGTTCTTAATTTCAAAGCATTCCAACAAACATATTGACGTGTGGGAACAACTGCTCGAAAAAAATCAGAAATTTAGCAAAATGTGTGTAATTTTTTTTTTTTGTAATTTTTACATTGTCATTACAAATTTTAAAACATTGTGCCCCAAATTGTGTTGTCGGTATAGTTCTACTCGACTGATATTGACCACTTTCAATACAATTTAGTAAAAATATGTTCTTGTTTGAAGTTTGATGATACCTTCATCAAATTTTCAACAATGAATGCGGTCTTTAAAATTAGAGTAGTATAGCCCAGGTCTCGAAATTCGAGCGCAAATTCTAGGAAATATTTTTTCATTCAATTTTTGTCATCCAATGTTTTATTAATCCATATATATACAAAATGTATGAAAATTTAAATGAGCCTAAGGTTATGTTAATCAATTTTAACAAAAAACATTTCAACACAGAGCGTCTAATATATATTATTTAAATCATTGCATTAACAGGGTGTAACAACTATTATAAATATTTTGTTTGATTTAATTTAATATATTTTTAAGGCAGATTAAACATAATTTTTTTCAGTCTCAGCTTCTCCTCCATATGAACCATAACTATGCCAATTTTCACACTCCTCCGTGCCCGCATGTTGCTTAAAAAGGGAACTACAAATTTACCTTCACGTATTAATATATAATACTAACCATGAAAATAGGTTTGAACATTCCAGAAATATTTCGTAAGAAAAGTTTCAGAGTACCCATTGCACGGATAGGTTACACTAGGAACATAAGGCGATATTGATTTGTCTATTGTTAACTTTCAATAAAACCGCAAACTACCTACTCAATTTGCTGTGAAACACGCCCGACATAGAAGGCAGTGTGGAAGTTGCGCTGCACATATCGAACGGCTATTAAATGAAAAAGAAGAGTTTGAAGGGAGTACAGATCACCTTAAATTAAGCAACAATTGAAAGCAAATTTAAAAGAACTGCTTGAATTGCAGAGAAATTATAAATTAATCGGATATATGTCAAAAAATTAGATTCGACTTCAAGAACAGATCACTCATTATGGCGTGCTTCAAAATATCTCAAAAAACCCGTTGTATGCGATCCACCTTAAAGAATACAAAATGGTGGTTGGGCTGAAATGATATGGAAAAAGGAAGTCTAACATTTGAAAAAAGTTTTTACTATGAATATAACTACAAATATAACTAAACCAGTACAGAGCAGTGCTACTTCATTTGCGATTAGAGAGGTCGAACAGGCCATCATTTTATATCTAACTAGCACATTCCAGCCCTCGAAATTCGAGTGCAAATTCTAGCAAGTTTTATTTTTTCATTAAATAAAGACCCTAAATAAAATAAAATAATAAAGATCTAAATTCACAAATCAACACAAAAAAACCCTTGCAGGGAATTTCGATAGTAAAACTGTAGTGTTGTACTAGTGATATAGTCACCAGTACTACTGATCAGCTATACCCAGCCAATGTTATCTACTATTGTCATTGGAATTCAACCAGTTGACTTTGTCACTACTGGCGAGGTAGTTCTTTTAGGACCATATAGATACGGCACCAAAGTTTCACTGCTACATTTTAGTAACTCTAGAGTGCATAATTCGTGCTTCTTAGTCGATTCTAGAGCAATTTGTTTTAAGGGGTTGGAACAATATAATTAATAAAATTTACATTTTTATAGAACATTTCTTCAAGGCTGGCTATGGCTAAACCTTTCATTATATTAATTAAACAAAAATTTATAAGATAAAGAAGAAAAATTCATTGTTCTTCGACAGAAGAGATGCTTTCGTTTTCTTCATTTTCAGTTTTCGGCATACTATTTGAATTGTTGCGACTTTTTTGCTTGAGGAGCTGTTTCAATGTACCACTTTTTCAGTTTATACCACAACGTCAATTTCGGAACAGCAAAATTTTCCAAATGCTCCATAAAATCTTCACTATCTTCCAAAATTTCATTTTCACTGCATTCCTGCTCACATTGCAAACTCCAATTTTTATAAAACACTTTTTGCTTTTTTACAGGTCTTTTATAGTTTCTTTCACTCATTTTTTATTTATTTATATAAAATAATTTTTATTACCTTTTTGTATTCACAAACTGATGTAATTAAAAACAACTAAGAAATTATAGTCAGTCTAAACCGACTATACAATACCCTATACCATGGTTTAGAGACCCTATCTCTTCCTTCCAAGTAATTCGATATAGAAAATAAGCATAAACCAAATTTGAGTGGCATAGTTATTAATTTTTTTGGCTGCAGATATGAAAAAGTTCATATCGGATGCTATATTTATATGGGGACTAGGTCGAAAAATGGACCAATCCTGACCATATTTGACAAAGTCACTTATATTTTGAAAAAATATATACAAACCAAATTTGAGAAAAATCTGTGCAATATTTTTGTTTTTTGATAGATTTAGGTGAAAATCTATATGAGGCCTATGACTAAGAATTGTCCTATTTTTGGACTAATGATTATTGGATATAATAAAGACATACAAACCCAATTTGACTGAGATCTATCTGATAATTTGGATCTTATGGCAATTTATGTGGACTTCATAGGGGTCATTTGTATGGGGATTAGTTCTGAACAGGGACCGAATTTCACCAATTTCAATAGCGTTCATCCTATGGCCAATTAAAGCTTACATACCAAATTTCATCAAAATATAGTCATATTTGCGACCTGTAGTTTGATTACAACGTTTACACGGACACACAGACGGATGGACATCGCTAAATGGACTCAGAAAGTTATTCTGAGTCGATCAGTACAATAAAAGATCTGTCTAGGTCAAATATTTTTGGTAGTTACAAATAGCAGCACAAAGTCATTATACCCAAACCACATGGTGGTATAGGGTATACAAACTATTTTCAAAATAGTAAAAGCAAAATTATTGACCCACGTATTGCGTATATTTTCTGCTCAAGGTTACAGCTATCGAAAATAAGGGGTTTCTTGAGGAAAAATTGGATAAAACATGAACTAGCCGCTGTATCAAGAGCTGAAATTCGTAATCAATGAAACAGAAATACTAGTAATATATATGTGTTCAAATTGAATTAAATAACAAGATAACAGACGTAATCGTGCAAATCTTATATTCTATCGGAGAAACCTTGCATATACCTTTCAATGTATATAATTTGTTTGGATCAAATGTGAAAAATCTGCTGATATTTCATTTATGGGAAAATCCTTAATTTTGGGTTGGTCACCTAAAAAATACGGGTTACATATTTTATTTTTACACTCAGGATATAATGGCTTTGTGCTAATGTTTGTAAATGTCAAAATATTTGACCTAGATCCATCAGAATCACTTTCTGAGTCGATTTAACGATGTCCGTCCGTCCGTCTGTATATCCATGTAAAGCCTGCAATCAAATTACAGGTCGCAACTATGATATACTTATTCAGCATCCATCGGCCATAGGATGGGCGCTGTTGAAATTAGTGAAAATCCGTTAGTGTTTAGACTAGTCCCCAATCAAATGACCCCTATGAGATCGATTTAATTTGCCATAGTATCAAAATTATCACATAGATCTCGGTCAAATTTGGTTTGTGTAGGTTTATTATATCCACCTTTGAGTAGTGCAAAAATAAACCCAATAGGACAATTCTTAGTCGTAGCCCCCATATAAAGCTGCTTCCCGATCTTAACTTAAATCGATAAAAAAAAAATGTTGCACAGATTTTTCTCAAATTTGGTTTGTATGTGTTTTTGAAAAAAATAAGTGACCTTACCAAATATAATAAGGATCGGTAAATTTTTCAACCTAGTCCCCATATAAATAAAGCATCCAATATGGACTTTTTCATATCCGAAGTCAACAAAATTAAAAACAACTCCTCTCAAATTTGGTTTATGCTTATTTTCTATATCAAATTAGATGGACATATGAGAGAGCGCCTCTAAACGCATCGTATAGGGTATCGTATTGTCGGTCTAGATCGACTATAATTTTCTTACTTGTTTTTATTTATTTATTTATTTATTTATTTTTTTTATTTTAGAACTTGTGGGCGCCCCCCATGAGACTATCGGTGCAAGTATCGCACATATTAAAAAAAATCATGTGAATCCGATCAAAGGGGAGATGTGTAAACATTTGGTAATAAATAAAATGCAGAAAACAGCGACAAAAATGTTATTACATATCATAATTTTTTCACCAAACAATCACATCACACCGATTTGTCTAAATGCTTACATGTTACGCGTAAAATCTTACGCTCACATATTACGCTGTTTTTGTGATTGTATTGTGGATTAGAAATTTACCCCCGTATTGATGTTTACACATCAAAAAATCATTTATACAGTTTTTAGGATTTTATATAAAAAATATTTAATGCTTTATTTGTTCACAACTTCAACGATACTATAGTGAACCACATTTAATCCACCAAATACATAAATATACTCTACAATATGAAAGAAATATTAGAAAAAAAAATATTGTCAAAAAATAGTACTACAAAATACGCAATCGTCTGTGGGGTATTACTACAAAAGTCTTTTCAACGGGTCACGTTAATGTATATATATAATATATATATATGTATAATATATGCTAAATAGTCGGAAATTTGTTATACAAGTGGAGGGTATAATAAATTCGGTTTACTTATTTGCTTCTCAAGCATTAGCATTCTTTGTCCAGGATCATGTTACACCTTTCAGCATGTTGCTTTTATTTAAGTTCACTTCAAGTGGCTTGATTGGTGGTATGGTACCTTCCTTAAGTCGTTGAGTTTAAATTTAATAAACAATTTCAAATGAAAGTACTCAACTTATGTTGCGATACATAACATAATCGGTTACTTCTTAAAAATAAATCACATTTACATCAATCGAATTAAAAGCAAAATGTGAAATATGGTGCTGACTTTAGAACATTGCGAACAGTAACGAAATCTTATTAAATTCGAAATTGATCACTACAAGCAAATAATTTGCATTATATTTGAATAATTTTACGGACTTTTAAATATCGTTGTAAATATTTTTTTTTATCATATTACAATTTTCAGACTTTTAAATTTTTTCCCTTATTTTGAGTAAATTGCACTCAAAGTTGCTATTAACACATACATAAAATTATGCAATGCTATGGGTGTGTTTATTAAATTTGTTAATATGTTTCTAATAAAAATGAGTTTGTTTTTATACCCTATACCACTATGTGGTTTGGGTATAATGACTTTGTGCTGCTGTTTGTAACAACCAAAAATATTTGACCTACACCCATCTTTAATTATACCGATCGAATCAGAATAACTATCTGATTCGATTTAACGATGTCCGTCCGTCCGTCCGTCTGTGTGTCCATGTAAAGCTTGTAATCAAACTGGAGGTCGCAAATATGAATATATTTATATATTTATATATTATGTTATCGGCCATGGGATGAACGCTATTGAAATTGGTGAGAATCAGTCCATGTTCAGATCTAGCCCCCATACAAATGACCCCTATGAAATCAACATAAATTGCCATAAGATCCAAATTATCATATAAATCTTAGTCAAATTGGGTTTGTATATATTTATTATATCCGTTAATCAGTAGTCCAAAAATGATCCCTATTGGACAACTCTCAGTCATAGGCCCCATATAGAGCTGCTTCCCGATCTTCACTTAAATCTATCAAAAAACAAAAATATTGCACTGATTCTTCTCTAATTTTGTTTGTATATATTTTTGCAAAATGCAAGAGATTTTACGAAACATGGTCAGGATCGGTCCATTTCTGGGCCTAGTCCCCATATAGATATAGCATCCGATATGAACTTTTTATTATCTGCAGCTGAAAAAATTAATAAAAATCCCACTCAAATTTGGTTTATGCTTATTTTCTATATCCAGTTAGTTGGGCCAGAGAGATAGGGTCTCTAATCGCTTGGTATAAGGTATCGTATAGTCGGTCTAGACCGACTATAATTTTCTTACTTGTTTGTGTTGATTTGCGAATTGGCTATAATTGATTTGCATACTTTTAGGGTCTTTATTTAATGAAAAATAAAATTTCCTAGAATTTGCGCTCGAATTTCGATGGATGGAATCTGCTAGTTTTAGTAACTAGCTTTGCGTATGTCTAATAGTTATGTAACAGTGATAGTGGTTAACTGGTTACTTCTACACATCATCATCTGATTTTTCTAATATTAAATATATTATTCTTAACAAAGCAAGAATTCTATTTTGAACATCACTGTTAGTATCAAACATTGAGTTCTACAAGGGATTTTTGCATAACCACTCTCACGCACATACATTCACATATATATTTAATCATGGTACCAGTACTTTTACATATAAGAAAGTTGTTACCAGAGTACGAAGGAATGAAGACGTTAAAAAATTAATTCTTTCGAAAAAAAAAAAAAAATTATACACTTGAATTGAATTAGAAATGGTCCTCTAAGCTAATTATGGCATTTGTCGCAGGATATTTTTTGTAGATCATTTTATCCCATATCTGATATTTTCATAGATCATTCTAGTACTTTTCTAAAAAAAAAAATCAAATGTTTATAGATCAAAAATTTTTACTTTAAATAAAGCAAAAACATTGGCATATTTGTTTCAAAAATGTAAGTTTATATATATGTTCCTCTAACTCCCGCTGGAGCATAGGGCGCCAATGGCGATTCGTTAGCAATGAAGTTTTCGGAAAAGTGGGTTGCTAGCCCTCCTTTCTTAGATTGGTGATAGGGCTGCTATCTTCGCGTCCAATCCCACGTTGCAGTCATGCTTCAGCAAAATTTTATTTACCTACTGGCCTGAGACGTCAGGATCTACCATGACCATTCAGGCTACATGACTGGTCGCCTTCTCACTCTAGCTAGCTTCTAGCGGATGCTGGTAAGCCATTGCCCGGGAAATACTTGGTCTAGGACCGGAAGTAGTGAGCTGCTTGGACAGTCAACAGAGGAATCATTTCTGGTCACTCCCAAGTGAATGACGGTCAGAAACTTTCCGCACTACGTGCACCTCTGCAGAAAGTCCCATTCCCAAAAATGTAAGTTTAGCAAGAACAAATTGTTTTTCTTGTTTTTTCAAGACAAAAAAAAAAAAACATGTATATTGTAGTATGCAATGTGAACTCATATGCAAACATATTTGTTTCAATGTTATATATTAGTTTGTTATATTAGATTATGATATATAGTCTTATATATTAGTTTGTTATATTGGAAGAGGCTTAATTAGTATAACTCTTTGCTTGAATTCTCATTTGATTGTTTTCAGCAAATGTATATGAATTTAACTTTTTAACAAACAAACTATCCACTGATTTTGGTTACTGATGAGGTTATACGAAACAGCTGTATAACCTGACGTGCAGAATATAGATCAATCTTTGAAACAAATGTGCAAATGTTTTTTTGCTTTATTTAAAGTAAAAACATTTGATCTTGAGCCTGAATAATTTCAAACTCAATCATTAAAATGATAAAGATCGAAAATAAGATTTTGTATTTTAATAGAAAATATAGAAATTTATGAGAAATTATTTAGTTGTACAATGTTTATAGCTTGCTATCTGCCATTTTCGTAGATCATTTAAGTCCTCTTTTTGTTTAAAAAATTATCAACAAATGTCCATTTCAAGTGTTAAACGGTTCAATAAGTTTTCCTAGCAATTTCAATAAAGGTCTTTAAAAGCTAAACAAGTTTGGTAGTCCTTATAAATTCTATGCTTTCTGAAACAGCGTTAAAGAATTAATTCTTTAGTAGCTCTTCCAAACACCCAAGCAATATACTCGTATGTTCTCAGCTTCACATTTATTGTAGATTCAAACAAACAAAAAAAAAAAAAAAAGAACTTTGCCAACTTGCATCCACTTAAACCCAATTTTATTCAGGTGCATTCGGTTTATTGTTTTAGACTACGTACTCGTATTGTCTGATGTAAGATACTATAACGTTACCTTTTTTGTAAGTAGCAATATTAAGGGAGCTTTAATTTAGAGCGGTGTACATTTTCATTATCTGTAAAGCCGACATAAACTAATTAATAATAATGTAATAATAATAATCTTCTTTATTGACAAAATTTAATTTAATATCATTAGCTGTCTAAATTGTAATTCAGATTTCAAAAAATTTAATAAGTTCAACCAGTCATCTTCTGTGCTGCCATCTACATTCAGTTTTCGCTTATAAAATCTTTTGCATTATTCTTCCAATATAATTTAGGGATTAAGTTCAACTTCCTAATTTTATCATCCATATTTACTACCTGCAATCCAAACTTTATTGGCATGTGATCTAACCAAATGTGATATACGATAGTAAAATCCTCTGTTTATTGTCAAATATCTTGCGAAATAGCACATATGTCATTGACGGATTCTCCCGTGGAGCTAAGATATGTCAGAGAACCTTCTTCATCACCTTTAGTTCTTTCATTTAAATATCAATAAGTTATTATCAGTACACATATCAAAAAGTTGCTTTCCTTGTGAATTTAATGTTTTATCTTTAGATTTTCTTTTTTCAAGTGCTGCTGCAAAAAGTTCTTGGTAAATTTGATCAATATCCTGATTTAACTTCCTAATTCTCACATTGAGATCTCCAATTAAAATTGTATTTGTTATATCATTTTTTTCAAAGAACCCTTTAAAATTATTAAATTCTTCACTCCAATTACTTCACTCCACCCAATCACACTGTGTAGCATATTCGTTGTTATTGTCTAGGGGGGTGGGAAGTTCCAAATTACGGGGTTAGTACTAGGCCAGTATAGCAAAACGACCAAATGTATTGGCATTTATATTTTTTCTTATCTGGGTGTTTGTTGCTAAATATCTGAGCTATAACTTAAGAACCATTGGTCATTTCTCATTTCATTCTTCAGTGGAACTGTAGCTAAGGCTTAAAAAATTTATTAATATGTATATCGATGTAAAAATTCAAAAAGAAATACTATTGTATGTTTGATTTAATATTTAAAATATCACTCATACGTATACATCTCTTCTACCCTACTAAGAAATAATAATCATAGCCCCTGAATATATTGTGTTATTCAAAAAAATTTTAAGAAAGGGAAAAAAATTATAATTTGTTGAAGATGTCATACAATAAAATTAGTTTAACTTGATTGGCTGAAGAACAAAATGTGACCTGCGAACCGTAAATCCTTTAGAAGTTTTATTATTCTGGTATGGTACTTTCACCCTGAGTTAGAACTTCCCACCCCCCAGATGGCTGTTGTTCCGAGTTGTTTGTAAAAATATCTCATGGGATTTATCAGAATCAGTTATCCGATTTCAAGTTATAATTTTCTGATTTATTTGTTTTATACTATCTTAGTCTTGTTTTTCTAGCATAACTGATGTGAAAGGGATACGGATTCAGCGTGCTTAAGAATTTTAGAACAAAATTTTTAAATATTGAAACCAAAAATGTCATGCAATTTCAAGTAAATTCAGGTTACTATTTTATGAGAATAAATATGATATCTGAATAAGTGTATGTACAAAAATTACTATATCAGATATCAAACAAGTAAGAAAATTATAGTCGGTCTAGACCGACTATAGGATACCCTATACCATGCATGTAGAGACCCTACCCTATAGGCCCAACTAACTGGACATAAAAAATAAGCATAAACCAAATTTGAGTAGGATTTTTATAAATTTATTTGTCTGCAGATATGAAAAAGTTCATATCGGATGCTATATCTATATGGGGACTAGGCCCAAAAATGGACCGATTCTGACCATGTTTGGTAAGGTCTCTTGTATTTTGCAAAAATATATACAAACAAAATTTGAGAAGAATCAGTGCAATATTTTTGTTTTTTATTATTTTTTTAAGTGAAGATCGGGAAGCGGCTCTATATGGGGCCTATGACTAAGACTTGTCTGAATTCGAACCTGTTTATTGTACATGTTCTGTTTTTTCTTACTACACGAGCCACAACACGACTTAAAATATAACTGAACTCGAACCTGTTTATTGTATATGTTTTGTTTTTTTTTTTCAGTACACGTACCAGAACATGAACTTCAAATAAAGCAACACTCAAAATTGTGTGCTTTATGTGTGATTGAAACAAAAAGTACGTGATACAAAAATGTTCGTGTAAATAACGAAATATTAAAACGAACACAGTCATGGTTGTGTTGGGCACCGAAGAAAATTTAAAAACAAACATAATTGATATGAAAATAAAAATATGTGTGTGTTGGTTTAAGTTATGTTTGTTTACATATATGTACGAGTTTTTTATTCAGTGTGTGTTTTTTTCTGAACTCTGATTATCAGCCAATAAATGTTTATTCTACGAGTACATATACATACATACAAATCAGTTTATGTCTGGCACTGGATTGACTTAATATTTAATTATTGTTCGTCAATAAATTAATCTACTTTATGGACTAAGCATCCACATATGTATATACATGCACCAAAATCTGTTAGTAGGCGCCACACCAAGTAATTTACTAACTTGTGAATTCAATATTTCATTATATGACATGTGACATTCTTTGCATCTACTCCCCATATGAAAATCTCATCGTGTTTACCATTTAACATGTTTTCTTCTTACTGAAACATCTTATCTATATTACATAACGTTGTATCCGATGGCACATCAAGATGAAGAAATTACGCAAAGATAAAAAATTCTCTATTTCAGATAAATTATAAGATTTTTATGTAACAATACCTATGCCATAGAAAATAAGCATAAACCAAATTAAGGTGTTATTGTTTTTAGTTTGTGGCATGCAGATATAAAAAAGTTCATATATGATGTTATTTATATATGCGGATCAAGTCTAAATATAGATCGATCATGACCATATTTAGAAAGGCCACTAACTTTGCTCAAAAAAATATATGTAAGCCAAATCTGAAAAAACTATGTACAATCACCACTATGTGGTGATGTTTGTAAATACCAAAAATATTTGAAATTGACCATTCTTTTATTATACCGTCCGTCAGTCCGGTCGTCCGTCTGTGTGTCCATGTAAACTTTGTAATCAAATTACAAATTGATTATACCATCAATCTATACCATTTCCATTAATTTAAGGCAAATAAATAATACTAGCAGATTCCAGCGCAGTTTCTAAGCAACTTTTCTTTTCAACTTAGCCAATTCGTAAAGCAACACTATTTTTTTTTATTATTATTGTGAATGAAGAAAACAAACTCACTAAAAAAAACACATTAACAAATTTAATAAACACACACATAGCATATTTATTATTTTATGCAACTTTAAATACAATTTATTGAAAACAAAGAAAAAAAAGTTAAAACTCTGTAAACCTGGTGAATAGCTAAAAAGAAATACCTTTCAAATAATGTACGTTTGGTCAAAATCGGGATAAAACGGTAGAACAGAACATCGGTAACAAAACATCTCCTAGCATAACAATATTATAGATGTCGATATACATCATGTCCATTAATTATATTTCGGTCACAGTATAACAATGAGAAGGATAATACTGATTATCTTTCCCATTATGAAAAAGTTCATATCGGATGCTATATTTATATGGGGGCTTGGTCGAAAAATGATCCGATCCTGACCATATTTGGTAAGGTCACTTATTTTTCGTAAAAAAATTTACAAACAAAATTTGAGAAGTGAACATCGGAAATCAGCTTCATATGGGGGCTATGACTAATGCTTGGTTTTCACTATGTCATATAAGCTGACAACAAACAATTGCCTCAACTGACATCTCGTAAATTTCTATTTATTACGTATTACTTACATCTTATAAACGAACAAAAAATCCGGCTGTCAAACACAAACAAATTGCCAACATGCTGGCAATTTCATTTCAGATGTCAAATGTTGCCAGGGGTTGTAAATGACAAGACATTAAACCCCTTTTTCATACAACTGACAATAATTGACAACAATTGCCACTGAAAATGACATAATGGAAACCAGGCATAAGAATTTTCCTATAAGGTTTATTTTTGGACTACTGATAAATTGATAAATAAATACACACAAACCCACTTTGACACTGATCTATATGATAATTTAGACATCATGGCAATTTAAGCCGATCTCATAGCGGTCATTTGTATGGGGACTAGGTCTGAACATGAATCGATTTTCACCAGTTTCAATAGCGTTCATCCTATATTCATATTTGGGACCTGTAGTTTGATTAAAAGGTTTACATGGTGATATAGACAGACAGGCAGACAGACGGACGGACATCGCTACATCGACTCAAAATCACTTTCGATCCGTACAATAAAATATCATTTAAAGAAACAAGGATCTTTAATTCAGTTCTCGATACTTGTGTACTGTTTTCCATGAGTAGTGCATTATCCAAAATTAATTCAATATATAGCTTCAATTGGCCTTACCTTCTTGTTTCTGATCTTCCTCTTCTTCTGGTTCCTTCAACTTTGCCGTCAACGATTAAACGCTGCATAGTGCCCTATCTTCTAACAATGTGTCCGAAGTATTTTAAATGTGACCTGCTGATTCGTTTCATCAATCTGTCTTTTATATTTAACTTTTGTCCGAAATTCAGCCCGGGAAGTCCTTAGTAGAAATTTTATATTTTTATAGTTCGAGCAGCCAGTTTCAGTACACACCCCAAAGAAGGTTCCATTCTACAGAATCGAATGCTTTTTTATAATAGACGAAGCTGAAGTAAGCCGGTAACTTGAATGCTCGTACTTTTTCTATAACTTGTTGTACATTTACATTTTGGTCAATGTAAATGCCTGGAACAGAGCTTCTCTGCTCTTCAGCTATCTCTGGCTTAAGACGAATCATGTGAATCATGTGGAATATAATATAAGTGCTATAGTTCTGTAGTTTGCACAATGTTGTATAGTGGCATGAATATCGAGTGAAGCTAATGTTCGGGGCATATGATAGAAATAAATATTCGATTACACAGACTATGAAGTGGTTGGGTAGCTAGTTCACACATTGATTTGATACATCACCAGGTGATTTGTTGTTGTATAGTCAGCCAGTTGTTGTATAGTCGAAGTACGCAAGGTTCCAGTTTTAACGTAGAGTGAATTATTGAGAGCTGTTCAGCTAGGATACAGAAACAAGTAAGAAAATTGTAGTCGGTCTAGACCGACTATACGATACCCTATACCATGCGTTTAGAGACCCTATCTGTCAGGCCCAACTAACTGGATATATAAAATAAGCATAAATCAAATTTGATTGGGATTTTTATTAATTTTTTTGACTGCAGATATGAAAAAGTCCATATCGGATGATATATCTATATGAGGACTAGGTCCAAAAATGGACCGATCGTGATCATGTTTGGTAAAGTCTCTTGTATTTTGCAAAAATATATACAAACAAAATTTGAGAAGAATCAGTGCAATATTTTTGTATTTTAATAGATTTAAGTGAAGATCGGGAAGCAGCTCTATATGGGGTCAAAGGGATCATTTTTGAACTACTCATTAATGGATGTAATGAACGCATATAAACCCAATTTGAGTAAGATCTATATGACAATTTGGATCTTATGAAAATTTATGTCGATTTCATAGGGGTAATTTGTATGGGGGCTAGGTCTGAACATGGACCGATTCTCACCAGTTTCAACAGCGTTCATCCCATGGCCGATAAAAGCTTATATACCAAATTTCGTCGAACGGAAGGACGGACGGACGGACGGATGGACATCGTTAAATCGAATCAGATGGTGATTCTGATTCGATCGGTATAATTAAAGATGGGTGTAGGTCAAATATTTTTGGTTGTTACAAGCAGCAGCACAAAGTCATTATACCCAAACCACATAGTGTTATAGGGTATAATGACTCAGATTTCACCCAACTTTAGCGTCCAAGGACAAATATTGTGTGTAGGATGAGATGGGATTATTAAATTATTGTTGAAATCGGGTGGTTATTAATCGGAAAGGCCACCATAAACTACGTTGCTCTCTCATGTAGTTTCGAAATCATATGGCATTTCTATTGCCTCTTTACGTTTATTCGAGGCTTCGGACCAAGCAGGTTAACATGGCCTAATATGGATAATTTATACTCAAATAAATCAAAATTTGCATTAGGAAGTTTCGATTTTCCACAAAAATTCTGCTATAAAGAAATTTATTTCACAGAATGACATAAATCACTTCTGAAGGGTATCAGTCTGTTAAAAAGAACTATCCACTGTAAAAATTTTTAGTTATTGGGGACTTTCTTCTTAACTAAAATCTATAATATTAATAGGCTAGGTGATTTCTTGTTACCGATGTTTTGCTCTACCATTTTATACAGATTTGGACTAAACGCATATTATTTGAAAGGTATTTCTTTTTAGCTGTTCACCAGATTTACAGATTTTTTAATTTTTTCCTTTATTTTGAGTAAATTGCATTTAAAGTTGCTACTAACACATACAAAAAATTATACGTATGCTATGTGTGTGTTTATTAAATTTGTTAATGTGTTTGTTAATGAGTTTGATATCTTCATCCACAATAATAATAAACCAAAAAAGTGTTGATTTGTGACTTTGCTAAGTTGAGAAATATAATTGACTAGAAATTGCACTCGAATTTCGAGCGCTGGAATCTGCTAGTATCAATAAATGGGGAACTAAATGCGTAAGAAGAAAATTTGCTATATTTGGATAGTCTCATACTTTGGAGGAACGCAATGGAGTAAAAATATTTATTTTAGTTTTTGAACTCTTTCTTTTAACTCATACCCTCTGTCTGTCTGGCAACCCCATTCCCCGCCATTAAATTGATCTGAAAATTAGCCTATAGTCTTGCTGTAACTATAGATTAATTTTGGGATAGTCACGCACAGTCACGGAGTGATTTAAAATCCATTTCCCCTTATCCGATCGATCTAAAACTTGGTCGATAGACTTGCAGTGAAAAAGATTAACTTTGACATAGTCACACGCAGTCGCGCTTAGTCACGCACAGTCACGGACTGATTTAAATCCAATTTCCCCTCTTCGAGTCAATCACAAACTTGGTCCATAGACCTGTTGTGACAACTTATTAATTTTAAAATAGTCACGCAAAGTCACGCACAGTCACGGAGA
The DNA here is from genome assembly GCA_963682025.1 of Cordilura impudica. Lineage (NCBI taxonomy): Eukaryota > Metazoa > Arthropoda > Insecta > Diptera > Scathophagidae > Cordilura > Cordilura impudica. The sequence goes on along the minus strand of OY821521.1, from coordinate 157,120,286 downwards.
GATTCAAAACTCATATGCATAAGGAAAGGAAGAGTTTTAATAACAACTTTGTTTATATGGGTTAGATTATTTTATATTTCTCCCTAAGTGACAAGAGATAGATTGGTCTCAAATGAAAGGTATTTTGAAGGTATATGGAAGGGATATTATTTTATTTCTCTAGTGTAAGTACCCACCTATTTACATTGTTATAACTTGCAAAGGAGCAGAGCATCCAAATGGTAGCTACCCTTATGTAAATATACAAACAATATGTATGAAATTGCGTACACACATGCCAACAATACACGTTTAAATGTGTGGAAAATTTTGCATTTGTTACACTCCAAGGATAATATGATTTTGTTTCAGGATAAAAATCATCCTACACAAGTTTGAAACAAGACACACCAAACAGAATGAGAAACAAAAAGAACAATGGATTTCAGTTGCGTTGGAGGAAGTAAGCTGTTAAACCTGTTAGAAGTAAGGTGTTCCCACATGTGAAAATAAAAGAACAGAAATATTAAAGTTCTGTCGAACAAAAGGTCCGTAGTTATTAGCAATAGATCAACTAGATTTTTTGTTTTAAACAAACGAAATGCCCAAATTCGTGTAAATCCTTGAAACATTTCCTAAGAGTTTCATTTAGCTAATTTATCTGGTAATGACTATTTGAGATAATAACAAGCTAATGCTCCTTATATTGCACAACCCGGCCCTGTTGATCTGTTGGCATTCAAGCAAAGGTGTTAAGAAAAAATGCACTTGTTTTACAACTGATTATGCTTAGTTTTATATTTTCGTCAGTTTTACTAGTGTTTGGAGAGTTGTTGAAAGTATGTTTAGCTTTCCTACTTCTCACATCTTTTTTTCTTTATTTTTGGCTTTGCATTGCGAAAAATTCCCCTAAGAATTTTGAGGTTACAAATGGAAAATTTTATTTGTTACTGAGGTTAGTTGGGGTTGCACACAAATCCATACATATCAGCATGTTGAAACACTTTATATTATTTGAAATTCTAATATTGATATAGAAACGAAGCAGTAAAAAAATATTTTTGTAGTTGCTATAATTCAGCCATATAAATATTTAAAATTTTAATCCTTTCAAAAATAAACTTACCATTTATTGAACGAAAATATTTGCAATGAACTAAAATTATTTTCAAAATATTTGCTGCAATAGAACCCTTAACGGTTGAATGGCCGAGCGGTTTAAGGCGCTGGTTTAAGGCACAAGTCTCCTTGGAGGCCTGGGATCGAAACCCATCACTTCTATCTTGTATTTTTATTTTATTTCAAATTTTTTCTTGTTTTGCCCATTACCAAAATCTGTCGGCCACTAGTTTATATTTTTGTAGTTTTGTTTTCCTACAGCTTAAGTTTAAATTTAAAAATTTTGAAAATGTGTTGCTCTTCCTTCTGTTATTTTATGCGCTATAGAAAAGAGGATATATTATGTTTTTCATTCCGCTGAAACATTTGCAAAAGAAATTTAATTTCTGGTTCTAATTTCAGTAAAATTTTCAGAAGTATCCATGGTGGAATTAAAAATTCTAGAGAGAAACGGAGATATAAGATCTTTACACTCGAACAAGATTCACATCCGCAACCTTTTGTTAAGTCCAATTCTTATACCAGTTAAGTAATAAATTTGTTGTTTTAATGGTCTCGAAATTTCCAGCAAATATTGATTGAACAAATTGGATTACATCTGATGCTTTAATCTATTTTTGGGCTTTTAGTCTTCCTTCCTCCTATTATCATTTAAAAATTTCCAGCATTTTTTTGGTTCTTGTTGAATTTTTTCCAAATTACTATAATAATAATAATCATTCTTTGACTCTCTAAAAGCTTTCTTTTTTACATTGCTTATTCTCTTTTACCTGTTATCAAACCCTTCAAAAAACTATTTTTATACATTATCAGAAATTGAAGATAGATAAACTATCCATGAAGTCAAGACATTCTTTAGATTTTTTTTAAATCTTTCCTACCGTTGAATTTTGTGAAACGCCTCTTGTAGGATCCGATTTCAAGGAAAAATTGCAGATAACAACTTAGGTTATCTGTCGCCTTGTCAAAATCAAAAATGTTGCGAATTATTTCTCGAAATTCAGGGCCAATAATTAGGTTTTTGAATTTAAACAATATTATATTATACGAATATTAAATGAGGAAGATTGAAAGTGGGAATAATAGAAATTTCGCATTAGGCCGAAAATTTGGTGACCAGAAAAAGAACGAGTTTTTGCTGCAAATGAAAACCTTGTATGAAACATGGATCTATCACTTTCCGCTGATGGGATAGATTGCGTTAGGTTGAGAAGAGGAGCTATGTATACACATAGCTCATATCTGTTGTATCCGGATATCCATTTAAGCCAGAAAGTCGGCTTGTTGTGCGCTCTATATCTCCATATTCATCCGGTTATCTACCCCTATATTAACTTAGAAATTCGGTTTCGTCAGCAAATTTCCTGAGTGTTTTTCAGCTTCTCCCCCGAAGACCCCTTAGGCCTGGTAAGTTATCGTTGGATAGATGTTTGAGCCTTGATCTCGCAATTGTAGGACAGTAACAAAGATAGTGTTATAGGACTTCGTCATCCTCTCCACAAGCTCTGCAAGTGGCTGATCTGAAGTCAACTCAAATGGAGTTAAGTAAAATACAAAGATTGGCGTGCATTAAGATAACGGGTGCAATGAGCACGTGTCCAACACCATCACTGGAAGCACTATTGGACCTAAGCCCACTACATATAGTGGTGCAAACGAAAGCGATCGGAATCAGGGGGGACAAACCTAAAACCAGGCTTTATAAAGGGTAATAGAATCGAATAAGTCAAGTTAATGATTACTCCCTCCTAGATTGCCCCATGGACAGGGTCGAGAAGAAATATGATTTCAGGAAGTACTTGGTTACAAATCTTAGCAATAAGAGAGAATGGAGTGGTTTAAGCACAGCATATTCTCTAGGAGAAGATACAATCAAATGGTACACAGATGGGTCAAAAAGTGGCACAGGGGCGGGAGTCTTCGGACCTAGAACTAAACAATTTGAGTCAATGGGAATATACAAGTATTTTCCAAACAGAAATTTATGTCATCGATAGATGTGCACAAGTCAACTTAAATAGGAAGTACAAGAGACGGGACGCAACCATACTATCAGATAGTCAAGCTGCTATGCGAGCACTAAGGTCCTATGAAGTAGACTCCAAGTTAGTATGGGACTGTCTACGGAAACTAAATGAGCTAAGTAAACACAACAAGGTTCGCCTTTGTTGGGTCCCGGGACATATTGGGATTCAAGGTAATGAGCAGGCTGATAAACTTGCTAGAAGGGGAGCTTCCACAAAATTAATAGGGCCCGAATCGTTTTGTGGAATAGGAAAAGGAGTATTGAAAAGCGCACTCAGGAAGCATGAGAATTAAGTTAGATGGGTACTTTTCTCGAGCCACTTGGGCTTAAGGCAATCCAAACTCTTGTTGGGTGGCAACAAAAATAAGAGATTTGGGTCGTGCATTGGGTTGTCGAAGAACGGAATTAGAATACTAACCGGGATTTTAACTGGTCACTGGTAGGCTCAGGGATCATCTCAGCAGGATAGGAATCGTAGAAAACCCCATGTGCAGATTTTGTGATGAGAAATCGAATCACCAGAGCACATTCTTGGGGATTGTAGAGCGTTAATGCATAAAAGAAAAAAGCACCTGGGCTCTTTCCAAATACTAGGCAGCGACATAAAACTAATAGAACCAACCAACATCCTCGAATTCCTGAGGGCTTCAGGGTTGAATGAGCTTTTATAGGCACAACCTATTAGCAGAGGGCAGTACAATAGATCACTGGTCGCAGAACTTTAAATACCTCTTAATACAATACAATACAAAAAGTGGCCGATTCCGCCCGTCCCATACGGTATAGGCGAGCCCTCAGTTCAGAGTACCCAGTGAAGATAGAAATAATCCTACTAAGTTCTCTTCCACTCAGCCTAAGATTTCCCTAGTCTTCGAAGTATTGGGAGTGCCCCATAATATCTTCTTAACCTTAACCACGTCAGTTCCCTCCCAAAGTGATGTATGCGAACTGGTCGCCCAGCTCAAAAGCTGCAATTTGAGAGACTTGAAAGGTATTGGGGTTTCCAAATTGAATTCCTCCAGGAAATAACCCTTCTTGGCCAAATCGTCAGCAATCTCGGTTCCCATTATACCACTGTGTCCTGGGATCGAAACGATTTCTAGTCAGCCCCTTTTGGTGAAGTAGCAATCTCTTCATTGCACTTGAGGACAGTCCTTTAAGCTGATAGTGTATTAAAAGAGGCGAATAAGATCCAAAAAAAAGGAAAGACTGCTTCATCTCTACACTAGGCCTTCAGTTTTTGTGTCTTGAAAATTAAAAGACAATAAACGGCGAGCATTATGTGTATTTATTGCAGCGATTAAGTACTAAAATCAAGAAAACAGGGTGTATTTGGCAAAAAGATAGTGTAGTTTCATTCGAACATCCACTATTGTGATGCCCAAAATCAATAACTTGAAATTTGCTTTATCACGCACCCTATACACCAGATTAAGGCACCAGCGATAATTTTCTCTTATCAAACTTGAAAAAAATAGCCTGGTGATATAAAATTAGCCATCAATGAGGAAGTGGAGTCTGCGATTTATTGCACTTTTGAAGAGGTCGATGGAACTTACAATACAAATTGTATTGAAGAAATCGAATATCGCTGGGTACAATGTATCGAGTTACAAGAAGACTATGCTTGAGAAATAAAAATTTTTATGACCAATTTTTTTTTGTGTTTTGTTCATTAGGTCGGGTACTTGCTTCTACAACATATATCTTTCCGTATAAATTAAAATTTATTTATAATACTTTTGAATAAACTCTCTCATATTGTTTGACATTTTTTAAAAGCCCAGCAGAAAAATTTCTTCCAAGTATAGACAAACGCCTAAACCATTGATGATTAAAGTTATTATAAATGACAATTATCTTAGGATGGAATTTGTCTTTTACTTGTTTCTTAGAATCTCAGTTAAAAATAGAGAGTTCAAATTTCGTCTTAGTCCACTTAAAAACATGTCTTAGAAATTTTCCTTACCTTTCACTTATTAAATTTTTATTTTACCTTCTAGCCATGTACCAACCACTATGTTACTATTATATAAATATAATAATATATATAAATTTGACTGAGATTTATGTGATCCTTAAATTTATGACTCCTTGCTGCTGCAGCCAGCACATTTCTAACACCTTGAAGAAACTCCCCCACAAAAAAAGAAGTATAAGGAAAAAACAAGTAACAACACATTGAAATGCTAATGTTTAATGCAGAATTTCATTTTTTATGTTTCTCATGCAGAAGAAATTATAAAAAAAGTAATATTTCGCCAAAAAGTATAATTTTTTTTTTGCTGAAACTACAAAAAAATGAAAATTGCTCCCTTTTTAAATAAAAGTATATGAATTTGTTTGTAGCTCCTGTATGAATATGAAGGTTATAAGTGGAAACAAAAAAAAAGTTTTTATTTTTGGTATTTTATGATGAAGGGTTATTGATACTTCTTTCTTTTTTTTCCTTTTTTCTGTAGCAAACAAAACTAATAAAAATTGTTTTAATGGTTTTGTTTTACATTTTTTTGTTTTTAGAGAAAATTTAACATATGTTTTAATAGGATTATGTTTTTACAAAACACAAAGATGATGTATAAAAGGGAGACTACGATAGGTAAACCATGTTAAAAATACTAAACTATGTATTTGTGTGTTAATTTTAAGGGATATTTAAATCCAGTACTATTGTTATGTTGATCTCTAAAATTTTTGGTAAGTACACTTTCCAACAAATTAAGACTTTTTGATTGGAGCAGAATAGAGACCCTATAATTCTGAAAGGGCATGTTGAGCAGATCATTTTTGTAGAATAAACTTAGAGTCCAGCTGGTCTGAGTTTTTTTTTTTTTCAATGGGTCAAAATTATAATCTTATGAAGACAATTTTTGTGAAAGATCTTATTGCTTTAGCTCCTCTCTATAAGGGTCAATATGGCCTTTTTTTGAGAAAATCAAAAAGTTCTTTCAGAAAAGACACGTAAGGATTAAAATATTCTACGAAAATTTTTGACGGCGTGGGTTACCAAAGACACCAAAGTTGAAAATACAGCTCTTTACGCTTAATTAGCAAAATAACACGCTAGTTTATACAAAAAAGTTACTATATTGTAAAAAATTAACCTTTATATGTTTTCCTCTATTTAGCTTGACGCGAATGTTACGATAGATCGAGGTTTCTGTACAAGCCCTATACGTATTCAGCAATCATAACACTTTGCGATTTCGCTTTGAATCTCTCTTTCACCGTGTTCATCTGAAACCGCTCCAAGGTTTTCCTTAAAAAATGAGATGTGAGTGCAGAAAATGCAGCTTTAGTGACATCTTAACGTCAATGTTGTTGAAAGCGATTAGAATATTTTCAATATTTTTTGCATAGTTTAGTTCCTTTGAATTTCCAAGGATTTCTGTTATAACAGGCTGCATAAAGTTACATGCTGTATTTTGCATATTGGACGGATGACCATAAAATTCTTCATCTTGTAGAAATTTTCTTATATCAGGTACAACGAGCATTCCTAGAGAAAGTAGTTTATATTAAATAAATTAAATTCTTTCTTACAGCGGTATTTTAACTTCTTTTAATTTTGCTGCAGATAATCTGGGGAATTTTTTTTGAATACGTTAGTATTTCCTTGTCTATTTAAGCTTTTAATAAAATTATTCACCATGCCCAGCTTAATATGCAGCGGTGGAAGCATGACCTTATCTTTTATTATAAGGAATTCATGGATTATATTTAAATCGCCAATAATATTTTCTTTACGTTCTTCGAAATATTTAATATGGTTATGGCTGCTGGTAGCACGTGAATCCCATTTACAAAGAAAACACATATATTTTGTATATGTTTCATCCTTTTCTGTGAAATACGCAACCGGCATTGATGGATACTGGTTTCCAATAACTTTCCAGATCGGCGTGTCTTTTTCTTGGAAATGTAACTTTTACTTCGATTTTTACCAAATGCCTGTTTTTCAATCTGGAACATAATATTTCGATTTTCTCATTTTTTTAAGTCATAAGTCCCTTATAAGACCTTCAAAATAAACTTGGTCTATCAAATTAGGATTGTTTAAATCATTAAAAGGCAAGTAAATTATATCTGATGAATTTTCTGCCGCCGCACAGTGGTTCAAATTTTGATTTCATTGGCCAAAAGTCTAATTTTTTTGTTACCGATTTTTAAAATTTTTATCTAATATACCCAGATCAAGGTACCCAAAAAATTAGTTTAAACTATTCCAAATCGTGGGCGTGGCATGCTGTCAAACTCAACTGTTTTTTAATTTCAGAAAAATGTTATTTGTTTTTTTTTTTTTTTGTTTTTTTCTTATCAAAAAAAAATCTTTACTCTTTCCAAGTTATCATCGATAATGACCTGCGGTCTTTTTCACATGGTTGGAAGGATTGCAGTATTTAGTTGTTGTAAGCGGTCATAACCCTACCGTTCAATATTAGGGGTATTCTGAAATGTACCTTATACCACTATGTGGTTTGAGAGTAATGACTTTGTGCTGCTGTTTGTAACTACCAAAAATATTTGACTAGACCAATCTTTTATTATACCGATCGACTCAGAATCACTTTCTGAGTCAATCCAGCGATGGACGTCCGTCTGATCATCTGTTCGTCTGTTCGTCTGTTCGTCTGTCCGTCTTACCGTCTGTCCGTCTGTCCGTCCGTCTGTGTGTCCATGTAAACTTTTAAACAAACTACAAGTATGAATAGATCTTGATAAAATTTGGTATATAAGCTTCTGTCGGCCATAGGATGAACGTTATTGGTGAAATTCTTTCCGTTTTCCGACCCAGTCCCCATACAAATGACCCCTATGAAATTGATATAAATTGCTATAAGATCCAAATCATCATTATAGATCTTAGTCAAATTGTTTTTGTATGTGTTTATTATATCCATTAATCAGTAGTTCAAAAATAATCCCTATAGGACAATTCATAGTCAGAGGCCCCATATAGACCTGTTTCCCGATATTCACTTTAATCTATCAAAAAACAAAAATATTGCACAGATTTCTCTCAAGTTTGGTTTGTATATATTTGTTCAAAATATAAGTGACTTTAGCAAATATGGTCAGCATTGGTCCATTTTTCAACCTAGTCTCCATATAAATATACCACTCGATATGAACTTTATCTGCAGCCAAAAAAATTAATAACAATGCCAATCAAATTTGGTTTATGCTTGTTTTCTATATCCAAATAGTTGGACCGAAGAGATAGGGTCTCTAAACCATGGTACAGGGTATCGTATAGTCGGTCTAGACCGACTATAATTTTCATATTTGTTAAAGTACTATATTTGCGTCAAATTTCAACTCTAGTGGAATAGAACTTCTAGGTAACAGGAAACATATATCACGCTGGGAAAGGTGAAAGTGTCCTCTTTAACCCTATGTATACTTTAGTACCCGTGACGATCCGCGGTTAGAACATTTTTTTCATTTTTTTGAAATTACTCAAAAAAATTTCTAATTACGGTAATGGTGGTAATGGTGTGTTAAATTAGTGCATTAGGTAATTTATAGCTTATAATAGTCATTATTTGTTCTATTACCAGTAATGATATCTGCTTACAAAATACACCACCCTTTTGAAGTATTTGTAAGTAAGGTTGTCAATACACAGAGGATGTAATTCATTTGTAACCCGGGTTTTTGTATTAGCATTCCTTGTTTATACCTTTTTATTTTACCTAACAATGCACTAATGCAAGTATTAAAGAAAACACACACTCAATCAAAAAGGAATAAGGATTACAGATTTTACAGAGAGCAGAGTACTAGAAAAATTTCACGAAATTTTATAAATGAACATCTATTTAATATATTATTGCCAACGTTAGACCCGTTCATCTCCAGTATTCGAAATCAATTGAAAGTGTAACATCGGGATTTAGATGAAGGAGTAAAAAAACTGCTAAAGAACAGAAATAACACAGAACAAAATATGGAATATTTGCAATCAATATTTGAATCAAATGAATAATAATTATAATTGCATGAATAATTATTATAAGTACGAAAAACATAGTATTAGTGAAAAACAATAATAAGCACAACGTCCCATTGTTATAAATGCTGTTAAAATCTATTGCAGTTTTTTTAAGTTTTTTTTACCCACAATAGGTATGAAATGTTTTAATAAATAAAAAAGATTCAAAAAATAAAAACCCTTATTTTCATATCAAAATCAGAATCATTGCGCTAATGTTCAGCAGATTTATTTTGCTAAATTAACAAATTTTACTGCAAAAACCGATACATTTTTCTGTAGTAATAGCAAGATTTTTAGACAATATTTCTAACGTTTTTTCAAAGGTAAATATTTTTTGAGTATAAACAAATTTGCAAATTTTCCAGCAAATAATTTTTAATATCTTAGTAGAACTAGCAAAATTTCCAGTTGATTTTACTATTTTTTGGGTGTAAAATTTTTTTGAGTGTAAAAATAAAAAAATACTATTATTACAAAACTGCTTGTAATTATTATTAAAATCCAAATATGACATTTTTTAATAAAAAAAAAAAAATATTAGAAAAAACCGTATTCACGCTAAAAGTAAACGAAAATGAAAAGTTCAATTTTGACATATAATTCTTTAAAAAGGTACCACTCAATTTTAATGAAATTAAAACAGACTGAAGTTCAACTAAATATCTATACACTAGAATAGAAATAACTAAAATACATTGATCGGTTCAAAAGTTCCAGAATTTTGGCCAATGAAAAACGATTTTCATTTCTGTATTGGTGGTTATCATATTGGGCGAAAATGTGTGTATAGGCGGTAGAGGCGCCGGATATCCTTCTGGTAAAATGTCATTTGTTGCTTCGTGTGTCATTATCGAGTAGTACAATTGGCATCTACCAAATTTTTAATTTATGCAGATATAGCATGAATCTGTTTTGTGATATTCATGTTCAATCCATGTCATAGGTGTAGAAAATGACAGCGATTTAGTACCGTCTTTCTACCAGGTAAATATAGCACTTTCGCAAGTAGTACATACAGTTTTTGGTATCCAAGCTTCAGAAGAAAATCGTATTCTCAAAAAAAGCAAATATGGTTCTTCAATTGTAGGGATATCTTTCTTCTACTTTGGCGGTGCGTTAAATGTCCACAAAAAAAAAACCAATCTCTTAATTTGCATATAGACTCCGCCATGCTTAGTCTCAGCTCAATTATGACTGATTTTTTTTTATATATATTTTATTTTAATTTTAGTAAAAATCACATGCGATATGTACGTCAGATGTGACTATACTTGAGAACTCAGTTATTTTAGTTGATCATAATTAAAGTCCAACCATTTTACATCACCCGTGTAATTGTGCTAATTAAGCGTAAAGACCTTTAATGATTGAGTTTGAAAATGTTCAGGCTCAAGATCAAATGTTTTTACTTTAAATAAAGCAAAAAACATTGGCACATTTGTTTCAAAAATTGATCTATACTCTGCATGACAGGTTATACAGCTGTTTCGGGAAGAGTCACCAACCCTCATCAGTAACCAAAAGCAGTAGATAGTTTGTTTGGTAAAAAGTCAAATTCATATATATTTGCTGAAAACAACCAAATGAGAATTCAAGCAAAAGTTATACTATTTAAGCCTCTTCCATTATAACAAACTAAAATATACAACATCTTTGAAACAAATATGATTGTATACGAGTACACATTGCATATCCGCTTAGTCCAATTTTGGCATACTCTTTCCAACATTTCGGCCAGTATCTCACGAATAAATGCTTCAATGTTGTCTTCCAATGCGTCAATTGAAGCAAGATTATCTGTATAGACACGAGCTTTAACATAGCCCCACAAAAAGTAGTCTAAAGGCGTTAAATCGCACGATCTAGGCGGCCAATTGACCGGTCCTGAACGTGAAATAAAATGTTCACCGAACTCGTCTCTCAATAAGTCCATTGTTGCGCGTGCTGTGTTGCATGTGGTACCGTCTTGCTGAATCCACATGTCATGCAAGTCAAGCTCTTGCATTTTGGGCAAAAAAAAATTGGATATCATCTCTCGGTAGCGCTCACCATTCACAGTTACGTTACGATTCGCATCATCTTTGAAGAAGTACGGTCCAATGATGCCACCAGCCCATAAACCGCACCAAACTGTGACTTTTTCTGGATGTATTGGTAGCTCTTCCAATGCTCCTGGCTGATATTCACTCCAAAATCGACAATTCTGCTTATTTACGTACCCATTGAGCCAAAAATGAGCTTCGTCGTTGAACACAATTTTTCGGTAAAAAAGTGGATCTTCGGCCAACTTTCCAAGAGCCCATTCACCAAAAATTTTACGTTGCGGTAGGTCGTTCGGCTTCAATTCTTGCACCAGCTGTATTTTGAAAGGCTTCACACCTAAATCCTTCCACAAAATTTTCCACGTTGTTGAGTAACAGAGGCCCAATTGCAGCGAATGATGACGAATCGATAATTGATGGTCATCATTAACACTGGCCGATACAGCTGCGATATTTTCTTCAGTTCGCACTCTACGTAAGCGTGTTGGTGGTTTAATGTCCAACAATGTAAACTTGGTGCGAAATTTAGTCATAATAGCCCGAATAGCCGCTTCAGTGGGTCGATTAAACTGACCATAAAATGGAAGAAGCGCGTGATGAACTTTCTTAACAGAGCACGCATTTTGATAACAAAATTCAATAACTTGCAAGCGTTGTTCGTTTGTAAGACGATTCATGGTTAAATTATAGACCAAACTGAAGATGTTTGACAATGAAACAAAACACGAAACGTGCGTCAGCTGTTTAAACCAGTGTGGCCAAAAAGATAATAGCTAAAAAATCTCCCTTTACTAGCACGCTGATGTGATGATGTATGTGCTTCGACCTTGATTGTACAAACACTTGCTTGCGCATGCATGCGGGTGTCGTGTATGGGCCCTATAATAACTATTAATAAACGACCAAGTGATATCACCAATCATTGAAAGAAGTTGGGAGAATAGTGTCGATCCTAATGCGAAGAAGACCTAATATTATATTTGTGGTCATAAGCGATAACCGACTAAGTCGACTTAAGAAAGATTTAAGTTATGTATGCTATCATATTTTAATAAAAGCGCTTTATAGTTGCGTGAAATCCCCATTTCTCTAACACAGTTTATTAAAAAGTTATTAATGAAAATATTCTGACCTAAGTCGTAATGAAGCCCCATTACATTTATACAAAAAGTTATTTTTCTCAAAAGCATGATTTTCGACTTAGGCGGTTAATGCTTGTGACCACAGATATTATGATATTTAGGACATTATTCTACAGTCCTGCTCTTGTTTTCAGAACGTAATTTATTCTCGACTTACCTTTTTTTTCAAGAAGTAGCTTTCATTATAAAGTACTCTTTATTTAAAAAGTACAATTTATTTAAAAAGTTCGTTTTATTTAAAAAAATTCGTTTTACTTAAAAAGCACCTTTTATTTAAAAACCACCTTTTATTTAAAAAGTACATTTTTTTTTAAAAAGTATATTTTATAAAAAAAATTAGTTTTTATAAAAAAGTACCTTTGATAATAAGCATATTTCATTTAAAAGGTAACTTTTTTAAAGAATACATTTCTCAAAAGAGTACTTTTTTATCTAAATAAATTTTTAAATAAAGCATCTCTTAAAACAGGTGTATTTTACAAAAAAGTTCATTTTATAAAAAAGTAATTTTTATAAGAAATTACCTTTTCTTTAAAAATACCTTTTTAAAAATATTACCTTTTCTAATGAAGTTCCTTTTAAAAAAGTACCTTTTAAAAAAAAGTAACTTTTATGAAAAATTATGTTTTCAAAAGAGTTCTCTTAAAAAAGTACCATTTAAAAAAATGTCTATCAAAATTATGTTGAGAAATAGGGAAAATTTTTCCCAACTTTTTTATATCTGTCATGATAGTTCTTGGACCTCCCTCTTGCCGTTCAAAAACTACATTTAAAAGATGACTCTTAAGAAAAGAACTTTTATGAAAAAGTACATTATCAAAATAATCTAACCTATAAAAATAAAGTTTTTATTAAAACTCTTTCTTTCCTTATGCATATGAGTTTTGAATCTCTCCGTGCCTGTGCGTGACTTTGTGTGACTATTTTAAAATCAATCTTTGGTCACAACAAGTCTACGGACCAAGTTTCAGATTGATTGGATGAAAGGAAATGGGGTTTAAATCACTCCGTGACTATGCGTGACTGTGTGTGACTACCTTGAAATGATTCATTGTCCAAGTTTTAGGTCAGAAAAACAGACAGACAAAGATTATAAGTTAAAAGAAAGAGCTTAATAACTAGTTTTTAAAAATTTTGGATTTAAAAAACGGCTTCTAAAAAATACCTATTAAAATAACTACATTTTTGAAAAAGTACCCATTAAAAGTACCATTTTAAAAAAGTACCTATTATATATTAAAGTAACTTTTAGAAAATAGAAATTAAAAAAGTACCTTTTGTAGAAGTATCTTGTAAAAAGTACTTTAAAAAAATGATTTTAAAAAATGATCTTGCTTTCAAAGCGCTATCGAAAATTCAACCATTAAAAAAAAATAAAACGAGTTCATAATCATGGAATAGCTCCATGGATTAATGGAAATTTGCAAAAATTGATTGAGTATAAGAAAAAACTGTTAAACTTACGAAGGAAGAAACTTGAAAACGAAAATGTAAAGAAAATACTGAAAGGAATTAGCAATGTAATTAAAAAAGCATGCAAAGAATCGATGAACAATTACTATTAGAGCAATTTAGAAGAAATTAAGGCAGATCCGAAAAAAAGTTGGAAGTTTTTAAATGAAACACTTGGAAGAACCTGAAATAAATCTATTAAGATTAGAAATGCTGATGGCGATGAAATTTTAGATGAGTTACAAAAGGCTGAAGTTTTAAACAAATATTTTGTTGAATCAATAAAAACGTTGAGATTACAAATTCAATATTATCAAGCAGATACCTACAACTCGCTAAGAACATTAATTCCAAATAACTTAAGCTTTAATTTCAATTATATATATGGGGGGTTTCATGTCAAGTGCACCAACTTTTGAAACCGATGTCTTCCGATCGCGATGAAATTCGCACCAAGGTTAGTCCTATTTGATAGTAGTTTAGACACAATTTTTCAACAAGGTCGGTCCAGATCTCTCTGAGTTAGAGGGGATCAAAATTTGATATTTTGGCCAAACAGGTGTTTTTTCTCAACCATGTAACTTATTACCTATTGTTCTCAGAAAATTTTCTCCCATATAGTTTAGATAGATATTTCTTCACTATTTCGGAAAAAAATACTTAAAAAAAAAAAAATTTGTTAGACTTTTTATTTTGTTAAATTAAAGCATTTTTTGCCTTTTTTTTCAAAAAGTGAATTTTTTTTTTTATTTTTTCATAAGAAAGCTTAGGATTTTTCCTTTAAGAGCTTTTTGGTCGCTTAGTGGGATGGGAGTGGGATATCTATCAAAATAAATGTTTTGTAACTCAAGACAACGGTTTTTCAATTTTTCACAAATGCACTATTTTGATTTTTTTCCTATTTGTGTGAAAAACCTTACAAATAAAACTAATACTGAGAAACTAGACAAATTAACCTTTCCGAAGGTATGTAACATAACTTCATAACATAACAGAAGAGAATGGTTATCTGTAACCTGAGACAGTTATTTACAACATTTCAATCTGGCTTCACGAAATTAACCCAAATTTACCATGAAAATGTTAAACTGATGTGGAAGGAAATCAACTTAAAGTATTTAACAGATGATTCGGCAGAAGATTTACACGATTACCGCGATTGCCTTAAATTGGCTATGTGTCCTAATGCAACAACTTCTTGCCACTTAGGTGAATGTACCAATTACCTGAAAACCACATTCATCAAAGAAAATTTAATCAACTCTTTAGATCGAGAATATATAGAGGAGGTCAAATTTGATTCTTGGATTCAGACTGACAGATGCACATTGAAAACAATCATTTTAAATGTGGATGATTTTGTGGAAGAAATGTGTACAGGATTGCTAAACTTGAGAAACCATGACTTTTTAGTCAAAGAGCAATGGTCATTCTTCAAGGATTTGAAGATACATTTGAAGTCTGGTGAATTCGTTATTTCATATGATTTCGCAGAAAACTATAAATATGTTCCTCAGGATGCCATACAAGCATTTCACTTCAATAACGACTAAGCAACTACATTCACAGTAGTTATTTACTACATGAAAGATGAAAAACTGGAACACAAAAGTATGGCAATCATATCCGACGATTTAAAACATGATACCGTTGCAGTTTATGAGTACCAGAAGAGAATACTAAAATATTTAAAATCTAAATTTATAGTAAAGAAGGTATACTACGTTTCGGACGGAGTTCGTCAACATTTTAAAAACAAAAGTAGCTTGGCAAATCTTATGGCCCATGAAAAAGATTTTGGAATGCCAGCTGAGTGGCATTTTCATCCTACTGCTCATGGTAAAGGAGCATGTGATGGTATTGGAGCAAACCTTAAAAGAAATGCAGCGAAGTATAGCCTCCAGTTCTCTCATCAAGATCGCATCTTAGATGCGACTGCTTTATTCTATTGGGCAAAGAGTTATTGTAAAGAATCTAAAATAGTTTTTAGTAGCAAAGAGGATCATCAGGAAATATTGAAAACACTGAAGAGCAGATTCGATGCTGCGGTAACAATCGATGGCACCGCTCAATACCATGCTTTTATACCGCTTGTCGATGGAAGACTCAAGTTGAAAAAGTTTTCTGCCTCTATTCAATGCGATTTCTTTCCAAAGACAACAAATAAACCAGCAGCGAAATTAACAGCTGAACCTAGTAACGCCAAGAAAGGATTGACAAAAAAACGCAGTAAATAAAGGCGACAAAAAAGCTGGATGAAAGACTGGGTATTTAAAAATTTACAAGACTTAAATACTTCATCAGCTACAATAAACTAAGTATAAAAATAGTTATGATATAAATGGATCTAATGCAATTAAGTTTAAATTTTAATAAATTATTTATCTTTTTATTTTTAATATTATTATTATTATACATTAATTTAATTATTATTAAAAATAAATAAAAAAAATAATAATTTTTCAACATTTCTATAGAAAAAAAGCGATTTTTTTCCCGAGGTTAACATATTCTGGGTATTACAGTATCGAGGGTATAAAATTTTAGTTAGGTATGTTATATACCTTCGGAAAGTTTAGTTTGTCTGGTTTCTCAGTATAAGTTTTATTTGTAAGGTTTTAGACACAAATAGGAAAAAATTCAAAATAGTGCATTTGTGAAAAATTGAAAAACCGTTGTCTTGAGTTACAAAACATTTATTTTGGTAGATATCCCACTCCCATCCCACTAAGCGACCAAAAAGCTCTTAAAGGAAAAATCCTAAGCTTTCTTATGAAAAAATAAAAAAAAAAAAAAAAATGCTCTTTTTGAAAAAAAGGCAAAAAATGCTTTAATTTAGCAAAAAAAAGTCTACAAATTTTTTTTTTTTTTTTTTTTAAGTATTTTTTTCCGAAATATTGAAGAAATATCTATCTAAACTATTTAGGAGAAAATTTTCTGAGAACAATAGGTAATAAGTTACATGGTTGAGAAGAAACACCTGTTTGGCCAAAATGTCAAATTTTGATCCCCTCTAACTAAGAGATATCTGGACCGATCTTATTGAAAAATTGTGTCTAAACTACTATCTGATAGGACTAACCTTGGTGCAAATTTCATCCCGATCGGAAGACATCGGTTTCAAAAGTTGGTGCAGTTGACTTGAAATCCCCCATATATCTAATGATGAAATGAGAACAATTATATTGAAATGAACAACAAGTAAATCATGTGGTAATGATAATGGGTCACCGATATTAATTTTAAAGTGCAATAACGTTCTAAAAAATCATAAGATAATACCGATTCCGAAGGGAATAAATGCTTCAACCACTGACAATTATAGACTAATTGCTGTCTTATCAATAATTGACAATGTATTTGAGGGGATTTTGTATAACCAAATTTCTGGTTATATGTATAGCAACATCTTACTAAATGCTTTTCAATATGGATTTAGGAAAGGATGTGGAACTGAAGAAGCGGTAGTATATGTTATTAATTTTATTTGTAAAGGTTTGGATGAAGGTCACAGCGGTGTTGCTGGGATTTTTTATGATTTTAGTAAAGCATTTGATCTCATAGACCATGAGATCCTGTTACAAAAACTTACGTATTATGGTATTTATGGAAGGGATCTGCTATTATTGAGAAGCTATCTCACAAGTAGAAAACAGTATATTCAGATTGGTAATCACAAAAACTCTCTTCGTCCGGTTGAGTTTGGAGTGCCACGAGGCAGTATGTTAGGGCCTTTGTTATTCACAATTTTCTTAAATGCTTTAAAAAAAACCTTGGATTATCAGGAAAACTCTTTCTGTATGCTGACGATATATGTCTGTTTTAGCCATAGAAGCAAGAAACGGTAGTCAAGGCATATATGGAACGTGATACTGCCTTAATATGTGAATTTGCAAGACTAAACAAACTTGGTTTAAAAAGCCAATAAAACGCAGTTATTAAGATTGAAGCCCTCTTGTCAGAACAACAGCTTTTCTGTATTTGTTGATGGTACAGAAATTATGGAAGTCAAATCTATAAGGTACCTGGGTATAAATCTGCAAAGTAATCTTGCTTGGGATCAACACCTGAAAAAGCTGAAGAAAAAAACGGCTCAAGCTGTCGCGTTTTTATACAAATTTAAAAACAAATTCAAACTAGTTTGAATTATTTAGCTATTTCATATGGTTATAGGAAGACTTATGAATTAAAATCGCTTCAACGAATGCAGAATAAAGTCTTAAAAGTGGTATACAATCTTCCAATAACTTATCCAACTATTTAACTATATTCTAATAAGAAAATCTTACCAATCTATGGTCCTTTTAAAATGCAGCTTTTATTTTATGTCCACAAGTGCCTCCTCAATATTGAACATCACACGATACAATTTCGGAGAAATCAATATGCAATCAATACAAGAAGTAATGGAAATTTAACTGTAGCTTGGGGTAGGTTGGAAACAACCAAACAACGTGTAGAGTTTCTGGGTAGTCGCGAGTATAATGAGTTACCTCAAAATATAAAAACTGAAAATAGAATTTCAATATTTAAAATATTATTAAAAGAATTTATCTTGGAAAACATAACTGAACTTTTAATGTAAAATGATCTCAGACTTAACCTACATATATTATTATTATATTATAGTTTATATTTTTATTTATTTTTTTTGGTTTTTTGTTAATTATACTTATAAATTTAAATTATTGGTAGTAATTTTTGCCAACTCGCCTCAATAATGCCTTTAAGGCGCTGAGGCTCTAAACCATTGTAAATTAATGTTTATTGAAAATGAAATGCAAAAAAAATCCTTTTTAAAACGTTACTTTTATCGAAAAGAATTTTTTTCAAAAAAGGTACTTTTATAAAAAAGAAGAGTTAAAAAAAAGTAATTTTTGCAAAAGGAAGTATTAAAAAAATGGCTTTTAGAAAATGACTTTAGAAAAAGTACATTTTATTAACTTTTATAAAAAATACTTTTTATAAAATAGTATTTTTTTTTAATATATCACCAATGTACTGTCTCTGGGATATTTTCAAAGAATATTATTAATTTTATATGATATCCAATCTGTTGCTGAAATGATTATGAGACGAAATGCACAGCTACAAAGTTACATCAAGATGCTAACAGAAATTGAACGTAAACAGGAATTCCTAATTAAATCAATTAAAAATTTATCAATAATTCAGCTTAGTTTTAAACAACACAGACTAACGAATACGCAATTTATTTAGTAATTCGTGAACATTTAGACTTTGATAGATTTTATGGCCAAAACGTGCCCATTGTGTGTGCGTTCAAATATTTAGGGGATGACATGACATGGCGCATGTTGGTGTCTGCCATACGATAATTTACCGAAAAACGGAAAACAATAAAATGTAAAAACAAGAAAATAATAATAAAAGTCCAAGAAAATAACTAAAAATATATAAAATTTTATAGTTTTCTTATGCAATGCAAACAAGGCCATTCCAATTAAGGGTAGATTTCAAATGAACACAAAATTGATGTACCCAAAATGACATGATTAAAATACATTACGAAATTAAAAGGTAATTCAAATGAATCAAATTATATATTAAAAAAAAAAAGTTCCTAGTTAAGATCCCTAGTAGTCCTTCAAAATTTCTCTAATAATGAGTACTTATTTTTGCCAGTGTTAACTGAAGTGTCCTTAAAGGATATTTTTTTTAAACTTTTTTGCAACATTTTTTATTATACCATTTTGATGCTCCACAAAGTTTTTAAACTCTTTTTGTTTTTATTATGAATATTTCATACATTCGCAAACTCACTCAAATTCATTACTGAATTGTAGCAATTAAGCAAACTTCCGATTTGGTTGTTGTCACAAAGTTTTGTGTTTTTTGAAGTGGCGCCACCTATAGAAGTGGTTTAGAATTGTTGCAATTACAAAATATAAAACACGATGAAAAACATGACTGAACACTCGGTATAATTGCGGAGAATTCGTCACAACGTCAACTAATAACTTGTTTGTCGTTTGTTGGTTTTTATCCTAATTCAGCCTACCTAGACTGAGCTAAGGTGTTTTTTTGCAGGAATGAAAAGGAATGCTAACTTGTGTAGATACTGAGTTTGAAAAATAATGATATCCAACAAGTAAGAAAATTATAGTCGGTCTAGATCGAATATTTGATACTCTCCACCTCGGTTTGAGTATTGATAATAAATGTAAACGAAATATTTGAAAAAGTAAACAATTTGTTAAACTTAATACCAAATCATTTCAGCAAATTCTTGGTCTGATCTGGATTTTTGTTTATTCCAAGAGTTGGTATATAAAGCTCTCTCACATTAGTAATTGGCCCTCCAACGAGGAAAGATCGTTTCCGTCTTTCCTATTATTTCGTATAAAAGAAAACACGTTTCAGTCTTTGCTTTTTGGTCATCAGGGTTGCTGATCGGCATGCATTTAAGTTATATACCTATATGCATGCGTGTCGGGTTATATGACATAATTAATTTAGTTTAAGTTTTTGCAAATTAAATAGCTCACCCTTACCTCCATTGCGAAGGTAATGGTCGTGCTAATTGGAGATGACTGTACAGTTTCTTTTACTTGACCAAATAATTCTTTATTCCGGCCGCATACATAGCTCGAATCGTGTAACAAAATGATAACCAAAAAAAGCTCTCTCATTTCTTTTTTTTTTAAATATTGGCATATTTGGAAAAAAATTTTTTTTACGTAGTAAAAGGGAGTTTACACTATAGATGCCAACTTTTGATTTTGAATTAAATTATGTTAATAAAATATATTAAAATTATATATTATATATTAAAGTGATGTGCCTAAAGTAGTATATTTTATTTAGTTTCAGTTTTAAAGTTTAGTATTGCAATGTTTCTTGTTAAATTTGTTTTCATTTTTTGTACTTTCTTTTATTATTGGAAATTCAAATTATAAACTATTAAAAATAAATTGAAATTGTACCCATTTGTAATAAATATAACTTAAATCCTACTATCGTCTAATACTGTAACTTATAAGTATTTATTATTGTTGTGTTAGAAATACAAAAATTAAATAAATAAATAAAATAAAAATAAATAAATAAATGAAAAAATTATCAAAATATTAAACCAAAAACCAAACAATATATTTTCACTTATTGACTCCAAATACTACTACCTGGAAATTATTATCGAACTTCAATGTTTTGGGTTTTACCTTGCCTACCATGAAGTCAAATTTTGAAGTCATCATGAACACTGGTTCAATTTAGGGATGCCAAACGCAAAAAACCAAATGTCCCAAAAATTTTAAATAAAATAATTTGTTTTATTTATTTTCTGAAGAACTTAAAATTTTCATTAAAAAAAATTGTGAAAAATAATTTATACAAAAATAACATTCTCATCAAATTGCGCTTTATTATCATTTGAGGTTTTATAAACTTCATTGAATTTAAATTAATATTTTATTATCCTGAAATGCTATTAATGTCTCCTCAATCGCAATATTTTTTTTTTTAATTTCAGTTGATTTTTTAAATGTAAACATATTTGGTGTTCTCTGAATTTCAATTTGTGTTTAAAAAATAAAATTTATTTTTTTAAAAATTCAATTGATGTCTTCTAAATATCAAGTTATTATTTCCGACGTTTTAATATAATTTTGTGAAATTCAATTGATATTTTCTAATCTATAATTGGAAATCTGAATTCCAAATTTTAGAATTGATATTTTCTAACATTTGAATGTAAAATTTAAAAGGTGTAATTTTGTACTTATGTCAATAGTAATGCTTTAGTAATTATAAACAATTTTTAAAATTTATATGTAATCGCAAGCAGAATAATAATTTTATATACCTATGTAGAACTGTTTTGAAAGCAAAAAAAAAACCCATTGATGAGTTCGGTAACTCTATTTTGTAAACACACCAAAAAGCTAATATGCCGAACTTATGGTCATATTTGTAAAAGAATAATGGCAAAACGTATGAAATAAAAGACCAGACATCTGTATACTCTTAACATTGTTGTGTTTGATATCTAATTGAAAATGTTGACATTCGTGTTAAAATAGAAATAACGATTGCAAAGCTAATTAGAACAAAAATTGTGGCGCCATCTACTGTGGCATAGCACCACTGAGCAAAATGAAGTCACACTCTGTTTGTTAATACAAAAGAAATCTATTTTCCCTAAAACAAAATACATATTGGAGAATTTTATATAAACAAATAAAATAATATACCGATTTTTTTTTTTTAACATGCGGGTATTATGAATATACTTGTATAGAATATATGTAAATATATTATTTTATTATGTAATATATGTATGTATGTACATATACACATGTAAATATTACACACAAAAAATACAGCATCAAAATTTATTTTCGTATTTTTCTTTAAATAAATTAATACATAAAATTTTGTTTGGTAAATTTACATTGTTTTTTTTTTTTTATTAACAACTAGGTAGTTTAACGTTATTTATTTTAGATGTTGGTGAATTTTTACTCCTTTTATATTAACTCGTAGTGTCTGCTTGTCGAAAAAATTTTGGATTGATTTTTAACCGCTAAACCCAATTGATCTGAAACTTTGCAGGTAGGCTCGTGGCGATGACAAAAATGATCTTAAAATTTTTTTAGTCATGCCAAAACCATGGAAACTTAGAAATTTTACTATCAGAGTTGATAAAAAAATATGTACAAAGCGTTAGTTTTTATAATATTATTACTGCAACGATCACAAAAACAATAAGTCCACCACTACAACATTTAGGATAACAACAAGAACAATATAGAAACATCATATTTTTCATTGTTTTTTACTTTTTCAAAGGTTTCCCTGGACCTGTTCCACCGATTTTAATGATTTTGGAACCACAAATCTTCCAATGATCTGGTGAATCATTCTCACTAAAAATGATCGCCCTATTGAGGCCGTGGTCACGACAAGAACAACACAGAAAATCATATTTTTTCAAGACTTTTTTCAGTTCTTCATTCAGATCTCGGGCCCCATTCAACCGATTTGGGCGATTTTAGTGAATAATTTTTTTTTGCAAACGAGCACCCTAGCTGGCCGATTCAAGTTGTCATCGTGATTTCCACAGACGGACAGACGGACATTGCTATATCAACTCCGCTTGTTATAAGGATCACAAATATATATATTTTATGGGGTCCAGAATTTTTTTAATTATTACAAATGGAATGAGAAATTTATATATACGCTCTGCACACTGGGTTGGAGGGTATAATAAACATAAACCAAATCTGAGTGGCATTGTTATTATATTATATAATATTATTAATAGGCTAGGCGATTTTTTGTGACCGATGTTTTGTACTACTGATTTATCCCGATTTTGACCAAGCGTATATTATTTGAAAGGTATTTCTTTTTAGCCGTTGCAGATTTACAGTTTTTTCAATTTTTTCGTTTATTTTGGGTAAATTGCATTTAAAGTTGCTACTAAAACATACATAAAATTGTACAATGCTATGTGTGGTTTATTAAATTTGTTAATGTGTTTGTAATAAAAATTAGGTTTTTTTGTGTTGATTTTTGATTTGGCTCAAATTGTTTAGCATACCTTTAGGGTCTTTATTTAATGAAAAAATAAAACTTCCTAGAATTTGCACTCGAATTTCTGCTAATTGTTATTATTCTTCTTTGCCTTCTTTGTTAAAAAATTTAAACAGGTGGTAAAAGAAGTTATTGAAATTATTTATGACAAATAAGATCTGATAACAATTCTGATTAAGTTTCGAGATCGATTTCGTTGAAACCATCAGATAAATTCTATAAATTAATAGTCAACAAAGTATGGTGTCCCAATTGGTGAAATTTCAACTACAAATACAATGAAATGGTTAGAATAGCCGCCATTATAAGGTTCGAAAGTTTTCTCAAGAAAGTTATAAACGAAAAAAAATTTACACTCTTGCTAAATGCCATAATGTTGCTTATAATTTCCATTCCTTCAAGTCTCTGTTACACACGTACTTAAACTTAGGGTTTGAAGTGCTCTCTCTCTTTCTCTCTTTCTGTGTGTGTAATTGTCATTGAAGAACAACATTCTTTTTTTTTCCAATTCAATTTATTTTGCACCTTAACAAAGTTTTTAAGTGTTTTATGCATTATTGTCCTCCGGTTTTGTTAGTGGGTTTTTGAGTTTTTTTTTTGTTGCTTTTTTGTCCTCATCTTTTAACTACACTTCAACATCCTTCCGTCCTCATTCAAAACAGTAATAATGATTTTATTTTTAAATGTTTCACACTTCTGTATGTTAAGGAAAAAATTTGTACATTTTAAAATTGCAATTTTTAGTAGTCGTGATGTTGATGATGTTGAATGTTTCCGAAGATGTACTTGCTCTCTAGCTGGTTGTCTTTTGCAGATGAGTAGTGTTTTGTTGTTCATTAACACGCTCGCAACGCAGAGTAATGACAAATACGTGTTAGTTACGTTGAAATGTTGCTTGTTGTTTTGAAAAACAAAATAACAATTATTTTTAAATTGTAATTGTATTGGTGTAATTAATAAAATATACAAATATAGAGAGGGACGTGTTGAATAGAAATGACAACGAAAGAAACACATTCCAAGAAAGTTTTAAAGACAAAATAATTCCTTCAGATTTGTTGATGATTGTTCACACATCGACATATCTGCTGCGATAATCGAATATTACATTGTTGCATTAAAATACTGCAGTTAACAATACTTTGTTGCTATAAAATTTTATTTAGCTAAATCCATCATTCAATATAATTTGGGAAATCGATGAAGATAGTGATAGAGATGGCGTTATATGCCCTCCTATCTCTGAGCTAATCAATTATGCCGATGACGTTGTGCTTCTGGCCGACGGTTTAAATTTGTAAAACTGGCGAACGAATAATAAATCCGGACCTTAACCCCGCTAATACTGATCTAGTTACTTTTACAAAAAAAAGTTTTGTCATTCAAAGATGGACGGGATATCTATGGTGCTCTCGAAGGAGGCAAAGTATTTAGGTGTAATTGCGGTTTCTATACTCTAGTCAGCAAGGAATGCCGAAGAAAGAAACATTAATTAATTGTTTGTTTTATACAACTCTAAAAGGACTTTTGTAATTTGTTATAATGGAAGCAGATATGAAGTCTGATAGGTACAAATCACCACCGGAGATTTTAAATCGACACTAATGCGGGCATATATTAATAAAAAATCCGGAAACAAAAGTGGCACTCCAATTATGGAACAACGGATAAAGCGAAATACAAAATAAAATTAAGAAACAGGTAATGTGTGAGGAACTCTGTCATAAACGAAACTGAGATCTTTCTGTACATTGATGGTTTGCAGATGCAAACGGGAACAGGATTGGGAGTTGCTCTGAGCTACATATAGTGTCTGTTAGACTGAGTTTCGTGCCATTCATGTAGCACCTATGGGTATTAATCCATTAACCACAAATATTTTTGTTGATTCTCTAGCTAAGCTCAAAGTTTCGGAAATTTTTGTTTAGGTTTCTATTGTTTGTTTTGGTACAAAGAAATGATATCGGGTGAAAGTAGATAAAATTTTAACGAAATAATTGCAGTCTATATTTGATTATTTTTTTCATTAAGACCTTTACAAAATTCTTATAATAGAATCGTGTATTTGTGGTATTTTTAAGTAATTTTCTTTTAGAAAATTCAAATTGAGTTTCAACAACTTTCATGGTGAAAACCCTGAGTTACCGTTTTAAAAAATAGGCCACGTTTCCACTTTTGATTCTTATTGTGCAGTTGCACGATACAATTGAAATGTTGGACATATATGATGGTAGTACTACAAATCGCTTTTTTATGAATACTGAAGTATCTCTAGGAGTTACAAAAATTGATTTAGAGTTGACAAAAGACAACAGAATACTTGATTAATAATTTTTCTTAAGTTCAGATCCATCAATAAGCAATAGGTGTAAGAAGAAAATGAAGCAAGTTCCACAGTCTGCATTGACATTGTTCATATTTAACAAGTAAGATACCCTATAACATGGTTTAGAGACCCTATCTCTTCGGTCCAACTAATTAGATATAGAAAATAAGCATAAACAAAATTTGAGTGGCATTGTTATTAATTTCTTTGGCTGCAGATATGAAAAAGTTCATATCAGGTGCTATGTTTACATGGGGACTAGGTCAAAAAATTGACCGATCCTAACCATATTTAGTAAAGTCACTTATATTTTGAAAAAATATATACAAAGCAGGGATGGAATTGTTGATACAATTGTACTTTTTTTGATACTATTTGATGTTGAAAAATACGTTGGTACGCCCGCGACTCATTTGATACATTTTCAAAATTGAACGAATTTTAACTAATTTTTTTATTGAAATTTTTTTCTTGCATTAATTTTTCCCCCATTTTCTACTTATTGAAATATGGTAACTCGTTGAGAAATTCTTTTAAATTTAACCACAGTGGCAAAACTTCATTCATTTATGTGATGATGGTCTAACAAATATCAGCTGACTTTTGTTTATTAAATTTGGTTTTTCCCAAAACAAATGCCAAACGCAATCAGACTACAAGCAGCAAAGTAACATTTTTCTCCTAACATTTTACATGAAAAGAAAATAATGCCGAACAGCACGGTGATGCTTTAATTCTAATTAATCATTGTTTTTTCTTCTTTACGCAAAAAAAAATCGGAAGATTTGTTTGTTCTCGATAAATACTAAAAAAGTCAGCAACTAACTGTGATTCAATAAATAAAATAGTTTTTAACAATTAATTCTATTTACCTTAATCATGGAATATGATGAACCTGGGTAAGTTTTGCAATGGGTTTTAAAATAAATTAAACTTAATTCTAATTTTATTTTTCTTAGAACCAGCAAGTCAGACAAGCCATATTTAGTTCCATTTAGAGATGATTTGGCAAAAAAGTTTACATGGTTGAAAAAGGATGAAACCGGAAAAAAATGTACTGTTTGTAATTTTTATATTACTGGAGGCTTAACAAATTTAAATCGTCATGACCTGAGCGAAAATCACAAAAAGAAAGTTAATGCCGCCAAAACAACACCCAAAATTGACAATTTCTTAACAAGTTCCACAAAATGTACAATAACGGAATCTGCAAAAAAAATAAAAAATAATGCTGAGTGCTTTTGTTGCAGAGCATAACCTTGCATTCACGTACTCGGTCATCTAAATTTTATTATAAAGGAAGGAGTTTATGATTCCCAGATTGCTAAGAAATTTAACATTCACAGAAAGAAATTGTGACAAACTTGCTTGGCCCTGAAAATTCTAAAACATACAAAGCTTTTGTAACAAACATTACTTTTCGCTAGTAATCGACGAAAGTACTGATTGCAGTATTTCCAAAAACCTTGCAATTGTAATACGAATTTTCGATGGAATACCTCGTGACCGTTTTTTGAGTTTGGTACAAATTGAAGACAGCACATCTAATGGAATCTTCAATAGCACACTGCATGTATTAAAGGAAAATAACATACCCTTAAAAAATATGGTCGGTATGACCACAGATACTTGTGCTGTAATGATGGGTTCTTCAAATGGTGTGCAATCCAAATTTAAAAATATTATTCCTCATTTATTTTCCAATGGATGCATATGTCACATTTTAAATTTGGTTTCATCAGCTGCCTCTAAATTTGGAATTCCTGAGGAATTTGATAAGTTTATAAAAGAAATAAATTTTCATTTTTGTAACAGTGCGAGCAGAAGAGAAGAATTCATTAAATTCCAGGAATACTTTGGAGCCGAAATACATATAATCTTTAAATACGCTACAACAAGATGGCTCTCAAGATAAGAAGTAGTTAATCGAATTCTAGAACAGTGGGAACCCTTACAATATTATTTTGATAATTTTGATACTGTTTCAAAAAATGAGAGAATAAAGTTTATAACGTTAGGATTTGCAAATCGAATATACAAAATGACATTTTTATTCCTTCAATATGTTCTTAAAATTGTTAATGCAGTGAATGTTGAAATGCAGTCAGAAGATGCTCGTATGCATATTTTTTTGCCAAGATTAATATTTTTATTTCGCCAAATTGCACGAAACTTTATTAAAAAGAGTTTTTTAGACAACTCTAAAATTTCAAAACTAAACCTAAATGAGAATCATATTCCATTGAACGATATATTTTGTGGCACTGAAGTTGATTTATACATAATCGAAAATCAAATCGACAGTAGTGTTGTAAATCAATTTAAACAAAATGCAAAATACAAAATTTTGTGAAGTTTTGAAGACAAAAGTAAATTTTGATGACGAGATCCTAAATTGGTTTAGTAAATTTTCACCCGAAAATGTTTTGTCAGGGAAAATCAACAGCATTGTGCCTTTTTTGATCAAAATGTTTCCCAATGAAAGCAAAAATTTTGAGAACATTAACTCACAATATAGAGCATTGGCCGATTTGGATGAATTAAAACCATTAGTAAAAGAAAATATGTGTGGTTTCTGGTCAAAAGTGTCTGAAATTAAAAATGAATTAGATGAAAAGATGTTTCCTGATATTTTCAGAATTGTTCGTGGAATTTTGTCGATACCTCATTCCTCTGCAAACGTGGAGAGGATTTTTTCTTATCAAAATCTTATAAAAACAAAAGAAGGAAACCGGCTTCATGTTATAACAGTATCAAATCTTATTCAAACCAAAGGCTTGTTAAAATCAGCAAATGCTTGTTGTTATAATTTTAAAATTTCTAACAACATGGTATTAAAAAATGTATAAAAAATAGTTTAAATTGTATTAAACTTTAAATTTTAAAGTCGTACAATATCTTTACTTTAAAGATGTTAGTAATATTTTTTTTACATCTTTATCTTAAAAACATAATTTTTTGATCTCGAAAAAAATATTTGTGTTCCTTTTTATATATAATTTTATGTTTATTTTCTTTACTTTATTTAATTTTTTTTATTTTGTGTTTTTAAAATACATTAATGAATTTTTATGTACCTGTTTTGTTTATAATTATTATTATTATTTTTTTTTAATTAAATAAAAAAAAGTACCTTGATGGTCAAAAAAGTACAATTTAAAATCATTTTTGATACCAAAGCGAAATTGCTATATTCCATCCCTGATACAAACCAAATTTGAGAAAAATCTGTGAAATATTTTTGTTTTTTGATAGATTTAAGTGAAGATCGGGAAGCAGCTCTATATGGGGACTGTGACTAAGATATTAATTCTGGACTACTGATTAATGAATAAACATATACAAACCCAATTTGACTGAGATCTATATGATAATTTGGATCTTATGGCAACTTATGTCGATTTCATAGCGGCCATTTGTATGGGGACTAGGTCTGAGCATTAACCGAATTTCACCAATTTCAAATGCGTTCATCATATGTCGGATTAAAGCTTATATACCAATTTTCATTAAAATATATTCATATTTGCGACCTGTAGTTTCATTACAAAGTTTACATGGACACACGCACGGACAGACGGACGGACGGACATCGCTAAATCGACTCAGAAAGTGATTCTGATTCTCTGAAAGTGATTCTGAGTCGATCGGCATAATAAAAGATGAGTCTATGTCAAATATTTTTGGTACTACAAACAGCAGCACAAAAACATTATACCCAAACCACATAGTGGTATAAGTTATAAGAAGTAAGAGTGTTAAATTCGGCTATGCCGAACCTTTTATACCCTACACCTGGAATTTACGTTTACATTAATATCTTCACTCACAGTTTAATTAATAATA
Source organism: Cordilura impudica (assembly GCA_963682025.1). Lineage (NCBI taxonomy): Eukaryota > Metazoa > Arthropoda > Insecta > Diptera > Scathophagidae > Cordilura > Cordilura impudica. Next base: position 157,090,792 of record OY821521.1, on the reverse strand, counting down.
AAATATTTGAAAAATTAATCAATTTGAAATACTGTTTACAACAAACACACTAAATTTGTAGCATCTTTTAGAAGTGTCTCCATATGTTAGTCCATATTTTGGGCATAGTGACGATCGATTTATCCCCTTTTAAATTCCAACCTGCTCGAAATAATGATAAACCATATTATTCGAAGTTTGCCTAGATAAATGGTTTATTTTATGAATGAGCGTAATTTAAACAGACAGGCAGACAGACGGACAGACGGAAATCACTATATCGACTCGAGTTGTCATAAGGTTCAAGGATGTATATACTTACTTTGTCGGGTCATTTTCCTATGTTCAAACGAAGCCGACCTAAATTATACGTCCTCGTGGAAGTATTACTTCTACTACCACGTGGAAGTAAAATGACTATTTCAAAATTAATCTTTGGTCACAATAAGTTTATGGACAAAGTTTCCGATCGATCGGATGAGGGAAAATGAGGTTTGAATCAATCCGTGACTGTGCGAGACTATGCGTGACTGTGTGTGACTACTTTGGAATTAATCTTTGGCCACAACAAGTCTATGGACAAAGTTTCAGATCGATCGGATGAGGGGAAATGACTTAAGATCTTTCCGTGACTGTGCGTGACTACCCCAAAATAATCTGTAGTCACAGCAAGACTATTGGCCAAGTTTCAGATCAATTGGACAAGGGGGAATGGGGTTGACCCACGACAGACAGACAGAGAGCATGAGTTAAAAGCAGGGACCGTAACGGTTATAAGTGCTATCAAAAAACTTCCTTTATGATAATTATTTTGTGAGTTTAGAAAAAAAACCATCTAAAACAGTTATTTTTCAAAGTTAAAAAAAAGGTCACATGAAACTCTTAAAAATAGAATTTTATTTTTCCGTCATAAAATAAAACTCATTTTATATAAATGGACAACCAAAGATAAAAAATATTTTTATATATTATTTGTATTATTAAATTGATTGTTTTTGAGTCTTCTGATTGTAAAAAATAATAATTGCAAAATAATTAGTTTTCTATACAAAATTGTTTTCTATAGTAAGGTAAGTGCGTGAGTGCCACACATATATTTTTATTGAATGTTTAATTAATAATTAATAGTTATTAATTTTAATTCCGCAATAAGTTCAAATCGTGATAATGGGTCGCAATTCCGATATTACTGTGTAAATGCGTTTTTAAAGGTGATCATGTTACCAATTTAAAGCGTCATTTAATCAACAAGCATAAACAGGAATACAACATGGAACGGAATAATGAGGGAATAAACGTGAAGTACCATTAAAAAAGTTCGATTTTCAGTTACCCATGGTTACCAATGGCTCCTGAAGAAATGAAGATAGCGTGTGTTAATCTAGCCACAACAGAAAAATTACCATTTGCCTTTTTTGATTCAGATGCGTTCAAGGTCATTACGAATCAACTCTTCGGTGGACTTGGTATCCCAGCAGTTACATCTACAAATATAACTGAGTTAGTTACTGAAGCAAACGAAAACGAAAGCAGCTTCTTAAAAGCGAAACTGAAAAATAAGTTGCTGTCTTTGAAAATCGACATGGCCACGAGACTTCAACGTAGCGTAATGGGTGTTACAATAAATCGCAAATTATTATAAAAACGCTAAGCTGCATTGAGCTGACGGAGCATCATATAAGTAAATACATTTGGGCAATTCACAACAGGTGTTGTATGTTGTATTTTGTATTAAAATACACAATACAATCATTTGTTGTGAACAGCCAGTTGTATTTTCATAACGTAAAACGTTTTCTTTAGTAATTATCGACCCAGCGAGGAAAGGTCGCTTCGTCACTTCTGTTAATTCGTACAAGAAAAAGCACGTGTCGGTGTTTGCTGTTTGGTCATAAGATATACCATGGAGTTTTAGTTACGCACCTCTTCCATTTTAATTTAGAATACAAAAAAATTTAAAACGTTTTGGTTGAAGCTGAAATACGTTCTAAAAATATAAACTTTTTGGGCAATTCACAACAGGTGTTGTATCGTTGTATCTGTTGTATCGTGTATTACTTTACAATAGTGTAAAATTGTTATTGTGTAATTTTCATTGAAAAATCTGATACAGCGATACAGCTTTATTTGCTATGTATAGTAAATGTTGTATATTGTATCATAACATATCAGTCCCAAGTGGATGCCGGCTTTTATGAAAAAGAAAAAGCAAATATATACAATTTTAACAGCATAAATAATTATAAAATATAAAATGACAAATAATGCAAATAACAAAAATTTTATTTATATAAAAATTAATATTTATATTTATACCCTATACCACTATGTGGTTTGGGTATAATGACTTTGTGCTGCTGTTTGTAACTTCCAAAAATATTTGACCTAGACCCATCTTTTATTATACCGATCGAGTCATAATCACGATCTGATTCGATTTAACGATGTCCGTCCGTCCGTCCGTCCGTCCGTCCGTCTGTGTGTCCATGTAAAGTTTGTAATCAAACAGCAGGTCGCAAATATGAATATATTTTGATAAAATTTGGTACATAAGCTTTTATCGGCCATAGAATGAAATTGATGAGAATCGGTCCATGTTCAGACCTAGCCCCCATACAAATGACCCCTATGAAATCAACATATATTGCCATAAGAACCAAATTATCATACAAATCTTAGTCAAATTGGGTTGGTATGTATATATTACATCCATTAATCAGTAGTCCAAAAATGATCCCTATTGGACAACTCTTACTCATAGGCCCCATATAGAGCTGCTTCCCGATCTTCACTTAAATCTATCAAAAAACAAAAATATTGCACAGATTTTTCGCAAATTTGGTTTGTATATATTTTTTCAAAGTATAAGTGACTTTACCAAATATGGTCAGGATCGGTCCATTTTTGGACCTAGTCCCCATATAGACATATCATCCGATATGAACTTTTTCATATCTGCAGTCAACAAAATTAATAAAAATGCCACTCAAATTTGGTTTATGCTTATTTGCTATATCCAATTAGTTGGACCGAACAGATAGGGTATCTAAACCATGGTATAGGGTATCGTATAGTCGGGCGAGAGCGACAATAATATTCTTACTTGTTTTAGTATGTATTTTCTCTTTCAGTCTCAACCAAAACATTTTAACTTTTTTTTTGTATTCTAAATTAAAATGGAAGAGGCACGTAACTAAAACGGGTATATCTTATGACTGGAAAGCAAACACCGACACGTGCTTTCTCTTGTGCGAAATAACAGAAGTGACGAAGCGACCTTTCCTCGTTGGGTCGATAGTTATTAAAGAAAACGTTTTACATTATGAAAATACAACTGACTGTTCACAACAAATGATTGTATTGTGTATTTTAATACAAAATACAATATACAACACCCGTTGTGAATTACCCAATTAATTTTTGTATAAATAAACCTATCGTTATTAGCATTATTTGTAATTTTTTTTTTATTTTATAATTATTTATGCTGTTAAAATTATATGCATTTGTTTTTTCTTTTTCATAAAAACTGGCATTCACTTGGGACTGATATGTTATGATGCAATATACAACATTTACTAAACACAGCAAATGAAGTTGTATCGCTGTATCAGATTTTTCAATGAAAATACTAATAACATTTTTACACTATTGTAAAGTAATACACGATACAACAGATACAACGATACAACACCTGTTGTGAATTGCCGAATTAATTACCCATTACAGATGAATGCTAAGGTTAATGGCAATTTATAGCTGAGTATCTAACAGCTAAAGTTGAAAATATTTTGGAGAGTATTGGCATCGAAAAGAACCAAATTTATACAATTGCAACGGACAGTGGCAGAAATCTGATTAAAGTGGTGAGATTATTCGGCGAGGAGGATGAAAGCGAGTCTAATTACACTTTCTCTAGCGACCTTCTACGCGAAATCTCCGTATTTCCAGTACAATCAGTGAAGTGTGCTGCTCATTCACTGCAACCTATTGTTAATGACTATTTAGATACTACTAATAAAGATTTGCTGAAGCGACTTCGAGATTTAGCGAAGGGCTTACGAATTCCTACTTACAGGTTTGTTGGACACAAGATGAATATGATTGAAATCTTTAGACAATAAGTTTAACATTATTTTAGAAGCAAGACTCGTAATCTTATTTTACCGCAAGTTTCAATAGATGTCCCGACTCGATGGAATTCTAACTACTTTATGATAAAAAGTTTAATGCCCCACAAATCCTTCTGTTTGAAAAATGTCGATGCCGCGCTTAATCTAGCTCAGTCAGAATGGGAAAATATGGAAGCCTTATTAGCTCTTTTGGAGCCTGTGTACGTCACCACGCAAGTGTTTCAAGAAGTGCAATTGTTTTTCAGTGATTTTTTTAAAATATGGCTTCAAATGAAGCTTGAAGTTCAGGAGAAGCCCGACAGCTCCAAATGGCGTGAGATAATGCCATTAAAAATTCAACACTCCTTGCAGCTTTTTATTTGGATCCGCGTCTCCAGAGCATCATAGCGAAGGAGCATTGAAAAATTATGTGTGCTCGAAGCCATCTTAAAGAAGTGTTTGTTCGGATTTTGCAGTTGGAGAAGCAAGTAAGTTTTAAGAAATGTTTTATCAATCTTTTTCTATAAATCCGTTTTATCTGATTTCCTCTTTTCAGATAAATAATAACCAATTCGATGATCGACCGTCGATGAGCAGGGAAGCTTAACCATCTTCACCGGGTGTTTGTGATATATCTCAGTCTCAACCATCGCTTTTGGTGTAGTATTTGAATTCTTTAAATCTAGGTAGAGAACAAGAAAGCGAAGAAAATGATAACGAGAATGAGAAAAAACAGCTTTTTTTTTAATTTTTCTCCGAGGCCCTTATCGATTAATAAAACTCTTTTTGAATTCTGGGAGGCAAAAAAAATTCAATATCCGTTTTTATATAAATTGGCAAAACTATACAATGTGTTCCTGTAACCCAAGTAAGCGTGGAAAGAGCATTGTTTGCTTTTAAGTTGGTGTTGAGCGATCTGCGTTCAAATCTTTCCGCAGAAAATTTAGAAAAAGTTAAATATGTTCGTAAAATTAAACAAATAAAATTTTATTTAAATTACAAGAGGGAAAATATAAAACTCCTCATAAGAGTTTTATTTTATTTTATATCAGTTAGACTCAATAAAAAATATACTACATATAAAAAAAAAGAAAATAAACAAAATGAGTTTTATTTTAGACGGAAAAAATAAAACTTCTCAAAAGAGTTTAATTTTATGACTCTCTTTTTAAGAGTTTCATTCAATGTTTTATTTTTTCGCTGAAAAATAGCTCTTGACTGTGGAGTAGAGATCATTTTTAAGATCACCATAGATTCTAAAGGAGCACTTCGATACGAATCTATTGGTATATGACAGTATAGGTCTCCGTCAACTATAACATGGAGATTTTTTGAATTTAAATTTTCTGGATAACTGTTATTTACGGTACCTGATAAATATTCATTAGCTTAGATAACCTCAAGCATTTATTATATGATCTGCAGTCTCTATCCTTAGTGGTTGGTGAATGCGATTGTTGTTGATTGTTGATTGTGTCTGTTCCAAGTAAGGCGGCAGTCAAGATGAAGTCCAAAATATTTTACAGCAGAATGTTATTCGAATTTTAAGGCATGTTTCTCTTCTGAGAATAAAAGTAACGTGGATATATTTTTGTTCATTTATTCTTATTTTCCACCAATTGAAAAATATGTCGTTGTGAAAGTGTAGATGCTGTTGGGGGGTCCTCAGAAATACTCAAAATTGCCGTGTCATCTGCAAAGGTTGAAGTAGTCGTGTTTTCATTAGTCGGCATGTCCGCTGTAAAAAGGATGTATAGGAGCGGACCCAGAATTCTGCCTGGTGGGACACAAGCCCCACATAAATTTAATCTGGTTCCTCCACAATAACAATATGCTCTTCATCAATTTGTTTGCGGTGATATGCAGATACTACTTTCCATCAAAATAGCTTCCAATGACATTCTGGCTTTGTTTCATTTTTGTACCAATAAGATTTTCTCTCAGTCTTTTTGTTTCCCTTCTAGTTTCACTTCTATCAATAACTAAACACGAATCCTTGTTACTGACCGCACCAGTATCTTTGAATAACGCATTAACGAGAAGGGAAGCATATCTGTCTGAAACCCCACTTCTGTCACAGGCTTCAGCTTCATTGGATAGAACAAGTCCCCTCTTTGGAGGGATTATTATAGTTATTGATGTTGATGGTTATGGATCTGTATAATTTAACGCCCTATATTTGGAACCATAGTACTCAGACAATTGTCGTCACTTGATTCGTTGCTTTCTTCTTCTTCAATATTACTTTGAACTCCATTACAGGTAGATGTTATAGCTTTAATTTTATTTTCTTCAGGCTTATTTTTAACTAATTCCTTTCTTTTTAATAATCTCGCATAATGGTGCCGATTATCATCTTCCGTTTGCCTCTCTGGTCTTGCAAACATTTCCGTTCAATAAATGGTACCTGGATTTTACAGACACATGTATCAAAATTAACGCATTTTATAGTTTTCCCAATTGAATTATTTTAAATGATTAACTTATATTTTTTATTATAGTCCCTTATTCTCTAAATTATTCTTTGGTCAGAATTGCAAGTAAGAGAAGCCTTAAGCCAAATACGCCTTTCTCTGAAGTATTGGGGACACTAGGTTCCTTGCTGTTTTGAGCCTTCGAAAAGTCCCGATACCACAAACCCAAATTTCATAATATCGGAATAAGATGTAAGCTTATTTCCACGAAGTTTACATGAAGTTCCAAATACATTACAAATAGGCGAGTTTGAGGTATTTTGGAAAGTTTATAAAAATATTTGGAAACGAAGCACTTAGAATGAATATAATTTTGCAGATCGCATTTCAAATTTTTGTACTAGAGTGTTTTAAAAATTTTTTCTCAAACTTAAATTCATAAAGGAACTTGAAGATATAAATTTTTTTGTTTTAAAAGGCAACTAACTATTCCACCCCTGGCATTTTCAAATTCAGAAAAAAATAAGTAAGAAAATTATAGTCGGTCTAGACCGACTATACCATACCCTATACCATGCGTTTAGAAACCCTATCTCTTATGCCCAACTAACTGGACATAGAAAATAAGCAAAAACCAAATTTGAGTGGGATTTTTATTATTTTTTTTGGCTGCAGATATGAAAAAATTTATATCGGATGCTATATCTATATGGGGACTAGGTCCAAAAATGGACCGATCCTGATCATGTTTGGTAAAGTCTCTTGTATTTTGCAAAAATATAAACGAACAAAATTTGACAAGAATCAGTGCAATATTTTTGTTTTTTAATAGATTTAAGTGAAGATCGGGAAGCAGCTCTATATGGGGCCAAAGGGATCATTTTTGGACTACTCATTAATGGATGTAATGAACGCATACAAACCCAATTTGAGTAAGATCTATATGACAATTTGGATCTTATGGCAATTTATGTCGATTTCATAGGGGTAATTTGTATGGGGGCTAGGTCTGAACATGGACCGATTCTCACGAATTTCAATAGTGTTCATCCCATGACTGATAAAAGCTTATATACCAAATTTCATCAAAATATATTCATATTTGCGACCTGCAGTTTGATTACAAGGTTTACATGAACACACAGACGGACGGACAGACGGACGGACGGACGGACGGACGGACGGACGGACGGACGGACATTGTTAAATCAACTCAAAAAGTGATTCTGATTCGATCGGTATAATTAAAGATGGGTCTAGGTCAAATATTTTTGGTTGTTACAAACAGCAGCACAAAGTCATTATACCCAAACCACATAGTGGTATAGGGTATAATTATACTTCATCCCATTGTCCATCGTTACCATGTGCAAAGCAGGTTTTTTTTGCAACAACATCTGCCGTCTAAAAGTAAAGTCGGGTACGAGATCTATACGATCAGCGTATTGGTCAGTTTGTAATCTTGCTTAAGTGTTAATGCCGATTACGCCGTTAGTTTATGTGATACTTAGAACATTAAAAAACAGTTTCCTGATATTGTTCAATTATGATTAATTCACAATCAGCTCGAGACTTTATTTTGATATAAAATTAACAAACAATTAAGTAAATTAAAGAGATTAAGCCAGACGCCCCATGGAATATAATATTTTCAACAAACATTTAGTGTTTGTTATACCCTATACCACTATGTGGTTTGGGTATAATGACTTTGTGCTGCTGTTTGTAACAACCAAAAATATTTGACCTAGATCCCTCTTTAATTATACCGATAGAATCAGAATCACTTTTTGAATTGATTTAACAATGTCCGTCCGTCCGTCCGTCCGTCCGTCTGTGTGTCCATGTAAAGTTTGTAATCAAACTGAAGGTCGCAAATATGAATATATTTTGATGAAATTTTGTATTTAATCTTTCATCGGCCATGGGATGAACGCTATTGAAATTGGTGAGAATCGGTACATGTTCAGACCTAGCTCCCATACAAATTACCCCTATGAAATCGACATAAATTGCCATAAGATCCAAATTGTGATATAAATCTTACTCAAATTGGGTTTGTATGCGTTCATTACATCCATTAATGAGTAGTCCAAAAATTATCCCTTTGGCCCCATATAGACTGCTTCCCGATCTTCACTTAAATCTATTAAAAACAAAAATAATGCACTGATTCTTCTCAAATTTTGTTTGTATATATTTTTGCAAAATACAAGAGACTTTACCAAACATGATCAGGATTGGTCCATTTTTGAACCTAGTTCCCATATAGATATAGCATCCGATATGAACTTTTTCATATATGCAGCCAAAAAAATTAATAAAAATCCCACTCAAATTTGGTTTTTGCTTATTTTCTATATCCAGTTAGTTGGGCCTAAGAGATAGGGTTTCTAAACGCATGGTATAGGGTATCGTATAGTCGGTCTAGACCGACTATAATTTTCTTACTTGTTTTTGTATCAAGAATTACCCCCAAAAAATGGTCATTATCCTAATAATGTGTCTGAAATGTTAACTATTGGTTTCTTTTTCCTAAAATTTTTAGCAGTCAAAAAATTTATTGTTACTTCTATTCTATTCCCAGCCAATGTAGTATTTTATTCCTATGGTCTATGGATGGAACATCATCATACTCATCAATATATTTATATAGAAAAAGTGTTGTACGTGTTCATCGTAATGCTACTCCTTAACAGGCATCCCACACTGCTCCAAATAATACGAGAACAACAATTTTTATGTGCAAAAAAAAGGTATACACTTTAAAACACTTTGTATGCGTAATGTTAACATGTGCTTCTATTTATGGAACTATGTAGTTACTATTCCATTCTAATGGTACGTACCAACTATGCTGTGTAAAGTTTTTGGAATATTATAAGCACATCGAAGGTAGATGGAAGGAAATGTGTAGCTAGCAGTAGTGTTAGAATATCTTGCAATTTTTTTATTTTTTTGCAACATAACAATCAAATATACAACATAATCACTTGTTAAGCAATAGTGTGGCAAATAGTTTGTGTGACTACATTTGTTAGAAGAGGGGAGTTAAGGTTATAAACATTCCAAGTTATTGAACATCAATATTGTTTGATTCCGACAGCGGCAGGTGAGAGTATTACAAAGCAAAATAACTGGCAAATCTAGTCTTACCTAATCAAGTGGGCTTAAATATGTTTTCCATGAATAAATGTGACCCTATTTGACTTTGATATATGATCTCTTATAAAAAAAAATATAGATATTGCTGGTCTAGGTTGAACATAAAATGCCTTACACCATGAGTTCCGCAAGAGGGATAGAGGTCCCCAATGTGTCTGATTCCAATCAAACTTGGAGAGAATAAAAAATTAACCAAATTTTAAACTATTAAATATATTGCTCAACATCGCTTGAACTGCTCAAAAATTAATTCTGGTTGGAAGTTACACATAATAGTAACAACACACAATATCGTATAACATGGTGTAAGGTTTACACCAAAAGTCACGTGTCTAGTTTTTATGATGGCTTTTTGTTGGCCACTACAACAACACAACACAGTACTCGTACTTGTACTTTACGTACTTGGTAATAGTCATGGTAGTCATCTCATATTATATGAATATGTTGGTGATAGATAAATAATTAACGAAATTCGTATGTGTAGGAAAACATACTTACATGCGGATTGTAAAACATTAAAAAAATATTTACATTCCTTACAAGAATCACTTAAAATAATACTAAAAGCAAAAATAAATAAAAACTTTTTGTATAATAAACTTGCACATAAAAAGGAATTTAAGGTTAGGGAAGATGTTTAAGAGACATCTTATATATCTAAAAATTATTATCACTAGTTTTACCAGTATTTTTGAAAGTGTCGTTATACCGAAACCAGACTACCAGATTCAACTTTCAGATATGTCTGAAAATTTTCAAAAAAATTCATTTAATGATTTTCATATCACTGTAAACCTGGGCGGAATTGATAACTGCTGAAAAAAAATACTCTACAAAAAGTGAGTATAGCGTTGGATACTCGGAAAACTATTCATCGCTTTCAAAAAAAAAAAAAAAAAATCAATAAGAGAAATTTCGAGATATGGCGATTTTAGCGATTTCCGTGAAGGCTTAATAGAATTTTTTGACGATTTTTTTGTGCTGTTATTTAAAAAAATTTTCTTTTCGATAACAAAAAGAATGTGGGCTTAACAGTACCCAATAAATCCTACTAAAAAAAAACAGAAATAATTACGGCGACCGGTTTTCGAATAATCGTTAGAACGTTTTCATTCTTAATTGTTTATAATGACATTGTGTTTGATTTAAGTAACTACCAAACATATTTGGCCTAGCCCCATCCTTTTATATATTATACCGATCGATTCAGAATCCATTTTTGAGTCGATTTAGCGATGTCCGTCCGTCCGTGTGTGTGTCCATGTAAACATTGTAACCTAACTACAGGTCTCAAATATGAATATATTTTAAAGAAATTTAGTACATAAGCTCCCATCGGCCATGTGATGATCGCTATAGAAATTGATGAAAATCCCTACATGAGTAGCCATGGTCACCATACATATTACCTATGAGATCGACTTAAATTGCCATAATATCTGTAATATTTATAGGCCATGCGATTTCTTGTGACCGATGTTTTATTCTACCATTTTATCCCGATTTTGACCAAACGTATATTATTTGAAAGGTATATCTTTTTAGCCGGCTTGCAGATTAACAGATTCTTCAATTTTTTCCTTTATTTTGAGTAAATTGCATTCAAAGTTGCCACTAACACATACATAAAATTATACATATGCTATTTTTGTTTTATTAAATTTGTTAATGTGTTTGCTAATGAGCTTTTTCACAATAATAATAAACCATAAAAGTGTTAGTTTGTGAATTGGCCAAGTTGAAGAATAAAGCTGCCTAGAATTTGCACTCCAATTTCGAGTGCTGGAATCTGCTAGTTCAAATAATCATACGGATCTCGTTCAAATTGGGTTTTTGTATGTTTATTACATCCATTTATCAGTAATTCAAAAATAAACCCTATAGGACAATTCGTAGTCACAGCCCTCGTATACAGCTAATTCCCGATCTTCACTTAAATCTACAAAAAAAAAAAAAAAAAAATATTGCACAAATTTTTCTCAAATTTGGTTTGTACATACTTATGCAAAAAATAAGTGACCTTACGGAATATGGTCAGGATCGGTCCATTTTGCGACCTAGTCCCCATATAAATCTATCAACCGATATGAACTTTTTCATATTCAGAGGCAACAAAATTAAAAACAATGCCACTCAAATTTGCTTGATGCTTATTTTACATATCTAATTAGTTGGACCTAATGATGGAATCTCTAAACACATAGTGTAGGGTATCATATAGTCGGTCTGGACCGACTATAATTTTCTTACTTTTGTTTGTTTTCATTTTGCATATTTACAATTTGCTATTCTCTTTCCTGTCCTTTTTATACCCTATACCACTATGTGGTTTGGGTATAATGACTTTGTGCTGCTGTTTGTAACAACCAAAAATATTTGACCTAGACCCATCTTTAATTATACCGATCGAATCATAATCACTTTCTGAGTTGATTTAACAATGTCCGTCCGTCCGTCCGTCCGTCTGTGTGTCCATGTAAACCTTGTAATCAAACTGCAGGTCGCAAATATAAATATATTTTGATGAAATTTGGTATGTAAGCTTCTGTCAGCCATGGGATGAACGCTATTGAAATTGGTGAGAAGCGGTCCATGTTCAGACCTAGCCCCCATACAAATTACCCCTATGAAATAGACATAAATTGCCATAAGATCCAAATTGTCATATAGATCTTACTCAAATTGGGTTTGTATGCGTTCATTACATCCGTTAATGAGTAGTCCAAAAATGATCCCTTTGGCCCCATATAGAGTTGCTTCCCGATCTTCACTTAAATCTATTAAAAAACAAAAATATTGCACCGATTCTTCTCAAATTTTGTTTGAATATATTTTTGCAAAATACAAGAGACTTTACCAAACATGATCAGGATCGGTCCATTTTTGGACCTAGTCCCCATATAGATATATCATCCGATATGAACTTTTTCATATCTTCAGCCAAAAAAATGAATAAAAATCCCACTCAAATTTGGTTTTTGCTTATATTCTACGTCCAGTTAGTTGGGCCTAAGGGATAGAGTTTCGAAACGCATGATATAGGGTATCGTATAGTCGGTCTAGACCGACTATAATTTTCTTACTTGTTTAATTATATGTTTTAAAAAATTACAAATAAATTTGAAAATTCGTTTGGGCTTATCATTATATTGTATTTTTTGGTACTTACAACAGAATTTGATTCATGGTCTTTTGTTATAACCGAATTCTATAATTCATATTGCTATTTTATTTGTATTCTATTTATCAACAATTTGCTGTAAGTACATTTTTGGTGTAAAATATACTAGTATAGCCCAGCTCTCGAAATTCAAGTGCAATTTCTAGGAAATATTAGTTTTTCATTCAATTTTTGTCTTCCAGTGTTTTTTAATCTATATAATATATTTTTATGGGGTAAATAAATTTTTTTCAGAAATCTAACTCATTTCATCTTATTCTACACCGCTTTAGGTACCAGAATCCACTCTTAAGTCAAAGCCCGTTTTTTGACACACTAGGTCCCTTTTCTCCGAGAAGGTCACATATATAAAAAATTTATGAATATTTAAATGAGCCTAAAGGTATGTTAATCAAATTTAGCAATTCACAATTCAACACAGAGCGTCTGATATATAATTTAAATCATTCGCATTAACAGGATGTAACGAATTATTATAAATATTTTATTTTATTTTATTTAATTTAATATATTTGTAAGACAGATTAAACATAAGTTTTATCATTCTCAGCTTCTCTATTTGTAATTAACTATGCCAATTTTCACACTCCTCCGCGCCCTCATAGTGCTTAAAAAGGGAAGTAAAAATTTGCCTTCACGTATTAATATATGGGTTGTTTTAATAGAATGTTTTAATGTTGTTACAACCAATATTTAATAATTAAAATTTAGTTCCCGCATTTGAATTTGTATAATATCTTCAACTAGCAGATTCCAGCGCTCGAAATTCGAGTGCAATTTCTAGGCAACTTTATTTCTCAACTTAGCAAATACACAAACCAACACTTCTTTGGTTTATTATTATTGTGAATGAAGATAACAAACTCATTAACAAACACATTAATAAATTTGATAAACACACACATAGCATCTATAATATTAATAGGGTAGGCGATTTCTTGTGACTGATGTTTTGGTCTACCATTTTATTCCGATTTTGACCAAACGTATACTATTTCAAAGGTACTTCTATGTAGCTGTTTTGCAGATTTACAGATTTTTAAATTTTCTCCTTTATTTTGAGTAAATTGCATTTAAAGTTGCTACTAACACATACATAAAATTATACAATGCTATGTGTGTCGTTATTAAATTTGTTAATGTGTTTGTAATAAAAATGAGTTTGTGTTTTGTGTTGATTTGTGAATTGGCTATAATTAATTATCATACTTTTAGGGTCGAATTTCGAGGGCTGGAATCTGCTAGTATGAATAATTTTATGTATGTGTTAGTAGCTATTTTAAATGCAAGTTACTTAAAATTAAGGAAAAAATTTATAAATCTGTAAATCTGGTGAACAGCTAAATTGAAATACCTTTCATATAATATACGTTTGGTTAAAATCGGGATAAAGCGGTAGAACAAAACATCAGTTACAAGGAATCGACTAGCCTATTAATATTATAGATAAAACTTTGATTGGTAGGAAACTTATTCTTCTATTGAAAGTACATTAATTCCATGAGTATAATATTTTTTTTTATGATAATAAGGAAATCCGGTTGCATTTTAAAACAGTTTTGAATTACAATAAAAATGTTTATTGCCTGATTAAAATTTTCTAACAAATCTTTTTTCTGTGTGTACCTTCAACACCACAGAAATAAAATTTCATATGTGTGCCAGTTAATTTAACTAGTTGGAACCACTTCATCCAGTTTGTAAATGAATTTAAGATAAACACATCCATAAACACGATAGATTATATCGAGAATGGAACATTTGAATTAGCAAATGTATTGCAGCAAGCAGCATTGCAAAGTATACCAGTCGCTGCTAAAAGATTCCCTCCTCCCTCATATTCAGAGGACATTAAAAGCTTGGTAAAGGAGAGGCGTAACCTTTGTAGTAAATGGCAACAATCTTTCTCCCCAACTGGTAGCCCAACCATTAAAACGCGAATATACGAACGCTATTGAAATTGGTGAAAATCGGTGCATGTTCAGACCTAGCCGCCGTACAATTAAAATCTTAGAATGATCCATATTCTCACGTATATATCGACAGACTTTGGTGTAGGAATGTGTACACACAGAAAAAATATTCGCCAACCGAATTGTTCTAAAGTGGAACAACCGTATTTTCGATTGTATCAACAGAAATTTAATAGCATCTGCAAATTTTCTATTATGATAAAATATTTTCTATTAAGGCAATAGAATTGTAATCATAGTGAACCGGAAATTCGATTATTAGCACTATCTCAATTCGGTTGGCAATAAATTCGGTAGCCACAATGAATCTGTTTTCTGTGTGTATAATACGCATTCAACTGTATTCCAAAAACAAACCCTATGGAACCATTTTTAGTCGGTCCCTACATAAAGATAATGCCAGATCTATACTTAAATCTATCGAGAAACTAAAAAGTTTCATAGATTTTTTTTTTTTAATTAGTACTATATTTGTTATACCATGACCATTTTAGACATAGTCACCGTATAACAAGATAGAAAATCATCGGCCTAGACCGACTATACGATACCAACTAATTCGATATAGAAAATAAGCATAAATCAAATTTGAGTGGCATTGTTATTAATTTTTTCGGCTGCGGATATGAAAAAGTTCATATCGGATGCTGTATTTATATGGGAACTAGGTCGAAAAATAGACCGATCCTGACCATAATTGGTAAAGCACTTATATTTTGAAACAATTTAAACAAACCAAATTTGAAAAAAATCTATGCAATATTTTTGTTTTTTGACAGATTCAAATGAAAATCGGGAATCAGCTCTATATGGGGCCTATGACTAAGAATTGTCCTATACGGATTATTTTTGGACTACTGATTAATGCATATAATAAACATTTACAAACCGAATTTGACTGAGATCTATATGATAATTTGGATCATATGGCAATTTATGTCGATTTCATAGGGGTCATTTGTATGGGACTAGGTCTGAACATGGATCGAATTTCACCAATTTCAATTGCGTTCATCCGTGGCCGATATAAGCTTACGTACCAAATCTCATCAAAATATATTCATATTTGCGACCTGTAGTTAATATAAGGTTTACATGGACACACAGACGGACGGACGGACGGACGGACATTGCTAAATCGACTCAGAAAGTGATTCTCAGAAAGTGATTCTGAGTCGATCGATATAACAAAAGATGGGTCTAGGTCAAATATTTTTGGTAGTTACAAACTGCAGCACAAAGTCATTATACCCAAACCACATAGTGGTATAGGATATAAAAATTACATCATTAGAGGGTATCATATATTCGTTCTAAACCGACTATAGTTTTCTTACTTGTTTCTATTAAAGATGATCATATTTTTTCTTACAGATCTTATTTGTTACCTTGATTCATACCGAAAATAAATGGTGATTCATCGGTGCCGATTTATTATTTTCTTTATGGTTCCCCTTTATATACATATGTATGTACATATCTAAAACGTTATTTGGTCAACATACACATACACCTGGAGTTATAGTCAAATCTCGTCCTTTTCCCATTTTGTTTACCTCCAATCGGCGTTTTTTTAACCCATAAAAGTATTCCAGTTAGTTGCAGTCACTTCAGATTGACTCAAAAATTTTCATTTAGTTAAAAACAAAATTCTTTGCTGACAACATCTATATTAAATTATAGCGTTATGCAATTTTAAAAAACGTGTCTAGAATGTTTTCTTTTTGTTATATTTTGCAAAAAATAAAACTTTTATTTCTACATTCTCCTACATTAAAAATAAAAAAAAAAAAAAACATTCCTACATAAGTACACATGAAGACATTTCATACACAGAGAAAACGGTTACCAAATATCCTGCCAATCCAATAGATCGTGAATTGAAAAACCTTATTATATTTAATATGGATTAAATGTTAATGCAACTAGTTGCTGTTGCGGTCAAGACAGAGATAATAAAAAGATAATTGAAAATAGAGTTGTTCGAAATTTCATTAATTTTTCTCCATGTACAAGTATATATGTGTTAAGATACAGGGCGCAAATGTGTACTTTAAAGTTTATCAAGTAAGCAAGAAAAAAATATTTTTGTCAAGACGAGGAAAAAACACATAATTCGCCAAAACTTGCAGAAATTATATTAAAGAGTACGAGTAGCAAACACATACAATTTTCAAGTACGAGTTGAAGAAGTAAAGGAAAAACACGCAAATTTATGGAAATTTTCGCACGCTTTAACACACACGCACTATGGAAATTCTTTATTATTTTTTTCCATTAATTTGAAGGGATGTTTTTATGTGATAAAGTTGGCCATATGTAGGGAAAATTTGAAGGAGGAGAGCTTAAGGTTTTTATTTTCAAAGTAAAATTATAGAATTATTTCTTTAAAAATATCTCCTTATATAAATATAATCTATAATATTATTTTGTTCTACCGTTTTATCCCGATTTTGACCAAACGTATATTATTTGATAGGTATTTCTTTTTAGCCGTTTTGTAGATTTACAGAGTATTAAATTTTTCCTTTATTTTGAGTAAATTGCATTTAAAGTTGCTACTAACACGTACATAAAATTACACATATGTTATGTGTGTTTTATTTAATTTGTTAAAGTTATTGTTAATGATTTTGTTATCTTCATTCACAATAATAATAAAAGTGTTAGTTTGTGAATTGGCTAAGTTGAAAAATAAAGCTGCCTAGAAATTGCACTCTTTATATAAAAATAATAATATCCGAGCATGTTTAAAATAGTCCCAGCACTTTAAAAAAATATCTCTTCTAGTATTTGTATATACCGGTACATATTTTACATAATGGTTCTTTGACGCAAAATGGTTCTACTCTGTTCATATTTTTACAGACGCCATTTATAAATGGAGAGAACGCTAACCGAATTGCGATAAACTTAGTAAATGAATTTCGGGTTCATTACATTAATAGTGCTGTTGTCTTAACAATAAATGTTTGATCACAATAGAAAAACGTTTAGCTGTTATTAGATTACTGTTGATACAATTGAAAATGCAGTTGTTAAACTTTAGAACAATTCGATTGGTAATTTTTTTTCTGTGTGTACTAACTGCAACACTTCATTTTGTTTTTTTTTGTCAATATCTTTATTTTTATAGGTTACTAGCTGGGCCCGGTTTGCGTTGCTGGTCTTAAGAAAACATCTGGTTTTTATATTGCATCTAAATTTTAATATACAGTATCGGACAAAAGTAAGGCACGAACTCCCCCGAAAGTTTAAGCAGATATCCACGCCCCTCCGCACACAGACCCAAAATCAAACATCAGATCTTACAATGTCACCCGCCAGACTATTCTGAAGATTCCCTGAAAATTAAATTAAAATCGGTCCATCCGTTTTTATACAATATTAAAATTCGATTTTGTTACACACCTTCAGACTTCATAGTTTTAATCGCCAGGCTATTCTGAAGATTCCCTGAAAATTTAATCAAGATCTGGCCGGACCGATCGGAGCCCATAGGGAACATACATACACACATACTGCGATTTACACATATCCATTAGGGTGGCTCTAAATAAAAAAAAAGTGTTCAAACTCTCGTTCTTACCCCCTAGAAATATGCGAATAGCAAAGAAACTGTTAAATACAAAGTTTTGGGTCAATCAAAAAAAAAAAAAAAAATGTAGAGGTGCCTCAACGCAACAGAAAATTTCGAGTGTGTTTATATGAGGAAAATATGACTTTTTTCAGATTTTACGAAAATTTCGCTCTATAGTTTAATTTTTTCGACAAATTGTTATATGAATCGATATCAGTACTAAATTGTGTTCTCAAAAAGCTATATAACTTAAAAATCGAATAAAAACTCGCCAAGAAATAGCAAATGCCCCAGACCACTTTTGTGTCAAAAAAAACTAGGTCGTGAAAATTGACGGAAATATTTTCAACTTTAAGAAATTAATTAAAGCCATAACTTTTTTTATCACTATACCTACGATCGCTCTGACATGAAGTATTGTTTTATTACCACATTTTTAACCTATAGCGAAATGAGACCAAAGATGGAAAATGTTTTTGATACAATTTTGAAAACTCCTTTTCTAAGTTTTAAAAAATTTTCTTAAACAAAATTTCAAAGAACGGATCTGGCACTTAAAAGCTTTGTTAAGTATATGTTAGAGATTAACTGTGTGAATTTTTAAGTGCATTCCTCTCCCAGAATTTTTTTTACAAAAAATTTTTTTCGGCGGATTTCAAGAAAAATGAATTTTTTGCGAAATATTCAGTGAAATATTTTCTGTTTCCGACGTTTTAATCATCCTGTGTTGAATTGTGAACTGCCTAAAATTGATTAGCATAACTTTAGGCGCTTATAAAATTATTTTTTAATAGTTCCATTTATATTTCTTCTTTGTATTCGTCAAATATTTATAATGAAATTTAATGAATTTAATTTAAAAATTCACATTTTAATGTATTTTATTGAAATATTCATAAATTTTTAATATATAGATTAGAAAAATCATTGAAAGTAAAAAATTTATGAAACAAAAATTTTCATAGAATTTGCACTTGAATTTCGAGTGCTGGGCTCTGCTAGTACATGATGATCTTACGACCATTTTAGTCGATCTGATAGATGTTATTTGCTTGTGGGCAAGGTCTGAACATGTACCGATTTTCACCAATTTAAACTGCGTTCCTCCAATTAACGATAAAAGGTTTTATTCTAAATTTTATCACAATATATTCATATTTGGGAGCTGTAGTTTGATTTCAGTATTTACATGGACACACAGAAGGTTGGAGGGACGGACATCGCTAAATCGACTCAGAAGATGCTTCTGACAAAATGCTGCTTGTATTAGAATTGGAAGTAACAGTATACTAGTTGATGTAAGAAGACCAAAGATTGGGCAGCTTAAAACAAAAACTGTTGGTCATTTGGTCATTGAGCATCCTAAGCAGATTTTCTCTGTGGGCCTGAGTTAAAAAGAGCTTATTATATTTTTAAATGAGTATTTTTAGCTCGCAATCAATACCTCAAATTAAGTTTTTTTTTGCTGTCTTTACTGAAACTAGCGGTGCCGCCGTAAGTTATTGCGCCCTACTTTACTTTAGTAACTAAATAGTTTTTTGTGTAGGTTCAAAATATTCCATTGAGATAATTTTTGTAATTTCTTGCGCTATGACATTAGTAATATATGGTCTGCTGATAGAGGATGTTGTACATCTACACACAATGTTTTAATACTCTCCTTAGAATATTCCTCTTAAAATATTCTGAAATAAATAAATAAAATAAAAGAAATTTGGAATTGCCACGCGCGCTTATTTCATTGAATGAAATAAGTAAAAACAGAAGGAAAAAGCGCACCAACAATTTCCTATATGGTGCTATACCTAAAATTTGTTTTTTTTAGTTAAAAATAAAATTCATATCGAGCCATAACCGTGAAAATAGCTTAGGTGCAAAATTAATTATCTTGGCTATATCGTAAGTCTGTAAGCATACTAAGAATGTGAACATAAGCTAGCTTTGCCGTAGATTAGTTACGGTACATCTTAAGTCTATTATAAAGATTGTGCAAAAGATCGTAAATTATTTATTTTCATCAAAAACGCAAAATTGAGTACAATCTCACTTAAGCTATTTTTGCCCGTCATAGCTCGATATGTTACACATTCATTTACTATGCAGTTCAATTCCATATAGAATTACTTTATTAGAAAAACCAAAAACTATGAATAAATATGAAAGTACTACACATAATTTGCTCTGCAACAAAGTATGTTAAAAGCTATTTTAACTTGGAGGGTGTTTTAGCAGAATTGTATCTACATATTTATTTTAAAAATATTGTTTTTTATTCTACACGTAGTTTTGAACATTCAGGGTGATTGTTTTTTTTACGGAATACATATTTTTTCATTTTTTTTTTTGCAATATTATTTTGAGAATTAAAGGAGTATGTAATATTTTATTATATTTTCTTTTGCCACATATTGTTGTTTTCTTGGCATTTTAATGAAACCGCAGACGCAGTCATTCTAGTTTTATGGGATTTTTTTGTTTTTGCGTTCGCAAAAAACCCCAAAAACAAAAAAAAAAAACAAGAAAATTATAGTCGGTCTAGACCGACTATACGATACCCTATACCATGCGCTTAGAGACCCTATCTCTCAGGCCCAACTAACTGGATATAGAAAATAAGCATAAACCAAATTTGAGTGGGATTTTTATTAATTTTTTCGGCTGCAGATATGAAAAATTTCATATCGGATGCTATATCTATATGGGGACTAAGCCCAAAAATGGACCGATCCTGACCATGTTTGGTAAAGTCTCTTGTATTTTGCAAAAATATATACAAACAAAATTTGAGAAGAATCAGTGCAATATTTTTGTTTTTTGATAGATTTAAGTGAAGATCGGGAAGCAGCTCTATATGGGGCCTATGACTAAGAGTTGTCCAATAGTGATCATTTTTGGACTACTGGTTAATGGATGTAATATATACATACAAACCCAATTTGACTAAGATTTGTATGATAATTTGGATCTTATGGCAATATATGTTGATTTCATAGGGGTCATTTGTATGGGGGCTAGGTATGAACATAGACCGATTCTCACCAATTTCAACAGCGTTCATCCCATGGCCGATAAAAGATCAAATACCAAATTTCGTCAAAATATATTCATTTTGCGACCTGCAGTTTGATTACAAGCTTTACATGGACACACAGACGGACGGACGGACATCGTTAAATCGAATCAGATAGTGGTTCTGATTCGATCGGTATAATTAAAGACGGGTGTAGGTCAAATATTTTTGGTTGTTACAAACAGCAGCACAAAGTCATTATACCCAAACCACATAGTGGTATAGGGTATAAAAATGGAATGTATGTCTAAAACTAATACTGCTACAATTTCAAACAACTGTAGAATGTTTAAAATCTTATGGTTGTTATATAGGCTTTTCTGTTGTTGTTGTCGTTGTTATTGTTGGTCTTTTATTTTGTGATATTGCACAATTCTATTTAATATTTGTGAACGGGGAAGGAATATTACAGGTTGTTTTTCTTAGTTTATAACATACAAAAACATTTACGTAACGCATGCATGAAGAACCCAGTTGGAAATCACTCGTTGTCAAAATTCATATAGAAAGCAATACGTTCCATTTGAGAATCAAACTTCTCGATAAGTTGGATAAGATAATATAATTGTCCAGTCCAAGACATCATATGAAAGTTTGTGGGGACATTAAAAATAGCAATCGTAAGAGAAAAAGTAAGAAAGTTATAATCGGTCCTGACCTACTGTACGATACCCTATAACAGGAGTTTCGAGGAAGTATCTTCGGTCGAACTTTGCGTAGGTCATAGTTGGATATAGAAATCTTTATGATTTGTGGCCTTCAGGTATAAAAAATTTACATATTAGGACAGAATTAAGGAATGTTACTTACTTTTCCCATAAAGAGATAAAACCAAATTTGAAAAAAATCATGAAATATTTTTGTTTTTTTTATAGAATTAAGTACAGATCGGTAAGTAGCTTTATATGGAGCTATATCTAAAATTAGGCCAACGGAGTACATATTGCTTGATCTGTGCACTGCATTAATGGGTGTAATAAACGCACATTAGCAAGATTTAGTCAATGTCATTTTGATAATTTTTATGGGATCTAGGTTTAAACATGCACTGATTTTCACCAATTTCAATACCGATCATTCCATGGCTATCCTATATCGTGGACAGCCATGAAAAGGCAGTTCATTTTTAACCAAATATACAAAATGCAATGGAAACTCTCATTACTTTACTTCATATTATTTCTATTGACTTGCGTGTAACACCAACCTCTGCTACTAGTGCAGCGCGATTTACTGTTACAGGTTCATAAAAACTGAAAACCTATGAACATGCTTGGCTTCTAAATTGGTTATCATGTAATTTAAGGCAATAATCTGACAATTTTACACCTAGACTGGAGTTCAAAATTTCGTTTCAAGTTAAGTTCCCTTCAAGTAAAGACTGGGGACGGTAGGGTACGACATTTGCGTCTTCAGTTTTGGCTAAAAAATAAGTTGTAATGTCGGTGCAGGTGTCCCCTCCTGTGAACTCGATATATAACTTCCTTCTAGACTACCGGACGGAGCTAGTTTCTTTCATATTGAGATTCTGGCGATTAAGGAAGCCTGTGGGATTTGATACGCACATGAGGTCGATAGTCAGACGGCACTTCCGTCTCCCACTCTCTCTCTCTCAACACGCATATTTATTATATATTCCTTCTGGTAGGAAAGTGAAAAAATGAGCTGTCAAAGCTAAGCCGCCTTTCCGCGATTACTATGGTATGGGTTCCTAGCCACAGAGATTTTTACGATAATGAACGTGCAGACAAATAGGTTCTGCTCTTGACATTTCTTCTGCGACATCAGTTGCAATACCTATGATTGAATACTGACACATGCAGGACTGCAAATTTAGACTATAACTTAAGACAGACTAAGTCTCTCCTCAGTAGGAATAGAAGGGATAATTCAAGGCTTATAGCTGTAATGACTGACCGGTATATACGAAGGAAGACTCGGACTTCTGCACAGTGATCAACACCTGGAGAAGAGGAGACAGTATATCATCTCTTCGGCGAGTTTAAAGCTTTGGGTAGTATTAGATTCAGAGCACTAGGTAGACATACGCTGGACAGCCTATCTGAGATATCGGACTTAAATCTGACTGTTCTTTTGCCCTAACTTAATGTCACAGGCTGGATCTGGTTCGATCAGACAGTGATTCTGAGTCGATAGGTCTAATAAAACGTGAGTCTACATCAAGAATTTTTATATACACTAGCAGATTCCAGCCCCCGAAATTCGAGCGAAAATTCTAGGAAATTTTATTTTTTCATTAAATAAAGACCCTAAAAGTATGCTAATCAATTATAGCCAATTCACAAATCAACACAAAAAAACAAACTCATTTTATGTAGGCCCTACCAGCTTAATTGAAATATAGAATATAACCTATCGAATGGCCAAGAAACTACATTAGAACAAACTTATTTTTATTACAAAGACATTAACAAATTTAATAAACACACACATGTCATTGTATAATTTTATGTATGTATTAGCAGCAATTTTAAATGCAATTTACTCAAAATAAAGGAAAAAAATTAAAAATCTGTAAATCTGCAAAAGGGCAGAGAAGAAATACCTTTCAAATAATATACGTTTGGTCAAAATCGGGATAAAACGGTATAACAAAAAGTCATTCACAAGAAATCGCCTAGCCTATTAATATTATAGATATTATGAATTTCATTAAAATATATTTATATTTGCAAAATGTAGTTTGATTACAATATTTTTTTTTTAAACCATACAGATAGACGAATCGATGGACGGACGGACATTGCTAAATCGATGCATACAGTGATTCTGAGTCGATCGGTCTAATAAAAGGTGAGTCTATATCAAGAATTATTACTAGTTACATATACCATTCCTCATAATAACACATCTCCACTATAAACCTTTCACTGCACTGAAAAGATTCAGACTGAAGACACCAACCAATGACTGTCAGCCCAGCAGAGGCAACGCTGTTACGTCAATAACATAACTATTATTTACGACAATCAATTTTCTATAGACCTGAAAGTTATAACACGTCGCACAGTGGACCATTTGACGAGAATGCGGTCAAAAATCTATAACTTTTGATTGGATTGGAATTTTGATATGCGGTTTTTTTAGTTTCGTAGGTGAGACTTTATCCTTTAAGTTTTGGTATAAAACGTAATTCTCGAAAATAAAAAAGTTACGGAGGGTTTAAAATACATTTTCATTTGTAGTTGAATTTTAGTACAAAAGTGAAGTGTTAAATGGTAAAAAAAAAAGTTTTTTTTTTAATATAGTGTCTTATTTTTTCAGTTAATTTTACAACTAATACTTTTTAACAATTTTTTAAGTTAATTTTTTCAGAAAATACCAACTTTGGCCCCCATAAACTTTTTAGTCCTAATGTGCACAAGGGCCAATGGTTGTTTTTTTTTAAAGATCCCGAGTTAAAATATAATTTATTAAGCAGCGAACGTAAAAGTTACCTGATATTGGTTCAAGATAGAGAAGTTTCAATGAAAAACTCGTTGTTTTTGCTTTAGTTAAATTTTTTTTTATTGTCTTTTTAAATATTTCTATATCAATTTTTATTGTAAATTTATGAAATATAACAGTTTTTATTGTAAATTTACAAAATATATAAATTTGTAAATGAAGAAAATTTTTTAACTATATAAAAAAAAGTGTAACTTATTGTTAGTGTAATGAAAAAGTACTTTAAATCAACCAATTTTAGTAAAAATTTCTTCTAAATAGCCTTGATTTTCATCTTCTAGAAGTTGTTTAGCTTCTTCGTCTAATTCAATAGAGGTAGTTTTCAATTTTTGACGAATGTTGGACATATATGGATCTGAAGTGCACAACAAAATAGTGATAAGGTCTTCACAAATTTTTTGCATTCATCTTTCTGCTGCATGCTAGACTTGTAATATGATTTTGAATCGTCTTATTAATTCATGATCTACACCTGTGATAGATGCTACAGTTTCCGAATCGGAAAAAATCTTGCAGTATTTCCATCATTTGTGTTTCCTTCCCCTTGTTTTGGTTGGTCGATTACGAGGTCTAGCTGTAGATATTTTTGTTGAATTTGTTTTTTTTTTGCTTTCCTTTTTCTTAATTATACCCTATACCACTATGTGGTTTGGGTATAATGACTTTGTGCTGCTGTTTGTAACACCCAAAAATATTTGACGTAGACCCATCTTTAATTATACCGATCGAATCAGAATCACTTTCTGAGTTGATTTAACAATGTCCGTCCGTCCGTCCGTCCGTCCGTCCGTCTGTGTGTCCATGTAAAGCTTGTAATCAAACTGCAGGTCGCAAATATGAACATATTTTGATGAAATTTGGCATATAAGCTTTTATCGGCCATGGGATGAACGCTATTGAAATTAGTGAGAATCGGTCCATGTTCAGACCTAGCCCCCATACAAATTACCCATATGAAATCGACATAAATTGCCATAAGATCCAAATTGTCATATAGATCTTACGCAAATTGGGTTTGTATGCGTTCATTACATCCACTAATGAGTAGTCCAAAAATGATCCCTTTGACCCCATATAGAGCTGCTTCCCGATCTTCAGTTAAATCTATTAAAAAACAAAAATATTGCACTGATTCTTCTCAAATTTTGTTTGTACATATTTTTGAAAAATACAAGAGACTTTACCAAACATGATCAGGATCGGTCCATTTTTGGACCTAGCCCCTTTATAGATATAGCATCCGATATGAACTTTTTTATATCTGCAGCCAAAAAAATTAATAAAAATCCCACTCAAATTTGGTTTTTGCTTATTTTCTATGTCCAGTTAGTTGGGCCTAAGAGATAGGGTTTCTAAACGCATGGTATAGGGTATCGTATAGTCGGTCTAGACCGACTATAATTTTCTTACTTGTTTTCTTTGTTTTTTCTCACTGTTTCGCCTAACGGACAAATACCAAATCATAACCCAATTTAGGAATATGCTCCATGAAACGTATTCTAGCACGAAGAGGGGACATTCGAAATTCGTAGGCTTCCTTAAAACTATCGTCTTCTGGTGGGGTTTGGCTTAATTGACTTGATGTCTTTTGGCATATAATGCAGCTTGACGTTGACTTTGTTCCAGTTAAAGCTTGTGCAACTTTTCCATCAATCATTGTGAGACACATTCTAAAATGTACTTCAATGTCTTGGTCATCAAATTTAAATATTACTGGTTGAAGTTCCTTAATTTGATCTTTTATTTTTTGAACTTCTTCAGTTATGACATCTTTGGTTTCCTTTTTGAATGCAAATTTTATTGGTCTGCAATACTTTGTTGAAGAAGGAATTTCATTTTTCCATATATCAATTTCTGTTGCTCTACTAGTTGACGGCTCTAAGACGCTATACCTTTTTGTTAAGCGCAATGGAACGAAAGATACCATAAATAAATTAGCATCTGATGAATTTTCGGCATTAAATGGCTCGTATTGTTTCTGACCAGAGGATCCATCACATCCCCATTTAGAAATTAAAGTAATGCTGCCATTACCAATTTTTTTAAAATGATCAGTATCAAGCGTTTTTACCAATCGTTCTGCAGTATGTTCAAGGAGATCTTGCAATTTTATTTCTGCTGATGTTAAAGTGAAACTAATAGCAGATTGTGAAGGTAAGCATTCTTTTTTGGAAGAAACTAAAACTGATACTCTGGAAAAATCCCACAATTCTTTTCATTGGTTCGCTTCCGCAATTCCTTATATTGGTTTTTGGTCAATTTCAAATCGACAAATAGGGCGAACGCTTCTTCCGGCGTAAATTTCTTATCTTCAATTGGTGTAGGAATGCTTTTTAAAATCCTCTTTGTGCGCCTTGGGCTCGCTTCTACTATTTTTTTCAATTATTTCAATTTTATTTTTTTTATTTTGGGTTGGTTGAATTTGGTGCAAAAATGAATCTTTAATAATTCTTTGAGAAATTTCTTCATTGATATTCTCCAGCTTGCGCTTTCGAGATCTTTCACTACTTCCGGCAATTGGTTTTGCTGGTCGACCCTTTTTTCCACTTTCGTTGGCAGTTGAAGATGCACTCTCAAAAATAAGTTCCTTTATTAACCAGTCTTGGTAACGTTTGTACATCCTTGCCTTGCTATGAGAGCACTCAATGTACCGTCTTTTCAAATTCGATGCAAAATTAGTAATTTTTCCTTTGTGCATTTCAATGTCTTCTAGGTTATAATTCTTAAAGAAGTCGATGCTCACTATGTGCAAAATTACATCGTCTACATCATTTCGTTGAAAATAAATATCTCCCAGATCTCTGTAACAGTACTTAGCCATTGCACAAATTGTAATGAATAATAATTGTGGAAACATTATTATAAATACTCTTTCTTGCAATTATGTAAAATAAAAATTTTTATCTTTTATTACCACTTTTAGAAGCATGAAAAACCCACACCCTAACCCCTTTTAAAAGGTGAAGCATACCTGCTCATATCTTAAAGGGCTATGTCGCAATAGTTTTTTATTACCATTTACAAATTTTTATCTTTTATTACCACTTTTAGAAGCATAAAAAACCCACACCCGAACCCTTTTAAAAGGTGAAGCATACCTGTTGATATCTAAAATTGCTATGTCGCAATAGTTTTTTTTTTACCATTTACCTGTTATTTAAATTGTTTCCCATTTTGTCAGGTATTTAAACTATATAACTCTAATTCAGACTATTACTGTTTTTGAAAGATACCTATGTAAATGTACCTGTAACAATTAAGCGCATTATATCTCAACCCTTTTTTATAAGTATATAACAACTCCTGAGAACTCTACAGACACGCAAAAAAATACACCGCGGTGCACCGGTACGACCAACTTTTGTATTCATAACACTCAGACGGACGGACGGACATCGTTTAGTCGACTCAGAAAGTGTTTTTGAGTCGATCCGTATAATAAAAGATGAATAAAGGTCCAATATTTTTGGCAGTTACAAACATCACCTCAAACTTAATATATCCTAACCACATAGAGGACAACTTTTGTATTCATAAATTTTGCAAAAAATATCTAACCTTGGGTCAGAAAAATTGTTCTGGTGCACACAGGTGGAAACTGGTGGGTATATAATGGGCTATAGGAGTATAGGGTAGGGTTCGGACTATAGAAAAGTGCAAGATTTTTTCTGACTGTTTTTGACTGGCAGGAGTTATGCTCTATTAAGTAGGAGATTTTTGGAAAATTTGGACCTTTTTTAAAAAATTGTTTTTTTAAATTTTGGAATGACTCAGTGATTTTACGTTGTTAACATTAATAGCATGAAAGCCACGAAATTATACAAAGTTTATCTAACTTAAAAATCTTTTAAACCAAAAAGTTACAGTCATTCAAAAATAAAAATTTACAAAGAAATTTTTAATTTTAGCAAAATATTGAGAAAGACCATTTTCGAAGACCCTGTTCGCTGCGATATAGTTGAGATAGAGTCGCAATTTTTTGGCTCCCGAGGTATACTAGTATTTACTTTCAACTGAATAACATAACTTTAAAATCGGTAACAAAAAAAATGATTTTTGGTCCACTGTGCGTCGTTGGATCTTCCTTATACAACTTTTACTCTAGAAATAAATAATTAGCTTTTCCATTTTAGTTAGTAAATGTTCCAAAGTCAGTGCCAGCATAAACATATTCAGCCAAAAAAAAATGCATCAAAATCTCCTTCATTAAGAAATAACTCCCCAGGCGGTATCAACTGAGATATATTCATTTACTTCAAACATTTCCTAAAGGTTTTTTTAAGCGGTTTTAATATTTGTTGCTGATACGAAGGTCTTTTTTTTAGAAAATTGTAGCAGTAGGAAGAAATTGGTAAAGGTTTCAGGTTTTTATTACAATTTCTAATTTCACTGCGGCATACGATCCGTTACATGGGTGCAAAACAAAATATACGAACATAGTAAAGATGGAAAAAGAAGACAAAATAAAAATATTTTACGTACATATTAAATAGTATGAACATACATACATATGCACATATTTATACATATTTGTTAAATCAAAAAGGAAATTTTACAAATTTGAATCTAAAGTGAAAAAACAAATTGAGGGTAGAATAGAATATATTTATTTTAACCAATATGGCTGCATTTCTTTCATTTGCTGAGTCCGTGTAAACAACATTTTCTTTGTTATTAACGTTCATAGGGATATTAAGGTGGAACTTATTAGAATGTTTCACGAATTTTATTACTTCATGAAGAACTAGAACCATCCGTATATAACTTTTAAACAGTTACTAAGATGGATCCTCTCTTCTAAATATGGAATTCAGGTTCCATGAATTTATAGTGACATTTTGGCCATACATACATACCACGATTTTGGTTATCACATCAATCATATCAATTGTGATAAGCTTTTTAATGCTCAATCAAAGCGTTAAAAGGAGTTTCTATTAACTGGAAATAAATTTAAATGCAAATGCAAATGGGTTTCATCCGTTTATTAATAAAGCATATATAGAACAAAAAAAAATAATCTGACCTTTTATGAAAATAATTTGCTGGCAACTCCAGGTACAAAACATTGATAACCAGTATATCATAAAATGATCCTTTAAATAAGTTTTTAATGATATGTTATTAAAATTCATCATTAAAAAGGGTCATTAAAAAGGGTCTATCATAAAAAATTAGTTTTCTAAAAAAATACTTTTTCTGAAAAACTTACCACATCTAAAGTACATTTTTCTGGAAAAGTACCTTCGCTTAAATAAGTACATTTTCTGAAAAAACATATTTGCTTAAAAAACGTATTTTCCTTTAAAAGAAATCCTTTCTCTTAAAGATTACCTATTCTTAAAAGAAAAATTATCTTAACAACTTCAACATCCTATAAAGTGCGTTTTCTTTGAAAAGCACTTTTCTTTAACACAACCTTTTTTTCAAACGGTACTTTTCCTTAAAGAAGTACATTTTCTTTAAAAAGTAACTTTTTTTAAAAAACTTTTCTTAAAGAAATATTTTGTTTCAATATATTTTCCTCAAAAATATCCCTCTCTTAAAAAGCGCCTTTTTTTAAAAAAATTACATTAAGAAAACTTTTCTTCAAAAAGAAAATTTTCTTAAAATAGTACCTTATCTATAAAGGTACCTTTTTTTAAAAAATTTTCTTTTCTTAAAAAAATAAATTTTCTTCAAAAAGTACATCTTGTTAAAAAATTAAAATTTCTTAAAAACGTACATTTTCTTAAAAAAAATTACATTTTCTTAAAAAGCACCTTTTCTTAAGAATAATTAAATATTCTTTAAAAAGTGAATTTTCTTAAAAAAATAGCTCTTCTTATAACTAGTAACTTTTCTTAGAAAAGTATATGTGCTAAAAAAGGATTTTTGCTTTCAAATAGTACCTTTTATTTGAAAATACCATTTCTTTAAAATTGCTTCTTCTTAAGAAGTGCCTTTTCATAAAAAAGTACATTCTCTTAAAAAAAGTAACCATTCTAATAAAAGTACGTGTTTTTAAAGAAATACCCATATCAAGAAAGTGCGTATTCCTAAGAAACTTAGCCTTTCCTTTAAAAAAGTACCTTATCTTTTAAAGTTATTTAGCTGCAAAACGTACCTCTTCTTCAAAGTTCCCTTTCTTTAAAAAGAACCTATTCTTTAAAAATAACATTTTCTTTAAAAAGTGCATTTTCCAAAAATGTGAATTTTCTTCAAGAAGTGACTATTTTTAAGTCCCTTCTTTTAAAAACTAACTTCCACATAAAAGTAAATTTTGCAATAAAAGTACCTTTTCTTAAAAAAGTACCATTTCTTTAAAAAGAAATTTTTCTTTAGAAAGTAGCAAAATAACATTGCTTGTATTTCTAGATCATTCCAAGATGTTTGACACAAAGCTCTGCATGATGCTAAGACGTTTCTTTTATTTTACCTCAACGTCAACTCTACTGATATCATCTACTCTAACAATCAGTGTACCTAAAGAGCAAGTCATACAAAGATTTAAACTTCGCAAAATGTGTACAGCAAGGATCAATATAAGGCCCACATTTGTTCTCAATTAATATCAACGACTTAACAGGTACAACTTTTTTTGAGCACTCCAATTCAGTCGATAGATGAAAATAAAAACAAAAATAGCTATAACCTCAGTCAATTGTACTAATGGGCGCACTGTGAACCATATTTTGAGAAGGCGTCCAAAAATCGTTCTTTTGTGGATACCGATTTTAAAGTTATGTTATTCATTTGAAAGTAAATACCAGTGAAACTCGCGAGCCAAAGAATTGCGACTCTATTTCAACTTCTATTTCTTTGCAAATTTAAATTTTTAAATGACTGTAACTTTTTTCTTTTAAAAGGTTTAAAGTAAAATAAATTTTGTGTAATTTTGTAACTTCTAAGCTATTACTGCTAGAACTATAAAGTCATTCAAAAATTATAAAAAAAAATTTTAAAAAAGGTCAAAATTTCCCGAAAATCTCCTATTTAATAGAGCATAACTCCTGCTCAGATATTTTGTGCAAAATTTATGAATACAAAAGTTTTCCACTATGTGGTTAGGGTATAATTAGTTTGCCTTGATGTCTGTTACTACCAAAAATATTGGATCTATACCCTTTTCTTTTATTATACAGATCGACACAAAATCATTTACTGAGTCGATTTAACGATGTCCGTCCGTCCGCATGTGTGTTATGAATACAAAAGTTGGTCGTACCGGTGTATTTTGTTTTTTGCGTGAGTTTATTTGTTTTTTATACTGACAGAAAAAGGAAACGGTAGAGTTGTTATGTACTTATAAAAAAGATTTGAGACATTATTTAAAAAAAATTTGAAGTGGCGTCATTACTTAAATATTTAATGGGGTTGTGATGGATCCTCTGGTCAGAAACAATACAAGCAATTTAATGGCGAAAACTCATCAGGTGTTAATTTATTTAGGGTATCTTTCGTTCCATTGCGCTTAACAAAAATTTATAGCGGCTTAGAGTCGTCAACTAGTAGAGCAACAGAAATTGGTGTATGGAAAAATGAAATTCCTTCTTCAACAATAAAAATAAAATAAAAATTGTATTCAAAAAGGAAACCCAAGATGTCATAACTGAAGAAGTTCAAAAAGTTAAAGATCAAATTAAAGAACTTTAACCAGTGATATTGAAATTTGTTCCTGTTTTTGTCACCGTTTTGTTCTTTTTTTAAAAAACTATTCCAGCTCAAAATAATTATTCCACTTTAATAATTTCATAACATTTTGTGTTTTAAAAACAATTTGTTTTTACTTTTGTATCTTCATATTTTTATATTTATCTATAATATTAATAGGCTAGGCGATTTCTTGTGACAGATGTTTTGTTCTACCGTTTCATCCCGATTTTGACCAAATGTATGTTATTTGAAAGGTATTTGGTTTTAGCTATTTTTCAGATTTACAGATTTTTAAATTTTTTCCTTTATTTTGAGTAAATTGCATTTAAAGTTGCTACTAACACATGCATAAAATTATACATATATCATGTGTGTGTTTATTAAATTTGTTAATGTGTTCGTTTAATGAGTTTTTTATCTTCATTCATCATAAAAGTGTTGGTTTGTGAATTGGCTAAGTTGCGAAATAAAGTTACCTAGAAATTGCACTCAATTTGCGAGCGCAGGAATCTGCTAGTTATTATTAATATTTCATTAGTGCTATTATTAGTTTTATAATACTATTTTATCTTCATAAGTGTATCCCATATATTTTTATCCAGCTAATGTCATTTGTACTGTAGCTGATGTAAATAAATTAATAAATAGACATTGAAGTAAATTTTTAAATGTGTCCCACAATAATTGATGGAAAAGTTGCACAAGCTTTAACCGAAACAAAGTCATCGTCAAGCTGCATTATATGCCAAAAGACATCAAGTAAATTTAGCCAACCCCCACCACAAGACGATAGTTTTAAGGAAGCCTACAAATTCGGAATGTCCCCTTTTCATGCTAGAATACGTTTTATGGAGCATATTCTTAAGTTGGTTTATGATTTGGAATTTGGTCCCTTAGGCGAAACAGTGAGAAAGAACAAAGAAGATAAGGAGAAGGAAGCTCAAATGATGGAAATACTGCAAGGAGATTTTTTTTCCCATCCAGGAACTGCAGCATCTATCACAGGTGTAGATCATGAAATAATAAACCGATTCAAATTCATATTACAAGTTATAGCATGAAGCAGAAAGATAAATTAAAAAAAATTTATAGAGTACGGCAGTAAAACAACTATACTTTATAACGAAAAATATCCACAGTTCATAAAATTTTGTACCATAGGGAACAAATAATTCGAAACAATATGCTACCAATAAGAGACCTATCTGAGAAGCGCGAGAAAAAAGGAACAAAAACTACAGATTCTTTCGCGGGCACAAAACAAGAAAAATCTCGAGATATTGCACTAATGAAGACCTTATCACTATTTTGTTATGCACTTTAGATCCATATATGTCCCACATTCGCCAGAATGTGGGACATATTGAATTAGACGAAGAAGCTAAACAACTTCTAGAAGATGAAAATTAAGGCTATTTAGAAGAAATATTTATTAAAATTGCTTGACTTAAATAGTTTTTTAGTACACTAACAATAAGTTATGCTCTTTTTTTATTAGTTAGCAATTTTTCTTGATTTAAAAAATTTTTTCTTTGATAAAGTTACAATAAAAGTTGATATAGAAATATTTAAAAAGATAATAAAAAACAAGTAAGAAAATTACAGTCGGTCTAGACCGACTATACGATACCCTATACCATGCGTTTAGAAACCCTATCTCTTAGGCCCAACTAACTGGACATAGAAAATAAGCAAAAACCAAATTTGAGTGGGATTTTTATTAATTTTTTTGGCTGCAGATATGAAAAAGTTCATATCGGATGCTATATCTATATAGGGTCTAGGTCCAAAAATGGACCGATCCTGATCATGTTTGGTAAAGTCTCTTGTATTTTGCAAAAATATATATAAACCAAATTTGAGAAGAATCAGTGCAATATTTTTGTTTTTTAATAGATTTAAGTGAAGATCGGGAAGCAGCTCTATATGGGGTCAAATGGATCATTTTTGGACTACTCATTAATGGATGTAATGAACTTATACAAACCCAATTTGAGTAAGATCTATATGACAATTTGGATCTTATGGCAATTTATGTTGATTTCATATGGGTTATTTGTATGGGGGCTAGGTCTGAACATGGACCGATTCTCACCAATTTCAATAGCGTTCATCTCATGGCCGATAAAAGCTTATATACCAAATTTTATCAAAATATATTCATATTTGCGACCTGCAGTTTGATTACAAGGTTTACATGGACGCACAGACGGACGGACGGACATTGTTAAATCAACTCAGAAAGTGATTCTGATTCGACCGGTATAATTAAAGATGGGTCTAGGTCAAATATTTTTGGTTGTTACAAACAGCAGCACAAAGTCATTATACCCAAACCACATATTGGTATAGGGTATAAAAATGTTAACTTAAATAAAATTTACGACTTTTTCATTGAAACTTCTCTATCTTCAGCCAATATCAGGTAACTTTTACGTTCGCTGCTTAATAAATTATATTTTAACTCAGGCTCTTTCAAAAAAAAAAAAATTAACTTTTGGCCCTTGTGAACATTAGGACTAAAAAGTCTACGGGGGCCAAAGTTGGCATTTTCTGACAAAAATTAACTTAAAAAGTTTTTAAAAAGTATTTGTTGTAAAATTAACTGAAAAAATAAGACATATAAAAAAATTTTTTTTAAACTTTTAACTCTTTACTTTTTTCAAAATTTAACTAAGAATGAAAATGTATTTTGAACCCTTCATAACTTTTTTTCATTATCGGTCGATATGTATCGTTTACAGCAAAAATTAAAGGTTAAAGTCCCACGTACCAAACAAAGAAAAACCGCTTTTTTGATCGCCTTCTCGTGAAATGGTCCACTGTGTGGCGTTGACAATTTGTGTGAAATACCGCATATAACAGCCCACCTTTTCTAAAATAATCCAGTAAGATAATAACCATTTCAAAGGATCTAGAACATTAGACAGGAATATTTATACATACTAGTATAGCCCAGCACTCGAAATTCGAGTGCAAATTCTAAGAAATATTATTTTGTCATTCAATTTTTGTCTTCCAATTATTTTTAATCTATATATATAAAAAATTTATGAATATTTTAATGAGCCTAAAGGTATCTTAATCAATATTAGCAATTCACAATTCAACACAGAGCGTCTGATATATAATTTAAATAATTCGCATTAACAGGGTAAACGAATTATTATAAATACTTTATTTTACTTAATTTAATATATTTTTAAGATTAGACATAAATTTTATCATGCTCAGCTTCTCCTCCATATGAACTATAACTACGCCAATATTCAGACTCTTCCGTGCCCCCATATTGCTTAAAAAGGGAACTAAAAATATACCTTCGCGTATTAGTATATACATTAAAAAAAATTCGTGAGCTATAGTTCCTCTTTACCAATATTTCAGAGGATCCCACACTCAGGAATCAGAGTAAATATACGTAGAGGCTTCAATAGATGAACCAATAAAGCAAAAGTCAAATGCAGTAATATTTCTCAATTAATTTTATTAGGATAGTCGGTCTAGAGCGACTATACGCTACGTTTCGAGAAACTATCTCTTAGGCCCAACTTATTGGATATAGGAAATAAGCATAAACCAAATTTGAGTGGCACTTTTATTAATTTTGCTGCCTTTGAATATGAAAAAGTTCATATCGGATGTAATATTTATGTTGGAACTAGGTCGTAAAATGGACCGATACTGACCATATTTGATAAGGTCACTTATTATTTACAAAAACATATAAATACCAAATTTGAGGAAAAACTGTGCAATACTTTTGTTTTTTTTTTTGTAGATTTAAATAAAAATCGGGATGCTGCTTAATATGGGGGTCATAGCCATAAGAATTGTCCTATTAAGTTCATTTTTGAACTACTGATTAACGGATGTAATAAACATACACAAACACAATTTGACCGAGATCTAAAAGATAATTTAGATTTTATGACAATTTAAGTCGATTTTATAGGGGTCATTTGTATGGGTCTATGTCTGAACGTGCGCCGATTTTCACCAATATGATTCACGCTATGGCCGACAGAAGCTTATATAACAAACTTCATCGAAATGTGTTTGCATTTTCGTCCTGTAGTTTGATTAAAAAGTTTATATGGACACACAGACAGATGGACGGACGGACGGACGGACATCGATCAAACGACTCAGAAAGTGATTCTGAGTCGATCGGTATAATAAAAGATGGTTCTAGGTCAGATATTTTAGGTCGTTACAAGCATCAGCACAAAATCACATAGTGGTATAGGGTATAAAATCTTTATAATAATGGATGGTGTATTTTTATATTTATAAAAAAGTTTAATTTTCATTTTACATTTTATTTGAAATGCATATATAAGTGTTACTCTAATGTAAACATGTTTATTATTAAAAACTTTTTTTTGTTATTCCTTTGGAAAACATATATTATAGTATAAAATTTATACATACAATATGTATATCCATATGTGAGGCCATTGTGAGTGTGTGGAGACATATGCAAGTAAAAAGCAAGAAATCGCATAAATATATTCTTATATGTTTTTCATTTAAATTTTTAACGCATTTTAAATTCTCCCCAGCCTTTCTCCAATATAAGTTCATATACATATACATAATAATGGTTATAAAATGTAAAATAACCGGAAGTATTGTTAAAAATATACATTGTCTAGAGAAGAAATTGGAAAGGCCTTTTTTCATTAAAAATATATTATACATGAAATGAATTTACTGTAGACGGACTCCTGCAAATATGAGGGCATATTGTTTTTTTTTTTCAATAACAATATTAATATTGAGCGCAAGAAATTTCAAAATGATAAATTTGACACACTTTTGTCATTAAGGTTCATGTTCATGTCAGTCAATAATTTACCGAGCCTCTAGCAGATATAAATATTTTTAGCCGACTTTCAACAAAGCTTTTAATTTATTTACCCAAATTTTTAAAAAAAGGCCCTTCAAGTCATTTGATCAATCCCTGTTTGCAAATTTTTTTCTGATTTTAAATTAGTTTAGGGTTTTTTTATTTTGTCCGCTTTTTCATATTGTTTAGTTGGCAAATTGATTTTTTTCCCCATTTGATCAACAAGTCGTTCTTTTGATGTAGAAAATAAGGCCATTTATATGCTGTCAAATGAAAGCAATGTTACATGCATGAATCCCTTAAGAATTGTGTATGCAGAAACAATGGCAGATGACTGTGGAAATAATGGATATTGCAGTTCAACTGCAGGAATTAAAGGATGAAATTTAAGTAATTTTGATTAAATTCTAAAAATATCGACTAACTACAATGAAAAAGTTAAATTGCATCTCTGTTCTGTGCTTGTGTAGTTTTGCTTCTTAAATTTATGAAAAGAATGATTTTTTTACATTCCAGTAAGAAGTCGGCATAAACTTACAAAAACAAAAATTGGTGCCGTAAAAATATTTTTCGCAAAAACTAAAACTTCGGATTTATAAGTCCGGTTAATTATATATATTAAATTAAAAAATTATTAGACTTTTTAATAAATCTTTTGAAGTGAAAACATTTATATTTTTGCAATTGAATACGAAATAATAATTGAAAAAAAAAATAAATATATTTTATTTAAAAAACTAATTCTATTTATTATGGCCGTTATTACAACTTGCCTTTAAAGTAAATGCTAAAGTTAATTTAAGCTAAAGTGAGCAATAAAGTAACCTCTAACTGTTTATACCACTATGTGGCTTGGGTATAATGACTTTGTGCTGCTGTTTGTAACTACCAGAAATATGTGAGCCATCTTTTATTATACCGATCACTTTCTGAGTCGATTTTGCGATGTCCGTCCGTCCGTCTGTGTGTCCATGTAAAGCTTGTAATCAAACTACAGGTCGCAAATATGAATATATTTTGATGAAATATTGGATATAAACTTTTATCGGCCATAGGATGAAAGCTGTTGAAACTGGTGAAATTCGGTCCATTTTCAGACCTAGTCACCATACTAATGACCCCTATGAAATCGACATAAATTGCCATAAGATCCAAATTATCCTATAAGTCTCAGTCAAATTGGATTTGTATGTATTTATTATATTCATTAATCAGTAGTCCAAAACTAATCGCTATTGGACAATTCTTTGTCATAGACCCCATATAGAGCTGCTAGAGACCCTATCTCTTCGGTCCAACTAATTGGATATATAAAATAGGCATAAACAAAATTTGGGTGGCATTGTTTTTATTTTTTTTTTTGGCTGCAGTTATGAAAAAGTTCATATATGGTGCTATATTTATATGAGGACTAGGTCGAAAAATGGACAGATCCTGACCATATTTGGTAAAGTCTCTTATATTTTGAAAAAATATATGCAAACCAAATTTGAGAAAAATCTCTGCAATATTTTTGTTTTTTGATAGATTTAAGTAAAGATCTATATGGGGCCTATGACTAAGAATTGTCGTACAGGTATTATTTTTGGACTACTGATTAATGGATATAATTAACACATACAAACCCAATTTGTGTGAGATCTATATGATAATTTAGATCTTCTGGCAACTTATGCCGATTTCATAGGCGTCATTTGTATGGGGAATTCACTAATTTTAAAAGCGTTGATCCTATGGCCGATAAAAGGTTATATACCAAATTTCATCAAAATATATTCATATTTACGATCTGTAGTTTGATTAAAAGGTTTACATGGACACACAGACGGACGGACATCGCTAAATCGACTCAGAAAGTGATTTTGAATCAATCGGTATAATAAAAGATGGGCCTAGGTCAAATATTTTTGGTAGTTATGAGCAGCAGCACACAGTCATTATACCCAAACCACACAGTGATATAGGGTATAAAAATAAAGTTGTTTAACTTACCTGTACTTACCTTGTTTTACCTTTAACTTCCTTGGAACATTACTTGTTATCATACTTACCTAAATACTTACCATAACTAAAAATAATCGTACCAAAGAAAAGATTTCAAAACAAATAAGAGTACCAGGGTGTGGTCAAACACACGGCAATTTTTCGGGAAACCGCTTGTCGAAAAATTTTTTTCTTGTTTGGAAATGTTATTTACGATAAAATAAGACGTTCCTGAAAGTTTCATTAAAAAATTCCAACGCTGAAATCTCTGGTAAGTAATGGGTTAAATGAAATTTTAATAATATAAGAAGAAAATTAACATTTGAGAAACCTTTGCTATTTACACTTTCTCTATTTTTAACAACTCTCCAATTCTTATTCAAAAAATCAATAAGGCAATATAAATTTAAAATTTGACTTATCTCGGGATCGACTTAAAATTTCTTGCCGATCGACCAGTAGATCTCGATCGACGTGTTGGGAACACCTGGCTTAAAGTATACTTATAATAACGAAAACATTTCCGATAACATCCTAACTTTAGTTATTTACAAGTTGTAATAATGGCCTTAAATTATGAAGCAGTTGTTCGCCAACAGCACAATTTTTTGTCGGAATGCCTCAAAATTTTAAATGAGTTGTATATCTGAAATATTAATAGGCTAGGCGATTCCTTGTGACCGATGTTTTGTTCTACCGTTTTATCCCTATTTTGACCAGACGTATATTATTTGAAAGGTATTTCTTTTTAGCCGTTTTAAAGATCTACAGATTTTTTAATTTTTTCCTTTATTTTGAGTAAAATGCATTTAAAGTTGGTACTAACACATATATAAAATTATACATATGCTATGTGTGTTTTATTAAATTTGTTCATGTTTTTTTAATGATTCTGTTATCTTCATTCACAATAATAATAAACCGTGGAAGTGTTGGAATCTGAAATCTGCTAGTAAATGTAGTTAGTTGCAGTTGTTGAAAAAACTTAACATTTTGTGCAATTTTTTTCCCCGCCCGCTACGCACCTTTCGTACGAGTGCCATTTTTTTAATGTAGTTTCGGAAAATTTTCTGTAAAATGATGTCAAACTTTCATGAAGTCAATGTTTTCATACATTTGTGTGGAAAGTGGCCGAGTTTCTTCGAGTAATAGTTCGCCCCCGCCACAATTATTGTCGGATTAGTTTAAAGAATAAAAGAAATATTATCCTTACCTGTGCAACTCTAAAAAATATAACTCTTGACTACATCATTGTGGATAATATTCTTTAAAATAATCTCAAACTTGAAATTAGAACAAATTTTCACACTATTATACAGAAAGTGTCTGATCGTTTTTGAGTAGTATGTAGTTCGTCCGAACCAAAATTTTGGGAGGATTATTTTGAAATTTAAAGTACTTAACATCCTTACATGCTCAACTTTAAAATGAATAAATTTGTATCATGTCTACCTTAAATATTTTGTATAAATCGATGCCAAATTTCAATGGGGTGAATATTTTTATACATTTGTATGGAAAGTGGTTGAGCTTTTTCGAGTAGTAGTTCGCCAACAGCACAATTATTAGAGAATTATTTTGAAATTCTAAGAAGAATAATTTACAACTGCAAAATAATTTCTTACTTCGAAAGTAGATATGCTGAAACAGTTAGTGGGCTACACTGGTATAAGGTATCGTATAGTCGGTATAGACCGACTCTAATTTTCTTACTAATTTACACAAAATTTGCTGATAAAACGCACATGTTTCTAGGCCACTTAGCAACAGCCCATTACGCTTAATGATAAGAAAATATTATCTTAGAAATAATTTGAAAATCAGACAATTATGCAAAATTAAAAAAAAAAAATTTATATAAACCAAAAACTTACTTGGCAGCGGTGGGATTCGAACCCACGCCTCCGAAGAGACTGGTGCCTTAAACCAGCGCCTTAGACCGCTCGGCCACGCTACCAATAACATTGTTGTTGTCAAATAACGAATATAAACATAAGGTGCACGTACAATATAGACTTGTGTGTGTCTTTAAAGCCTTTTGTAAAACATTCTTTATTCTAACTCAACAACAGTAATAAAACTGTTGTTTAGCAACCAAACGAATAAGTGGTTCCATAGTGTAGCGGTTATCACGTCTGCTTTACACGCAGAAGGTCTCCAGTTCGATCCTGGATGGAACCAAGGGGGAATATACTTTTTGGTTGTTTTCAAAAAATTTTTAATCATAAAAGTTTTAAGTGAATTCTGGGTTGTTAGAATTAATATTTTAGTTAAACAATTATAGTTTTAACTAGTTTCCTTTTAAGTTAATTAAATACACATAGCACTACTTTTTCTTGGACTTAATGGTCAACTTGTGTTTTTTTTAAATTAAATTATTACTAACAACAAGGTGGTTCCATAGTGTAGCGGTTATCACGTCTGCTTTACACGCAGAAGGTCTCCAGTTCGATCCTGGATGGAACCAAGTGGCGTACAAATTTTTGATAAGAATTTTCTAAAATTCATTTAAACTAAAAAAAATGCATGTAATTATAATCGAGGGTTGTTAATAAAAAATTGCTTCTTGCTGCAAGAATTTTTTTTAGAAGAACGAGCTTAACCAATTTCTTTAATAGATTAAAAAAAAAAAATTAATGAATGCGTTTACTACAATATCTATTAAGAAGTAGTGATACTATTTTTATCACGTTATATCAGAGAAGATTTTGAAGCCAAGAATTACTTTTAATGTAATTTTCAAAAATACTTTTTGAATATGAGCCCTTGCAATACAGACACGTCTTTCTAAAAATTTTCAATTCATATTCAGATTCTGTATATATGTAGTTATGCTATATAAGCTGGAACTAGAGCCCCAATATTCAAATATGATAAATTATTTCTAGATTTTCACAAGGTTCCATAGTGTAGCGGTTATCACGTCTGCTTTACACGCAGAAGGTCTCCAGTTCGATCCTGGATGGAACCAAGTGGCTTAAAAATTTTTGTTTAAAAATATAAAGAATTTTAAAAATTTAATTTAAACTAAAACAAAACAAGTAAGAAAATTATAGTCGGTCTAGACCGACTATACGATACCCTATACCATGCGTTTAGAAACCCTATCTCTTAGGCCCAACTAACTGGACATAGAAAATAAACAAAAACCAAATTTGAGTGGGATTTTTATTAATCTTTTGGCTGCAGATATGAAAAAGTTCATATCGGATGCTATACCTATATGGGGACTAGGCCCAAAAATGGACCAATCCTGACCATGTTTGGTAAGGTCTCTTGTGTTTTGCAAAAATATATACAAACAAAATTTGAGAAGAATCAGTGCAATATTTTTGTTTTTTGATAGATTTAAGTGAAGATCGGGAAGCAACTCTATATGGGGCCAAAGGGATCATTTTTGGACTACAAATTAATGGATGTAATGAAAGCATACAAACCCAATTTGAGTAAGATGTATATGACAATTTGGATCTTATGGCAATTTATGTCGATTTCATAGGGGTAATTTGTACGGGGGCTGGGTCTGAACATGGACTGATTCTCACCAATTTCAACAGCGTTCATTCCATGGCCGATAAAAGCTTATATACCAAATTTCATCAAAATATATTCATATTTGCGGCCTGCAGTTTGATTACAAGGTTTACATGGACACACAGACGGACGGACGGACGGACGGACGGACATTGTTAAATCAACTCAGAAAGTAATTCTGATTCGATCTGTATAATTAAAGATGGGTCTAGGTCAAATATATTTGGTTGTTACAAACAGGAGCACAAAGTCATTATACCCAAACCACATAGTGGTATAGGGTATAATTAATGTTTCATTTCAATTAAATTTTATTCATTTTTATTCAGTCTCTATATGCGCCCATTTATTTAAGCTTGAATTAGTGTCCCAATATTAAAAACTGCTAAATTATTCATACGTATATATAGGTGGTTCCATAGTGTAGCGGTTATCACGTCTGCTTTACACGCAGAAGGTCTCCAGTTCGATCCTGGATGAAACCAAGTGCGAAAATTCTTTTTGGTTGTTTAAATTATTTCAAGTCAGTAAATTTTTAAGTCAAGTGAACCAAGTTGTGGTTGTTGTTTTATTTTTAATTCATTAGATACAAATTGAACTATGTAGTTTCTCTTGGGTTTAATAGGGCAATGTGTATTGGTGTTCAGCTTGGTTGTTTTTAATATTTAATTAAAAACTATCTGCTTTACACGCAGAAGCTCTCCACTTCGATCCTGAATGGAACCAAGTTGGATAAAGTTT
The DNA here is from genome assembly GCA_963682025.1 of Cordilura impudica. Taxonomy (NCBI): domain Eukaryota; kingdom Metazoa; phylum Arthropoda; class Insecta; order Diptera; family Scathophagidae; genus Cordilura; species Cordilura impudica. The sequence goes on along the minus strand of OY821521.1, from coordinate 157,047,102 downwards.
GTTACTAAATCTGAAAAATATATTAATTAAAAGCTATCATCGCTATAGAGGTTATAAAATTAATTAACTTTTTATCTTATATGTACATATTTTTATTGAGTTTTTCTATGATTATATCGATTAGACAGTGTAAAAATTAAAAAAAAAAAAAATTATTTTTTACAGTTTTTGGAAAATTTCTGCATTTTTTCGACTAGTTGTTCCCATGCGCCAATATTTTTTTTCGGAATGCTTTTAATTATTGAAAACATAATCTCTATATATTTGCAAATTGAAATACTAATAGGTTCGTCCAAGTGTTCTTGACAATTTTTTTCAAAATGTACATCAAATATACACGAAGAACATATTTTCAAACATTTTAGTGAAAATTGGCTTATCTTTTTGGAGTAGTTTTTATCAGATCGCTTCAATATTTCAGAAAAGTTATCTATTGTTATAACTGATTAGAAAATATATAAAATTATAACAAGTATTTTAGGAATTGTACGGGCAATAGTTTGCCGATGCCAGGACAGTGTGAATAAAGCGAAATTTATGGATAGTATATCTGGTACTTGTGTTTACATTTGTTATACTAAATAGTTATGATTGGGTTAGTTATATAAGTTATTATACACTGGTGAACACACCTAATATATTAGGTCGACGCACTAAGTATTTTAGCTTACACACATTTTTCACTTACCTTTAAAATAGGTCAATAAATATTTCGAAACCAAATTAATAAAATGTGTGTAAGCAAACATTATGAAGAAAAATAAGTAAATAAAATCAATTGTCATTTGTTGCAAAATAAATTATTATAAATCATAAGCAAAAAGTATTGTAACCTAAATTAAGTAGAATGTAAGCAAAAGCAATTATTGTAAACAAATTTATTGCGAAATACGTTTAAGTCAATAAATGTAAAACATAAACAAAAATTATTAAGCAGAATAAGTTATAATAAAAAAATGTTAAGTGCAAGCAAAATTTATTTCAGAGATTTGTATAAAAGAAAGACAAAATAAAGCAAAGATAGAGTTTAATTAACAGCAGCAAACTATACGCGTTTCAATCGATAATCGAAACCCCATAACTTATATATATATCTTTTACCGTGCTTTCAATTTTTAAGTTTTTACTACTCGAGTTACTCGTTCGTCGCGAGTAGTTAATTTACTATTCGAGCTACTTGAGTAGCTCAAGTATTCGAGCTTGACGGTGGGCTCTAATTTTAAGCATAGTTTCTAATTTTTTTTTACTTTTAATTCAAATTACAACTCTTTTCACTATTTTGAGATAAAATTTGAATTTTGTTTAATTAAATTGAAGCAATTCCAATTAAAATATGTATATTTTAATATTTATTTACTTTAAATATTGAGATTTATCTAGGGCATACTAGTATGTTTCATTCCATAATCAATTTTTCCTACGAAGTTTGTTTTTGTGCAATTAAAACATTTAATTTATAAGTGTTATATTTTTATACCCTATGCTGTTTGTAACACCCAAAAATATTTGACCCAGATCCATCTTTTATTATACCGATCAGTTCAGAATCACTTTCTGGGGCGTTTTAGCGATGTCCGTCCGTCCGTCTGTATGTCCATCTAATCCTTATAACCAAACTACAAGTCGCAAATATGAATATGTTTTGGTAAAATTTGGTATATTAGCTTCTACCGGCCACAGGATGAACTCTGTTGAAATTGGTGAAAATCGGTCCTTGTTCGGAACAAGTCCCCATACAAATGACCCCTATGAAATCGACATAAATTGCCAAAAGATCCACATTATCACATAGATCTTAGACAAATTGGGTTTGTATGTGTTTGTTGTATCCATTAATCAGTAGTCCAAAAATAAACCCTATAGGACAATTCTTAGTCATAGGCCCCATATAGAGCTGCTTCCCGATTTTCACTTAAATCTATCAAAAAAACCAAAATATTGCACAGATTTTTGTCAAATTTGGTTTGTGTATATTTTTTTAAAATATAAGTGACTTTACCAAATATGGTCTGGATGGGTCCATTTTTCGACCTAGTCCACATATAAATATAGCACCCGATATAAACTTTTTCATATATGCAGCCAAAAATATTAATAACAATTGCACTCAAATGGTTTATGCTTATTTTCTATAACCAATTAGTTGGACCGAAGAGATAGGGTCTCTAAACCATGGTCTAGGGTATCGTATAGTCGGTCTAGACCGACTATAATTTTCGTACTTGTTTTTATTTCAATACTTGCTGGCATATAATATTTTTTGTTTTTTCATTCGGTGCAGCAATTCTCAAATTTTTCAGCGTTCCTATATATAGCTGCCAATGAGAAGTACATTGATTTTCCAAATTAAATCCGGAAGCACTTAACTATTGGCCTTGAATTTTGAATATCATTGGGCAATTTCTCTTTTTATCGATTTTTGAGTCCGCCCATTTCTAATTTAGAAAATTTTTGTTTTTTAGCTTTTTTTGATTTGGCGACTTTTGAATTTGGCGATTCCACCCATATTTTCATTGACTCCTCATATTGTGAATAAATGTACTTTTCAAAATTTCGATATTGTCGCTTTTATAGTGCTTTACACATTTTTGTGTAGGAGGTGCCACGCCCACCAATTCTAACCAACCCATTTTTTCAGACTAGGACAAGGATTTCCTTTTTATTGCATTCCTTTTTTTGCTTTTTATTGCCCCTAGCATGGCCATTTTTTGTTTAATTAACTTATGGGCTCCCGCGTAGTTCCACGGCTCTCACTTTTGCAGTACTCCAAATATATGACATATAATATTCACTTTGTATAGAGGTACCATTGGTCCGATACCGGACATTTTTGTTCCGACTAATATTAAAAATAGATGACCTCACACAAATTTGTAAAGCTCCCTTTGTCATAATACTCGAGATATATAATATTGAATTATTTCTTCTTATGGGAGGTTACACGCCCACTTATCCCAACCCACCCATTTTCGGCATGGCTACTAATGTACATAATCGGTTACATCACAAAAATTTGCAAAGCTCCCTCTGTCACAGTACTCAATATATATGACATTAAAAGTTCACTTTATATGGGAGGTGCCACGCCCACTAAAAATATCAAAAAAATGTATAGCCTATATCCATCCTTAAGGACCATTCTAAATATTGTAAGCAACATTTTTAAAATCAGATGAGTAGTTACGGAGATTACCTACTACACACAAACAAACACCCAATACCTCTATATTATATTAGTGTAGATTGTTAATAATTTATTTTTTTTTAAACTTTCAAAAAATAAAGTTTGATTTGAAAATTTCTCTTTATATTGAACCAATTGAATAATTGAATTTTCGTTCTTGGAATCCATTACACTAAATTGATTGTTTTAAATTCCCATAAATATCATGCAATTATTATCCATATCATTAATACAAAACTCAACTACGTACTCTTGTTATCCCAGCAATTTCACTACAAAATAACTGTCATTATAAAGTATATCCATTGCAGGCTTTTTGTTTGTTTTTGTTGCTATTGTTATTTTATTTTTTTTTGTTGTTATGTATGGTGTCAATGTTATATAGCACCGAGTAAAAATAAAAATTATAATATCATATAATGGACTATCTTGTACCGTTGGAAAAAATACGTTGTTAAATAACAAAAACAATAACAACCTCATTATTAGTACCGTATGACCTGACCTGTAGCATTATTTTCATAATAATGCCAATGGCTCGAATTTTTTTTTATATACAATTACAGTGAATGCTATTTGGAGCTGCCATAAGCACATACTTGCCACTGCAAAATTATCTGTGAATATCGTCGCTGTTGGTTTTTACAAATTTTTACTGTACTAGTGCCGGCGTGTTTGACTTTTATGCTGTTTTAAAAAGATTACTGTGTTTCCATTGAATTTCAGTACAAGTACCTTTAGTTTTTATAAATTCATATTGTGTTTTTTTTTATATCCCATACTTTTAACAGATCATAACGAGCAACATGACAATGGTGAAAGTTCAAATTATTACACGTGCAAATAAACATACATACATACATACCGTATAAGCTCTTTTTGTATGTATGTATGTTCGGTAAGGTGGAAAAAATACGCAATCAGGGTAATTAAAGTAATAATGACAGTGTACGTGGTCGAAAATTTAACGATTTTTGTATGTAGTTTTTTTAAGGGTTGGCTACTGTGGAACGTCCAGAAATGACAATCTTTGAAGAGCCATAAAGAAAGGAATATAAGATATTTAAAATATTTTTTTTTTTATTTAAATGATATTTCAATTGTTCAGAAAGATGATAGTGTTAAAATTTGTCCACTTTGTAATTGGATGTTTTTATAAAGGAGCATTTTCAATAGCCATCTTCATCAGCCATCTTAATAATTATCATATACACTTGCTAGAAATAGTATCCTTACATTTAAAATTTAAATTTTCATATCAAGATAAAAATTTGAAAAAATAACTTAGCGGAATTGTATCTTTTTCGAATAAATTATTAAACAATTTTTAATTTTTTCTCTAAAAATTTTTATTCAGGTAAAAAGCGTTGCAAAAAACATTATAAGAAAAATATTCGTATATTTGAAATATTATTAAAAAAAAAAAATAAATAAATGTACATTAAATATTGCCTAAGATAGTAACTTCACGTTTTGGGACCTTTGTGAGCCGATTTGGCATCGACTTAACCAACTTTACAGTATTGTCTGAATTAATTTTAGCCCACTCATCTAAAATGACTCTTTTTAACATTTCTTTCGATGCTATTTTATACTGGCGGATTCTGCCATCCAGTAAATGCACATATGCTCTATGGCATGGGATGGTTGGTGATTTCAATTGATTTTTAGTATTGTAGAGCAACCACAGCTTGACAATGTGAACCATATAGTGTAGGTCATTATACTGTTGGAACCAAAAATCTTCTCAAAGGCCCTGTTGCAGTACGCTTAGTTTTAAATTTTCTTTTAAAATGTTTATGTTTACAATTTGATCCATTATAGACTCAATAAATACGAGTTTACAACCCCAAATCATAAAACCACCTCGACCATGTTTAATCGATGGCAAACGATTTTCTTTATTTGAAGCAGTTGCAGCTTTCCGCCGAACTAATTTTTTCTTTTAATGCTGAAAATGCAAAACTTGCTTTCACATAAAAACATAACAAGTTCCTAGAATTGTTATTGACATCGGGAACAAATGGCTTTTTACGTGCTCCATGACCATGATAGTCTTTGATTTTAGAACTAATTTGATCCGAGCTATTTCACGAAAATATTTATTCTCATTTCAAAACCTAAGGATAATTTTTCTCTCGTCAGCACCGACGTCTTTGACGTCTAAAAATAAAATTTCCGAAATAAATATAATTAAGTCCAATCAACTTTATTCGAACAAGTTTCTCTTCTACTAAAACAAAATCAGTCGTTGCATAATTCGTGGGATCAGCCTAGTTGTAAATGTACGAATTCTTTTTCTGGTGCTTAGTGCTGACATACTGCACTTTTTGTGTTAAAAACAATAAAAGTGAAGTAGGCACGTTTCGTAAGTTTTTTGAAGAACAAGTAAAATACAACGCTAAGAAGTTCGTAATTCAAAATATTTTGTTAAAATTTTTTATTAGTATTTAGAATTTTCATCTTCAATTGTACGGATACTAGCTATTGTATATATTGTAAGCTAAAAGTTTCTTTGCTGAGGTCATTTTTGGATATATATAAAATAAAAATACACAAAATATTAGTGCCGTTGTTATTAATGGGGGCCTGTCAATATAAAAAAGATAATTTCGGAAGCTATTTTTATTCTACAAGGTTTTTTGGACTATCACTTAATGGGTGGAACAAAGAAAAATAAACCAAATATATCGGTAACTCTGTTATAATCTGGATCATATATCAATTTCAAAAGAAATCATAGGGGCTTCACCAATTTTTACACCGATCGTCCTTTGACACACTCGTGGACTGACAGACAAATGGAACGACTCAGAAATTAATTCAGAGTCTATCGGTCACATATTTTTAAGAGTTACAAAAATCAGCCTAATCTTGTTACATCCTGATCACAGAGTGGTATAGGGTATAAAAAAATATTATTTTATTACCTCATCTTCGCAGCTAACCATTGAATTAACTATAACAAGTAAGAAAATTATAGTCGGTCTAGACCGATTATACGATACCCTATGCCATGCGTTTAGAAACCCTATCTCTTAGGCCCAACTAACTGGACATAGAAAATAAACAAAAACCAAATTTGAGTGGGATTTTTATTAATTTTTTTGAAAAAGTTCATATCGGATGCTGTATCTATATGGGGACTAGGTCCAAAAATGGACCAATCCTGATCATGTTTGGTAAAGCCTCTTGTATTTTGCAAAAATATATACAAACAAAATTTGAGAAAAATCAGTGCAATATTTTTGTTTTTAATAGATTTAAGTGAATATCGGGAAGCAGTCTATATGGGCCCAAAGGGATCATTTTTGGACTACTCACTAATGGATGTAATGAATGCATACAAACCCGATTTGAGTAAGATGCATATGACAATTTGGGTCTTATGGCAATTTATGTCGATTTCATAGGGGTAATTTGTATGGGGGCTAGGTCTGAACATGGACCGATTATCACCAATTTCAATAGCGTTCATCCCATGGCCGATAAAAGCATACATACCAAATTTCATCTATATATATTCATATTTGCGACCTGCAGTTTGATTAAAAGGTTTACATGGACGCACAGACGGACGGACGGACGGACATTGTTAAATCAACTCAAAAAGTGATTCTGATTCGATCGGTATAATTAAAGATGGGTCTAGGTCAAATATTTTTGGTTGTTACAAACAGCAGCACAAAGTCATTATACCCAAACCACATAGTGGTATAGGGTATAAAAATTATGAACTCAGAAATTGTAAAATTATAAAAAAATCAACTTTGGGTTTGTATGTGTTTATTACATCCATTAATCAGTAGTCCAAAAATGATCCCTGTGGGACAACTCTTAGTCATAGGCCTCATATAGAGCTGCTTCCCGATCTTCACTTAAATCTATTAAAAAACAAAAATATTGCACTGATTCTTTTCAAATTTTGTTTGTATATATTTTTGCAAAATACAAGAGGCTTTACCAAACATGATCAGGATCGGTCCATTTTTGGGCCTAGTCCCCATATAGATATAGCATCCGATATGATCTTTTTCATATCTGCAGACAAAAAAATTTATAAAAATCCTACTCAAATTTGGTTTATGCTTATTTTCTATGTCCAGTTAACTGCGCCTATGGGCTGGGGTCTCTAAACGCATGGTATAGGTTATACTATAGTCGGTCTAGACCGACTATAATTTTCTTACTTGTTTTTTTGGTTGCAGATGTTATGAAAAGTTCATATCGGGTGCAATATTTATATGGAAACTAGGTCGAAAAATGGATCGATCCTGACCATATTTGGTAAAGTCACTTATATTTCGAAAAAATATATACAAACCAAATTTGAGAACCATCTGTGCAATATTTATTGATAGATTTAAGTGAAGATCGGGAAGCAGCTCTGTATGAGGCCTATGACTAAGAATTGTCCTATAGTGATTATTTTTGGACTATTGATTAATGGATATAGTAAACACATACACACCCAATTTGTCTGAGACCTGTATGATAATTTGGATCTTATGGTAATTTATGTTTATTTCAAAGGGGTCAGTTATTTGTATGAGGGCTAGGTCCATCCTATAGCTGACAAAAGCTTATATACCAAATTTCATCAATATATATTAATATTTGTGACCTGTAGTTTGATTACAAGGTTTACATGAACACTCAGACGGACAGACAGACGGACATCGCTAAATCGACTCAGAAAGATTTTCGACTCAGAAAGATTTTCTAAGTCGATCGGTTTAATAAAATATGGGTCTTGGTCAAATATTTTGGTAGCTAGAAACCACATAGTGGTATGGGGTATTCAAATTTATTAAACTCTTTCTTTTAACTCATACTCTCTGTCTGTCTGTCTGTCTGCCATGGGTGGACCCCATTCCCCCTTATCCAATTAATCTGAAACTTGGCCCATAGTCTTGTCGTGACTACAGATTAATTTTGGGGTAGTCACGCATGGTCACGCACAGTCACGGAGTGATCTAAATGTCGTTTACCCTCATCCGACCGATCTGAAACTTGGTAGATATACTTGCTGTAAAGAAAGATCAACTTCGACATAGTCACGCGCAGTCACGGAGTGATTTAAAACCCATTTTCCCTTATCCGATCGATCTAAAACTTGATCGATAGACTTGCCGTGAAAAAAGATTAATTTTGACAGTGTCACGCACAGTCACGGAGAGATTAAAACCCCACTTCCCCTCATCCGATGGATCTGAAACTTTGTCCATAGACTTGTTGTGGTCAAAGAATAATTTTAAGATAGTCACACACAGTCACGCACAGTCACGGAGCTATTTAAAACTCATATGCATAAGGAAAGAAAGAGTTTTAATAAAAACTTTGTTTTTATGGGTTAGATTATTTTTAGAGGTATTAGAAAGTCTTATTTAAAGGCATAAGCTTGACATTTTAAAAGTATATTTATTAATAAGGAAACAGAACAAATTTTTTAATTCTAATGCTATTTTTTGTAGGGAACTGAGAAACGTGATTAGATTTTCAATTATGTAATATATAATATGTATATATTTTATTTTTAATCGAAAAACATGTTTGAAGGCAAATCTATCAAATTAATAGGATAGACTATTTTTTGTAACCGATGTTTTGTTCTACCATTTTATCCCGAATTTGACCCAACGTATATTATTTGAAAGGTATTTTTTTTAGCTGTTCACCAGATTTACAGATTTGTAAATTTTTCCCCTTATTTTGAGTAAATTGCATTTAAAGTTGCTACTAACGCATAAATAAAATTATACATATGTATTTATTAAATTTGTTAATATGCTTGTTAATGAGTTTGTTATCTTCATTGACAATATTAATAAAATCTATGGATATATGGCCTATGCTATGTGTGTATTTATGTGTTTGTTAATGAGTTTGCTATCTTTATTCACAATAATAATAAACCAAAAAGTGTTGGTTTGTGAATTGGCTAAGTTGAAAAATAAGGTTGCCTAGAAATTGCACTCGAATTTCGAGCGCTGGAATCTGCTAGTAAATATAAATATCAAGGTTCAGAAAATACACAAATGAAACACACAATGTTCTGTTCAAAATCAGCCAACACATATCTTTATTTTCATATCAATTATGTGCGTTTCTAAATTTTCTACGACGCCCAACACAATCATGAGTGTGTTCGTTTTAATATTTCGTTATTTACACGAACATTTTTCTATCACGTACTTTTTGTTTCGATCACACATAAACCACACATATTCGAGTGTTGCTTTATTTGAAGTTCGTGTTCTGGTACGTGTACTGAAAAAAAAAACAGAACATGTACAATAAACAGGTTCGAGTTCAGTTATATTTTAAGTCATGTTCTGGCTCGTGTACTAAGAAAAAACAGAACATGTACAATAAACAGGTTCGAGTTCAGTTATAGTTTAAGTCGTGTTCTGGCTCGTGTACTAAGAAAAAATAGAACATGTACAATAAACAGGTTCGAGTTCAGTTATATTTTAAGTCATGTTCTGGCTCGTGTACTAAGAAAAAATAGAACATGTACAATAAACAGGTTCGAGTTCAGTTATATTTTAAATTCGTGTTCTAGCTCGTGTACTGCGAAAAATTGAAACATCAATTCGCGATCTGATACACCCCGATAAAAAACGACGACAATTGTTTCAACCAAATTTATTAAAATTTGATTGACCCTTTTTTATGACTTACGTTGCAAATTGTTTACAAATGTCAAATATTTTAAAATTTTATTGGTCATTTTTTTCTGATTTACGTTGAAATTATTTACAATTGTTTTTATTGACTGGTTTTTATTTTAATAAAGGATGGTAATAAAATACTTAAGACACAAAAACTGCACACTGCACTTAAATCTTTCTTGCAGGTTTCAATCAGACATGTAAATTTTTTCGTGTCGCTATTAAAAGTTGCGTATTTTTTATAGCAAAACTTATTTCTGTTATTGCTTTCCAATTTTTTTAATTTTCACAAAATATTTGCAATTTACACAATAACACACACTGAATATCCAGTTAATTGTGCATACATGATAATTATATATGTTCATAGCTGCTCATAAATTCTTGCTCTATGTGAACTACGAACAGTTTTAAAATCTTTAGATGAAGTTTCTCTTTTCGTTTTTGTTTCGCCGTACAAATTTTGAGCATATTGGTATGCATATTTATGCATTTGACTCCAAATGATTTTAAAATAACGAAATATGATGACATTGAAAGCAGGGGCTGCAATGTTTGATGCAATTTTAACGATTTTTGAGTCAGAAAATAATTTTTCCATTACTATTTTGAATATAAGCTCCAAAACAACGCTCTATGATTATTATTTAAAAATTATCACTCAAAGTTGCTCATAAATTTTTTCAAAAAATGTTTTCTAAAAAAAAGTGTCTTCTTTAACTTTCGTTAGAAAAGTAGCGTACCTAAAAAAATAATTTTCTTAACAAAATAGCTTTTAAAATACAGTTCTTGACGTACATTTTCTTTAAGAAGAACCTTCTCTAAAAAAGCACCTTTTCTTTAAAAAGTACCATTTCTTAAAAATTAAAATTTCTTAAAAAGTGAACTTTCTTCTAAAAGTTATTTTCTTAAAAAAGTACATTTTCTTAAGAAGTATTTACAATTTCTTAAGAAGTACATTTTCCAAAGAAATTATCTATTATAATAAAAGTCCATAAAGTAATTCATTGTTTTAAAGAAGCATTATCTTTTCTTAAAAAATGTGACTTTTAAAGAAAGTACCTATTCTTAAAAACGTACCTCGTCTTAAAAAAATAACCTTTCTTAAAAAGTTAATTTTCTTCATGTTTTTAAACATTTCTTAAGATCATTTTTTAAAGAGTTCCATTTATTAAAAAAGTTCATTTTCCTAAAGAAGTCGATTTCCTAAAAATAACCAACATTTTTAAGAATGTACCTTAAAACGTATGCTTACTTAAACAAGTAACTTTTTGAGAAAGTTACCTTATATAAAAATAACTTTTTTAAATATACGCTTTCTGAAAAAAATATATTTTCTTAAAAAGGCGCATTTTCTTAAAAGGGTTCTTAAAAGGGTACTTTTCTTAAAAAGGGTACTTTAAGGAAGTACTTTTTTTTTACAATAGTACATTTTCTTTCAAACGTACTTTTCTTAAAAAAGAACCCTTTCTTAAAAAGTCTTAAAAAATTCCTCTCTCACTCTTAAAAAAGAACATTTTCTTAGAAAAGTACCAGCTCTTAAAAAGTGACTTTAAATTAAATAAGTACCTTGTCTTAAAAATTTACCTTTTGTTGTCTATATAAGTATATATGTATGTATGTATTATATTTATAACCGAATGGTAAAATGGATTCTTGGTACAACTTAAAATGACATTATATATTTTAGATGAAAAGTAAAGCATACTTTCGTATGTATATATGAACGGGCAATAGGATTCAATGGACGCCTTAAGCGGATTTCAACTAACTGCTATGTTCAAACGGACATCAAGATTCGCGGTTCATGATGGAATCTACATGATTCGCCATACAAAATTTTGAGAGCGAACCTAATAGGTTCATTTTGAATCTAGTTACGAACCACGAAAAATGTACTGTCATCTTCAATTTTGATAAAAAAAATTATCGCTAGTTTATCTGAAATAGCTGTCAAAAATATATAAACAAAGAAAAAACCAAAAATTAATGTGTGCAATAAAATCAGTAAAACATTTAACAAATAAAAAGTATATACTTGAATATATAAATATTATATATTCAGATAAAAATGGAAAAAATTAAATAGTGAAACGTAAAATATAGAAGGATGTCTTCAAATATTTGCACAAAAAATATAAACGTCAAAATGAAACAAGAACACTCGTCTGAACACCAAGGTTCGCAATCGTGACTCAGAGAGTGAATCAAGTGGTTCATTTTGCCGTTTGAACATGCTATTAGACAATATTGCGGAAATTATACTAAAGGTCCACAAAACTTTGCTAGTTGATAAGCGCACCAAATCATTTCTATGTGCTCAATTATCATGTTGTGGTATTTCGTTAGTAGGGCTATTGTGCTAGAATGTGGTCTAGAATCCCATCGACTCTATAGGATCCTCACAAATTTTTCTGATTTACGTACATATGTATATTGTAATTTTTTATTTAAAAAAATTAAGTTATAAAATTTAACTATACAAATTACGTTTACTTATTGCAGAAAAAACTAGATTGGAGCAAAAAAAAAAATTCAAAAATACATGTATTGTATTAAGAGTGCACTCTTAATTTTGTAAGTAATTATTGCTGGAAGAGTCATATAAAATAGAAAAAATATTCGAATTTTTCAATATTACTATTATTTCTACATGTTGAGATTAAAATGATATAAAAACAAATTTTAAACTATTATGAGTAGAACTACTTCTTTACAAAATAGTCTTTGTCAGAATTATTCTTAGTAAACAAAAGTTCTTTTCACGAATGACAAGTTTTTTTTCATTAAGTATTTTAAATGAAAGTTCTTTAATTAATCGAAAAACAATAGCGTTATTTGTCTTTTTAGCCAACTCATTCATTAAAAGCAAAATCGTTAAACAAAATCACCTTCATCATCGCCAACAATTCTATAGAAATTTTCTGTCGTTCCCATTCAATAGTACCTGCTAGTTGCTGGTCGACTAAAAGTCTATTTTGAACTAGAACTATCGTGACAACAACAACATCGCCACAATAAATATATAAGAGTTTAGAAGTATTTTTAGTTTTTGTAGTTGATGTACCGAGAATTTACTAAACAATAGCGGAATGGCCATAACAAGAGAAATTCTTCTTCTAAATAAATAGTTTGTAGGTTGTTTGGATGTTAGGTAGGCAACAACTTTAAAAGACACGCAGTGAATCTCAATTACAGGCATTTCACTTCATAGAATATAATTCAAAGCTGTTGAGATCCATTGTTATATCGGGTATAAATTATATTTACACTGGTTCGAACTTTAATGTAATTATTTGTTTAATTTGTATTTAAGGTATTTTTTCATTAGTAAGTGGTTTTGAACAAATCGTTGCAGGCATCAATGAAATTCAGCTGTAGCTGTGATAGTTAAAAAATGCTGCTGCCGTATTCATTTTAATGGAGAGAACGGTGTTGGAAGCAAAAGTCAATTTAATATTTGGGGGGTTTCATGTCAAGTGACCCAACTTTTGAAACCACATCGGTTTTTAAAAATTAAAAATTAAAAATTATAAATTAAAAATTAAAAATTAAAAATTAAAAATTAAAAATTCGAAATTAAAAATTAAAAATTAAAAATTAAAAATTAAAAACTAAAAATTAAAAATTAAAAATTAAAAATTAAAAATTAAAAATTAAAAATTAAAAATTAAAAATTAAAAATTAAAATTTAAAAATTAAAAATTAAAAATTAAAAATTAAAAAATAAAAATTAAAAATTAAAAATTAAAAATTAAAAACTAAAAATTAAAAATTAAAAATTAAAAATTAAAAATTAAAAATTAAAAATTAAAAATTAAAAATTAAAAATTAAAAATTAAAAATTAAAAATTAAAAATTAAAAATTAAAAATTAAAAATTAAAAATTAAAAATTAAAAATTAAAAATTAAAAATTAAAAATTAAAAATTAAAAATTAAAAATTAAAAATTAAAAATTAAAAATTAAAAATTAAAAACTAAAAACTAAAAATTAAAAATTAAAAATTAAAAATTAAAATTAAAAATTAAAAATTAAAAAATAAAAATTATAAATCAAAAATTAAAAAGTAAAAATTAAAAATTAAAAATTAAAATTAAAAATTAAAAATTAAAAATTAAAAATTAAAAATTAAAAATTAAAAATTAAAAATTAAAAATTAAAAATTAAAAATTAAAAATTAAAAATTAAAAATTAAAAATTAAAAATTAAAAATTAAAAATTAAAAATTAAAAATTAAAAATTAAAAACTAAAAATTAAAAATTAAAAATTAAAAATTAAAAATTAAAAATTAAAAATTAAAAATAAAAAATTAAAAATTAAAAATTAAAAATTAAAAATTAAAAATTGAAAATTAAAATTAAAAATTAAAAATTAAAAATTAAAAATTAAAAATTAAAAATTAAAAATTAAAAATTAAAAATTAAAAATTAAAATTAAAAATTAAAAATTAAAAATTAAAAATTAAAAATTAAAAATTAAAAATTAAAAATTAAAAATTAAAAATTAAAAATTAAAAATTAAAAATTAAAAATTAAAAATTAAAAATTAAAAATTAAAAATTAAAAATTAAAATTTAAAAAATAAATATTAAAAATTAAAAATTAAAAATTAAAAATTAAAAATTAAAAATTAAAAATTAAAAATTAAAAATTAAAAATTAAAAATTAAAAATTAAAAATTAAAAATTAAAAATTAAAAACTAAAAATTAAAAATTAAAAATTAAAAATTAAAAATTAAAAATTAAAAATTAAAAATTAAAAATTAAAAATTAAAAATTAAAAATTAAAAATTAAAAATTAAAAATTAAAAATTAAAAATTAAAAATTAAAAATTAAAAATTAAAAATTAAAAATTAAAAATTAAAAATTAAAAATTAAAAATTAAAAATTAAAAATTAAAAATTAAAAATTAAAAATTAAAAATTAAAAATTAAAAATTAAAAATTAAAAATTAAAAATTAAAAATTAAAAATTAAAAATTAAAAATTAAAAATTAAAAATTAAAAATTAAAAATTAAAAATTAAAAATTAAAAATTAAAAATTAAAAATTAAAAATTAAAAATTAAAAATTAAAAATTAAAGATTAAATATTAAAAGTTAAAATTTCTATATTTAGTTTCTTACCTGTCATTATTATGCATTTTTTTGTATTAAAAAAAGTTTAAAAGTGGTATCCGTACTCAACATTGGGTGTAATATAGAGTTTAAGACTCAGGTGGAGGGTACCGAAAAATTCGGCATAGCCGAATTTAACACTCTTACTTGTTTGACTTTATTTATGGTAAATCAAAATTTTTTTTCAAATAGTAATATTGAACTACTTAAAGCATTTTAGTTATACAAAAATCTTTAAAAAATTGCCTTTTCTCATATCTTTTGCTACAGCTTGTTTTGATCCCACAACTTTGGAGTGAACCAACCCCCATTTTTCATTTCGCAAGCAGTATTTGAATTATTTTTGATCAGTTATCTGTGAAAAATATATCAGTTATAATGTTTAATGACAAGTCTGTTAATTTAGTGTTATTTTGATTAATATGAAATAGAATTCGCCCAATAATTATTAAATGTTTTCAACACAATCCAACTTGGTCCTACAAAAAGTTTGTCAAAGAATCAAAGGTCAAACAGTTTTCAATGTTATTAGAAAGTATCAGGAGAAATTGACCATTAATAGGAAATATGTTTCGAGAAGAAAACGAATGAAGCAGACACAACTCCCACGACATTCCGTAGAAAAGAACCTCGTTAGCTGTGTGCTCGAACTAATTGCTGCGAAAAGCTTAAGTCAACGAATGTTTGAAAGCATGAATTTTAGACTCCAAAATCGGGGGGGCGGAAATTGGTAACATGTTTCATAAAATAATACTACGCATAATGAACGACGAAATGCTTAACATTTTTATGTTGCAATGCAAGAGGAAACGTTGAAAATAAATTTATGGCAGACGAAATATTAAAAAAAAAAGTTCCTCGTATGGTAAGTATTACGTAGTTACGGCCAAGGCTGTGGAGTAGGAGTCGGAGTCGGGGTTGTGGAGTCGGAGTCGCGGTGTTTGTACTGGAGTCGGAGTCGTGAGTTTTTGCAGCGAAAATTTTTCCTTATTGCACATCTATGAAAAATTCAAATAATTTTTACACTGTTTGCCAAAAAACACTTTAATAAGTATTATATATTAGTGCGGGCAAGAGTCTAAATTGCATTAGCATAACTTATACTCGGTTATTGATCAAGTTGATTTTTTAAGGTTTGTGGTTAATTTAATTGAATTTGAACAAAATATTATAGTTCATATTATATTTACAGGTCTTGTGTTTTAATTAATTTATTTAAAAAAAAGAATTACATTGAAAACTGAAAGTCGAATAGGAGTTTAAGCTTCATGTGAGTAGCTATTAGCGTACAAATAATTAATTTTAACTCTAAATATTTAATATAGATAATTTAATTTTTTTAATAAAAATTTTCAGTTTGTCCTATACTAGTATGCGGTCATTTGTGGCGCCAAGTCCAAATGATTTATAAAATCGTCAAATCAAAGTTTGGCCTCGGCAAGAAAATTTGGTCATATGTGACCCCAAGTCCGAAAGGGATAATGGGGTCATATAATTTTTTCCGAAACCCTAGGCTACTAAGATAAAATATAGCATTTAAAAGTATAAAACTTCAAAAAATTTTTTTATACAAAGTATTTAGAAAAAGTACATTTAATGAATATGTCACAAAAAACAAACTTTTCTCGAGATCCGCAAAAAAATTGTAATTGTAAAAAAAAATTTAAGATTCACACAGTTATATATTATATATATTAGATATATTTAACGAAACTTTTAAGTGCCAGATCTATTTTTTAAAATTTAAAAATGGAGTTTTCAAAATTTTATCAAAAAAAATTTCCATCTTTGTTGGTCTCATTGCGCAATATGTTAAAAACGTGGTGTGAGTGGTCAAGGGCAGAGCCTACGGTCAAGCTCGAGTACTCGAGCTACCCGAGCTACTCGAAGCTCGAGCTACTCGAGTAGTTGATGAGCTACTCGGGCTCAACGAGTAGCTCGAGTAGTAAAAATTAGCATTTTTCATGTTTGAAACCATGTAAAAAGTTAAATGTAGGTATATAGTATAACAAATGTATACTTTTTAGAGTCGTATAGATACCAGGAATATCATCGTTAAATTTCACTTGAATCGGAGTGTCCCACTGGCGTGGGCAAACTACTACTCGAAAAAGCTCGACGACTTTCCATACAAATATATGAAAATATTAAATTCATAGATGTTTGACGTCATTTAAGAAAAAATTTCCAAAAAGACATGGTATGATTTTACGTATTTTGAAGTCAGTTATATTGGTAGATTAGTCTCCTGAAATATTGAAGCACTCTGATAAAAACTATGGAGTGGGCTAAGTACTACTCGAAAAAGATCATCCACGTTCCACCCAAATGTATGGAAATAATGTTCTTCGTATATGTTTGATGCATATTTACAAAAAATTTTTCAAGAACAGTTGGAAAAACTTTCAGTATTTTAATCTGAATATATGTAGAGGATATGTTTTCAAAATTTCAAAGCATTTGGACAAAAATGTTGGCGTGTGGGAACAACTACTCGAAAAAGATTAGAAATTTTGCAAAAAGTGTAAAAAAATAAAAAAAAATTTTTTTAATTTTTTCACTGTCTGTAATCGACTATATTCAGAGATTACTCATAGTGTTCTCTTTGTATATGCAGCTCTAACGAATGTAATTTTTTATTACGTCGTTGTGGAAAATTTTCTGGAAAATATCATCAAACTTCAAATAAGAGCATATTTTCACACATTTGTATAGAAAGTGGCCAATATCAGTCGAGTAGTGCTATACCGACGCCACAATTTTGGTCGGAATGGCTTAAAATTTTTTATGAGTAATCTCTGAATATAGTCGATTACACGACAGTGAAAAAATTAAAAAATTTTTTTTTTTTTTTTTTTTAAACTTTTTGCAAAATTTCCAATCTTTTTCGAGTAGTTGTTCCCACACGCCAACATTTTTGTCCAAATGCTTTGAAATTTTGAAAACATATCCTCTACATATATTCAGATTAAAATACTGAAAGTTTTTCCAACTGTTCTTGAAAAATTTTTTGTAAATATGCATCAAACATATACGAAGAACATTATTTCCATACATTTGGGTGGAACGTGGATGATCTTTTTCGAGTAGTACTTAGCCCACTCCATAGTTTTTATCAGAGTGCTTCAATATTTCAGGAGACTAATCTACCAATATAACTGACTTCAAAATACGTAAAATCATACCATGTCTTTTTGGAAATTTTTTCTTAAATGACGTCAAACATCTATGAATTTAATATTTTCATATATTTGTATGGAAAGTCGTCGAGCTTTTTCGAGTAGTAGTTTGCCCACGCCAGTGGGACACTCCGATTCAAGTGAAATTTAACAGTGATATTCCTGGTATCTATACGATTCTAAAAAGTATACATTTGTTTTACTAAATACATATGTTTAACTTTTTACATGCTTTCAAACATGAAAAATGCTAATTTTTACTACTCGAGCTACTCGTTGAGCACGAGTAGCTCATCAACTACTCGAGCAGCTCGAGTAGCTCGAGTAGCTCGAAGCTCGAGTAATGGGGAGCCCTGGTCAAGGGTATAGAGACGAAAAAATGATGGCTTTAATTAATTCTTAAATTTAAAAAATTTGCCGCCAAATTTCACGACCTAGTTTTTTTAGCACGAAAGGGGTATGGGGCATTTGCTATTTCTTAACGAGTTTTTATTCGATTTTGAAGTTATATAGCTTTTTAAAGAGATAATTTAGTACTGAAATTGACTCATTTAACAACTTGTCGAAAAAATTAAACTGTAGAACGAAATTTTCGTACAATCTGAAAAAAGTCATAAACCAATCGCGTTCAGGCAATTTTTATTTTTTTTTGATTGAGCCAAAACTTGAAATTTTCAGTCGCGTTGGGGCACGTCTAAATTTTTTTTTATTGACCCAAAACTTTTTCTTTACTATTCGCATATTTCTAGGGGGTGAGACTTTAAATTCAAACACTTTTCTCCTCCTCCATACAATGAAGGCCACCCTAATGTCTATGTTCATTTAGCATCGGAGTCGGATTTAGGGTAGGTGTCGGATTTGGAATCAGAGTCGGACCTTAAAAATTTCATCAGATGGAGTCGGAGTCGGAGTCGGAGTTGGAACTTTTTTTACGACTCCACAGCCCTGGTTACGGCAAAATAAGAAAATCAATTGGTACAACGGACGCCACAAATACCGAAATTTATATTAAGGAGTATTTGCAGGCAAGACTGATTCTTTTCATAAGACAACAATATCTGCCAACATATTTTTGGCCCGATTCGGCATACGGTCACTACGGTAAGAAAGCACTGCAGTGGAACAATAACTAATTTTTTGTACCAAGCCGTGCAAATCCTCCAAACTCTCCGCAGCTAAGGTAAGTGAAGAGATACTGGATCAAAATGTGGAAGCTTTTAAATGGAGCTGGACTATATATATATATACTAGCAGATTCCAGCCCTCGAAATTCGAGTGCAAATTCTAGGAAATTTTATTTTTTCATTAAATAAAGTCCCTATAAGTATGCTAATCTATTATAGCCAATTAACAAATCAACACAAAAAAACAAACTCCTTTTTATTACAAACACATTAACAAATTTAATACACACACACATAGCATTGTATAATTTTATGCATGTGTTAGTAGCAACTTTAAATGCAATTTACCCAAAAATAAAGGATAAATTTAAAAATCTGTAAATCTGCAAACCGGCTAAAAAGAAATACCTTTCAAATAATCTACGTTTGGTCAAAATTGGGATAAAACGGTAGAACAAAACATCGGTCACAAGAAATCGCCTAGCCTATTAATATTATAGATATAATATTTAAAAGTATAAAACTTTCAAAAATTATTTTATACAAAGTATTTAGAAAGAGTACATTTACATAATATTTCACAAAAAACTAACTTTTCTCGAAATCCGCAAAAAATTGTAATTGTAAAAAAAGTAAAGACTCACACAGTTAATCTCTTATATTTAACATAACTTTTAAATGCCAGATCCATTTTTTTGAAATTTTGTTTTAGGAAATTTTTTAAAATATTAAATTGAAAATTTTATCAAAAAAATGTCCATATTTGTTGGTCTCGTTGCGCAAGAGGTTAAAAATGTGGTAATAAAACAGTACTTCATGTCTGAGTGGTCATGGGTATAGAGACCAAAAAAATTATGGCTTTAATTAATTTCTTAAAGTTAAAAAAGTTGCTGTCAAATTTCACGACCTATTTTTTTTTTTGGGCACAAAAGTGGTCTGGGGCATTTGCTATTTCTTAACGATTTTGAAGTTATATAGCTTTTTAAAGAGATAATTTAGTACTGAAATCAATTTATTTAACAACTTTCGGAAAAATTAAACTGTAGAACGAAATTTTCGTAAAATCTGAAATAAATCATTTTCCCCATATAAACACACTTGAAATTTTGAGTCGCGTTGAGGACCTCTAATTTTTTTTTGATTGAACCAAAACTTGAAATTTTCAGTCGCGTTGGGGCACCTCTAAATTTTTTTTTATTGACCCAAAAATTTTTCTTGGCTAATCGCATATTTCTAGGGGGTGAGACTGTAAATTCGAACACTTTTCTCCTCCTCCATGTAAGAAGGCCACCCTAATGTCTATATTCATTTAGCATCGGACTCGGATTTAGAGTAGGAGTCGGATTCGGAATCAGAGTCGAACCTTAAAATTTTCAGTAGATGGAGTCGGAGTTGGAACTTTTTACGACAAAGTAAGAAAATCCATTGGTACAACGGGCGCCAAAAATACGGCAATTTATATTAAGAAGTATTTGCAAAAAAGACTGATTCCTTTCATAAGCCAACAATATCTGCCAACATATTTTTGAAAGCTCTGCAGTGGAAAGCTCTGCAGTGGAATAATAATTAATTTTTTGTACCAAGCCAGGCAAATCCTCCAAACCCTCCGCAGCTAAGGTAAGTGAAGAGATATTGGACTCTTGTGAAGAGCACGAAAATCGTGTATCAAAATGTGCAAGATTTTAAATGGAGCTGGACTATACATATATATAAGTAAATATATTATGTTCTGTGGTTCCTAACAGAGGCAAAGGTCCATAACAAATTCTCTCCAATCGGTCCTTCTGGATGCAAGGTTGTTTGTTTCACTCCAGCTTAAGCCGCTTTGAGTCATTTCAGCTTCAAGTTGCCACCTCCAGGTGTGCGATGGTCGCCCAACTCTTCGTGTGTTTCCATGCGGATTACAATCTATAGCAGCCTTTGCCGTGTCGCCATGTGGTCTGCGGAGCGTGTGACCAATCCAGCGCCATTTACGATTTAGAATATCAATGTGGATTGGCGTTGGTATGTTTGCTCCCATAATTCGATATTGGGAATCATTTTAAGCCAAAAGATTTTTAAGCTTCCTAGCAGACAGCGGTTGAATACCTGTATACTGTTAATATCGTGCGATGCCGTGGAGCTGGACTATCTTTACCAACGAAAACCACTAAAAAAATTTCTATTCGAAGGGTTTCCATACAAAGTCCTTAAGTAGCGATTAGAACTATAAACAATAAATTTTTTTTGTATGCATTAATATAATTTCAATTAAAGAAAAAAAAATCAAAACTCTAGGTTCAATCGTTTCCTTATTATAACAGTTTGTGCAAGTAATGTTTTTTTTCGATCTCATTCCTTAGCCACAGCTAATATTTACCTGATGATTAAAGCTGTAAGAGTTTGCTTTTAATCAAGGGTAAGTTAGTTTTTTACATGAAGTTTTATGCAACTCTGGTTTCTAATGACAATTTTCCCCTTCATACTAATAGTTTATTGCAGTTTATATTCTTTATAATCAGAATTAATATTGTACTTTGTTATTTATATTTTTTTTTTGCACATTTTTCAACAAAAAGTTGTGTTTATTTATTGTTGAAAAAAATTGAGTTTTTCCTTTTGCATTTGTGTATCATACAAAAAGTTTCAACTCTTATGAGTTAAGTTGCAAAATTTTGCATACCTTTTTACTTATTTTTATTTTTTTTATTTATATTCCTTCAAATCATAATGATATTGTTGTGTTGCCAAAAAGTTTCTTCTCTAGATGGGTGTAAGTAAGTAATATGAGTATGAAATGGAAAACTTTTTAATGTGTATTTTACTTAAAAATGAACAAAACAAAATGTATTTTTCCCTTTTATTGCCTTACAAAACATATTTTCGGGGGTAATTTTTGTTTTTTTTTTTTATGTATTTGTCTAAATTTAAGGAAAAAGTTTGCTTGATTTAGGTGGTACACATAAATAAAATGATTAAAGGGAAGTAGTTTCTCAAATCAAAACTTTACAAAAGGAAAGTTTCTAGTACGTTAGTTTTATTTTGTTATAAAAACATTGATTATATATAAAAAAAAACCAAAGAAAAGAAATTTGATGTGAAGAAAAAAAAATGAAAATCACTTGGCAGCGGTGGGATTCGAACCCACGCCTCCGAGGAGACTGGTGCCTTAAACCAGCGCCTTAGACCGCTCGGCCACGCTACCGTTATACGAAAAATCTTGCCAATTTTCACTTGCAAACGAATTAACAATTTATTGCCAATTTTCTTTGCTAAATGAAAAATATTATTTTCAATCATATAAAAATATGAAATTGCTCGTGGGTTATGAGCTCAAACTATAAAATTTTAAGAATTTTAAAATAGACAGCTACATGTTGTTTAATTCTACTAAATGTGTATTTCTTTTTAACATAAATGTATTAGGTTGGAATTTAATTTGAAAACTCTAATTTATTGGAATTGAAATGAAAAACAAGTATAAATTGTTTACTTTAATCGATAACATTTTATATATTGATCCCTTACTAATTTAAAACGTGCCAGATTGAATCTTTGTTGAAAAATTTCTTGTCAAATATATGTATATGAGTCATCGTCACCCTCAGAAGACTTAGAGAATGCTTACAAAATTTATTTATAAGCATTTTATTTTCTTAATAATTGAAAAACAAAACTAAAGATATTTTTAAAATCATATCATATAATGAAAGTGTATATATATAATATTAAAATATAAAAGATAATTTAAACTACCGAAGGCGAATTGCGGAAAATTCCTATATTGATCTCTACACCATGCTTTTGCACAATAAATGAAAAAATTTTTTGACCTTTTGATATTATTAAGAAAAAATAAATAAATAAATTGTGATCAGAAATTGGCCAAATACAAAAATCAGGATATATATTAATAGACAAATTAAGCAATTTATAAAATAAAATTCATAGTATTGCAGAATTTAGAATATATTGATTTATAAATTATATGTTGTTTGAAAAGTATTGAAATTATTATTATTATTATGTTTTATTAAATAGCTATCACAAAAAGAACAAATCTTATGAATTACAGTGATAGCAAGTAACATTTGTAATACTAACATTGAGTTACAGTAAATTTCGAGGTTAATAAAAATAAAGTAAATTAACCATTAAAATTAACATAATAATGAACATAATAAAGTTGACATTTAACATAGATTCAAACAAAAATTTTTTTAAGTTCCTTTTTGAAAAGTAATGCGTTGCTTTGTACTTGGATATATGATGGTAAATTGTTCCAAAGGCACGTGGTGTAGTTGAAAAATTGTCTTGTAGACATTAGATATTTGTATTTTTGTGATATCAAATTTCTTCCACGAGGCGATTGTGCAAAAATAATTTTGTTAAAAATATATTCTGGGTTCTTCAGATAAATAATCTTATGCATCATTAAAAGGCTTTTATATTTTAGTAAATCTTTAAAACTTGTATTATGTAACTGGTATGTATATGATGATATACTATCTCGTCTACCTCTGTTGAAAACGTATCTGGCTATATTATTATATATGACCTCGAGGCGATTAAAGTCAATAGTGTCGCAATTTGCAAACATTTCACACCTGTACAGTAGAACTGGTATTAAATAGGTTTTTGTCAAAAGCATTCTTATTTCAAACGGCGCACAGTGGCGCCCGTAGAGCAAACGAGGTTGCAAAAATCAAAATTTTCATTTACGCCGACGAAGTTTTGAATAAACCGATGTTATAGGAAACTTTTCAACAATTTCAAATATGCTACTGTTAATAATATCACATTTTTAGTTTAGAAGATATAACCGTTCAGAGTTGACCGACTTTCGGTTTTCAAAAAAACACACAATTTTTAGTCAATTTGTTGCGATTTCAGGAGTAATATCACGAAAAATAGGTATCGAATCGCCTTATTTTTTGTTTGTGTTGATTGATGTATTTATTAAATGTATAATGATAAAAAAAAATTAACTGTTTGCTTTGTGTTTCTCCTGGTAAATCACTATTTAAGAACTATCCATTTGTTCACTATTTTTCAACTTTGACGGAAAATAAAAAAAAATCTATATTTTTCTATATTTGCCATATTTGCAAAACATATTCTTTGATTATTTCTTTACATAATTCAAAAGGTTTTATCTGCCCGTACGTGCCCGTTTGGCTTCTAGAGGTAAAAAAGGTTAAAAAGACATGGTTGCAGAAATTGTATGGCGTGCATCCCTTACATGTTTTGACTGACAGTAGTTTGATCTAATAGTTTGAAAATTGCATTTTAAGTCGGTTGTCTACCTGTGAGCCTCTGCCAAAGTCTACTCCCAATATTCTGTTACAGACACAGGATTCACACAGAACTAGTCATTGAAATTCGCAGGTACGCACCTCACTTAAAAATTACTTTGGATTACAAATGGTCAAGAACAATATTGATTTATGGTCCCTCCAGATAGGCACAAATCTTATTTAGACACGAGCATAATATCAAAATTGCATAATTCAGCCTAAATCCATATGTATGCAGGGAACAGGTAAATTTTTAGGCATGGTATCATAAGCCTATATATTGCAAAATAAGCATAATGCCTGGATTAGTCTACGACTGAAAGTTGGCGCAACAAGTACTGAAGCCATGGCGTTAAACAATTTAAAATTATTTGAACTGTTTAGAAGGTCAACCACACCAAAGTTTTTCACGGAAGCTGCTTTAGAAGAACTTGATAGCTTATACGGAAATATTGAGAGAAGCGAAATTATAAAAAATAATTTTTATCTGATATATGCAAATATTAAGGCAAAATGGGTGAAATATAATCGAACCATTCAGAACTCCAACTCCAAATACGAGGACTGGCTTAATGAAGACACCATCCTGGATATATTGGCGTAGACAAACCCACCACATCAACGAGAGGAGCAAAAGGAAGGCCAAAAAAAAAGTATTGAGGAGTGTTCAATTTTCACAAGAAAGAGGAAACTTACCGATGCCACCAATGACTTGACTACGAAGCATTTATCGGACGCGCTGTCTATTAAATATACAAAGGATAGTGAAAGAGTTAGGTCGCAGATTACAAAATCTGTTGCTGATGCAAGCCCACTGCGACTAAAAAGCATTAAGGAAAGCATTCCCACGCCCACAAACGCACACATTAAAAAGTATGGTTTCGAAGAAGCCTTGGCCTTGTTTGTGGGCTTACAACTTTCCAGAGAAAAATATGAGATACTACGGGCATCCTTGATGTGACACGGGGCTGACGTTTTACCAGGATACAAGCATATTACGCAAGCCAAAATAAATTCACGACCACTGCATACGGAGTTTAGGGAAGTCTCTGTGAAAGCCAATCTGCAGGATCTCATGGGCCATACAGCAAAACGGTTGTTGGAGAGTCTTCCTGAAAATGAGGTAAAACTTCTTCTTGAGAAACTGACATTGATCAGCAAATGGGCTGCGATGGATCATCCGGACAAAGCGTTTATAAGCAAAGGATATCTTCCGATGACGCTACAATATCGGACAGAAATATGTTTATGGCATCTGTTGTTCCTTTGCGGCTAAAATCTGATGTTTCCCTACACTGGAAAAATCCACGTCCGTCATCGGCAGAACTCATAAGGACCACGGTGAAGGACATTGAAGAACAAATAAGCAAGATTAAGCCTACAAAGCTGCAAATTGGAGAAGGATAATATATTGAATGCAATTACGAGTTCGAAATGACCATGCTTGACGGAAAAGTCGTAAACGAACTGACAGGAACAACCTCAACATTGTCATGCCCGATTTGCAAAAAGAGTCAGAAGAACTTTGGTAATTTAAACGATTCTACAAACGAGGAGAATTACGAATATGGAATGTCACCATTGCACGCAAGGATAGGGTGTATGGAGTTCTTGCTCAAACTGGCGTATACTCTAACACAAGAGGAAAACTTCGATGAAAATACATCAATAAAGGATAAGGAAAAGATCAGAAAGAAGCAAATACAGGATACTTTTTTTAAACAAGTTGGACTAAAAGTAGACTGTCCCAAGCACGGATACGGTAACTCAAATGATGGAAACACTTCTAGGAGATTTTTTGAAAATGATGAGGCAGTAACTAGAATCACTGGAATTGACAATCAAATCGTGAAAAGATTGGGAACGATCTTGAATGTTTTAAACTGCAAAGAAAATGTCAGTTCTACAAAATATGGAGAATATGCATCGAAAACTGCACCTCTTTTAGCAGAAATGTATTTACAGAAGAAGTTGACCCCGACCGTCCATAAAATATTGGAACATGGCAAATATATAATTGAGTACCAGTCTTTGCCAATTGGAGAGTTTTCTGAAGAAGCACAGGAGTCTCTTAACAAATTTTATAAAAAATATAGATTGCAGAACACATTCAAAGCATCAAGGGTAAGGCAAAATGAGGACCTCTTCAACATGTTGGCAGCATCTTTCGATCCACTTATTTCTTCCCTGCGGCATGTGAAGACACGAATAGAGTTAGAAAATAATTATAGTTTAGAAATGATTAGTCTTTTAGATATACCTTCTCTTACGAATTGTGATGAATATTTTACAGAAAATTGAAAAAATAAATTTAAAAAAGAAGTAATTTTTTTTTAATTTGTTGGGTAATAATTTAAATCATAAAACCCTAAAGAAAAAAAATAAAAACAATCTAAAAATGTAAAAATATTTTTTTTTAGTTACCATAAAATAGATTTTCTACAAATTTTAAATTTGATAACCCATAAGTAGGCCCCTACAAAGCGTAGCACGCACCCTCATTTCATAGGCCAAACGCTCATTTCATAGGCTGAACAGTTGTCTATCATATGCTGTTTAAACTGTTCAATTATGTTATTCGGTTCAAAAGATATGATTTTTGCAACGAAAAAACTCAAATGGCGCCACTGTGCGGCGTCGATGATTGCACACCCCACAAGTTTCTCAACATCCCATGAACTTTACCAGCTGATATATTTATATGGTTAGACCAAGAAAGTTCAGCATTAAATGTGATTCCCAAGTTCGATGATGATTGAACAAAGTCGATTCTTGAGTTGTTAATATGTAGAAAAATATTGTCATTCAGTCTTCTTTTATTACTTCTTGAAATGAAAATACATTTTGATATATCAGGGTTTATACATAAGCCATTTGTACATGCCCATTTATAAATATATTATCCAAGTCACTATTAATACAGTCAGTACAATGTTGAACATTTTCTATTCTGCTGCTTAAATACAACAGTACGTCATCAGCATACATTTGTATGCCACAGTAATTCAGAATCTCAGGCAAATCGTTAATATACACAAAGAAAAGCAATGGACCAAGAATAGACCCCAGAGGCACACCTCTGTCAACATCCGCTGCTTTAGAAGTCACTCCATTTAAAGAAACCACTTGTTTACGATTAATAAGGTAAGAGGAAATAAGTTTATTAGCCGAACTTGAGAAATTAAAGATTTTCTCGAGTTTAGTGAGTAGAATCGAGTGATCAACAGTATCTGAGGCCTTACTGTGATCTAGAAGCACAAGAAATGATATTCTTTTCCAGTTTTGATCTAATTTCTTCCACTACATCGATAAAAACCGTAATGCAGCTTCTGTCCTGTCTAAACCCTGATTATCTATCCGTAAGGAGATGTTGATTCTTTATATACTCATTCATTTGCCCGTACTTAAGATTTTCAATAACCTTGGATAGAAATGGTAGTATCGCAATAGGTCGGAAGTCGCTGTTATTTTTTGGAATAGGAATGATTTTTGCTTTCTCCCACATATCAGGAAAAATTGATTTTGTTAATATTGTATTAATTAAATACGTAAGAAATGGTAGAAGTTTAGGAACGACAATTTTTAAAAATCTTTTATTAATTTCATCTAAGCCCACAGCATTTGACTTAATTGATGTAATACTTTTAAGAACTTCAGATTGATCCACACATCGAAAATCAAAACAGTTCTCAATAGGCACAGTATGAATTTTTTCGTACTCATTTTCAGTTGGCCTATTCACTTGGCTTTCGACAAATTTATTGTTTAACTTATCAACGTCTACATCAGAACCAACAGTGCAAGGATTTCTTTTCCCAATACCTATTTCACGGATCTGTTTCCATTTTCTCTTGCTATCAATAGCTGAAGAGAATTTCTGTCGATAATAATTGGATTTTGCAATATATATGCAGTTCATAACTTCCTTTCTAATGGATTTGAGCAATGAATGTAACTGAGGCGTTTTAAATTTCTTCCAACGTTTATATGCCAGATCTCGTTTATCAATTAAACGTAAACCAAGGAGGCTGTATAGGTTTAAGTGTTCTTGTTTTTTCAGGCACAATTTCATAAAATATTGTGAGAAGGTTATTTTGAATGAAAGCAATTTGATCATTAACATTCTCAAGACCATAAATTGAATCCCAATGATCGCAATCAATACGCTGGTTTAACGCTGTATAGTCAATGCCACGAAAATCTCTATAAGTGTAATGTACATCTTCATTGTTAACATAGGTATGATATATCATAAAAATTAAGTCATGCTTCGAAAAAACAGGGGCAGAAAATTGATCGTAAAGCAGTATTTTGCTTTTATGATTAGTAAAGAATACATCAAGTAAACTGTTCGAGCCACTTGGATAATGGGTTGGAACGATCGTATTAACAGGCAAAAGACCGAGCGTTTGCATGGGCTCTAAAAGTGACTTATCAACTAGCAGGTTACTATTGAAATCACCACAAATGACTACATCATTGTACAATAAGGACAGAGATTCAATTTTATCAAACAAGTCTTTGGTATCAATAAAGTTATACGGTCGATATACGCAGGAATTTAATTTTTAATTTAAGAAAACGAGTTTTTAAAAAAGAAAATAATTTTATTCCCGAAAAAAACAACTTCACTCAATTAGGCATTCTACCAGACTGACTTTACAATTCTTTTCTTTTACTTATTTGCTAAATGTCTTTTTTGCATAATTAACAATTTTTATTTTATTTACTAATTTCTTAAAAGTGTGTAATTATTGTATTGTCATCAAAATAATATTTTTTATATTGTGAAATCAATATAAAACTGTTTATTAAATAAAATTGAAACTAGACTGTTGAATAAACAAAATTAAATTAAAATTATGGATTAAATCAAATTAAAGTGAAATTGTTGACAATGCAATAATTAGGGTTCACTAACATTACCAATGTTATTTAAGAATTCGTCGAATTTATCTAAAGTTTTGGTAGTATTTATATATGTAACTCAGGGTGATAAGAATTTTTTTCTTTATCCTTCGTGTTTAATTCAAGAAATAGGTACTAAGTCTCACTAGTAGGCTCTGATCTTAGCTTTACACAACAATTTATCTCCGTTCTCACCAGCGTTTGCTATCCTATCAGCACGAAATAGTTTAAGTCCCGTCAAATTGAAAATTGAATCATTGACTGAGGAATCGAACCAGGTTTCAGATACGCAGATGACGTCAACTCCAGAGGCAACAAAAATATATCTAAACTCATCTATCTTGTTATTAAGTATTTGCGCATTTATATGAACAATTTTGAGTCCAGATTTTTGTTTCGCCAGAATCCTTACCATGTTAAAAACGTTATCTTTGGAACTATAACTATTACCATAGATCATATATCACAGATTTGAGAGCAACACAATTGTATGTTATTGGAATAAATGGTAATAAGAAATGAGCAAAACTAATACAAATTTTAAAATTAATAAAATAATTGCAAAGAAAAACAAGTTAGAAAATTATAGTCGGTCTAGACCGACTATACGATACCCTATACCATGCGTTTAGAGACCCTATCTCTTAGGCCCAACTAACTGGACATAGAAAATAAGCAAAAACCAAATTTGAGTGGGATTTTTATTAATTTTTTTGGCTGCAGATATGAAACAGTTTATATCGGATGCTATATCTATATAGGGACTTGGTCCAAAAATGGACCGATCCTGATCATGTTTGGTAAAGTCTCTTGTATTTTGCAAAAATATATACAAACAAAATTTGAGAAGAATCAGTGCAATATTTTTGTTTTTTAATAGATTTAAGTGAAGATCGGGAAGCAGCTCTATATGGGGTCAAAGGGATCATTTTTGGACTACTCATTAATGGATGTAATGAACGCATACAAACCCAATTTGAGTAAGATCTATATGACAATTTGGATCTTATGGCAATTTATGTCGATTTCATATGGGTAATTTGTATGGGGGCTAGGTCTGAACATGGACCGATTCTCACCAATTTCAATAGCGTTCATTCCATGGCCGATAAAAGCTTATGTACCAAATTTCATCAAAATACATTCATAATTGCGACCTGCAGTTTGATTACAAGCTTTACATGGACACACAGACGGACGGACGGACGGACGGACGGACATTGTTAAATCAACTCAGAAAGTGATTCTGATTCGATCGGTATAATTAAAGATGGGTCTAGGTCAAATATTTTTGGTTGTTACAAACAGCAGCACAAAGTCATTATACCCAAACCACATAGTGGTATAGGGTATAAAAATAATACGTATTAAAACTGCAATAAGAAAAAAATTTTGAAAGTCGTTAACATTTATTTGAAATAAAAATATTGCTATTGAGCTTGATTAATTCCTAACTCAATCATTAAAGTGATTAAGTCTGAAAATAAAGATGTAAAGATCAATTTTTTTTTTACAAATATTTGCATCTTTTCCAAAACTATTAATATACCTATGCCGGGTTTCTCAATGTATCGTCAAATTGGCTGTTACTTAACCAGGACATAAATTTATTGTACCGATAAACTGCCTGTTAACAATTTTGGTTTTCTCAATGTACCGACAAAAACATTATTTTCAGTTGGCAATGCCTCTCAAAATACGTATGAAAGTTGGGAGAATTATTTTCAGTTGGCAATGCCTCTCAAAATTGATATGAAAGTTGGGAGAATAATTTATCTGTACGATAAATAAATAATTGGCAGATGAGTGCCGGTTAGCTTTGCGACAAAATAGAAGCAAACCAGACATTGAGAAAACCAAATTTCTTTAATCGGCAGTGTCTCGTTGGGATAAAAGATAATCGCCTATTGAGAAAACGGGCACTAGTGTATTTTTTTTAGTCTACATAGACCCACTTTAACCTCTTACACGTATTTATTATATTTTTTTGCACTAAATCACAACATTTGTGCCAAATTTTATCAAATTCGAGGAGAGTTCGGCAGAAAATCCTTGTTTTCTTCGTTTAGATCCTATACCATGGAGTATAGTAGGTCATTAAAGTTTAAGATTCTAATCTAATATCCATATTGAGCTTTCGTGGCAATCTAATTTTTCGTCAACAAGGTTACCAATTTTCAATGTGCCCATAAAATAGCTTTAAATGCCTACGTCAAGAAATTCTTTATAAAAATTCTAACGTAATTTATGTGAAGCAAAATTTTCTTCTAAATATGCCTCCATTGCTTTCTTTAATCATAAACCAGCAGTGCATCAGTAAATAATGACATAGCTGGCTAGAAGTAGAAGAACAAAATTAATGAACTTTTTCCGAAAAGCCAAACAAATTGATATTCTGTACTTTAAATTCCTTTTGCACCTTCAAAACTCACGTATGTCATTTTTTCTCAAAACTTTTCTATCTTTTTGTACAATTTTTCATGTTTTTGTTTTTTTTTTTTTTTGGTTCACACAAAACGTGATGTGAAATAGTAAAATGTACAGTTCTTATTTCATAAGTTGCATAACAGGAGGGAAGTATATAAAGCTTTTAAAAGAGTTTGTAACATTAAAATTAGAAGATTTTATTAAAGGAGTTTTTATCATTCAACTTTTAAACACAATAAAGGAGAAATGGAGACTACACGGATAAGAAAGCAGCTGGCATAAAACCGGGTTTAGACAAGGTATTGTTCTGACCTTAATCTGGATGTTGAAATAGATGGACTTCAAATATACTTATATACAAAAAAAAAAACAAGATAAAACTTTATTCATTATAAATCGGTGAACATAACATAGACGTTAATGGTTTTAAAGAGAAATACTGGATTCGTAATCTTTACAAGTTTAATATTTACCTGAAATTCAACATTTCTTATTATTTTGTAGTTAAATACTGATAGTGCAAATAAAGTTCGTTTCAACTGAATTTTTTATTTGTTACGGTTGCATAAACCTTTTGCAATAAAAGCTAATCTACTCTTTAGACAAAGTATATTGTTAAAATTAATTAACAAAGGATAACATGTTCTTCTCTCTTTGTTTTTTTTATGTTTGAAGAATATAATTTGCCGGACCACGTTTTATGTCCTTCGTTAAAACACTTTTTTTTTCTCAACGCAACTTTATTATGAATTATGTTTCAGTTTTAATCGAATTATAAAAGAGTGGACATAAAAATAATACAAATGTGACTTAATTTAATTCAAAAGTGCAGAGAAAATATTCTAACAACTACAAAACCTTGCGTAAGTTTTCATAAGTTAGGAGATAGTTTCGCATAAGATGTTTTTTAAATATTAGAGTAATTACATTTGAGGCCGTGGCACAGTGAGTCAAGCATTGAATTAATTGGCCGAAGCCTAAGCCATTAATCAGATCTAAGACAGCCAAAATGTTAGAAAGGAATTTTGAAAATTTTTTTAATATGAGAAAAAATAAATTATCACTCCTGATAAATTATCACCAGCACACATTGGGTTCAAGTGGTGCCAAATTGGCGTTTAATTGAAATTTAAAAATCAAGTTTTTGTAATTAAATTTGATATCGGGTAAAAGTAGATAAAATTCGGCATCACCAGTTGTCAAAATCATTCAGCTAGGTTGTTTTCTTTTTTTTTTACAGTGAGCTGTCAAATTTAGCAAATTATTGCTGTTTTTGCGAAAAGTGGAAAAATTTAAATTCTTTACGATTCAAGTGCTTATTTTTTTCATTAAATCTCTCAAAAGTAAAACTTTTATAATGGAACTGTCACCATCAGGTATTTTGATATAAAGTATATACTTTTTTGTTTATAAATATTGTGCGTAAATATATTTCAGTTGACAGCATGATTACGAGAGAAGCAAAAACATATTCTTTGGAGTTTGGGTTGTTTATAATTCATGGCTGGATTCGAGATTTATTGAATGCCTTCTTCACAATTGATATAAAATTCCTATTAGATACTCTAACCCATAAAAACAAAGTCTTTATTAAAACTCTTTATTTCCTTACGGATATGAGCTTTGAATATCTCCGTGACTGTGGCCACAACAAGTCTATGGACAAAGCTTTAGATCGATCGGATGAAGGGAAATGGGGTTTAAATCACTCCGTGAATGTGCGTGACTAATCGTGACTGAGCGTGACTACCCCAAAATTAATCTATAGTCACAACAAGACTATGGACCAAGTTTCAGATCGATCGGATGAAGGAAAATGACATTTAGATCACTCCATGTCTGTGCGTGACTATGCGTGAATGTGCGTGACTATGTCAAAGTTAATCTTTTTTCACAGCAAGTCTAGCGACCTAGCTTCAGATCGATCGGATAAGGGGAAATGGGTTTTAGATCACTACGTGACTGTGCGTGACCATGCGTGACTGTGCGCGACTAAGTCAAAGTTAATCTTTTTTCGACAGCAAGTGTATGATCAAGTTTCAGAACGATCGGATATGGGGAAATGATTTTAGATCACTACGTGACTGTGCGTGACTATGCTTGACTGTGCGTGACTATGTCAAAGTTAATCTTTTTTCACACCAAGTCTATCGACCTAGCTTCAGATTGATCGGATAGGAGGAAATGGGTTTGAGATCACTACGTGACTGTGCGTGACCATGCGTGACTGTTCACGACTAAGTCAAAGTTAATCTTTTTTCCACAGCAAGTGTACGACCAAGTTTCAGATCGATCGGATAAGGGCAAATGACATTTAGAACACTCCGTGACTGTGCGTGACTATGCGTGACTGTGCGTGACTGTTCGTGACCTTGTCAAACTTAATATTTTTTCACAGCAAGGCTATCGACCTAGCTTCAGATCGATCGGATAAGGGGAAATGGGTTTTACATCACTACGTGACTGCGCGTGACTATGCTTGACTGTGCGTGACTATGTCAAAGTTAATCTTTTTTCACAGCAAGTCTATCGACCTAGTTTCAGATTGATCGGATAAGGGGAAATGGGTTTGAGATCACTACGTGACTGTGCATGACCATGCGTGACTGTGCACGACTAAGTCGAAGTTAATATTTTTTCCACAGCAAGTACACGACCAAGTCTCAGATCGATCGGATAAGGTCAAATGACATTTAGAACACTCCGTGACTGTGCGTGACTATGCGTGACTGTGCGTGACTGTTCGTGACCTTGTCAAACTTAATATTTTTTCACAGCAAGGCTATCGACCTAGCTTCAGATCGATCGGATAAGGGGAAATGGGTTTTACATCACTACGTGACTGCGCGTGACTATGCGAGACTGTGCGTGACTAAGTCAAAGTTTATCTTTTTTTCACAGCAAGTGTATGGACTAAGTTTTAGATCGATCGGATGAGGTGAAATGACATTTAGATCAGCCCGTGACTGCGCGTGACTATGCGTGACTGTGCGTGACTACCCCACAAATAATCTTTAGTCACAACAAGACTATGGGCCAAGTTTCAGATCAATTGGATGAGGGGGAATGGGGTCCACCCACGACAGACAGAGAGTACGAGTTAAAAGAAAGAGTTAAAAATCAAAAAGAACAGATGAAGAAATAAAAAAAATTCTGGTTGAGACAAAAGAGAAAGAAGTGGCTTGATTGAAGATCAGCCAAAACTGGGATTTGTTAAGTCTAGCGACGGGAATACCGCTAGACGTTTTTCCAGAATGCGGAAATTTCTGCTGAAATTACGAAAGTGGACTTAGCTCTGATAAAAAAATTAATGCAATACTGATTGTTGTTTCTTGCGTTCATGAGATTCATTTGGAAAATTTTCGTACATTTGCTCACAACACAGCTATATACTTTGTTGAAAAACATCCGCACGAACTTTTACCAATTGGAGAATTGTCGGAAGAAGCTCAATAAGCAGGAAACAAAGATTTTAAAATTTATGGAGAGAAAACTTTGCTCGTATATGCAGCCGGGAAAAGTCCAATGCAGATATTTTCAATAGCTTTTTCATAAGATCTGATCCATTTATATCAAGCATGAGCAAGAAATATGAGAAAAAAAATAATTTATCAATTTCGGAATTAGAGTTATTATTTTTGACAAATAAGTATAACAAAAATTATGATAAAGATGATGGTAATGAAGACGGCGTTAAAGAAGATTATGATAACGATGATGATGATAATGAAGTTTATGATAATTGGGACGAGTGTGATAATGCAGAATTATACTAACAGCAGATTCGAGCGCTCGAAATTCGAGTGCAATTTCTAGGCAACCCTATTTTTCAACACCTATTTGGTTTATTATTATTGTGAATGAAGATAAACTCATTAACAAATTTAATAAACACACACATAGCATATGTATAATTATATGTATGTGTTAGTAGCAACTTTAAATGCAATTTACTCAAAATAAAGGAAAAACTTTAAAAATCTGTAATCTGGTGAGCAGTTAAAAAGAAATGCCTTTGAAATAATATTCGTTTGGTCAAAATCGGGATAAAACGGTAGAACAAAACATCGGTAACAAAAAATCGCCTAGCTATTAATATTATAGATATTTAAAAAAAAAAAACAAGTAAAAAATTATAGTCGGTATAGACCGACTATACGATACCCTATACCATGCGTTTAGAGACCCTATCTCTTAGGCCCAACCAACTGGATATAGAAAATAAGCATAAACCAAATTTGAGTGGAATTTTTATTAAATTTTTTGGCTGCAGATATGAAAAAGTTCATATCGGATGCTATATCTATATAGGCACTAGGTCCAAAAATGGACCGATCCTGATCATGTTTGGTAAAGTCTCTTGTATTTTGCCAAAATATATACAAACCACATTTGAGAAGAATCAGTGCAATATTTTTGTTTTTTGATAGCTTTAAGTGAAGATCGGGAAGCAGCTCTATATGGGAATATAACTAAGAGTTGGCCCATAGGGATCATTTTGGACTACTCATAAATGGATGTAATAAACTCACATAAACCCAATTGTCCTAAAGGGATTATTTTTAGACTACTGATTAATGGATATAAAAAACACATACAACCCCAATTTAACTGAGATCTATATGACAATTTGGATCTTATGGCAATTTATGTCGATTTCATAGGGGTCATTTGTATGGGGGCTAGGTATGAACATGGACCGATTCCCACCAATTTCAACAGCGTTTATCCTATGGCCAATAAAAGCTTATGTACCAAATTTCATCAAAATATATTCATATTTCCGACCTGTAGTTTGATTACAAAGTTTACATGGACAAACAGACGGACGGACGGACGGACGGACGGACATCGGTAAAACGACTCAGAAAGTTATTCTTAGCTGATCGGTACAATAAAAGATGGGTCTAGGTCAAATATTTTTGGTAGTTACAAACAGCAGCACAAAGTCATTATACCCAAACCACATAGTGGTATATGGTATAAAAAATGTTTATCATCAAAAATAAATGTTCCATGAATTTGCGAAGAAATTTTTTCAATCCGAACTAGACTCGCGTTTAAAATGCTTTTTCTGTCAATGAAGAACGTTGTCCTTACAATTTATTTTTGATTTATGGGAATCAAATGGAGGCATTCGTTACCAAATAGCGGTTTTATGGCAGAAAACATATCAATTCCATGTATTGAGCGCTTAAAAAGTGACTTGTTTGAACATTGTCTTGGTAGAGGCAGTGACTTTTTCTTATTTCTAGAAAAAATGATGCTGTACAATTCCGTATTGGTAATGCTTGGTAATTGTCAAACTAACAATCAAACATAGTTCACTTTCAGATAAATCCCGATGACGATCTAAGAATATAAATTTCCGTACAGTATCGTTGCTTTCTGGTACAACAAGCTTATTGGGACTACCTTCACCAAATTCGTCCTGTAATGAACGACAATCATAATTGATTTTTTATTTCGGAATATTACTCATAGCGAACAGTCGATATTTTTTTGTGCTCCATATAAAGTGAAAAAAAAAACATTAAATCCAAAAGAAAAAAATCCAAAAATATATTACGAAAAGTATTAACAATATTGTGTTTAATTTAAAAAAATATTAAACGAAAAACCTTACAAAATAAAAAAATAAAAAAAAAAAAAAAATAACCTTTGCATACAAATTAGAAAAGTTGAAAAAATCAAAAATTTGTTTTTAAATAAAAAGAAAATAGAAAAATGAGTGAGTGTAATCAATGCAAAACAACATTACCAGCAAATTTCGTAAAATGCTTCGGTTGTCAGTCGAACTACCATTTCTCTTCATGCTGCTCTCTATCTGAAAATACATATGCAAACATCAACGCAGAACGTAAAGCCACTTGGAGATGTCATATTTGCAAACCAAGGAAAAATTCTAACAACTCCTACCATATTGTATTTGAGTCGAAAACCCAACAAAAACAACCACGCAGAGAAGATAATGATGGTGACGATGTTGAAAATGAGGATGCAAAACGTTTTAAAGATCCTGCTAAGATAAATGATGTTAACAGTAGTCTTGGTGCTGTAAAATCGGACGTTATGATTCTGAAAACCGAATTCACATCTATAAAGTCAGATATTGGTGATATTAAAACTACAATTCAACAGCTAGCATTTACAATAAACCAAAACAATACCCAAATGAACAACAACATACAAACTGCCCTTGCTAGCATTACTACCTCCCTCTCTACCTTAACATCACAAGTCAGTGAACTTTGCGAAAAAAACAAAGAAAAAGAAAAACAAATGCAAGAAATGGATAATCGCATTCACAAATTAGAGCAACAAGTTATAAACAAGAGCATCGAAATAAAAAATGTTACCAACCAAGATATCTCTGCAAATGAAGCTCTTAAAAAAATTTCTTCTTCGGTTAATGTAACAATTAACGACAACGACATTAGCAATGCGTATAGGGTAAAGAAATCTGACAAAATAATTGTCGAATTCTGCTCCCTAAATAAAAAGAAAGAACTGCTAAGCAAAATTTATCGTCATAGAGTTGATGCAAACATAATAAATAACAGTGATGGATACATATATATCAATGACCAACTAACAACGCACAATCGCAAACTTCTTTGGCTTGCTAAAATAAAAGCAAAAGAGACTGGTTGGAAATTTGTATGGGTACGCAATGGCAACATTTTTGCTAAGAAAAATGAAATATCGAATCCCATTATTATTTACAACGCATCTGACATTGAAATGTTAACATTAACAATTTAAAAAAAAAGTGTTTTTACACACTAAAAAAAAAAAAAAAAAAATAAATAGATAAATATACATAAATATAAAACAAAATGAATCAAATCCAAAATCAATCGTTTTATAATTTTAATGAAATCGAAAACAAATTCTTAAGATATCCCGCAAATATTATATTCATGAATATTAGATCACTTAGGCTTAATTTCACAGCTTTTTTATTAAATATCAACACCATTATAAACAAAATAAGTATTATTGTTCTAAATGAAACCAACATAACAGACGACGAAAATCATTTGTTCAATATTAATGGTTTCAATGCTGTTTTTCTAAACCGAAAAGGCAGGGGAGGAGGAATTGCTGTATATATAAAAGAGAATATTAATTATTCAGAATTTCTCTTACAAACAAACTCTTTTGAAGCTGTACAAACCGATCTTCACATAGAAAACAAAACAATTACTCTTCTTTCAATATACCGACCCCCATCATACTAACAGAAAACCTCACAACAACAAAATATATAGAAATGATTTCGTCGAATGGGTTACAATGCATCGTCAAGGAAAGCACAAGAGAAGATTTGAAGAGAAACACAGGCACATGTATAGACCATATACATGTTAGAAGCAATAAAACAACACAAGCATATGCTGCAATTGTAAAAACCACTATCTCTGATCACTACTCATTATTTTGTTGTTTATATCAAGAAGAAAGAGAAGTAAACCAGAGTAGTCAAAATAAAGCTCTATGTGGTGCCCAAATAAACAATTATAAAGTGAATCAACAAATTAATGATAAGAACTGGAATGATTTAATAAATAAAAATCTTGATACTAACGAATTTTTTAATGAAATTTATGAAACTTTTTGTAATATTTACGAAAAAGCTAAAACAGCGAAAAAATCAAATAAAACAAGAATTTCAAATCCATGGATGAGTGAATACCTAATTAAGTGTTGTGATATTCGGGATAAACTTTACAGCAAATGGTATAATAACAGAAATAATAAACAATATGAATCTGAATATAAAAAATTCCGAAATAAATTAAATAAAAAACTGAATTTAACCAAAAACAATTATTATAAAAATAAATTTCAAGAAAACCAAAACAATATAAGAGTTACGTGGCAACTTATAAATGAAATTTTGGGTAAAAAAACTAATAACATTGATGATACAATTATTAGAAACTTTAAAAATGAAAATATTCTTAATATAACAAAAAACTTTGCAACAAATTTTAAAAATAATGTCGAAAAAATAATTCATATCTGTGATATCAAAACATTAAGTTATACAAATTTTGCAATTGAAAACTCAATCTATATTTCACCAACAAATGAAAGGGAAGTATATAACATTCTGTATAATTTAAACACAAAAAAAGGTGCAGGTATAGATGGAATAAGATCAAGAGATTTAAAACTTAATGCAGGTGTTATGACACCAGTAATAACTGCATTAATTAACTCGAGTATTTATACTGCTATTACGCCGAACTTACTGAAAACTTCAATTTTAAGACCAATATTCAAAAGTGGTACAAAAAGCGACTATAATAACTACAGACCGATATCCATATTACCTGTTATTGAAAAAATTTTAGAAGAAATAATAGCCAGAAGACTCACGAACTTTTTGCAAAAATATAATATTATAAATCCAAACCAATTTGGCTTCCAAAAAGGAAAAAGCATAAATAAACTTCTAGGAAACTTTACTAATTATATAAATGGATGCTTGAGCAAAAAAAAACACTGTTTGGCATTATTTATTGACTTTAGTAAAGCCTTCGACACTTTGTCTCACAGCAACTTACTGAAAATATTATATAGAAACGGAATTAGAGGTAACTCTTTGAATTGGTTTAAAAACTATCTGGAATTGAGGTCATATCGGGTTAAAGTCAGCAGCACATTGAGCAGTGAAGTAACATCCAAATACGGCGTTCCACAAGGATCGAAATTAGGTCCTATTCTTTACCTTATCTATGCAAATGATATGCTAAATATCTTGAACAATAGCACTGCATTTGCATATGCAGACGATACTGCTATTATTGTGGCCCATAAAAACATAGAGACTGCTAGCTCTATGATGCAAGATGAGCTCAACAAAATTGCAAAATGGTGTCATGACAACGGTCTGATAATCAATGCAAGCAAGACCAAATTAATGCATATTAAAGCCCCCCATATAAGATATACTAATATTAAACTGAAATTTCATGACACCAAATGTCTCCACAAAGCAACTTCAAATAACAATTTCCCAAACGATGATACATGTGCCACCAACATCGAAATCGTAAGCAACTACAAATATCTAGGAGTATATGTTGATGATAATTTTAAATGGCTAACCCACATTAAACACCTCCGTAAAAAATTACGGAAAGCATCATATAGCCTTTACCATCTAAGCAACTGCGCCAGTTTTAGCGTGCTTAAACAGGCATACTTTTCATTAGCCGAATCCTACATCAGACATGGAATAACAGCATGGGGAAGTTCCACACATTGTAGATCTCTACAACAAACACAAAACCAAATATTAAAAATACTAATAAAAAATAAACAACACAATAATACATTAAACTATGATATGATATACAACAACACCTATTTCAATTTACCGAGCAACACACCAAACAGCAATTCGTCAAACAACAACCACATACAAAACAGCTTGATCATCAATACGTTAAGCCACAGCTCATCAAACAACACCAACATGAGAAATAATAATAATAACACAACTCACATCAACTTACTGAACAACACACCAAACAGCAACGCAAACTTTAACAATATAAACGCCAATTCGTCAGACAACAATCACACACAAAACAACATGAACATCATTACGTTAAGCCACAGTTCATCAAACAACACCAACACACCAAATAACAATAACACATCAAGAAACATCAACCAAAGTAACATCTATACAAACAACAACAATTTACCAAACAACAACTTATCAAACACCAACAACCACAGCAACATCACCACTAATTTAAGAATACTTAATATTAAAAGCATATTTTATACAACTCTGATAAATGAATTCTATAATGACCATCGCTTCCTACAAGTTATCGACCACGCGCATAACACTAGGCTTCGAGCTGATGGAAGATATAAAGTCGAAAGCCATCGAAACAATTATGGCAAAAACACCTTAGCCGTTACCTTACCCAACATTTTCAACAAATTGCCACTACATTTATTAAATATTAATAATTTTTATAGAAGAAAAAAACTTATTAAAGAACATTTCCTTTTTTCACAATGAATTTATAAACTAATTTAACGGCTTCGTGGGATTATATACATACCTTAATTGTAATTTAAATTGTCTCAATAAATATGAATTAATAAAAAAAAAAAAAAAAAAAAAAAATTTCGGAAAATCAGCCAAACACGCTGGACTGGGATGGCGTTGCATCATTAAATATCGAAGTGAGTCGATCGGTATACTGTTGTTGAGTTAATTCACTTTGAAAGTCGTCAAAAATCATCGAAGGAAAATGAGTTCTGCTGGTTTGGCTGCCATTCCAGAAGGCTTAAGTAGAGACTTATGTCTCAATATTTAGGTTTGTATAAGTTAGTTAGGCCCAGCCTTTGAAATTCGAGTGCAAATTTTAGAAAATTTTATTTTTTCACGCTAACCAAATTAAGCCAATTCACAATTTTACACAAAGTTTTTAAACACACATAGCACTATATCCTTTTTAAACTCTTTCATTTAACTCATACTCTCTGTCTGTCTGTCTGTCTGTCTGTTTGCCATGGGTGGACCCCATTCCCCCTTATCTAATTGATCTGAAACTTGGCCCATAGTCTTGTCGTGACTACACGCGTGGTCACTCACAGTCACGGAGTGATCTAAATGTCATTTCCCCTCATCCGGTCGATCTCAAACATGGTTCATACTTTGACTTAGTCACGCGCATTCACGCATGGTCACTCACAGTCACGGAGTGATCTCAATGTCATATCCCCTCATCCGTTCGATCTGAAACTTGGTCCATACACTTGCTGTGAAAAAAGATTAACTTTGACTTAGTCACGCGCAGTCACGCATGGTCACGCACAGTCACGGAGTGATCTAAATGTTATTTCCCTCATCAGATCGATCTGAAACTTGGTCCATACACTTGCTGTGAAAAAAGATTAACTTTGACTTAGTCACGCATAGTCACGCACAGTCACGGAGTGATCTAAATGTCATTTACCCTCATCCGACCGATCTGAAACTTGGTCGATATACTTGCTGTAAAGAAAGATCAACTTCGCGCAGTCACGCACAGTCACTGAGTGATTTAAAACCCTTTTCCCCTAATCGGATGGATATAAAATTTTGTCCATAGACTTGCTGTGGCCACAGATTAATTTTAAGATAGTCACACACAGTCACGCACAGTCGCGGAGATATTCAAAACTCATATGCATAAGGAAAGAAAGATTTTTAACAAAAACTTTGTTTTTATGGGTTAGATTATTACCGCAGTCGTTTAGTTGAGCTAAAGTTGTACTTCAAGTTTATTGGCTATTATATACTTCAAAGCTTGAGCTCAAATTCGTTTTAATTATAATGTCAGAAAAAGTTAAGATTTTAAAACATAAAACTGGCCAGAAATCTTTGAGTTAAAAATTGTTGACTATTTTTCTATACGAATTTTGCAGCTGCCTAATATTGGATCACGAGCTTTAACAGATTTCTTTTCATATCGGTGGATCCATTTACAATAGCCAAAGTTGTTTAACAGTTTTAGCTACCAAACACTAATTAGAACGATATGTTATTTTAAATTGGAGCTTTAGTTCTTCACTGACTTTGTAAGTAATTATAAGGATCTACAATTAAAATCGAGCGGAAATGTTTAACTTCATCCTTGGAATTACAGTACATATTGAAGTTGCTTTAAATTTTACAATGTGCCCAACATTTAAGAATTCTTTAGTCACTGTTACACTCATATTTAGCACGCAGTTACTTTATGAAAGTTATTAGAATTCTATGAATGCCATTAATACCTCCAAATCAACATTACTTTGTGCATTGATTAGTAGAACAAAAACAAACAAAAAATAAAAATAAATTAAAACTTTCCTTTTTCACAACCCAATTTACCTGTTATCTTTCTTGTTTACCTTTGTTTTCACCTTATTACTGTTGAAATCTTATTTACATTTTAATCTATATTGAAATAATTTTCGTTTTCATCTTTGTTGAGATTTAAAATGGGATTTTTATGTTTATTAAAAAGTTTTCAGTTCGTAGCTTATTGCCGCGGCTTTTTCCAACATATCCAATGACTTTGCTTTTTATAGCCAGGATTTTGATTTTAAATTACACTCTCAGGCAACACAGAATGGCAGTTAAAGAGCAAGAAGCATAAGAATTTCATATTTTAATTTCATTCCAAATGGAACCCCAGAGAATTCGCAGTAAACAATAAGAAGAAATAAACAAAATAGGTTTT
The DNA here is from genome assembly GCA_963682025.1 of Cordilura impudica. Taxonomy (NCBI): domain Eukaryota; kingdom Metazoa; phylum Arthropoda; class Insecta; order Diptera; family Scathophagidae; genus Cordilura; species Cordilura impudica. The sequence goes on along the minus strand of OY821521.1, from coordinate 157,002,963 downwards.
TGTTTAAATTGTACACACATTAAATGAGGATTAAATTTGTAAATAACTATTACAAAGGAGGATTAATGGTCGAATCCTCAAATAATGTGTAAGAGAATTAAAATTGTTAAATTCTATTTGCAAGAAAATGTTGTACAAAATTAAAGTTTTATGATATTCTGTAGTTATACTGGTATATATAACGATGTGTTGGCCAAATGATGCATGCATTTCAATAAAAATTTTTTCCACAGTCTGTCTGTTCCTTGCACTATGCTAAACAGGGTGGCATTTATTACTTGGCTACTTTGGTATTTATGACATAAAATTTAAATTTATCAGTTAGGTTACTTGTCTGATAAAATTTTAAAAAATTTTTCAAATGTTTAGAAATTCCAAAAATATCGCAGCGAAAGGCAGCTTATAGGTAGAAATACCCTCTTGAGGACGTGATAAGAAAAAGTTAGTTTCCATTCTGTCATTATATATTCTATCATTATATATCAGTAGTACTGATCTTGATTTGGACCCAGCTGTATGTCCATATCGTCATAAATTTGAATTTATGTGCATTCGGTTTTACTAAAAGGAGCTGTAATTCCAAGATCTTCCATTTTGGGCATTGTTACGACTAACTCAGCTACTGTTAGTATTCTCAATAAAAAAATTACTGTTGATATTATTGAACTGAGACTCCCTTTATCTCTCTAATATTCAGGATAGAGTTTTAGATTTGTGAGTGGCGCAGTTGTTGCCAACTGAATTGTTGTTAAAACTGTTCCATCGACTATTGCTTTGTGATAGCTCTCAATTTTCTTTCTAATCAGTACATATTTTGTGGTAAAATTTGCTTGTTGCAAAAAATTGCGGTTAGGAATATCGAAGTCTTAGATGAACCAAATTCTATACTCGATTATTGGTTGCAACGTCCTTAAACAGGTGTATTTTTTCAAATCCCTTATTGAACAAATGTTTCTTATACAGCTACCAAAAATAGTAACTGCTAGTAACTTCAAGACATTGTCAGAACACGCACTATTTTAAGAAAAGCCTACTCTTTAATAAAATTTGCTTCCTTGAGAACAGGCACTTTTTAAAAGAAAAATACCTTTTTAGGAACAGCACCTTTTTTTTTTTTTTTAAAAAAAGACGTTTATTAAGTTAATTTTTTGACAAATTAATATTTTTTAGGAAACCGTACCTTTTTTTGTGAAATGGTAATTTTTTAAGATGCGGTTTTATCAGAAAAATATATATTTTAAAGAAAATATTTTTCTACGAAAATTTTCATATATAATAATCTAACTTATAAAAACAAAGTTTTTATTAAAACTCTTTCTTTCCTTATGCATATGAGTTTTAAATATCTCCGTGACTATGCGTGACTGTGTGTGACTATCTTAAAATTAATCTTTTGCCACAACAAGTCTATGTACAAAGTTTCAGATTCATCAGATGAGGGGAAGTGGGGTTTTAATCTCTCCGTGACTGTGCGTGACTATGCGTGACTGCGCGTGACTGTGTCGAAGTTGATATTTCCTTACAGTAAGTATATCAACCAAGTTTCAGATCGGTCGGATGATGGTAAATGACATTTAGATCACTCCGTGACTGTGCGTGACTGTGCGTGACTAAGTCAAAGTTAATCTTTTTTTCACAGCAAGTGTATGAACTAAGTTTCAGATCAGTCAGATGAGGGGAAATGACATTTAAATTACTCCGTGCCTGTGCGTGACCATGAGTGACTGCGCGTGACTAAGCTAAAGTTAATCTTTTTTTCGCAGCAAGTGTATGGAAAGAGCTTGAGATCGATCGGATGAGGGGAAATGACATTAAGATCACTCCGAGACTGTGCGTGACCAAGCGTGACTGTGCGTGACTACCCCAAAATTAATCTGTAGTCACGACAAGACTATAAGCTAACTTTTAGGTCAATTGGATAAGGGGAAATGGGGTCCACCCATGGCGGACAGACAGACAGAGAGTATGAGTTAAAAGAAAGAGTTTAAAAAGACCAAGCAGCTTATCCACTTTATCACATATTTCGTATCCCAAAACTTGTGCAGCATAAGACATAATTGATCGAGAAGCAGGATGAAATATGCTTAGTTTATTCATTTTTCAGCTTTATGGGTGATTAATATGTTTTGACCACGTTATGTTTATTGCCAATTTTGATGTTTTTAATTTATTTGTCAAATATGTCTTAAAAGATAAATTATACGTTATATCTACACCAAAACATTTATAAGTGTAACGATCTCGATATTTTCACCTCCAAAATGTCCATTTAAGAGTTTGGAAATTGTTGTGCCCGATCTAAACACAATTTTTTTAGACTTATTGAAGTTACCTGTCAAGCTCCACATTTGACAGTTGTAGATTCCTATAGAGAAGGTACTATTTTGAAGAAAGCGTACTTTTCTATTTAATTGAAATGTTGTTTTTAAAGAAAATTTATTTTCTTAAGAATATGTCCTTTTTAGGAATAGGTGTTCTTTTTTTACAAAAATACTTTTTTAAGAAAAAGTTCGTTTTGAAGAGAAGGTATTTTTTTTTTTTTTTGAGAAATTAAGAAAATTTATTTCGTTAAGAAATTCCACTTTTTAAGGAATGATACTTTTGTGAGACCAGATACTTTTTTAAGAAAATGTACTTACTTTCAAAAAATGTACTTTTCTTAACAAAAACGTAAATTATTAAGAAGAGGTAGTTTTTTTTTTTACATAAAAACACTTTTTTAGGAAAAGGTAAATTTTTAAGTAAACGTGTTTTTTTTTAAGAATAGGTAATTTTTAAGAAAATATACTTATATAAGAAAACTAGCAGATCCCAGCCCTCGAAATTTGAGTGCAAATTCTAGGAAATTTTATTTTTCACTTAATAAATTATTTTACAAGACCCTGAAAGTGTGCTAATCAATTTTAGCCAATCCACGATTCAACAATTTTTAAATATCGATTGCGTTATTGGTTTATGTCCAAAATTATATTTCAATGTTATTGCTTTATGTACAAAATCTCAATTCAACACAATTATTATTGTGATTGAAGAAAACAAACTAATTTTATTTTTAAACACATTAACAAACTTAATTGTTTTATTTTATTTTATGTATGTGTTAGTAGCAACTTTAAATGCATTTTCCTTAAAAAAAATATACAAAAATTTTTAAATCTGTAAATCTGGTGGATAGCTAATAAAAATACCTTTCAAATGAGGTATGTTTGGTCAAAACCGGGATAGAACTGTGAAACAAGACATCGGTCTTTTGTGACCGCCTTACCTATTAATATAATAAATATACTTATTAACTGTGTTAAGAAATTAAATTTTATAAGAAATGGTGCTTTTTAGGAAATTGTACTTTTTTAAGAAAATTTACTTTTTTAAGAATATTTACTTTTTTAAGAAAAATATACTGTTTTAAAACAAGTTACTTATTGTAGAAAAGATAATTTTTTAAGAAAGGTGATTTTTAAGAAATTGTTGGTTTTTAAGAAAACTTTTTTATATAAGAAAATATACTTTAAAAAAAAAAAACTTTTAAGAAAAAGTAATTTTTTTAAGAAATTTATTTTTTTAAACGAAGTTTTTGTTTAAGAAAATTTCCTTTTTTAATGGTATGTTTTTTAAAGAATATTTCCTTTTTAAAAATAAACGCCTTTCTATTTTTCTATAATGGTACATTTTTTAAAAAAAGGTGGCTTTTGTAGAAAAGGTGCTTTTTGAGACAAGTTACTTATTTTATGTAAACCTTATATGTTAAGGAAAGGTACCTTTTTAAGAAATGGTAGTTGGTTTTAACTAGGAAAAATACTTTTTTAGGAAAACGCCCTTTTATAAGAATAGGCACTTTTATATTAAAAATTGTCTTTAAATAAAATTAGCTTTTCAAGAACGTGTCCATTTTAAGAATATGTTCTTTTTAAGGAAAAACCTTTTATTTATGAGTGTGATTTTATGAAAAAAAATAGGCCTTATGTAGAAAATACCTTTTTGTAGAAAAATTACTATTTAAGACCAGGTTCATTTTAGAATGTTAAGGAAAGTTAAGCTTTTCTTAAAAAACATATTTTTTAAAAAATTGTTCAGTTCAGTAGTTTTTATTTTCAATCAATTAATTATTTAATTACATTATAGTAAATTAATTTACAAATAAAGGGAGTATAATAAAAAATTAGTTATTATGGGTTGGTTTTTCATTAATCTTTTTGGACCTCAAGCAGAATTTAGTCATCAAAACGAAAATGTACTTTTTTAGAAAACCTACTTTCTTAGCAAATGTACTCCTAACAGAAATGCTATTTTTTGTAAAGAAAATCTACGATTGAAGAAAAGTTTTTTTTAAAATATGGAATGTTTCTGTTTAAGGAAATTTATTTTTTTTAGTTATTATATTAATACTAATATATTAGTTATTATATTAATTCTAGTGCATTTCCACGCAACTTTATTTTTTAACTTAGCCAATTCACAAATCAACACTATTTTGGATTAATATTATTGTGAATGAAGAAAACAAACTGATTAACAAACACAATAACAAATTTAATAACCACACACATAGCACATGTATAACTTCATGTATGTGTTAATAGCAACTTTAAATGCAATTTGCTCAAAATAAAGAAAAACAGAAATAAAAATCTGTAAGTCTGGTGTACAAGTAAAAAGAAGTACCTTTCAAATAATATACGTTTGGTCAAAATCGAGATAAAATGGTACAACAAAACATGGTCACAAGAAATCACCTAGCCTACTAATTTTATAAATTATGAATTATGCATCATTGATGAGCATAACTATAGATAAGGATAATTTTTTTTTTAAATCAATGTCTTATGCAATCATTCAATATTTTTCTCAATAAATTTTATTTGGATACGATTTGATCTGTGTTTTAGTAGGAAATAAATAAAATATGTTTTACAATCTGGAGGTTCTATGTTGGCTTTTATATGATCTATAGTTTTGAGTGTTATCGTAGCTAGTTTGTTTTTTATCACTGTAGTTGTGTACTTTTCTATTTTGTCTAATGATTGACATCATTTAATAGAGTTTTGTTATTTTAGAGAACATTTCTTTGCGATATAATGATATTGAGACAGAGAAGTTCCTCGTCTCACCTTGATCAACTATGTTAACTTTTGTTGGTCTTGCTTAAAAATCTTCTAAATTCAACTGCTGATTAATAAATGTTAGCTTACTATTCATACTGCAGTAACTGCTACAAATCCAATTACATTCGAAATAATAAACTTACAACCCCCACCCTACTTCCTGTCATGTTGTCTTTACATTATGTGCGTTCTTTTCTTTTTTTTGCTTTTCTATCAACTGTTGATAGACTCCCCAAGGAATATTCCTTAACCACTGAAAATGTATTGTATTATCTTAAGTTGTGGTTGTTGTTGTTGTTGTTGTTGTCGGTTCGCCTAGTGATGTCCTTTTACACTCCTTATTGTTTTCTTAAAGTTTTCGTTTTCGTTTTTTTTCATTTTTCTATTTGTTTACAAAAAATATTTCTTTTCTTTCAACGCACAGCTCATTATTTTCTATTTTCTGCAAAATGCAAGACGAAAAAAAAAAAAAATTATAAGAAAAAATTATGATTGTAAATTGTTTGTTTTAGACTGGTGGAAGGGAAGTGGGTAAAATTGATGTAGAGTATCGTTGGATACGAAAAATAATTTTGTTTTCTTAGTATGATATAGGAAAAATCAGAAATACTTTTGAAACAAATATGCGTGCTTTTTATAAAACTAACAATGTACCCTATTTTGTGCCAGTTTTGTGTTAGTTTTTACTAAAAACCAATGAAGGCTAATTCATCTTTATAACTCTCAATTGACAAATGAATTCTTCACAAGGAATATTGTTTCAAATACCAAGAGAACGGTCTAATGATCGATTAGATAAAGTGATTTTTGGCGATAAACTCACATGCCATAACAAATCGTTGCAGCAGGAAATTATGATACTACTGTAATTTTTTACGTATCGCGATCAATGGTTTTTTTCATAATGACTTAAAGGACCCGTCAAAATTTTACCTTTTCTCTATCCAAATTGCAAATGCTTTAAATATTTTTGAAATTATATTAAATTGTAGGGTATTGAAAAAAACATATATATACAAAAAGAAAATTGGTTAAAAGAACTGTACATGTCATCAGCATAAAGTATATGAAAATATTGGTATACGGACAAGTACGCGTTATATTTGTTTCTGATGCTGTTGTTGCTTAATGTCGAAGAGGTCACAATTTCTTATTGAATTTCTGTTTGTCTGTCTGTCTGTCTTTCCTCCTTGGTGTGTATTTGTCATTGGTTGTTTGTTTGACAGGCGACAATGCATATCGCATGTACAAGTTAAGTGCATAAAATGAATTTGCAATAAAAGTATATTTACATTACACTGATAGTTGCCATATTTATAAGGTTAATAGAAAGTAAAAGGGCAAGCTTTGGCTGGAACTGTATTCAATTAAAGTTATTAAGAGCCGTCTTTTAACACAATGAAGAGATTTTAAATAATAATTTATTTCTTTTAATCATTAACATCCAAAATTTCTATTCACTTAATCAGACTTTAAAATAAGAATTTAAGATTCCTTAATAAATCTTTCAACTTTGGTTATCAACAAGTAGTTCCTTCTGAGGCAGCCGCCTTTTTTCCATTTCTTTTTCTTCAAAGTTTTATATTTTTTCCTGACAATAAAATATTTTTAAAGAAAAAGGATTTCATAAAGTTAAGTTTGAAATAATCTTATTCATTATTTAACAAATATTACAAGAAATTTCTCACAAAAGCATTTAAAAAGAACGAAAATATAAACCCCGTAAATTTTTCGAAATGATTTTAAGTCAACCAATTACATTGTACACCAGCCATTATGCGGTTGTGAAATTCCAAGTGAAAGCGTTAGGCAGGCTGGTGAAAGCGTTAGGCAGGCGTTAGGCAGGCTGTATTTTTTCCTTAAGTTGATAGTTGTTTGTTTAGTTTTTTTGAGCTATAATTCAGCAAAAATTGCTTCAGCAAATCTAACTTAAGTAATTTCATCGATTGAAATCTGAAAAAATCTTAATTTTTCCGTCTTTATTTTTTTCTTCTTCGAATAACATAACATATTCAGGGCGTATGATTACATTGGTCTACAAATTAAAAAAAAAAAATTGATTCCAGAAACCAAGCATGTTTTCTAACTAATCTGGGTGTGCTGAATTCGAATCTGGCATAAAAACGTCTTGTTAATTTTTTATCGCATGCTGGCAATACTGTAAAACAGTCAATACTGACACTACAATTTCACAATTATTAATTTGACAGAAGCTCACATTCATTCTAAATCTTCATAACAGTAGCGTTTAAGCATGCCAGGGAGATCATGTGTTACCGATTCAAGCTATTTGTGCTTTGTGTGTGGTGAATATTTGGTTGAAAAAAAAAAATGATATGCAATATCAGAATCATTAAAATATACATATTTACATTATTTTGGTTTTACTGTCAGAAAATTGGACAAACCGTGGACACCGACAATGTTTTGCAGTAGTTGCAGAACTGTTTTGTTCAAGTGATCAAATGGCAAGAAGATCTATTTGCTTACCCGAATGTCCCATCGGTTTCGAAATCAGTTCGACGTCCACCAAACGATCCATTACCAGTTATTCCCAGTGCAGTGAGTCCGAAATATCTTTCACCAGTAATGGTAGTTTGTATGAGGCTGATGATGAACGCAATTTAGTGACTCAAGCTGAGCTGAATGATCTAATTCGGGATTTACATTTAACGAAGAAAGACGCAGAATTACTAGCTTCACGCATGCAGCAGTGAAAACATCTTGCAGTTGGGATAAAAGTAATAATCTATAGATGTAGAAGCTTGGAATTGGCTGCATATTTTGAAAAGAAACACTCTATTCCATACTGTACTGATGTTTATTTCAAAAAATGAACCAGCCATATGACAGAACTGAATGGAGATTATTTATTGTTGGCTCTAAGTACAGATTGGAGGCTCCTCTTTTGCATAATGGTAATGAATAGACCTCGGGTTATGCATATTTGCATATTTTTTTTTGGTTTAAGATAGGTAAATTCTGATGACACCAAGGTTCGTTTTATCGGAAATAGAGTTGAAAATGATATGCATATTTAATTTTTTTTTTGCATATTTGCAAATATATGCCAAAATATGCAAAATATGTATAATATATGCAAACTATGCAAAAAATATGCATAGTATGCACAAAATTTGCAAAGTGTGCAAAAATATGCAAAATAAGCAAAAACATTTCTATATTAAACAAAACCAAAAGTAATATAACATCGATTCAGAGGGTGGTATACGTATTGAGATTTTATTAAGTATTGACAGATATTAAATTAAGGCAAATGATACTTAATACATACGATATTTTAACAATTATTCAATATATTTGGTACTACAATACACAATCATAATATTCTCTAAATTATTAATTAAGAGGCTTTGACGTATTTCTCCAAAAACCATTTTGTAAGCGGAAAAACTTCTTTCACGTCACAGGAAGTAATTGGAGCAAATTCATATTTAATGATATTTTCATTTGTGACGGGTTCAAATCCAGCCAAATCTTCAGTATTGAGATCAAAAATATTATTTATTTTTGAAATGATATTAAAATCTGGATTTCTCTTCAAAATCGCTTCAAATTTCTATTTTAAATCCATTCCGAAACACCAGTTATGTTATGAACAATATCTTCGGCTTCTTTAATTAAATTCATAGACTTTGCTAATGCTAAACCCCTCGCTTCTAAGGAAGTTATAATTTCGGCAACTCTCTCGAAATTCGATTTTATATATATAAAATCCCGACGTTGTTTGGGATTTTTGTCAGTTCTTTTACCAGCTTTACGGATTCAGCATTTTCTGTGTTAAGTGTTTCAAGAACCTAAAATGCAAATTTAGAATTTGTTTCTTTACTAAACCAAAGTAAGTGCATATCGTCATTGTCCAAAATAATGGGTTATCGGATGTTCCATTATTTTGCAAGAGAGCCAAAATGTTGTTTGTTGATATGCCGTAGCACAATATACGAATGGTGTCGTTTACAAATCGAGAAACAGTGGCATTATCTAATTCCTCCAACTGTTTAGACGACAATAAAAATGAGCATGAATATTCCTTTTCTCTCAATGTTTCTAAAATCAAATTAGCGACATATCGCCCTGGCTTGTCCCTTGTTTCGTCCACTGATATCCAAACGCTTTCGTCTTTGATACTGTCACGAATTTTTTAAATTGATTGTTGGTAGCATTTATCCAGTAGCTCTCTCTGAGAGTACTTTCATCTGGAATTAGTTGCCCTGTGTATATTTTTTTTTTAATTATTAAACGTAGCATTGCTAAGCACATTCCATGGTATATTTCTCGCAAGCAGCGCAGCACATAAATTCGGTTTAAATTCATTGTTGGAATTTTCGGAAAAGTTGCTGGACGTGTTGCTAGAAGTATGCGCATTTTCTTCGTTGTTGTTATTGGATGCTTTTGACCTTCCGTACAATGAGGTAATAATATGTTGCTGCAATTGAAATTTTTTTTTTCGCAAGGAATCTAAAATATTAAAAATATTAATAAAATTTGAACGTCCTTTTAATTTAGCAATCAGGCTTATTGCAATCAAATATTTCGATTTAGGAACTCGTAAAAAATTTTAAAATTGGTTTGCATCAGTCTGAATATTTAAATTTCACTTTTTTGTCACAAGTTGTACAAATTATGTTGTTTCCATAAATTTTAAAGCACTTTATGGGAATGCTGTTAACCCATTTTCCTACCAAATTTTTCTTAAATACACAATATCACAATGGTAATAATGAAAAAATGATACAGAAAATTGTATGACTAATATTGTAAATTATATGAAATCTATTGTTTAAATTTTGTTTAAATTATATAATATTTTTTTAAAGTACGATGTATAAATCATAATGTTAAACTTAATATTTACCGAGTGGAATTCAATTTGTCGACGAAATTCGTTTGTGTATATTTTGCATTTTTGCATATTTTTTGCACATGTTGCACATATTTTGAATGTTTTTGGCATATTTTTTTTGCATATATATTTTACATATTTTCGATATGCATCAAAATTTGTTATATTTGAACGATAAAACATTTAAATACAAAGTTTGATACCAACCTGGCGAAAAATAAAAAATATGCAAAATTCCGAGGTCTAGTAATGAAAAACCATATATACCAGTTGCTCATGCCATTAATACAAAGGAAAATTACGAATTAATGGCTGAAATTTTGACATTGCTCAAACAAATGGAAGATCTGTGGTGACCTTAAGGTGTGTGTGTGTCTAAATTTCTTTGTATATATAGCATAGACCATCGCAAATATGTAACTGTAAGTTATTCTTTTTCAGGCCAATGTTTTGCTGACTGGAATGCAAGGAAGTTTCACAAAGTATTGTTGTTTTTTTGTCTATAGGTAGTCTCGCTACATGTCATCATTACGTCAGAATAAGGTGGCCAAAAAAAACTCAGTATTCACCAGAATAACAAAACATATCAAATAAACCATCAATTGATCCAAATGACGTTCTTTTTCCGCCGCTGCACATAAAATTGGGTATTTTTAAGAACTTTGTCAAGGCTGTGGACAAAAACGGTGGAGCATTTAAATATTTGTTAGCGGTTTTTCCTAAAATTTCATATGCTAAAATCAGGAAGCTATTAAATGATGGGAACTTTTCACAATGTTTATTGGAGAAAGAATATTTTTTTTCTTTTTATTTATTGAATCTTCACATAGGTTTGTGAACTAACAATAAGTTATTCAAATCTTAAAACTAAAACTTAAATATTAAATCCAGCCAGTACCAGACAAAATTTCATTTATTCTATATACATATGTAATCTAATGATAAAAAAAAGAAAAAAATTGTTTGTTAATCGGTATTTAAATCTATTACCTCTTAATAAATACTAGCAGATTCCAGCACTCGAAATTCGAGCGCAAATTCTAGGAAACTTTATTTTTTCATATAATAAAGACCCTAAAGGTATGCTTCACAATTCAACGCATTTTAAATGAAGAAACCAAACTCAACAAATTAACACAAACACATTATGTATGTGGTAGTAGTAACTTTAAACGGTCGTAACTCCAAAAAAATATTCCAGACCGTGAAAATCTGTAAATCTGGGTAACAGCTAAAAAGAAATATCTTTCAAATGATAAAATTTTGTCAAAATCGGGGTAAAACAATGAAACTTACATCGGTAAAAAGAAATCGCCTAGCCTATTAATATTATAGATTATATTTTTCGATATATCTGGCAACTCCATTTATTGGTAATCATTGATAAACAAAATAAAAACCATTTAATATATAATGCAAACAAAAGTCATTCTTGTTAAAATTATGAGGTGGAAAGGAAAAAATACAAAAAAACAAAAAAATAATGCTAAGAAAACACACAAAGAGAAAAATAAGAAATGAGAATCATAGTAAATTAAACATCCCACAGTAATGCAATGGTAAATGGCAAATAGCTAAATGGTTTGTTGTCCGGCGGTTGACACAACATAAACAAACAGTAAATTTCACTTAATGTTTAAAAAAAGGGCTGTGGACAAAAGAAATGCAAAATTAACTTTAAATGATTTTCAAAAAAAAAAAAAAAAAAAAAAAAAAAGAACTAATGAAAATAATGGCAAAAAATAGGAATTTCTGAAAAATTTATATATTTCGTTAAAGGTTTTTGTTTGTTTTATGCAAAGCAATAATTAAATAAGTACTTAGATAAATTGGAATATGTGCACAGACTTTGTCAATTGCTTTCGTAAATATATTAAACAGCAAATAAAATTATTTGGACTTATAATGGACTTACAAGTTTTCTTTAATTACTAGCAGATTCCAGCCCCCGAAAGTCGAGTGCAAATTATAGGAAATTTTACTTTTTCATTAAATAAACAACCTAAGGATATGCTAATCGATTATAGCCAATTCACAAATCAGCACAAAAACTAACTCATTTTTATTACAAACACATTAACAAATTTAATAAACACGCACATAGCATTGTATAATTTTATGTATGTGTTAGTAGCAACTTTAAATGCAATTTACTCAAAATAAAGGAAAAAATTTAAAAATCTGTAAATCTGCAAAACGGCTAAAAAGAAATACCCTTCAAATAATATACGTTTGACCAAAATCGGGATAAAACGGTGGAACAAAATATCGGTCACATGAAAACGCCTAGCCTATTAATATTATGGATACCCTATACCACTATGTGATCAGTGTATAATGACTTTATGTTGAAGTTTTTAACTACCACAAATATAAGACCTAGACCCATCTTTTATTATACCGATCGACTCAGAGTCCGTCAGTATCCGTCTATATAAATCTATTTCTTCAGCGGATTTTAATGTAAATGAGGGCGTTGAAATGCCTAAGCCTGTCTTAGCCAATTGTTTGCAGATACTAGATACTTTTGAATGCTTACATTTAAATTTGTAACCAATGACGCAACTGCCTTTACAGACACTTTCAGCATTTCAGGAGATTTATAATCTCTGTCTTCCAGAACAATTTTGTCGTCAAAAACTTTTCATATTCATCTTCGAATATATCGTCTATGTCAATGTTGTCATTTTGGTCGTAATTGGATGTCGGAACTGAATCAAAGTTACGCATTACATTTTCAAAGATACTTGTTTCGAACTGTCATTCTAAATTTTCATTGATTATATAAAAATTTCTATTGAAACTGTAAGTTTTTGGTCTTTCTATAAACTTTTAATGATTTTCAATTAAGTGTTTTACTTTCCGTTCTATAGATGTTGTTGCAATATTCAGAACTTTGAGCTTAATCCACAAATCGAATAATTCCTTTTAAATGGTTTTATATCTTCCCTCTTCAGACTTGTCTGATGTTGCTGATGCAATTAATCTGCCAATAATAAATTTTTGTTCAGAAATTTAACTTAAATAACGAATTTTATATATTTGGTAAGGCTGTCAAGATTGATTTCCTGTTTTCAAAACTATTATTTTTGTTTTTTTCATATTAATTTTTTGTCTCACATTTTATTGAGTTGTGTGATTCAAACTAATATTAACAAGTTATAAGTTAAAAGTATGGTTTAAAACTTTATTTCGGAGGAGTATTTTAAATCAACTAAAAAAATTTCGAATAAATTTCAACTCGTTTGGTGCGGAAATTTTTTTGACAGCAGCAAAAAAGTAAAATTGCGTTTCTTAATAATTTTTATGGCTTTTTGGCTAAGGCATCTAAAATTTTATATTTGCCAAAAAAGACAAAAAGTCATAACCCTAGTTTCTATACACTGAAATTTTTGTAATGAAACTCAAAATTTTTTCATTTTTACTTTAACATTATTTTTCTTGTTTGACATTTCCAGAAGAAAATCTTTTAGTTGATTGATTTTATTTTCTCTTTTTAATTTTTTATATTTAAGTTTTATTTAATTCAATTTAACTGTAATATATTTACATTTATTAAATTATTTAAAACAATTTTTTTTGTATTTGTATTTGTATTTAGTTATTAAATGCGATTTTCCATTACAACAAGACACAGTATCTTATAAATTATATTAATGGAATCAGATAAGTTATTCACTATATATTTAACATCAGTAACTCTTAATCTGTATTTAAAATATTATAAATTACAATTAAACAACATAAAAAAAATCAAATAAAATCAATTAAAGTATTGGTATAGTAAATTTCCAAACCCTATTGCGTTGTTCATAGTTTGCATGACATTAGGAAGCTGATTCCAGAGACGAATAGCTAGAATACAAAATTGACATTCAGAGGCATGGTCCCGGTATTTAAATTGAATTATTCGATTCCCTCTGGATGATATTGCGAACTTAAATCGTTCAAAAAAATATTTTGGAGCCTTTGTTATAATAATTTTATGTAGGAATATAATGTTTATGAATTTAATATAGTTGTCAAAAGACATGTGTAAGACATGACACTAGTATTGGGATACATGATCAAGTTTTTTTAATCCAAAGATATAGCGAATAATGTTATTGAAAGTTACTGTTAGTTTCCTGTTATCCCTAGAGTTTCAACCTGTGAAAACCTCAGATGCATATAGTAATGTTGGTAAAAGATATGTTTTAGCAAGTAGCAATCTTATTTTCGGTGGAGTAAAGTGCTGTGTTAACCATAAGCTTCTTATCATACTATAAAGTATGCCACAGGATTGATTAATATGATCTGACCAAGTCAGAGTTCCATTAAACACAACTCCGAGATTTCGTACAGAGTCCACGATGTCAATTTTAGAGCCCCCAAGGAAGACATTAATCTCATTCTCCAAATGCATCACTTTCTTGTTTATTATAATACACTTAGATTTATTTGGATTAAGTCGTAGACCATTTGCCGCCCAATTTAGAATTCGTTTGAGGTCATAATTTAATTCTTGAGTTTTGAAAATAATTATATCCTTGGTACCACTTAAATTTAGCTGAATATCATCAGCGTACTTCTGAACCTTAGAGAATTTAATTTGTTGTGGAAGATCATTGACATATATCGAATAAAGTAGTGGTCCAAGGATTGAACCGTGTGGTACCCCTCTTATAACTTGCAGTGAGTTTGGGATGGAGCTACCATTAACAACAGATTGGGATCTGTTTGTGAGATATGAAAACATGAGTCTAACTACTAATGTAGAAAAGTTAAAAAACCTCTTCAGTTTGAGGCATAAAATTGAGTAGTGCACCGTTTCAAATGCCTTTGAGTGGTCCAATAAAACCAAAAAATATATTTTACCATCATCCATGTTGCTTCTTATCTCCTCAACTACATCAGATAAAGCTGCTATACAGCTATGTTGTGGTCTGAAACCAGATGGACGCTCTGTAAGTAAGTTATTGTTGTTTAAATACCTAAACATTTGTCTGTGTAAAAGGTGCTCGAAAACTTTTGAGAGATATGGAAGAATTGCAATCGGGCGGTATTCGTTACCTGTTTTTGGTATTGGTATAATTTTGGCATGTTTCCACTTCATTGGAAAGATGCTAGTAGTGATTATGGAGTTAAGCAAGTACATAATGAAACCGACAATCCATGGTAAAATCATTTTTATAAATCTGGGGTGTATATTATCAAGGCCCACTGCATTCGATTTAATAGCATTGAAACTTGCAACTACCTCTGTTAGTGTTACACACTGAAAGTTATATTTGGGAATGTTTTTGCTGTCACAATCACGAACGAAAATAAAAACAAGTAAGAAGATTATAGTTGGTTTAGACCGACAATACGATATCCTATATCATGCGTTTAGAGACCCCATCTCTTAGGCCCAACTAATTGGATATAGAAAATAAGCATAAACCAAATTTGAGTGACATTGTTATTAATTTTTTTCTTTGAATATGAAAAAGTTCATATCGGATGCTGTATTTATAAGGGGATTAGCTCAAAAAATGGACCGATCCTGACCATATTCGGCAAGGTCACTTATTTTTTGCAAAAAAATATACAAACCAAATTTGAGAAAAATGTGATCTATATTTTTGTTTTTTTTTTTTTGTTGACAGATTTAAGTGAATATCAGGAAGCGGCTTTATATGGGGGCTATGACTAAGAATTGTCATATCGGCTTTATTTTTGGATTGCTCTTTAATGGGTATAATAAATTATCTGTAAGATAATTTGGATCATATGGCAATTTAAGTCAATTTCATAGGTGTCATTTGTATGGGGACTATGTCTGAACATGAACCGATTTTAGCCAATTTCAGTAGCGTTCATGCTATGCTCACATTTGCGACCTGTAGTTTGATTACAAGGTTTACATGGACACACAGAGGGACACACGGACGACGGACGGACGGTGATAGCTAAATCGACTCAGAAAGTGATTCTGAGTCGATCGGTATAATAAAAGTCTAAGTCAAATACTTTTGATACTTACAAACATCAGCACAAAGTCATTATAACCTTACCACATATTGGTAAATATAATGAAAGAAAACGTAAAATAACTTCACTTTGAGAATTACGAATTAAAAAATACAAGAGAATTTCGTGTACATTAAAGCATATACCCCACGCCATTTTCCTCTCCCGTCTCACCTATAAACTCAGACTTTCAGAAAGAAAAATTTCATAGTGTGAACTAGGACTAAACAAATTTTATTGAACGATGCACTTTATTTATAGATTCATAAGGACGGGTTTTGGACACCAAATATACAAACAAAAAACCAAACAAACATGATTGCTTCCTTTTTCTTATCGACCAATAAGTTTACTATCATCGTTAAGCAAGGTACTTGAAAAACTGATTAAAGAAAAGCTCACAGATTTTATTGATTCTACCTACACAACAACTTGGTTTCTTGAAGGCTCATAATACTACCCAGCCACGAGTTAGAATTCGTAAACTAGTAAATTCAAATTTTAATACTGGGGCATCTACAGGTATGGTATTACTAGATATAAAATCAGCATTTGATTCGGTTTGGTACGAAGGAGTTATTTACAAAATGATAAGACTTAACTTTCCATTTGAATTAATTAAAATTGTCCAAAGTTTTACCTCAGAGCGCACTTGTAAGGTCTATATTGGCTCCAATCACTAAACACACTGAAGTTCCCGCTGGATATCCACAGGGTTCTTGTCTTTCTCTAATTCTATATAATATATTCACTGCAGATTTTCCAATTCTCGATGATTGTGTGACTTCCAATTTTGCTGATGATACCGCTATACTTATCTCACAAATACACGCGATACAGCACTTGTCAATGTCCATAATTATTTTAAGAAATGGAAAAATCAAATCCACACCCAAAAACACATTTATTTTTCAAGAAATTGCTTTATACCTCGACAGTCAATTATTTTCAATAATAATGAAATTCCTTGGTCCAATAAAGTAAAATATCTGGGAGCAATATTAGATCCAAAGCTTAAATTTAAAGATCATATACCATATATTATAAATAAAATAAATAATGTAAAAAGATTATTGTATCCGTCATAAATAGAAACTCCAAACTTAGTATCGAAAACAAAAGATTATTACTTAAATCAATGTTTCACGCTATAATATTCTATGCAGTACCACTTCGGTCTACGGCTGCGCAGGTTCTTATTAACAAACTACAAGTCACTTAAAATAAACTTCTTAAACTATTATACAATTTATCAAACCCAAAGATTGATCAACAGGCCTTCCACAAACTTGAACTCCAGATGTATCAATGAGATAATCTCATCATAATTTCACCTACTTATAAGTTCTAAATCCTTTTTGTTAAAAATCTAAAACTTAAAAAAAAAAATAATTAAGTAGTTTTTTTTTTAATAAAAATATTAAAAAATAAACTATTTTTAAGGAAATTTATTTTATTTTTAAGTAGAAAAGGAACGAGTTGTTCTAACCACTTTATAAATACTGTTTTGTCTTTATAATTGAAAATATGTAAATAAATTGGAATTGAAATTGAAATTGAGAAAAAAATTACTAATATTTTCAGTTTTTTTCCAACAATGTTACAGTTCTTTTGAGTACACTTGTATTAGAAGAAGTTGTATCAAAACAACAAGCGATAATATTTTCTTCTATATTCCATTCAATTAAAAGTTCGTATATTGCATCAGCCATTTCTGATTCAGTTGCACCTGATAATTTCGGAACTCCAATTAATTTTTCACCGTTATTGTTTGTAATAACAACACGGAGTCGCTCTACTAGTTATTTCTGGAAGTAATTTTCCAGCCCACCAATGTTTCTATCAGAAGTCCTTTTTGTGCACTTACTTTAAAGTCCTCTTTGAATTTTTTGTGATTTTTTGCCGTTGTGCTGAGGTACGATTGACAATAAGTTCACTTGTCTAATGACCTGAAGATTCTGCGACAGCAGTAGATATGTGCATAGCTGAACGATTATTTATTTTACATTTGTCCAAAGCAGATACTTTTCTTTCGTTTAAAACATGCTTTACTCCTCGTTGTTGGATTCTATTTGACCATGATGCACGAGTCTGTGCTGCGGTTTCACTTTCTGCAGTTTCTTCCGCATCATCTCCATTTGCTTTCCTTGTCAAAAATAATTTAAAAATTTGGGAAATTTTCAGCTCGTTATGGTGGTAAAGACGGAAAAAATATAATTTTTACCTCAGCTTTCTCACCTAACGGGTAGACTATATATATATATATATATACTATCGATTATCGATTGCATTGCTTTGCTTATTTCTATGATTAAGTTATCCAAGATATCCAGGTTGGCCTTACTTTCATTGCTATATTAGAAAAATTTTTATCAACATCATTTTTATGGACTCTAATACAATATTTTTTTGAAAATCGCAAAATTTTGTTTGGCACTTCTTCTTGTTGCAATGTAACCTAAGTGGCTCAATAATTGACCTTACACAAAACTGTAAACTCATAAAATGTGAATACAATAATTCAGGTATAAAACACAATTGTTTTATTTATTATACCCTATACCACTATGTGGTTTGGGTATAATGACTTTGTGCTGCTGTTTGTAACTTTAATTATACCGATCGAATCAGAATCACTATCTGATTCGAATTAACGATGTCCGTCCGTCCGTCCGTCTGTGTGTCCATGTAAAGCTTGTAATCAAACTGCAGGTCGCAAATATGAATATGTTTTGATGAAATTTGGCATATAAGCTTTCATCGGATATAGGATGAACGCTATTAAAATTGGTGAGAATCGGTCCATGTTCAGACCTAGCCCCCATACAAATGACCCCTATGAAATCGACTTAAATTGCCATAAGATCCAAATTATCATATAAATCTTAGTCAAATTGGGTTTGTATGTGTTTATTACATCCATTAATCAGTAGTCCAAAAATGATCTTTATGGGACAACTCTTAGTCATAGGCCCCATATAGAGCTGCTTCCCGATCGTCACTTAAATCTATCAAAAAACAAAAATATTGCACTGATTCTTCTCAAATTTTTTTTGTACCTATTTTTGCAAAATACAAGAGACTTTACCAAACATGGTCAGGATCGGTCCATTTTTGGGCATAGTCCCCATATAGATAAAGCATCCGATATGAACTTTTTCATATCTGCAGTCAAAAAAATTAATAAAAATCCCACTCAAATTTGGTTCATGCTTATTTTCTATATCCAGTTAGTTGGGCCTGAGAGATAGGGTCTCTAAACGCATGGTATAGGGTATCGTATAGTCGGTCTAGACCGACGATAATTATCTTAGTTGTTTATTTATTTATTTAGTCTACTGATTTACATGTTACAGACTCTATAAATATAATAATGTTATACAATAATTAATATTTTTTGGTTTAAAAAACTTACAATATGAATTAATTGAAAACCTAAAATAAGTTCAACTTAAAATTATTTTTATCTAAGTTGAAATTTAAAAGGCTTCAGAAACTGTTACAAAGCTTTAAACATCTTGTACTTGGTTCATTAACCCCATAATTCGTACGATGAAAATCTTAATAAAATAAACGCTCGTGACGTAAATCCCGATGAGGACTATGAACCCTCACTAAATCAGACATAGCATCATAACATATGTCTATAATATTAATTAGCTAGGCGATTTCTTGTGACCGATGTTTTGTTCTACCGTGTTATCCCGATTTTGACCAAACGTATATTATTTGAAAGGTATTTCTTTTTAGCCATTTTGCAGATTTACAGATTTTTTAATTTTTTCCTTTATTTTGAGCAAATTGTATTTAAAGTTGCTACTAACACATACATAAAATTATGTCTGTAATAAAAATAAGTTTGTTTTTTGTATTGATTTGTGAATTGGCTATAATTGATTAGCATGCCTTTAGGGTCTTTATTTGATGAAAAAATAAAATTTCCTAGAATTTGCACTCGAATTTCGAGGGCTGGAATCTGCTAGTTATTTGTTAAAATATTAAATATAAACATTATAGCAAATGATTATCTACGATCTCCTAAAGATTGTAGTCCTAGAAATTTACGCCTGCTTTGATAAGAAAGAATATCTCCGGACCAATTTATTTTCTTAAATGCAAACTTTGTAAATAGTTTCTGAATTTTTTTAATCCTGGCAGAATTGCTTTCATAATAAGGACTCCAGATTATAGAGCAATATTCCAAATTACTTCTGACGAAAGAAACATGTAATGATTTTAATGCGACAGGGTCACTAAAGTCCGCAGTATTTCGTTTAATGAATCCCAACATTGCATACGCTTTAGATGTTATGTAATTTATATGATTATGAAATTTCAACGCGGAATCAAAAATAACTCCTAAATCTTTAACTTCACCAACTCTCTGAAGAGTGACATCACTTATAGTGTAATTATAAAAAACTGGATTATGACAATGAGTATATGACATAACGCAACATTTATCAATATTTAAAACAAGTCTGTTTAAATCCCACCACTCTTTTAGTGATAACAAATCTTTGTGAAGCATACACTTGTAATATCAGCAAATAATTTCAAATCATCGGCAAATAATAATGGTTTACAAAATTGCAAACAGTCAGGTAGGTCATTTATAAAAATTAAAAATTATAGTGGACCTAAATGTGTTCCTTGAGGAGTACCAGAATATGCATTAATTACATTGTCCGAAAAGCATGAACTAATTTTAACTATTAATTTCCTATTCGTAAGAAAATTTTTAAAAAACTGCAACAAATTTCTATTAATACCAAATTGGTGAAGTTTTCCTAACAAAATATCATGACTAACTGAATCAAAAGCCTTCGAAAAGTCAGTATATATCACATCAACTTGTTTTCTATTCTCCATAGAAACTATAATCTGATTAGTGAATACTACTAAATTTTTACATGTAGATCGACCGGGTAAAAATCCATGTTGAAAAACTGAGATTTTTGATGAAACATGATGGAATAGTTTATTATACAGAATCCTATCCAAGACTTTGGCCAGAACACACTGTTTAACAATGGACCTGTAATTCAAACTATTGTATTTATCACCAGATTTGAATATAGGAATCACGCAACAGTATTTCCTCTGATCTGGAATTTTGCCATTTTTAAGCATGCATTAAAAAGTAGTGTTATAGGGCGGACTAAAAACCTTATATATTTTTTTAAAAATAAAGGTGGAACTGAATCAAATACACATGAGGGACTATATTTTAAAGATAGAATAGGTAAAGAAACATCATCTTCTGATATTTCTATGACAAGGTTGCTTACAAATGGAGCACTTAAGTGATCTACACTTGTATAGTTACTATGTGAAGTAAAAGTAGTCTGGAAAAACGACGCAAACAAGTTGCAAGATTCAATATTATTATTTGAAACATTATAGCCATAAACCATATTACATGGATAACCAGAATTCTTTCTTTTTTTATTTATGAAATTCCAAAATGCAGAAGGATCAGAGCTAAGCCTATTTTCCATGTTTAATATATATTGCTTATACAAATAGTTATGTAAAAAATTGAATTCACGTCGAAGTTGTTGAAAATATATTAAATCAGCGTTTTCTTTACTTTCTTTATATGTATTAAAAGCTTTGTTTTTGACGTTCTTTAGCCTTTTATTAAACCAAGGAGGTTTTTATACCCTATACCACTATGTGGTTTGGGTATAATGACTTTGTGCTGCTGTTTGTAACAACCAAAAATATTTGACCTAGACCCATCTTTAATTATACCGATCGAATCAGAATCACTTTTTGAGTTGATATAACAATGTCCGTCCGTCCGTCCGTCCGTCCGTCTGTGTGTCCATGTAAAGCTTGTAATCAAACTGCAGGTCGCAAATATGAATATATTTTGATGAAATTTGGTACGTAAGCTTTCATCGGCCGTTGGATGAATGCTATTGAAATTGGTGAGAATCGGTCCATGTTCAGACCTAGCCCCCATACAAATTACCCCTATGAAATCGACATAAATTGCCATAAGATCCAAATTGTCATATAGATCTTACTCAAATTGGGTTTGTATGCGTTCATTACATCCACTAATGAGTAGTCCAAAGATGATCCCTTTGGAGCCATATAGAGCTGCTTCCCGATCTTCATTTAAATCTATTAAAAAACAAAAATATTGCACTAATTCTTCTCAAATTTTGTTTGTATATATATATTTGCAAAATACAAAAGACTTTACCAAACATGATCAGGATCGGTCCATTTTTGGACCTAGTCCCTTTATAGATATAGAATCCGATATGAACTTTTTCATATCTGCAGCCAAAAAAATTAATAAAAATCCAACTCAAATTTGGTTTTTGCTTATTTTCTATGTCCAGTTAGTTGGGCCTAAGAGATAGGGTTTCTAAACGCATGGTATAGGGTATCGTATAGTCGGTCTAGACCGACTATAATTTTCTTACTTGTTTTACCTTGAGATGTTGTCATAAAAGGCACCATCACGTAAACCGCATAATCAATTTTATCATATAAAAATTTAAGTATTTCATCAGAATCATTGCATAAGAAAATTGTTGACCAGTCAACAGACGCAAAAAAATCGTTTAATGCTGGATAATTAAACTTTAAGAAATTGTAAGAATTTTTCGGAAACGTAAAATTCAAAATCTATCAACATTGCTTTGTGATGCACAGTATTCCTAGAAATGGGGTTTAAACATAAATTACAAGATGTTCTTAATATATTTAATACAAGAAACAAATCAAGAATCCTTCCAATATCATACACTCCTTGTCACTTGAATAGGACACCCAGTACACTCTTTTTTCAATTGCCTCTAACTCAAAAGCGAAATGATAAAATAACTCAATTTTTGCACGTTCTCTTTGCGCAATTATTTATCTCTCCCAGCAACAAGCTGCAAGTTGTGGCAAAGAACCGTTATATTTTTTTTCTTGTTTTATGTTGGAATTCGCTTGAAATTGAGTCAGTATTTTTGTGTCACTTGAATAGAACATGCGTTTTGTTTGATCGTCTACTTTGGCACGTGCTCGCGGAGTTTTCGCTGATCGAATTTTTTTCTGATTTTCGGCTATTGGCTTTAATATAAAGTTCAAATGGGTCGAGGAAAAGCCTTATCTGAAGAGGAAAAAGGAAAAATAAAGGCATACAAGGACTCTAGCCTATCAATTGCAAAAATAGCCAAAAAAAAAAAAAAATCAACAGGAGCCGACATGTCATATCGGGATTCTTAAGTAATGAGTCTGAATATGGAAAAAATATGAAAGGCCGCACGTGCAATGTGCTAACCGAATCGGAAAGACGCCTCATATTAAGAAAAGCGTCAAATTCTCACGACTCGGTGGCGAAAATTCGAGCAAAATGTAATGTAAATGCTAGTGTATGCACTGTCCATCGCGTTATTATGAAGGCTAAACACCTAAAGAGGTTAAAAATAAAGAAGAAGCCTACCCTTAACCCGGCAAGAAAAGCGCAACGCCTCAATTTTTGTCGCAAACATGTGGCCTGGACCTTTCAGTGGCATAAAGTGGTCTTCTCAGACGAAAAAAAAGTATAATTTAGAAGGCCCAGATGGTTATAGTTACTATTTCCATGATCTCCGCAAGGAACCCCATCATTTGGACCGTCTGCATAGCCGAGCTGGAGGTGTTATGGTGTGGGGGGCCATTTCCTACTATGGCACCTCCAAACTAAAATTTATGTAATCAACGATGAATGCTTTGTGCTACAAAGAAATATTAAAAGAGGCGTTTCCATATTTTCAAAACCTTTTCGGGCCTCTCCCATGGATACATCAACAAGATAATGCGCCGATACATACAGCTCGGGTCGTAACATCTTATATACAGAGCCAAAATGTGGACCTCTTAAGCTGGCCGCCATACTCACCCGATTTAAATATAATGGAAAATGTTTGTAGATGGCTGACACGTCAAATATATGGCGCAGGAAAGCAATATTCGAGTGTACCCGAACTAGTTACAGCAATCGAATTAGCTTGGGACTCTATTTCATTAAATTACTTGGCTAGCTTGTATCAATCTCTTCCAAAACGGATGACTGAAGTTTTGGAACATCAAGGTGGCTCGACGCATTATTAAAACAATTTTTTTTTTCTTCTAAATTAAACCTATTACCCTATATTTAAGTCATTTTTATGTTAAAAATAATCTGAGATCTCTGAAATGTTTTTTTTTTTGTTTAACTGTCCTATTCAAGTGACGCAAAATTTGAGCCCCTGAATTTGACGGATTGAGTTTAAGAATTTTTTGTTACTGATTAAAGCTTTACCATGAAGAATTCCTGCTGGTTAAGACAAAGCAATTAAATGATCTTTAATAATAAAAAAAAATAAGTTTTTTATCATTGGTTTGGGAGCAGTGGGTGATTGCAAACACACTTAGGGGGTGTCCTATTCAAGTGACAAGGAGTGTATTTAAAGTAGTTAATTTGATTGAAATCGTGTTTGCGAGATACCTTAGCTGACATACGGACTATCCTGCTGTAGTATGATGTATTCTTCATATTTGCTAAAAACGGGCGAGTTTGACAGCTATTCTAATTTATAACTTTATTATTGGTTGGCCGCTTTTTACGATTTTGGCTATTTTAGATAGGTACTAAACCATATAATTTATTTACAATGTGAATTGGGCAAGACAGGCTGATAAATGTTACTCCGGTTCCAACAAAATAAAAAAATTTAAAAAATCGTAATTTTTCAAGATTTCAGTCACTTCTAGATTTTTTTGATTGGCCCAAAACTCTGTATTTCGCAGTTTTTTGCTATTTGTATATATCTAGGGGGTGAAACTGTAAATTTGAAAACTTTTTTCCCCTCCATGTAATGTAGGGCAACTCGAAATACAAATAGCACTCGTATTACGAAATAATCTAAGAACATGAGCCATTAAATCCGTTAAACTTTATGATTCTAATGTTAAGTGTGTTGTAAGTTTTGCGGCATTACCATTTTGGAAAAATTTTAAATGCAAGCCTCGTACAAATTTTAATTGATAGTATCAATTAATTTTCTTGTTATTTGTTCAAAAACATATCACCTCTCGAGTATCATACAAAGTTACAGATATTATGCTGATATATAAATATGACAACAAATTCTATATATTTACTCAACGTTGTAAGTCTAACACTTTGTTGTCTTAAAGATTCTTTTCATTACTTTTCAATATAAATTTTAAATTCATTGCCCACAGTCACATTTATCACGAAATTTATTGTGCGGAATAAGCATTGATGATGTGGAAATATACGTACATCTAACTCGTAGTTTTTCTAATATTGCTATTAAAGCTGTAGTACATATTATGCGGCAGTGGTCGCACAAGTGCTCTCAGACTTTTTTATAGCATTTGGTACACTCGAAATAAAATATTTATCAGCAGAAGTAAATAGAAATAAAATATAAAATTCACAAGCCAGTGTCATAATATTCAATCAGCCATATTTGGCTTCCAGAGTATGGTAACATAAAAAAAAAGTTGAATTTTGCAGGCCTAGTTGAAAACTTTTATTAGATTAAACCTTTATCATACTCTATTGGCCTTTCCATCTATAACTAACATTTTTTTTTAAATGTTTAAAAATTGTTGTTCTTCTTTAAACAAAGGTAAACATATCCGTTTCTTCTTTCCTATACACAGGAATATAAAATTAGATATTGATTGTTTATAGTTTAAGAAAATTCGATATTTTAGTTTATATGGAAAAAAAACTTTTTTCAAATTTTAAAATGTCTGCTGACTGGCAGTCGGTGTATAAAACTTTTTCATATAAAAATTCGTGTTTATTTCATTATGTTATTTCAGATGTTTGCTTACATTTTGAAATTACATTGTATGTATTGATTAGTTGTCTTCCAAAAAACTAAAAGCTGAATTATATTCCTGAATTTAATAACAAATTTTGTGCGTTTGTTCAGTTTATTAAAAATCAATTTGTTTTGCATTTCATTTATGTCTATTGTCTAAATTTTAATGACAATTACAACTAGTTAAATTTTTTTATGTTAACTTTTAATTTATTTCTATGTCACTTAATCTTAATTACCTGTCGTTTTGTTGAAAATAAAAAAAAACATAATAATTAAATGCCAAAAAATAAAAAAATATTTAAAAAAATTTACTTCCAATTATTGCATGATTCTCCAATTTGGATATTTGACAGTAGTTTTGTTTTAGATAAATGAAGGTATAATTAAAAATCAGTGAGACTATAAACTGCAAGCATTTACGATTTATTAAATGCCCCATAATATCTCCAGCAAAGCCATTACATACATCAGAAAGAAGTTTTTGGTAACTGCTTTTACCGCGTTTTGGTAACTGCATACATCAACTACGTTATTTTTTGATGATAATGCCACGTTTTCAAAAAAAAAAAAAAAATTTAAAAGAATACTAAAAAATCAATAGGTTCATAAAGGGATAATTTATTTCGATTTTATATCAGATAAAAAGCACGCAATTAAGCTTTCCAATGATATATATACTAGCAGATTCCTGCCCCCGATATTCGAGCGAAAATTCTAGGATATTTTATGTTTTCATTAAATAAAGACCCTAAAAGTATACTAATCAATTATAGCCAATTCACAAATCAACACAAAAACAAAATCATTTTTATTACAAACGCATTAACAAATTTAATAAACACACACATAGCATTGTGTAA
Organism: Cordilura impudica; assembly: GCA_963682025.1. Taxonomy (NCBI): domain Eukaryota; kingdom Metazoa; phylum Arthropoda; class Insecta; order Diptera; family Scathophagidae; genus Cordilura; species Cordilura impudica. The sequence continues at coordinate 156,976,307 of OY821521.1, read as the reverse complement.
TTTTATATATGTGTTGTAGCAATTTTGAATGAAATTTACGCAAAATAAAGGAAAAAATTAAAAAATCTGTAAATCTGTTACACAGCTAAAAAGAAACACCTTTCATTAATATAGGTTTGTCAATATCGGGATAAAACGGTAGAAAAAACATCAGTCACAAGAAATCACCTTGAAATCAGATTGCTGAAGTCCGATAATAAGTAACAAAGTTATGTACAAATCCAAGCAATAGGCTTGACCACTATAAAAAAATTATTTCTCTTAAATTACCTCAAAAGCCCCTAACCCCTTTAAAAAAGCAACTAAAAGAAAAACGGGTGTAGCCACTAAAAATTATCGCGTAAAAAGTTCGATTTTTCGAAAAAAAACTCGCCCAAAACCTCAAGAAATTTTTTTTTTGGAAAAACTGCTAGCACCATCGTTTTTAGCGTACAATTTCACCTTAGAAAGGTAATATTAAAAAAAAAAATAAATAAATCAGGCGATTTATTTTCTATTACCTCTAAAAACCTTAAAAATAAAAGTTGAGAAAAAGTCACAAAATTTATATTTGGGCGCCTCGAAAATGATTTTTTTGATATGTATGCCATAGTGGAACTTTTTTTCTCATGCAAAAAGCTATCGATGGCACAATATCGACAAATTTTTGTCCAAACAAATCGGCCCAATCTAATGGACACCAGACTAGGGTGGGTCGATTTTTTTTCGAAAACTTGTATATGCGGAAAATAAACTAGGGGTCATACTGAGCATCTATAAACTTAAAAACAGTTTTGTTAATTTATCTGAGGTCATCTGTGATTAAAGTGAGTCGTCGGACAAAAAATGGGCTGTATGGGACCAATGGGCGTGGCACCTCCTTTTCAAAGTTAGTACAGAATGTCATATATCTGGAGTACTTGTCTAGTGAGAGCCTTATGACTTTGCGTTACATAAGTTATTCATGTGGTTAGTCGAACAAAAAATTGGCGTGATCGGAGCAGTGGGCGTGGCACCGCCCATATCAAGTAAATATATAATATCATATAACTGGTTTATGGTAAAGGGAAAGCCTCGACACTTTGCACGAGTCCATCAGATTTTAATGTTTGTTGTACGATACAAATTTGGCACGAAGGAATAAGTGGGCGTGGTACCTCCTATAAAAATAAATATGAAGTGCTACGAAAGCGACAGTCTTGAAACTTTTGACAAGTTCATTAATTATCAATGTGAGTAGTCGTGGAAAATACGCGCAGAATCGCCAAATGCAAAAATAGCCAAATTCAAAAATAAATTGGCAAAAAAAAAATCTTAAAATCAAAATTGAGCATCACCAAAAATAGCTCATATAAAAAATCGCCAAAATCAAAAATCTACTTTCTTCTCATGGGCAGCCATATATACCTTCCTCCAGAGTAGGAACGCCGAAAATTTGATAATTGTTGCACCGAATGAAAAACAAAAAATATTGTATATTAGCAAGCATTGAAATAAAAAAAAAATATAAAATAAAGGAAATAATACAAATGCACGGATAATTAGTTATGAAATAAAACATGTCAATAAAGGCCTAGTTACCCACGCGTAACGGTATCGGCGCGAATCAGCTGATTCAACCTGTCTTATGAAAAACACATACAAGTGCTTACTCAACCTAAGCGAAACGTATCGTATCGTTAGCTTTTAGATTTTGCCTACGTTTGTACTTGACATTTGTGAACAGCTGATAAAGTTTGGTTAATTTGACACAGCAACGTGCTGGTATGTTTTTTTCGTTCTACGAAACAGTTACATTTTAACAACGTGCGGGTAACTAGGCCTTAAGTCTCAGTAGATCGTAGCGAGGCGCGATAGGACATACTAGTAAATATCACACATATGTGATATTTTCATTTAACTTGGTCCTTTTAAACTATTTTTTGGATACAACATCAATCAAATGGCCGCCTCTATTAGCCACGGCAAAATGTGCTCTTTTTTGCTGCATTTTCCATAACTTTTTCGAGCATCTGGTGCGGTATGGAGGTGATTTTGGCATGAATGTTGGCCTTGAGTTTTTCAATGGTCTGAGGCTTGTAGGTACACACTCTGCTTTTAAAATAACCCCACACAGTGAAAATGGAAAATGTCACACCTAAAGTTTTGGATGGTAAGTCAATGTTGTCTTTTTTAACATCAAATATCGAGGAAGCTGAAGCTGGATTTTTTCATTTTCATTGGGGAATGGTGCAGCATCCTGTTAAAGCTAGAAACCGTTCATCCTCCGATATCATTCCCCGTCCCCCTGTTTCGCTTTATTTATACCCTCCATTCCAGTGTGCAGAGGGTATATATAAGTTTGTCATTCTGTTTGTAATAATTAGAAAAAAATATTGGACCACATAAAATATATATATTTGTGATCCTTATAACAACCGGAGTTGATATAGCGATGTCCGTCTGTCCGCCTGTCCGTGTGTGGAAATCACGATGACGGCATCGATCGGGCAGCTAGGGTACTCTTTGACATAAAAACTGATTCACTAACATCCTGAAAAGTTTGCTATTTGAAATCGTCCAAATCGGTCAATTAGGGCCCGAGATTTGAATGAAGAACTAAAAAAAGTCTTGAAAAAATATAATTTTCTATATTTCTCTTGTCACGATCACGCACTCAATAGAATAGCTAAGGTGATCATTTTCAGTGAGAATGATTCATCAAATTCATGGGAAGATTTCTATTTCAAAAATCATTAAAATCGGTGGAAGAGGTCCAGGGAAATCTCCGAAAAATTGAAAAAAAATTAAAAATATGATGTTTCTATATTGTTCTTGTTGTTATTCTAAATGTTGTATTGTTGTCATAGCTGGACTTGTTGTTTTGGTGGTCGTTGTGGTAATAATATAATAAAAACTAACCCTTTGTACGTTTTTTTAATCAACTCTGGTAGAAAATTTTAAAAGTTTCCATTGTTTTGGCATCACAAAAAAAATTTATTAGATCATTTCTGTCATTGCCACGAGCCTGCCTGCAAACTTTCAGATCGATTGGGTTGCGGGAAAGGGATTAAAATCGATCCAAAATTTTTTCGATAAGCAGACACTACGTGTTAATAATTAAAAGGGAGCAAAAATTCACCAGCACCTAAAACAAATAATGCTAAAATACATAGTTGTCAATAAAAAAAAACAATGTAAATTTAGTAAAAAAGAGAAAAACACAAAAATAATAAATATATAGGTATATAACCTAAATGCATGCCGATCAGCAACCCCAATGACCAAAAAGCAAACACCGAAATAAATCCGAAATAATAGAAAAGACGAAAACCAACCCAAAGAATTTGCTGAAATAATTTGGTATTAAGTTTAACAAATTGTTTACTTTTTCCAATATTTTGCTTACATTTATTATCAATACTCAAACCGAGGTGGAGGGTATCAAAGATTCGGCACAGCCGAATTTAACACGCTTACTTGTTTTAATTACTAACAAACATTCAACGCCGCTCACTATGTTGATCTGAGGAAAATAGGTTTATGTGAAGGAGAAAATAGGGTGTAGTGTTGCATTGATAAACGAATTTTCCTGCAATGCGTTGTGGGGTTATCTGAACAATAAAACACAAACGGATATTTATGATGTACTAGAGCCGTTAATCCCAGAAGAACATTTTCCATGGTAGTATCTATAGAACAGTGTTTAGCCCACATTTCGGCGTTGTTTCAACGAGTCACTGGAGCTGTATTCCCTATTGCCATTAATGAGCATCAACGGCCGCCATTGTGCACCTTCTAGTTGCTCAAAAATAGATTTTGAAACTCCTGCGCATACATTCCATTTTCGGTCGGATGTAAGAGGTAAGGAGATCAGAAGGAGTGAAGTAATTTTTACACCGTTTTAGAAAACCAAGACACTTGAATAATGCTTTCGACCTTTGAAAAACATGTTCGTTCCAGTGGACATCACATTGATTTCTCAAGCCCAGAATATCAAGAGTATTCGATTCGTCAATACCTATATACAGATGACATTGTTGAATCCAAGGCCCTGTAGGCCAACAAACAACATTGAGTCTTCTGCTCATTAAAATCAACCCGATTCGGTTTACCCCACTCAGAGATTGATATCATGTCTTGAGTGAGGGTGTCATTTATTTTCAGACTTTTGCCTACAACCAGGAAAGCTTGACTATAATTGAAGGATAATTATTGACAATTGTTGCTGCCATCGGTGAAAGGGGGATAGAATTGAAGGTTTGACGAAGGTGATAATTAAGAAAGATAAGGAAACGAGAGGGAGAAAGAACAGGATCTTGGGGTACCCCTGAACTAAGCTGAAACTCATTGTATAAGACCCCATCAATAACAATATGTCTCCGAGAAAACTTGATAGAAACCGAGAGAAATCAATGCCGACCCCAAATGAAATAAGCTTTGGAAATATCCAGAGAAACCACTTCACTTTCACTAAATTTGCGACTGGATCGATCCAGCGATCAGAAAGAAACGCTAACAGGTCTTGCGTAGAACGACTTTTATGGAAGCCATACTGTAGATCACTAAGAAGTGAGTTGGACTCTAAATAGTAGCCAAGGTGGTAATTAATCATGCTCTCCATCATCTTTAGAACTTGCTCTGCAATTAAATGTTGCCACACCGACATAAAAAATGGCGCACCCTGTAGGTATCGATAAAAGTTGCTTTAAGTGTTTATTATACCCAATCATCAGTGGTCAAAAAATAAACCCTGTATAAAAATTCGATCTTTTCTTTAATATTTGAAAAACCAAAAAAATTTTTTTTTTAATTTGGTTTATACATATTTTTGAAAAAAATAAGTTACTCATCATATTCGGTTCATTTTTTTGACCTATTCCCCATATGAAAATAACATATAGATATGAACTTTTTCATAACTGCAGGCGGCAAATTCATGTTATAATCAAATATGGTTTATTTATGCTTATTTTCCGAATACAATTATGACCTCAGCAAAGTTGGATCTACGAGCCCTTATCATGGTATAGGTGGTCCAGGCTGTCTATAATTTTCTTACTTGATTAAATTTGGTTTAAGCATTTACTTATGTCCTTTAGTGACTACACCCATTATGTTTGAGGTTTGACTCTTGTTAGACTAGGGATCCATTTTTGATTTTAACTTTCATGGGAATTATCTTTAGAAGCACGAGTATGTCCGCTGGTTCATTTGAATGAAACCTCTTATATTGTAACTTCTGCTCAAAATTTATTAAAGAAAAAAAATGCATGCATACATACTTTCTTCTGATTTCTCTGTTTGCGGGTAAAATTTCCATTGCTCTCAACATCATATGGGATAGAGGAAGTTATGAAATTTAAAACATTTTCCCATTTTATGTGTATTTATTTTTATACGTAACTTTCATAACATAAAAAAGGTGAAATATTACATTATAAAATATATAAGAACGCGACTATACTGCTGGGCAGAAGAGATGGGTAGACAAAGTCTGCTGGCATGTGGTTTTAATTTAGGGGCCCTCTATAACAACAAAATATACAAAACTACCAACAAGGTTATTTGCCATTTTGACAAAAACATTTTAAGAGTACACACCCGTAAATCTAATTTAAAAGGCCGCACGATACCACTATTAAATACTTAATAACTAATTTCAAATAAAGAAAACATAATTTAATATACTCCAATATGAAAAAGGAATTAAGCTTTGATGAAACCTTTAAGAAAAGATGCGCAACCAAACCACCCATACGCCCAACCCAATATGAAAAAGGAATTAAGCTTTGATGAAACCTTTAAGAAAAGATGCGCAACCAAACCACCCATACGCCCAACCCAATAGAAATATTCGACAGAATTGAGAGAATTTACAATTTTAGTTGACCTGAGGCATCAATGAAAATCCTGATTCAAATATTAATATTATTACTGCTGCGCGGAAATGATGAATATGGTATTCAAGTTATTGCAAGCTATACTAAATAGTCTATAGTCTAAAAATATGTTTCTGGAACGCAAACAGCACGCGCCAGCTTATAAACGAATATTGAAACAAGATTATTGATCTAAAGATTGTTTCTAAAACTCATTTAACAACTTGTAGTTCTTTTATTTCTCAATACGAGGACAGAGATTGTAGGACACTGAAGATGCGGGACAGAGGCTCAGCTATTCTTATCACATCTCGACTTAAACACTTTTTAATGCCTGCGCTGCAGGAAAGTTACCATCTGGCTACGATTGTTTATTTCGAAGAATTTGACTCAAACTTAGTAATCTCATCAAATTACTCACCTCCGAGATTCAAAATATCCGACGAAAATCACACTTAATTCTTGAAATCTTTGGTCTCACAATTTTTAGCAGCTGTTGACTATAATGCCAAGCACACATTCTGGCGTTCACAGCTAATTACCCCTAAGGGCTATATACTGTTTAATGCAATTTCCAAAATGAGTATAAATGTGAGCGTAGAACCCACTTACTGGCCATCATGTAGGCAGAAAACACCGGATCTAATAGATTTCGAGACCCTGGGTGCAGTTCGAAACGTCCTTAGAACTCTCCTCTGATCACACACCCACGATTCTTACTCTTTTAAACCCTAATAAAATTGTAAAACCCACTGATGATTTAGCGCTGAAAAGTAAAACGACTAATTGGTTGAAATATAGAAAGTTTATCATTGCCCATTGTTCAGAGAACTTACCGCTAAGAACATAGGAAAATATTGATTTCTAGATTACACATTTTGAACTAAATCTCTAGCTTGCTGGTCAAGTTACTATTACAGCCTTACGATACGAAAAACACCATAATATTTATTTAGTAAACGTTGAACAACTTTTGGATGAAAAGAGAAGAGCACGAAGGGAGTGGCAACAGCACAGATCCCCACAACTTAATGCGCGATTAAAAGAACGTATTAGAAAACTACGAAATTTATTGGAAACCCAGAGAATGGCACCATTAAATAGTTTCCTTAGAAAACGAGTTAACACATCAAATACTGACTACTCATTATGGCGTGCTGCAAAAAGTCTTAAAAGATCCATATTGCTCAAATATCCATTGTGATAATTAAATGTAGTTTGAGCGAAAACTGACATTGAATAAGTTGATGTTTTTATAAAAAACACTTTTGAAATGTTTTCACACCAAACATATCAATTTCTGTAGTGGAGTTGCTTTCAACAATGTCACAGCAAGGAGGAAATGCCCCCGTTAGGGTAAAAAGGCTATAAATTATTTAAACAAAAATAACAGGGAACACTAAGAATAGTTACAAGGTGCTTATAAAACTACCCAGTATAGTCTTAAGAATAATTCTATATAATTTTAGTGGTATTTTGCGCCTTGAATATTATCCCCTAGGATGGAATGTTTCACTCGTAACAATGAAACCCAAGCCGTTCTTTCTCATTCTCTTCTCTTTATCTTTCTGAAGGACCTTCTTGGTCAAACTTTTAATTCTATATACTCTTTCGTAGATGACAGCAGCATTTGTTATTCATTTTCTTTTAATTGTAGGCCAAGCCTGTTGGAGGTTGGGGGGCAAAAGGCAAACACTGAATGACACACTCAATCAAAACCTGTTAGCAATCTCCGAGTGGGCTAAAGCGAATAGGGTTGATTTTAATGCGCTGAAGACTCAATGTTGTATGGTGACCCATAGGGCCATGGAATCAACAATGTCATCCGTATATATGGGTGGTATAGTTATTGAGGAATCGGATACTTTTGATGTGCTAGGCATGAGAATTTAATGTGATGTGCGTTGGAACGAGCATGTTTTTCAAGCGACGAAAGAAGAATTCAAGTGTCTTGGTTTTCTAAAACTGTGGAAAAATTACTTCACTCCTCCTGACCTCCTTAAAATCTATAACACTTACATCCGACCGAAAATGGAGTACAACACCCTTAAATGGGCAGGAACTTCAAAGTCTATTTTGGAGCTACTGGACCGTGTGCAAAGGAGGGCATTGGCGCACATCAATGACAGTAGGGTATCCAACTCTATTGATTCATTGGAACATCGTCGGAATGTGGGTTGTGTAGCACTGTTCTATAGATATTACCATGGGAAATGTTCTTTTGAGATTAGCGAACTTATTCCAAGTGCCCGAGTTTCCAGTTGACCGCACAACGCATTACTGAGAGAATTTGTTTATCAGTCGAACTGCCCGTATGTGGAATAAACTCCACGCAGGGGTCGTTTCTGACAGTTATAATCTAATAAGATTTAAGTCAAATATCCACAAACACTACTCCCTCTCTCCTCCTTCCCATAAGCTATTTTCCTGAAATCAAAACAATGCACTGAATTTGTAGTCGGCATCCCCTGAGTGTTAGTTAACAAAAAAAAAAAGATAAAACGAAAGTCGAGTCATATATTCCAATCAGTCTCTTATCGAATATGTCAAAACTTTTCGAAAGTTGTGAATCCGAATAAGATTCTACCAGATCATCAATTTGGCTTAAGGTAGAAACACAACACCACTGAGTTAGGCCATAGGCTAGTAACAGTTATTAGAAAGGCCTTTGAGGACCAAAAAAGTATTATTCCTCTCTTTATATTGATGTCTCGAGTCTGGCATGAGGACTTGATCCATAAGATTAAACACATGTTACAGCCCAAAATTCAAAAGTTTCTAGAAAGTTATATATCAGGTCGTAAGTTTACAGTTAAAGATATACAAGTCGGAGTAACGCAGGGGAGTATTCTGGGCTAATTATTATATTTACCAACAAATGTTAACACTCACACCTCGACTCTTGCTGAAAACCCATCAGTAGCATACAGATTTCTACAAACCCACATTTCTCAAGAAGATTTGCTAGAGAGATGGAAAATCAAAGTTAATGAACAGAAATGCATCCATATTACTTTCACCCTAAGGAGGGAGACATGCCCCTAGATACAAATTACAAACAAATCCCCTCACACAAATTTCAAATATCTCGGATTGCACTTTAACCGCAGCCTATACTCTTTCTAGAGAAATGTATTATCTCTAAGTCAGCCCTGAAAATTGGTGGGCGGGTATGTTGTTTATAGAATTGCATATTTCTTGCTAAATTAAGAATATTTCTTTTTAATATGTTCACTTTTTATGTCCTTATGTTTTCTAGGTCTCCTTTTATATATGCAGCATATTTTTAGACATAATTATACTTTTCCTTAGTTCCAATATTTGTAAGTGGAGAGCCAAAAAATTCAGACATGAAATAAAAAAATCAGTTTTTTACCATAATATTGGAGCCACCAATGTTTTGGCCCAGCTCCTTCATAGTATGTGCCTTTTATAATGGCATTTATTACTACAGTAGCAACAACATCATATGGATGAATCGGGTAGTTGCAATATTAAATTACCTTTTTTCAACAATAAATTGACCTGACCTCCATATTGGTGTATAAATAAATGACTTCATTGGACGAGTAGTTGCCGTAGGAAACGTTCATATATCGTCGTTTAAAAAGTATGTATGTAGATGTGTGTGTGTGTGTGTGTGTGTGTACCGATCCTGGGTATGATGGTGACATAATTGCAATTTTTGTTAAGTGCGAACTTAATGTGTGTGGATCTGAATATGAAGTTTTTTACAAGCATCATTATCTCAGAGCGAGTGCGTGTGTTTGCATGCAGATATAATTATGTTGATAGTGTCAATTTGTAGTCAATATGCCATAAATGTTAAAAAAATAAAACAAGCGGAAGGTGTTGTGTTAAAGTTATTACTTATTGTACAGCTAGTAAAGATATTGTAGCCTTAAACTGATGTTCTCGAAACATTTAAAAGAAAATTGAGTTATTTTTCATCTTTCAAACCAGAAATGTATAAATGCAATGAGTTTGGTACTTCAGTAATGATAATTTCAAGGATGGGGAGAAATTTATAAATGATATAAAAAAAAATAAAAGTATAATAATCTCGCCAAGCGGATTTTGAACAGCTGCATTTTCGATTCTTTCAACAGCAATTGAATAGTAAGAGAAATGGAAATTATAGGAAATTAGTTTGTGCCACTTTAAGCTTACAGCGTGTTCGTTGAGAGTGTAGAGCCAGGGGGGCAACGCGTTGAGCTGGAATGTGACGTATTTTTCTACCCTCTCCACACCACGCATCGAAAATATTATTTGTGATCCCTGAAAGTAAATAAATTTTTTGATCGTTAATACAACTCGGGTCGATATAGCGATGTCTGCCTATTCCATTAAAAAAATAAACTATTTACGTTGATATTTAATTTAAACAATATTGTTGTCATTATTATCATTATAGCTGTGGAACGACGTACGAAAATGTAAATTTACTGCGACGAAATTAAATATAGAAAACTTTAAATGGTGGGAAATGCTTATAAACGGTGTTTTTTTTTTTTGCTAAGGTAGAACTTACGAAAGAGTTAGCTACCAAACGAGCTATCACATTGCGCTCACTTTTTGACATGCTCAGTATACCCTGGCGAATCATCGTATATAGATTCACGCTTGAACAACGCTACCAAATTAACAAAATTTACTTTGAAGTCAGTCACCGATTCGTAAAACTTATAGACGATATTTATCGCAACATTGCGTTCAGTGAAGAGTCTCATTTTTGGCTGAATGGGTTTGCTAATAAACACAATTGTCGCATGCGGAGCGAGACCACTGCATAACGGAGCCTGCAGTTTCCATTACGAACAGAAAAATTTAATATTTTGCGCGGTTTACACCTTGGTGGCAACATCGGATCTTATTTTTTCAAAAAAGAAGACGAAGTCGCGTTGCGGTCAAGAAAGATCACTACCGCACCATGATCAATGCTTTTTTGTCTGAAAATATGGATGACATTGAACCGGGCGAAATTTGGCAACCGCAACCATTGGCTTATTGAAGTCAAAAATTTGTCGATAAGTTGATTTCGAGTACTAAACCTGTCAATTGGCATCCTAGTTCATGCGAATTGACACCTCCCGATTATTTCCTGTGTTACCACTGACAAACTAGCCAGCATTGTTCGTTTTATTCATGACATACGGCCAGCAATACTCGAAAAGGTGGCCCAAAATTGGACGTCCAGAATACGCTTCGTCAAGAATATTTACGGTTGCCATATGCCCGAAATCATTTTCAAATGTTATTGCCATATATTGGTCCTTTGAATAACAATTTTGAGCTATTTTTTACAATTTTAAGTTCTATCGGGCTTAAAGAAAAGCCTTTACATACCATCGCATATGCATATGCTTGCTGTTTTTTCTTTTTTTTGTGAACGAATGTCCTTCTAAAAAAGTAAGAGACTATATAAGATGGTAAGAGTATCTTATGATCTTTTATGTAAGTATATTGTGTCTATCGAATTTATTGCCAACCGAATTGCGATGATGTTAATAACTGAAGTTCGTGTTAATTACGATAACTATTCTGTTTTCTTAGAAAGTGTTTGGATGCTGTTATATTTCTGTTGATAATAATAATAATAATAAATTCCCGTCGTTCCTATAAGGAGCATAGAGTCATAACATATCTGTTCCATTCAATTCTGTCCAACGCTAGTGCCTTAATCTCGTTCCAGCTCTTGTACATTCTGGCAGCTTCCAATTCAATTTGGCGACGCCATGTGTGTGATGGTCTTCCTCTTCTTCGGCTACCTTGAGGGTTCCATTCAATAGCATTTCTTGTGGTATCATTCAGTGGCCTTCGCAAGGTATGACCAATCCAACGCCATTTTCTTCTAAGAATTTCATTACTAATGGGGGTTTGATTTGTTTCTCTCTATAGCCTTTCGTTCGAAATTGTTTGAGGCCAAAATATTCTTAGAACTCTTCGTAGACATCGATTTATAAACACTTGCAATGAGTTTATATTACGAACTGCTGCGTTCCAAGACTCGCATCCATAAAGAAGCACGGATTTAATGCAAGAATTGAAAATGTTAATTTTTGTTCTTTTTGACATGTGAGGAGATCGCCAAATGGGATTTAAGAGACCAAATGATCGCTTACCAAGATTAATGCGACTCTGTATATCATTACTAGAACCACCCGTTGTTGTTAATAAACTACCCAGGTAGGTGAATTTGGAAACATCTTCTAACACTATATCATTTATGGAAAACGTTCTGTTGTTGAGTTGTTGTTGAGAGTTGATGCGCATTACCTTGGTCTTTGCTATGTTTATTTTCATACCGGCTTTTTCTGCTTCTTTCTGTACTGCTGTGATCTTTGTCGCCATGTCGTTGTAGTTATGTGAAAGCAGACAGATGTCATCAGCATAGTCGAGATCCTCAAGCCTTCTATGAAATCCCCATGAAATTCCTCTTTCTTCACGGGTTGCTTTATTCATGATGTTGTCTAAGACTATGTTGAAAAGCAGGGGGGATAAAATGCAACCTTGCCTCACGCCAGTATTTACGGTAAATCTATCACTCACGCAACCTTCATGCATTACTCTGCAGCACACATTATTATAGAGGGCTTGAATCAATGATATAATCTTGGTGGGTGTGCCTTTACATGCGAGGGCATTCCAAATAGCCGAGTGTGAGAGGGTATCAAAGGCCTTCTCGAAGTCTATTAAAACGATGTACAAAGGGGATCTCCACTGTTCGAAAGCCAGCTTGTTCATTGCGAAGATTTGAAACGAATGCGGCTGAGAGTCGTTTGTTTATAATCTGTGTTATAACTTTGTTTGCTATGTTGATGAGTGTGATACCACGCCAATTTCTACATTGAGATATGTCTCCTTTTTTTGGGATGTTAATGATTAACCCTTCAGTTCATCGCATAGTTGATTAGTCCTCCAAAATTCCTCAATAATTTTATACATAAAACGGGCGCTTGTTTGTGGTGCTGTTTTAAAAAGCTCGGGGGAGATGTTATCTATACCTGGGGACTTGTTGTTCTTAAGGGCAATTATGGATTCTATAATTTCGGGCATTCTGTAGGTATATCATTCCTTATATCGTGGTGGTCGCAGTCACAAGGATCGTGCTGTATGGATACTGTATCTGACAACATAGTAGAATAATGTTGCAACCATAATTCCATTTGGCCACTTTTTGATGTAATTATTTCGCCGTTGTTGGATTTAGGAGTTTTTGCCGTTGTAAAGTTCTTCTGAGTAAATTTCCTGGTTATATTATATAGATCCTTAGTACGGTTATTCACAGATGCGATTTCTGCTTCTCTAGCAAGATCATCAAACCATCTGCGTTTGTCATTACGTGCATTCCTTCTCACACTCTTATCAATAGTCCGGTATATTGTGCGTAACCTTTGTTTTTCATCGTGCGTCAATGCAGTATTTACTTGTGCTTTTGTATTCCTTCTTTCTGCAATCAAGTTCCAGGTAGTATCTGAAATCTAATGCTTTCTATTGTTGGTTTTGAATCCTATATGCTCTTGAGCAGCCGATGTAAAACATTCTTTTACCGTTTTCCAGCCAACTGTGGAATTTGTTTGTGAGGCTTCTAGAGAGGTTCTTAATGCTTCAGAATAGGTGTTCAGTATGGTTGAATTTTTTTGTTTCTTTACATCAAATTTTCGTTGCACTTTTTTGATACTCTTTACGGCAGCAACTTTCAGACGGATTGTGCCTATTAGAAGATGATGGTCGCTATTGCAGTCGGCGCCTCGTTTATTGCGGACATCGAGCAGAGATCCTCTCCATTTTCTGCTGATTGCTATGTGGTCTATTTGGTTTTCTGTTTTGTTCTGTTGATACAATTGAAAATAAAGTTGCTAAACTTTAGAACAATTATCTTTGGGACAATCTGGATAAATCCCTCACACAGTACACATAGATCAAATTACCAAAAAGGCCGCTATGGCTTATATGGCTGTCAAAGACTATTTGGTAGAACATGGCATTTAAAGCCCCACATGATCTACTGGTCGTTTAAGAATATTGTAAAACCATGCATGGTGGTCAAAGGTTGATCAAGCTAATGCGAAGGCAATACTGAACATGGTGTACCACATTGCCTGTATTGGCATCACCGGGGCGAACGGAACGTGTCCAACCGATGCCATCGGCGTCATGCTTAACATCGCACCATTGCATATTTCGATCATCGAAGATGCGTGCGTGAAGGACGGTGGCGAGAGTCAAGGACAGAATGCTACTAAAGAAGATATTTATCAGGGAATTTGAAACAATGGTATTAGAAAAGTAGGACATGTAAACCAGAGCGGGTTTCTCATGTGTGATTCACAGATGGCTCCAAACAATCAATTGGGGACATGGGCGTGGGCATATTCGGTCCCAATTTCTAACGTGCCTTACCCATGGGAAATACCTATCAATTTTCGAAGAGGAAGTCTTCACTATTTACATATGCGTGACTGAATGTCTTAGAAGAAAGAAAAACAGGGCACTCATTTATAAAATATCCGACAGTCAAGCTGCAATAAAGGCAATTATTTCCTGCAACGTGACGCCTAAACTTATTTTGTATTGCATGGAAATACTAAATTAATTGTGCAGATGCAGTGAACTAACTTTATGGTGGATTCCGGGACATGAGGAATACGAGCGCAGCGAAAGGGCCGATTGCCTAGCCAGTCGTGGTGCCCGTCGTCCTTTCATCGGCCCGGGACCATTCTGTGGTATTCCAGTAGAACACATCAAAGGAAAAATTAAGGAGTGGAGGGAATCACAAATTGCCGAAAGCTGGGACAAAATCTCGGCAAGCTTAGAGATTTATAACTTCATTCAGTGTTCAGTCTGAAATACTACTTTCCCGCACTAAGGAGGACTTAAGGACCTTGACGGGATTCTTTACTGGACACTGTAATCTTAGATATTATCTACGAGAAATAGGTCAGTCTGTTACAGACACATGTAGGTTCTGCGAACAGGGAGTGGAAACCGCAGAACACATTCGCTGCGAATGTCCAAGACTAAGAGGCGAAAGAAGCCTTGCACTTGGAGGATACACTCTTTCTCCCAGGTACATATGTAATCTAATGCCAAATAGGTTAATTGGCTTTAAAAGGGCTCTTAATTTTTAGGACAATTCTGTATTTGCTGATTTCATTTAAAAAATGGTTTCAATTAAAACATTTAAGATAACTATAGTTGGTCGAAACTGACTATACGTCTGTAGCCGTATTCTCTTAGGTCCAATTAATTGTAATTAGAAAATAAGCATTAACCAAATTTGAGCGGCATTATCGAAAAATATGATGATCCTTAGTCACTTATTTTTAAAAATACTAAATTTGGGAAGAATATGTATAGTATTTTTGTCTTTTGATAGATTTAAGTGACGATCGGGAAGAGTTCTATATGGGGGTTATGACTACTGGGTTTATTTTGGGACTATTGATTAATAACTGTAATAAACACAGACAAACCAAATTTGATCCAGATCTATATGATAATCTGAATAGGCACCGATTTTCACCAATTTCGATAGCGTTCGTCCAATGGTCGATAAAAATTACATACCAAATTTCTTTAAAATATATTCATTTTTGTGATACGTAATTCGATTACAAGACTTACGTGGACACACAGGCATCTATCGGTGTAATAAAAGATGGCTCTAGGTCAAGCATCAATACAAACTCATTATACCTTGACAAATAGTCGCATAGGGTGTAATAAGCAAAAAATACTTTAAATTTTCATATCTTATTAATTTTATGGATCATTATAATGAGGTGTCTAGCCTATTTGATCTTTTGTTGCTGACAACCTTGGTTATTATATGGCTTTTAACAAACGGGTGAAGGGTACCAAAGATTGGCACAGCCGAATGTAAAACTTTTGCTAGTTTTTTAATATGATTGCATTAGGTTCGAATGTAATTTGAAAATGTGACGGTGATCTGTTTTGCGCTTTACTGTAACAAAAGAATTTCTGTTACAAGCAAAATAAGAAAGCAGAAAAAAAAATATAACCTTGATCTTGAAATTATTTTCAAGTTCAAGTATGTACGGTAAACAACACCTTATATGGTAACATGCTAATGGAAAATTTTTTGTTCTATTTTTGCAAACTGATTAATGGAGCGATTTGTTTGTCTCTTCGTTGTTTATATGAATTCATGATTGTTCATGTATGTATGGGTCAACTACAGCTTGCAATCCTTCTCGTTCTCCCACCTGGTTTTCAGCTATTGGTATTAGCTTGCCCCTTCATTCACTAAATAATCTCACTTACTCTCTCGCCTTTTAATATGAGTTGGTATTTTTTTTTACGAAAAGAGTGAGATTATGAACGAGTGTATGTATATCTATGTGTATTAGGGATAAAGAGATAAAAAGTTACATAATGACATACATAGGCTATTCTATGAGTGGGTGAGCGTAGGTAATAAAAAAAAACAGGTTTATTTTTTTTGGTTGTGCTAGAAGAAAAAAAAAGGCTTGTATAATTGGTGTTACGAAGATGACGCCAGAATTTAAAATTCATTGAAGTTTTGGCGATTGGAGGAGTTGCAGAAAAATATTTAACGTGGTCGGTTGACAATTTTTTAAGCAATTAATTGGTGAATAATAATAGAAGTACTGTTTGAAATTTAATAAAAGTTATCGGAAAATGTAATATAGTGTTGTGTTAATGTAATAATAATGTTTCATGTTTAATAACTCTATGAATTTTGAGAAAGAGAAAAAATTAATGAAATTTAATCGAAAAAAAAAACATTAAATAAATAATATTAATTATATTAATAATGGTGTTTTATAAAAAAAAACTGTGTTTTATAAAAAAAAATGTGCATGTTAATTACAAAATTAGTAGCAGTTCTTATAAGAAAAGCGTCTTCATCTCTTACACCTCCTTACACACGAATCGCCAACAAGATCATATAATAAGAGACAAACCACAAACAATAGCAACAACAATAATTAAAATACAGTGTCTAGTGGAAATATATAATAATAAAACATTAAAAACAAACGTAAATCTACTACAACTTAATTGATCGCAGTCATCATAATTTAATACAACAATTAAATGCTGTTATACTCCGACAAAGAGTGAAAGGTGAAGGAGATTTAATAAAGTCACATGCCAAAATTGAAAATCATATGGCGAGACACAACCACGGCGTCCGGCGGGAGAAGCTTCATCGGTACCTCATCAGCACCAGCAATAAGTCGGTAATTTTGATTTTTATATACAAATAATTTTCTACATTTAAATTAAAAATAAAAAATTTTATAAAATATAAATAATTTGCTAAGACAAAAAAAAAAATTGTACTAAATTGGCTAAATCTAAAACGTTTTTAAATAAAAAAATCAAATAATATTTTTCCTACATTAAGAAATGTTCCTAAATATAAAATTAAACTAAACATTTACTACATTAAGAAATTTTTTCTAATTATAAATTTAAAATAAATATCAAATATTTTTTTTAGATATGAAATTTGCTAAAATTAAAATTGTGCAAAAATTAAAATTGTACTAGAATTAAAATCTTTCTACTATTAAAAATTTTTTCCTAAAAATTAAGAATTTTCCTAAAATTAAATATAGCTACAATTAAAATTGCTAAGAGAAATTTTATTATAGTTAAATGTCGCTAAAATTAATCTAAAATTTAAAACCCTTAAAATGAAGGCTAAATAAAGATTATTATATAACCCAATGTAGAAAACCAAACCAAACCTAATCTTTTCATTGCTGTGGGTTACCTCCAATTGAGATGGAGTCGAGGTAACATGGTAGGGAGGGCAAAAGGGGCAGAACACCTAGTCCCCAATCCCAAGGTAAAGTATGGCCATCCATCCATCCATTTAGCGTCCGTGTTTTTTGACAGTTTTTTTAATCGCACGTGAAAATCTGTAGTGCGGTTTCCCTGGGCCTGAGCAAGACCCCACCCATCCGGCGAGCTAGGCCCCTACGCCAGCACGTGCGACCAGCAAAGGCTCAGGGAAACGGAAGCGGATCTTCCACCAGCACCGCACCATTACAAAAATTCTGTTAAGATTTTTAAACTAATATAGAGAAATTGAAAAGAAAAACAAGTGAAAAATTTTTTGCTCAGATCAATAATATTTTATATACTGATCTCTTACTAATTGAAGAAAAATAGACAGACATGGCTAGTTCGAGTGCAATTCTTGTCATATAGAACCTCTGTCAAAAATTTTTTGTTGTTAAATATACACATATAAGAGACATCATCACCCTCAGAGAATGATTACGAAGTTTATTTATAAACATTTTATTTATTTTAATAACTTATAAACAAGAACAATTGTTTTATATTCAAATCACAATGAAAATCAAAGTAAATATTCCTAAAATATAAAAGATAATTTAAACTGACCAATTCGGTTTGCACAATAAAATAAAACTATTTTTGATTTTTATTGCTAATATTTGATACATAAATCCAGCTGTATTGCCACATAAACTTAAGCCAATTAGTGTAATTAAAAAAAATTGTAAGTTGAGTGTAATTAAGTTGTAAGTGTAATTAAAAAAAATTCTAAGTTGAAATTGTTCAATGTTATACAAATATACGTATATAAATATCAGGAAAAATATTAAAAGAAAAAACAAATTTTTATACAAAATTTTTTAATAGTATTTTTGATTTAGTATTTTTTTTTTGTGCAGAATATACAATATATATGGGTTAAACCATCTGAACTCAACTTAAAATATGGCTGTTTTTTACATCACTGTTTCCAAATTGGCTGAATTTTGGCAGGATTAAAGTGTATCCGAGAAATAAGAAAAATCCTAAATTTAAGTTCACTGACGCTTCTGGATCCGGAAATATGAGGTCTTGAATATCGGGAAAAACTATAAAAATGTACAAAGTTGTACTTACTTAATTATCATTTTCTTGATTAATATTATAGTGACGCAACTTATCAAGGTCGCATTTGAAAGGTTAATTAATTACCTTTAATTTGATATACAACATGATTTTTTTTTTGGAAAGGTCAAAGGTCACATCTCTTGACCTATAATTGGGGAGGCTATAGCTGTAAAAACGACAATTTTAAAAATCTGAAAAAAATATATGTTTAAGACTGGTTCCTTCCCTAAAGTTCCAAAAAATTTCAGACTGGGGGTATGCTTGGATCCAGAAATATTTATCATAGAGTAAAGGTAGATATTTAACAAGTGAATTATTATTATTATGAATGCTGTTGTTGTTGTTGTTGTTGGCGTTGTTGACATTATTATGATGAATGCTGTTGTTGTTGTTGTTGTTGGCGTTGTTGACATTATTATGATGAATGCTATTGTTGTTGTTGTTGTTGCTGTTGTTGACATTATTATGATGAATGCTGTTGTTGTTGTTGTTGTTGTTGTTGTTGACATTATTATGATGAATGCTGTTGTTGTTGTTTAGTTTTATTATAAATGTTTTCAATTACAAATTTGCTATCACCGGAATAAATTTGAGCTTGTAATTGTGTTTTTGAAATTGGTATGAAGCTGTGCTGCTTTTGAGTTCCCGGAATTGTACGTAATCCTATAAATCTATCAGTTAGCAATTTCTCTTCTTCTTCATAATCTTTTTCCGTTAAATATGCAAAGTTGCAGTTCTGAAGAGTTTGCTGACACCAATTATACAAGTGAAGAGGAGTAGTTATCTGATCTTCGAATGGACGTTGCAAGCTGGCTCTTCGTGCTTCACGCTTTACCGTTCCCCCAAGACCATCACTAGGTCCTTTGCCGCAACTGGTAGCAAAGAAATGCCACTCAGCGGAACAATTAAAATCTTCGCTATGATGGCATAAATTGGCAAAGTTTTTTTTTATTTTTAAATTGAGTGGAAGAACCGTCCGAAAAATAAAAAATTTTCTTTGGTATTTTCAAAAACTTGTTTTTAAAAAACTCATTTAGGTGGCGATGAAATAAATGAACTGCTATGGTGTTATGTATTAGACAGTCTGATATTATTATAAAATTTGTAGTTTCTAATTTTCCATTTGATTTGTAATAAATTGCTATTGGGTATAGTGTGGCCTGGCTATTATTCCATAAAAAGCCTTGCACAGTATCCTGAACCACAAAAGTTGCATTTTCGGAGAAGTTGCAAATTACTAAATACTCATTTTCTTCCAACGCAGACTTTTTGTGAGCCATAAATGCACCCTGCTCTTTAGATACGAATGAAAGGGGTAGAAGAGTTTGCAGTTTTTCGCATAAAGAATCCAGAAAAGAATCAGTTTCTTTAATAATAGTTTCCAAAGAGTCTCTATCTACACTTATCCACTGTTTATATATGATTTCATCAATTTCATTTTCTAATAATAATTCACCAAGTTTCTCAGTAAAATTTTGTATATCTGGACACATGCTACATCTGCCAAGGTAGCAATTTGGTGATGGGGGATTGCATATAGGTCTTTTTAAACAATCTTTATCAGTTTCCAGCACAAAATCCTGCACATTTTCTGTCAATTTTTTCAGGTTTATTGCGTGGAGCATTAGTTTTGTATTTTGATGTATTTTACAAACACATACATTATGGCTTCCTGACGCATCTGCTAGAACCACATTTTTTGGCCGAAGTTCACAAAATTTAGAAATTCCAATAGTTATCCCTTCATGTTTTTCTTTAAATAAAGCATAAACTTCTCGAAGATTTCCGAGTAAAAGTCTTTTATTTTTTTTACTTTTACACCATTTTCTGTTATTGACACGTAGTACATCCTGGTAGACATCTGCTGACATCATCAGTTTCATAAAAGACTTTCACCACATCAACAATTTCTAATGGCAATCGTTTCCAAGTTTTGGATTCGGTGTACTCAATACGCCTTCTGTCTCAACCAAGTTTTTTACCTTTCGTGCCATTAAATTTGTTATTTGAAATTCCTCCTCCATTCTTTTCAATGTCCAGCTTTTAGGTAAAATAGTTAAAACTTGAATTTTATCACTGTTTTTAGTTATTGATTTAAACTTTTCTTTTAGTTGTTCGATTATTTCCGATTCTGGGCATACGTGAGAGGTTGAAGGTGTTGAATTTGGGAAAATGTTTGTTTTTATTGATGTTGTTATTTTTTCTAACTTTCTAGTTGTATACCTTTTAATGGAATTTTTCTCGAACATATTGGAGATTCTTGTAAATATGTTAAACTTTCGTTTAACTTAAAAATTCGAATATCTCCCGAAACTGATGCTTCACTTTCCGAGTCTGAAGTCTCGTTTTCTGGCTCGTTCATAGATTGAATATTATTGTTTACACTTCCTTTTAATTTATAAAGTTCTCTTCTGCATATATCACATATTTTATTTGATATTGAAATGTTATTACTAATTCCAGTCATCCATTGCTGAACTTTTCGAAGTCCTCTTGCATTCCGGACATGAGCAACTTTTTTAAATGGATTACAACAATATATTGTATTAAATGACATATTGTTTACAGAGGCAAAAAACAATCACTTTGAACACTTTTGGTTTTATTTAAAAATATTGATTTTATAGCAACACATGTGGTTTTTTAAAGCAACGTGCTTAGAATGGTTTCTTTTTCGTGTTGCTTCCTTTGACTTCTCGTTTTTCAATAATTTCTCTATATCCAAGTTATTTGACACTACGAACCACACCCGACAACATTTATACTGTTGTCTCGCTCTAACATAATTACCTGTCAAACCAACCCTAACACAGGTCTGTACTGAGTACAGTACAGAGCTAAAGAACCAGAAACAAATAGCGGCGTGCGTGCATAGCCCGCCGACGCTCACGAGCACAACCAACCACATTCATAAAAAGTAACAGTAACAGCACCGACTTTTTAAATATCTACCTTTACTCTATGATAAATATTTCTGGATCCAAGCATACCCCCAGTCTAAAATTTTTTGGAACTTTAGGGAAGGAACCAATCTTAAACATATATTTTTTTCAGATTTTTAAAATTGTCGTTTTTACAGCTATGGCCTCCCGAATTATAGGTCAAGAGATGTGACCTTGGACCTTTCCAAATTAAAGGTAATTAATTAACCTTTCAAATGCAACCTTAATGAGTTGCGTAACTATAATACTTTTCAAGAAAATGATAATTAAGTAAGTACAAATTTGTAAATTTTGACCTTTTTTTACGATTTTCAAGACCACATATTTCCGGATACAGAAGCGCCAGTGCCCTCAAACTTTGCACTTATTTTAGTTCTGTAATAATTTGTCTTCCTACGAAAAATCATACAATTTGGAGAAGGTAGTGTACACCCATTGGTTGATTTGACATGGAATTACCCATATACATATATTCTAGACTTGTATGCCCTGTCGCGCTTCGCTACGACCTACCGAGACTTATAGCATGTTCAGACGGCAAAATGAACCACTTGATTCGCTCTTCGAATCACGATTGCGAACCTTGGTGTTCAGACGAGGGTTCTTGTTTCATTTTGACGTTTATATTTTTGTCCCAATACTTGAAGACATCCTTCTACACTTAACGTTTCACTATTTAATTTTTTCCATCTTTATTTGAATATATGTAAGTAAATATATACTTTTTATTTGTCAAATGTTTCTATTTATTTTATTGCACACATTAATTTTTTGTTTTTTCTTTGCTAATATATTTTTGACAGCTAGTTCAGATAAACTAGCGATAATTTTTTATCAAAATTGGAGATGACACTCAGTTATTCTATGTTTACAACTAGGTTCAAAATGAACCAAGAAGATTCGCTCTCAAAATTTTGTATGGCGATTCATGTAGATTCAATCATGATTCGGGCGCGAACCCTGAATGAGAGAGCGAACCGCGAATCTTGCTGTCCGTGTGAACATAGCATTATTGTCATGTTTTATTTCGTTATCAATTTTATTTAATTTATTTTATAATTTTTATATTTCAATGCTTCCTCATACACAATATATATATTTTATTTTTTCATTCGGTGCAACAATTATCAAATTTTTCGGCGTTTCTACTCTGGAGCAAGGTACATATGGCTCCCATGAGAAAAACATGGATGTTCCAAATTAAATCTGGCAACACCCAACAATTGGCCTTGAATTTAGAATTTCATTTGACAATTTTTCATTTTAGCGATTTTTGATTTAGGCGATTTTTGACTTGAGCGCTTTTGGTTTTGCTCATTTTTGAGAAGATTTTTATTTTTGGCGATTTTTATTTTTCGCGATTTTCGTTTTTGGTGATTTTTGATTTGGCGGGTTCCGAATTTGGCGATTCTGCCCATATTTTCCACGATATTGATAATGGATTTGTCAAAAGTTGCAAGACTGTCCCTTTCGTAGTACTTCATATTTATTTGAGTATGAGGTGCCACGCCTACCAAATCCAATCCGCCCAATTTTTATCGGACTTCTCACATTAATATCTGGAGGACTCGTGCAAAGTGTCGAGGCTTTCTCTTTCATAGTACACCAGTTATATGATATTATATATTTACTTTGTATTGTGGGTGCTTCTATCACTCCCATTTTTTATGATAGTATATATTTTTTTTTGTATGGGAATTTGTATTTGAATTTGGAGCGTTTAGGCTCAATAGAAGCGATTCATACACATTTTTTGCTTGTTGTTGTTCACATGTACAAAAACAACAACAAAAACAACAAGCAATCCAAAATGTGTATGCATCGCTTCTATCGGGCCCAAAGACTCCTAATTCAATGCCTGTCTGCTGAAGGTTATGGGGCATAAGTACAGACCAATATCGCTGGATCTACTTCTCCTTTTATAAGTATAAAGAATATATATAGTTTATGGGGTCACCGGATGTAAGTCTGCTGCAGCCAGCAGTATGGCCTGCATTTTTTTCTCTTAAAACTTGTTTGTATACCATAATTCATCGGACATAGCAAGGTCTAAGTTCTGAATAATTTTTTTATCTCTCATTCCATTAAGAAGAGCTAATTGAAATGGCCAAATAGCACAAAAATTTTTGTATTGCTTTTGAAATTATATTAAAAACAATAAATTTTCCTGTAGTTTACTAAAAGCTAAATAGTTTTTTAAGGTCAGTTTAATTTACGCAGATGTAATTTTTAAAATAACGGCATCATCCGAGGGCGTTCCCAGAACAACCTCACCTGAAATATAAATGGCTGCAATAGTTTGAAAGAAATAATCTGGCAAAAAGTGGCATATGTTTTAAGTTGCCAGGCTTCACGGTATTTAGTATTTTTTATGGAGCTATCAAAAGTAAACGGCCTTAGTGAAGTTGTAGACATGCAAAAAAGTGGTCACCGTCATGTAATTCGATACTTTGTTTGGAACGGTCTCAATCCAACTAATATTAATGCTACTCTGAGGAAGTCTATTCTTTGTTTACGACTAGAAAATATTGGGTGGTAGAGTTTTTAAACGAGGGCGTTCAAGCTGCCATGACGAACACCGTACTGGTCGACCAATTAAGGTGGCCAAGTCGGAAATGGTTAAGGTGAGGTAGCAAAAATTATAGGCATTTCAAAAAGTGCTATAGATAGCACACTGAATTAAGGTTCGAATTTCTTCATCATACACCGTAATCGCTAGATTTATTTCTCTCGGAGTATTTTCTATTTCAAATTTGCGTAAATGGTTCAGAGGTAAAAGATTTGCTAACAATGAAGAGGTGGAATCTCCGGTTGAATATCGTTGAAACCAGTGTATTGAACTAAAAGCAGATTATGCTGAGAAATAAAAAAAATGCTTCCCAAATTTTTTGTTTGTTTTTCACGGCGAGTTGTTCTGGGACCGTCCTTGTATGCTGTGAAGTAGTAGATCAGAACTAGCCAAAGTTACCACACCAAAATTACTTTATCAATTTATTTAGATTTTGTTAACATTTTTGGGTCTATAGCACATCTCTTACATGGGGGTAAGTAGGGTTTAATTATTAAAATTGTTCTTCTATTGTAATTTGGGAAGCGTCGTAAGGGAGTTTCTAAAAATAACCAAATTAAGCGTTTGTTTTTTAAAATAATAAAGACCATAATATAATTATTTATAATTAAATTGTTAAACTAGTATCGGAATTCGGACGCCATTGAATATGACGCCATTATATAAAGGATGTAAACGAAAAAATTTTCCAATTGAGAATGTAATTTAGTATTAATCAAATTCTAATATGGAACATGACTCCGGATGATCCCACAGGATTTATATTTGGACTACTGATTACAGTGTCTAATAAATACTCTGCAGCTTAGGTGAATTTAGGTCGATCTTACAGCGGTCATTTGTATGGGGGCTAAGTCAGAGGACAAAGAGATTTTCTCCAATTATAACAACGATCGTCATATGGTCGCTAAAAGCTTATGTGTACAAAGGGTGCTTTTGTAAGCCCGATAAAACTTGTAAAAAATAAAATTATACTTTGATCAAAATAATTTTTTTTGGAATGACGTTAAAATTGGAAAATGACTTCGGGCTTATGGCAACCGCGGCTGTTATTGAAGAAGCGTATTCCGGACATTCAATTTTTGGCCGCTTTTTCATGAATTGCTGGCCGTATATCACGAATAGTATAACACTGATTCCTCCAAGTTACGTACCCCCAAATAATGTAATCGAGAGTTGTCAAATCGCACGAACTTCTAGGCCAATGGACAGGTCCATTTCCCGAACACAACTTATCGACATATTACGATTTGTGGCACGTAGCGCCATCCTGTTGAAGTCACATCTCGTCCGGCTCAATGCCATCCATGATTTGAAACAACGCCACCGTAACGTGAGCTCCAGCTTCACTTTTGAAGAAAAATGGTCCGACGATGCCACCAGCACGCTGTGAACCATATTCTGAGAAGGCGGCCAAAAATCATTTTTTTATGGTTACCAATTTTAAAGCCATGTTATTCACTTGAAAGTAAATACCAGTAAAATTTAATTATTAAATGACTGTACTTTTTTGTTTTAAAAGATTTTACAGTTAAATAAATTTTGTATAATTTTGTAGCTTCCAAGCTATTAATGTTAGAAATATAAAGTCACAGAGTCGTTTAGAAATTAAAAAAAATATTTTAAAAAAGGTCAAAATTTCCCGCAAATCTCCTACTTAATAGAGCATAACTGCTGCCCATCAAAAGCCAAAAAACAAATCTTCCACCCTTCTGTAGCACGAATTCTCCCCTACACTCCTATATCCCATTATATACCCGCTAGTTTCAGCCCGTGTGCACCAGAACAATTTTTCTGACCCAAGGTCAGATATTTTATGTAAGATTTATGAATACAAAAGTTTTTAGAGTATAATGAGTTTGCCCTGATGTTTGTAACTGCCAAAAATATTGGACCTATACATATCTTTTATTATACGGATCGACTCAAATCACTTTCTGAGTCGATTTAACGATGTCCGTCCGTTCTTCTATGTGTTATGAATACAAAAGTTGGTCGTACCGATGTATTTTTTTTGCGTGAGTTTATTGTTTTTTATACTGACAGAAAATGAAAACGGTAGAGTTGACACGAATTGTTAACAAAAATTTATAGCGGCACAGAGCCGTCAACTAGCAGAGCAACAGAAATTGATGTATGGAAAAATGAAAGTCCTTCTTCAACAAAGTATTGCAGACCAATAAAATTTGCATTCAAAAAGGAAACCAAAGATGTCATAACTGAAGAAGTTCAAAAAATAAGAAATCAAATTAAAGAACTTCAATCAGAAATATTTAAATTTGATGGCCAAGGCATTGAAGTAAATTTTAAAATGTGCCTCACAATGATTGATGGAAAAGTTGCACAAGCTTAAATTGGCACAAAGTCAACGTCAAGCTGCATTATATGCCAAAAGACATCAAGCCAATTAAGCCAACCCCCACCACAAGATGATAGTTTTAAGGAAGCCTGCGAATTTGGAATGTTCTCTCATGATAGAAGGCATTTTATGAAGCAGGCGAAACAGTGAGAAAAAGCAAAGAAAATTGAAAAAAATAAAGAAAGAAAATATAACAAATTCAAGCAAAATATCTACAACTAAGCCTCATAATCGACAAAAAAACAAGGAGAAGGAAACCCATTGATGGAAATACTTCAAGGAGATTTTTTTCCGATCCAGGAACTGTTCTAGCATGCAGCAGAAAGATAAATGCAAAAAAATTTGGAGAGTGTGCCAATAACACGAAAAATACTCTTGGAGATATAAGCCATCCATAGTTCCTGGAATTTTGTACCATGGGGAACAAATAATTCGAAATAATATGCTACCAATAGGCGATCTATCTGAAGAAGCGCAAGAAAAAAGGAACAAGGACTACAGATTCTTTCGCGAGTACAACACAAGAAAAATGTCCAGATGTTGCACTAATGAAAAAGACCTTATCACTATTTTGTTGTGCACTTCAGAGCAATATATATCCCACATTCGACAAAAATGGAACACTACCTCTATTGAATTAGACGAAGAAGATAAACATCTTCTAGAAGATGAAAATCAAGGCTATTTAGAAGAAATATTTAATAAAATTGTTTGATTTAAAGTAGTTTTTGCATACACTAACAATAAGTTATACTCTTTTTTATATAGTTAACAATTTTTATAGATTTAAAAATTTATGTAGTTTATAAAGTTACAATAAAAATTGAAATAGAAATATTTAAAAAGACAATAAAAATATTTTTTAACTAAAGTAAAAAGATACGACTTCTTCATTGAAACTTCTCTATCTTGAACCAATATCAGGTAAATTTACGTTCCCTGCTTAATAAATTATATTTTAACTCGGGCTCTTTCAAAAAAAAAAAAACAACCTTTGGCCCTTGTGAACATTGGGACTAAAAAGTTTACGGCGGCCAAAATTAACTGAAAAAATAAGACATTATATATAAAAAAAACCTATTTTATCCTTTTAACATTTCACTTTTGTACTAAAATTCAACTAAAAATTCAAAACTTGTTTTATTATCGGCCGATAATATACATACTCGTATACATGTTGTAATAAAAATTAAAGTTCACAGTCCCAGCTACCAAAAAAAAAAAAAAAAAAAAAAAAAAAACGAATGTCAAAATTCCAATCCAATCAAAAGTTGTGGATTTTTGACCGCCTGTCGCGGAAAGGTCTACAGTGCAGCATGTAAACCGCACCAAGCTGTGCATTTTTCTTGATATGTTAGGGTTGGTCTCACTTCATGTGCTGCAATTTTGTTTATTAACATAACCGTTAAACCAAAAATGAACCAAATCGCTAAACACAATTTTGCGATAATACATCGACTCAACTGCTCTAGAGCCCAATCGGCGAAAGAACGACGCATATGATGGTCTCCTGGCATTAATTCTTGCATCAGCTAGATCTTATAGAGATGAAGACCAAGATCTTTACGCAAAATTTTCCACGTACTGGACGGACAGAGCCCCAATTCCTGCGACCGAAGACGAATCGATAAATTTGGACCTCCTTCCAAACTTTCGCTTACAGCGGCGTTATGATTTTCAGCACGCACACTTCTTCGACGTGTTGGTGTTACTGTATAATTTAGAGAGTATGGGGGTTTAAAATCAATCCATAGTTCGGCGGATGGCTGACTCTGATGATGGATTATGTACGCCCTAAAAATAACGATGTCGTCTATAAGTTGCGTGAATCGAGATGACTGAATTTCAAAGTAAATTTGAATAATTTGTTAGAGCTGTTCAAGGCTGAATCTATTCATGGTGCTTTGTCAGTATATACCGAACATAAATATAAAAAAGTGAGCTGAGTGTGACTGCTAACCCCTTCGCAAGTTCCATCTAAACAAAAAAATTAACACCCCTTCTTATACATAAAACCATGTAGACTAAAATTATAAACAGGTAGAGCTTGTTGGTACGTAATCTCTGAAACTGCACATCCGATTTCCAAAATTATTTCACAGTATTTAATAAATAATTTTATTAGAGCCTAAAGATATGCTAATCAATTTTAGCCAATTAACAATTCAACGCTTTTTAAATAAAATTCATTAAATTTCATTATAAATCAGATTGCTAATAATTAATTTTATAAGATCCTAAAGGTATGTTAATTAATTTTAGCCAGTTAACAATTCAACACAGGGCTTTTGATATTTATAATAAATACACACACAATATGTGTTTTATGTATGTGTTAGTAGCAATTTTGAAAGAGCAGTACTCCAAAAAATGTTCCAGACGGTAAAAATCGGTTATTAACTACAATTCTTATATCGGTCACAAGAAATCGCCTTGTTTTTTCATATTACATGATAATAAGAGTTTTGAAATTTTTTGTATTTTGGTTGAGTTATTAATTTAATAAGTTAAGGTCAAAAATGGGCGGGATCGGACCAGTGGGCATGTTACTTCGTAACAAAGTCAAATGTTTGAAATACTAAGAAAACTAGAGTCTTTAAACTTTGAATCCATAAGATATAAATGTCAGTAGGCAAGATCAAAACAAATGGGTGTGGCACCTCCTTCACAAAATATATATACCATAATATAGCTGGAATACTATAATACTGAGATATTTGACATTTTATGGGCTTAATATAATATTAGTGTAAGTAATTGAACTTAATATGGGCGGGTTGGAACTAGTGGACGTGGCAACTCCAATACAAATTAAGCTATGCGGAGTACTATGATAAAAGAGTCTCGAAATTTTCTGAGAGCTTGCAAGTAATGATAGTGTATAGGCGTGGCAAAAATATGGGCACCTCCTATACAATGTAAATTATTAATATTTAAACTATGAGTGACTAGTTATTTATGTAAGTATCTGAACTAAAAGTTGCGGGTATCGCAGTAATAGGGATGGCACCCCCCTTATAAAGTAAATTTTAAAACGTCATACCTCTGGCGTTCTAAGTTAAATATAATTTTGAGATAGTGTAAATGTCCAACAGTTATTATTTACCAACTTTTATTTATTAATCTCTGTATTAATACGTGAAGATAAGTTTTTAGTTCCCTTTTTAAGCAATATGCGGGCACGGAGGAGTGTGAATTGGCAAAGTTATAGTTCATATGGTGGAGAAGCTGAGAATGATAAAATTTATATTTAATCTGTTTTAAAAATATGTTAAATTAAATAAAATAAAATATTTATAATAATTCATTACACCCTGTTAATGCGAATGATTTAAATTATATATCAGACACTCTCTGTTCAATTTTGAATTGCTAAAATTGATGAAAATACCTTTAGGCTCATTTAAATATTCATAAATTTTTTATATATGTATATATTAAAAAAACATTGGAAGACAAAAATTTAATGAAAAAATAATATTTCCTAGAATTTGCACTCGAATTTCGAGTGCTGTGCTATACTAGTAGTAAATAAATTTACAAATTAATAAAATTCAAAGAGATTAGGAAACTGGCTTACTTAGTTATATTTATAACCAAAAGTTATTAATATCGTAGCAACGCATCAAGGGTGTTTACTAATCAATATATATTCATCTTTGCGATTTGCTATTTGATTACAAGAATTACGTGGACACGCAGACGGACAGATGGATAAACAGACAGCGCAAATAGTATCTATCAAGCGCAACTCTTGCCAGTTTAAGGCATTGAAACCTGTTTGTAAAAATTTATCCATATTAATTTTTAACCATTCTATTGTTTTTCTAGAGTAATCTGGCGACAACATTTGTGGGATATAGCCTTTTCTGTAGACAAATGAAACAACTGGATACATAATTTTTATTTTTTTTAAGCCTAGTTTCGCGTAGCCGAGTGGCTTGTCTGCAGATTCTAATTTTTGTATCCAGGGATAAGCTGTATTTGGCTATATCTTGCAACGACAGACCAAAGCCTCTGATGGGAATCGAACTCACGACCCCCGCATGATAGGCGAGCACGCTACCTACTCACCTACCGGAGCGCTTAAACTATGTATCTTCATTATAGTGCCTCTGATGATAAAGAATGTTATCAATTTCCCCCCACTACAAAGTCCTAGACAAATTCAATAACTTTGAAAAAATTATCCACTCTTTTGTTCTTATATATTATTTTAACACATCCCTGTAATAATGTTTTCCTGGCCGTAATTAGAAATCTGCCATGATACAAAAACTCCAAGTACTTATGTTTAAAATTAAAAAAATTTAACTATAAATAAGTTGGAATAGTGCCTTTAAATAACTTAAAGAAAGTGTCCAAAGTCTAATTATAGGTTTACGAACAATTAAAAAAATTTTCTGTATCTCGTAACGAAATTCTGATTTCAATTTCACATTATAAAACCTTCGTACTTCAGCTGATTAATTTCTGATTTAACAAAATTGTTTAAAATTATTTGTTTTTAAGTTATAAACAAAATAATATGTAAAATTTTATCCATTGACATCCTTTATTTGTAGTTTTTCATACCGTTACGCATCAATTAAATTTGCCTGTTAAAAAGTACTAAATAAATACAACTAAACTATTTATTTTGAACATGAAATTTGTTTGTGTCATTTACACTTATACTTTTAAAGTTTTGTATTTTTGCCTGTCTGTCTTTCATACTTTTTAGTTAATTACTAAATTGACTTTTAAACCTTTGTCATGAATAATGTGTTGACAAAATGGCGCCATCATGGAGATATAGGAGCTAACACAAAAAGATTAACAATTTTGTTTATTTGTAGAAATGTGGCGGAAAAAAATCACATTGAATTTTAAAACATTGAAGAAGTGGTATGAAAACTAAAATAATTAGAAAAATTGGAGGGAGAGAGAGAGAGACATAGAGAGAGAGAGAGAGAGAGAGGGAGAAGTAGGAACTAGGATGACAGGTACTTTTAATTAAGCATTTCTATATTTACGCAATGACTAACGATTGATGGCTTTATACTACAAATGAATATAAAGTTTGAATTATGTTGTAACAATTGCTTCAAAAGGAATTTATTTGATTAATTTCGTTCCAATAAATTTTATTACGCTAACTGTAGTTTGATGAGATTATTTGCATCATAAGTTAAAATTACAGACGAAAGGACAAATCGATTTTTAGTTAAATCGCTTGAAAAGAAGTTCAGGTAAAGTAATTTTGATATTAACATATACAACTTTTGAAACCGATGCCTTCCGATCGGGATGAAATTTGAACCAAGGTTAGTCCTATTGCACAGTAGCTTAGACGTAGTTTTTCAACAAGATCGGTCCAGATATCTCTGAGTTAGAGGGGATCAAAATTTGACATTTTGGCCAAACAGGTGTTTTTTCTCATCCATGTAACTTATTACCTATTGTTCTTAGAAAATTTTCTCCCAAATAGTTTAGATAGCTTTCTGTTCAATATTTCGGAAAAAAATACTTAAAAAAAATTTTTTTTTAGACTTTTTTTTTACTAAATAAAAGCATTTTTTGGCTTTATTTTCAAAAAGGGCATTTTTTTTTTTTCATAAGAAAGCTTAGGATTTTTCCTTTAAGAACTTTTTGATCGCTTAGTGGGATGGGAGTGGGATATCTATCAAAACTAATGTTTTGTAACTCAAGGCAGCGGTTTTTCAATTTTTCACAAATGCACTATTTTGAATTTTTTCCTATTTGTGTGTAAAACCTTACAAATAAAACTTATACTGAGAAACTAGACAAATTAATCTTTCCGAAGATATGTAATATGCCTAACTAAAATTTCATACCCTCAATACTGTAATACCCACAATATGTTAACTTCAGGAAAAAAATCACTTTTTTTCTATAGAAATGTTGAACAATTATTTTTTTATTTATTTGTAATAATAATTAAATTAATATATTTATAATAATTATAATAAAAATAAATAGATACATTATTTAATAAGATTTAATCTTAAGACATTAGATCCATTCATATCATAACTATTTTATATTTAATTTATTGTAGCTGATGAAGTATTTAAGTTTTGTCACTTTTTAAAAATCCAATCTTTCATCCAGCTTATTTGTCGAATTTATTTGCTGCGTTTTTAGCCAATCCTTTCTTGGCGTTACTAGGTTCAGCTGTTGATTTCGCTGGTGTTTTTTTTCACTTTTGAAAGAAATCGCATTGAGTAGAGGCAGAAAACTTTTTCATCTCGAGTCTTCCATCGACAAGCGGTATAAAAGCATGGTATTGAGCGGTGCCAG
Source organism: Cordilura impudica (assembly GCA_963682025.1). Lineage (NCBI taxonomy): Eukaryota > Metazoa > Arthropoda > Insecta > Diptera > Scathophagidae > Cordilura > Cordilura impudica. The sequence goes on along the minus strand of OY821521.1, from coordinate 156,943,385 downwards.
CGATTGTTACCGCAGCATCGAATCTGCTCTTCAGTGTTTTCAATGTTTCCTGATGATCCTCTTTGCTACTAAAAACTATTTTAGTTTCTTTACAATAATTCTTTGTCCAATGGAGGCTATACTTCGCTGCATTTCTTTTAAGGTTTGCCCCAATACCATCACATGCTCCTTTACCATGAGCAGTAGAATGAAAATGAAGTAGGATGAAATGGTATTCCAAAATCTTTTTCATGAGCCATAAGATTTGCGAAGCTACTTTTGTTTTTAAAATGATGACAAGCTCCGTCCGAAACGTAGTATACCTTCTTTACTGTAAATTTAGATTTTAGATATTTTAGTGTTATCTTCTGGTACTCATAAACTGCAACGATATCATGTCTTAAATCGTCGGATATGATTGCCATGCTTTTGTGTTCCAGTTTTTTATCTTTCATGTAGTAAATAACTACTGTGAATATAGTTGCTTGGTCGTTATTGAAGTGGAATTCTTGTATGGCATCCTGAAGAACATATTTGTAGTTTTCTGCGAAATCATATGAAATAACGAATTCACCAGACTTCAAATGTATCTTAAAATCCTTGAAGAATGACCATTGCTCTTTGACTAAAAAGTCATGGGTTCTCAAGTTTAGCAATCCTGTACACATTTCTTCCACAAAATCATCCACATTTAAAATTATTGTTTTCAGTGTGCATCTGTCAGTCTGAATCCAAGAATCAAATTTGACCTCCTCTATATATTCTCGATCTAAAGAGTTGATTAAATTTTCTTTGATGAATGTGGTTTTCGGGTAATTGGTACATTCACCTAAGTGGCAAGAAGTTGTTGCATTAGGACACATAGTCAATTTAAGGCAATCGCGGTAATCGTATAAATCTTCTGCCGAATCATCTGTTAAATACTTTAATTGGATTTCCTTCAACATGTCATATGAAGCACATGGTAACATTTTTAATTTTTTTTTATTTGATGGACGGTTTTTTCGAACTGAAAACGTTGACAGAAAACGACGAGCTGTCAGTTGAGGCAGTTTTATGTTGTCAGTGAATATAAATTTAAGCGTTTAAAGCAGGGCTGTGGAGTCAGAGTCGGAGTTGTGCCAGATTCTTCATACTTGGCAAAAAAGATGCAATTCCAAAGTACCCTGTGATTATCCAGGGTGCTGCTCTGATAACTGCGGCTTGCCACCGAAACAAGTGTCCGCAGTATTATCTTCTGTACTGAGAATCATAAAATCCGATTTGAGTGCATCAATGAAGCCAGATATTATTGAGGGTAACCTATTTCTAAAAACAAATAATGCAGAGTTATTTTTCAAAGTTTTGTTATCCAAAGTTTTCTATCTTATAGTATTTTGTTTATTATTGAAAGAATTAATAAAATTAAATAAAATATTTCAAAAACCCAATGTTATATTGACGCAATGGCATCAGTAACCCACAACATAATCATCACTGCTTTTATAAATATGTCTACATAAATTTGGCATTGAAGTCAAATTTGGAGTCGAGGTCCGACTACGACCTTAAAAATTTCAGCGGATAGAATAAGAGTCGGAGTTGGAATTTGTTGACGCCTCTGAAGCCCTGACTCGTCGACTTTTTTTTAAACTTATAAGTTTTTATTATGCAAAAGAATTATTGTTAATGAACCCCAGAAAATTTTGTTTTTATTTGAAAGCTTTTTGAGATTTAGTGTTCCTATTAGAATTCTGTTTTAAATTCACCAATTCTACTTTAAACTCACCAACCTTGCCCGAACTTTGAATGGATTTCCAAGAAATTGTTCTGTATTAGGTTCAGGGTCAGTTATGTTTTTAAATCAGTTTTAAAACAAACGATTTTGTATCTTGGATCAGCACAATTTTATTTGTACTTAATTTTAGATTGACTTAGACCTAAGATAGTAATCGCAAACTATCATGATCATTCGGAAAAGAATGACGTAAAACACCATATACAGATGAAAGTAGAGATCATATGTAGAAAAACCGTGTTCTCAGTTTTTCACTTCTGATAGCTTCTCATTTTTAAAGGACTTCAAATTTTATGATATTCGAAATTTTCAAAAATTTATTTAAATATTTCTACCCATCAGTATATGAAATGAAAACAATTTTTTGTTTTCATTTTTCAGGACGGAAAATTTGAAATAATGTCATTTGCAAATTTTATGCTTTCATATCCTTGAGAATTTCCAATATATTTTTCTAAAAATATATATATATATATATATATATATATATATATATATATATATATATATATATATATATATATATATATATGTTGAACCTCATATATACTCTACCACATTCTTCAATTTGGTTCCTATAGCTTTATTAATTAAGCCTAAACAAAAATAATACTGATAGTCCAACATTAAAAATAAAGTAAAAATATAAAAAACTGGACAGTACTTGTTCGAATTTAACAATACTGTAAATACGTGCAACTATACACTACTGAAGATGACTCCAAATTAAGTATTCTAAGAATTGCTTTCGATAGCAATTATAACTTTAATCAACAACGCATTCAAATGAGAAGAAACCTTCACCTTCGATTGAATATCATAAAACTACTATCGTCGAAAGATGCTCTACTCATACCAACACACTTTTAAATGTTAATAAAGCTTTTTTTCTTCCTAAAATCGACTATGGTCTCCAAATCTATGGTCATTGCCCTAAAAAGTATCTACCATCACTAACATTCTGCCGTGAGATATGCGTTAGGAGCATTCCCAGCAACGAATACTCGTAGGTTTCTTTTTCGAAATAAATACGACGTTGATTATTTATTTAAAATATATTTTATTTATTTTATATTGAAAATAATTATTTTCTTTATTAAGTTTATAAGTGTACAAGGATAATGTTTTATTTAAAGATTAATTTTAACTAGCAGATTCCAGCCCTCGAAATTCGAGCGCAAATTCTAGGAAATTTTATTTTTTCATTAAATAAAGACCCTAAAATATGCTAATCAATTATAGCCAATTCACAAATCAACACAAAAACAAACTCATTTTTATTACAAACACATTAACAAATTTAATAACACAGACATAGCATTGTATAATTTTATATATGTATGTATGTGTCAAAATAAAGGAAAAAATTTCAAAATTTGTAAATCTTGGAAATGGCTAAAAAGAAATACCTTTCAAATAATATACGTTTGGTCAAAATCGGGATGAAACGTTAGAAAAAAACATCAGTCACAAGAAATCGTCAAGTCTAATAATATTATAGATAAGCATGCTATGGCTTCCGAAATCAGACTCTGGCGTCATCTAATTTACAAGTCTTCTTATAATAATGTCAAATAATAAAAATGTAATGTAAAAAGGTTAAACTACTGATCATGATTGTGCATGCCTTTCTCTTTACCCTTACAAGATACCAACAATATAAAACTGGGCATGCAGAATCATGATTTACCCTTGGCAACAAGTAGAAATTAAAAGATTATTGATTTTACCCAGTAACCAAACTTTATATCAAAACAGGTTTTTATAGAACAAATTTGGGCATGTAGAATCATTCCATTTCTCTTACATACACAGTGTGTTTAGTTTAGTTTAGTTTATTTTTATTTGTTCTTCCCATACAACAAGATTTACATCTTTTATATTATAGTATGGGAATTTTTAAAGAAAAACAAGTAACGGCATACAAAAATATTTAAATAAATTGTATAATTATGTAAAGTAAATAAAAAAAATAAATAAAATAAAGAACTAAATAACTGAATGAGTTTGAAATAATTTAATATAAAAGAATCAAATGGTAAAAATTTTGATTAAAAAAAAAAAAGAGAAAAATGGTTGAAATAACGTTGGTGTATTAAAAACAATAAGTGACAAACAATTTAAATTTGCATTGAAAAACTAGCAGTTATTTTGTTTTTGAACTGTATTGCGTTGTTGATTTTCTGTGTTTGATTTGGTAGTAAGTTCCAGAGATAAACGGCATTAAAATAGAACTGCCATTCAGAAATTTTACTACGATATCTTATCGGTACAAGCTTTCTCCCTCTATTGGATCTTGCAAAGGTTAAGCGGTTGAAAAGGTATGATGGTTCCTTCTGATATATAATTTTGTGTAATAGGACTACCATCTTTAATTTTAAAATATTATTAAACGACATACCATATAGTCTTGTTGAAATCGAGGTAATACGATCAAGTCTGTTTAATCCATAAACATACCTTATAATAATATTGAAGGCCACATTTAGTTTTCTCTTACTAGTTGAGTCACATAAAGCAAAAATTTCACACCCGTATAATAAAACCGGCATTAGGTAAGATTTTGCAAGTATTATTCTTATATTTAATGGAGTGCAAGATTGAGTCGCCCAAAGCGTCCGAAGCATACCATACGTTCTCCCTACCGCAACGTTTACATGATTGTTCCAACTAAGTGTGTCATTAAAAACAATACTCAGATTTTTTGATGAGGACACAATTTCTATTCTCTGATTGTTGAGAACAATATCAAAATCTAGATTATGACGTAGAGTTTTCTTGTGCATGATGAGACATTTGGACTTGAGGGGATTCAGACAAAGTCCATTAGCAGTTTCCCAGTTATAAATATTATTTAAATCATCATTAAGTTTTGCTACGTTTTCTCTGGAAGATATTAGTGGACTGCAAAGATATACTTGGACGTCATCGGCGTACATGTGTACTTTATAATACTTTACATGATCTGGCAAGTCATTGGCGTACATTGAAAATAAATGAGGGCCTAGAATTGAGCCTTGCGGAACACCTTTAGGTACATGTAGTGGTCTCGAAAATTGGTTATTAAGGAAGACTGACTGAACACGGTTTACCAGGTAGGATTCAATAAGTTTCTTTGAACACTCGGAGAAATTAAAAAGCCGGCTAAGTTTTGTTGAAAGTATTGAGTGATCAACTATGTCGAAGGCTTTAGAATCATCAAGAAGGACTAAAAAGCAAATATTTCCACCATCAATGGCATGACGAATATCATCTGCAACATCTATTAAAGTAGTCGTACAACTATGTTTTTGCCTAAAGCCTGATTGCTTTTGCGATAATAGCCCAAATCGTTTTAGGTATTCGTTTATCTATTTATGCGTTATCTTCTCAAGAGCCTTAGAAAGGAATGGTAGTATTGATGTAGGCCTAAACTAAGAGTTTGTCTTAGGCACAGCAATAACCTTTGCATGCTTCCATTGTGTTGGAAACATGCTGATGGTAAGGATCGTATTATACATGTAAGTAATGTATGGTAAGAGGATAGGAAGGATAATTTTGATAAATTTAGGGTGCATATTATCATATCCAATTGCATTTGATTTTATGGCTAAAAGACAGGTAAGTGCCTCATCATTGCTAACACATTGAAAATCAAATGGACTATCATTATCAGAAATCACTAGGTTATTGATTGTATTGTGTGCAGGAGGTTGACATAGAACAGTGGGTAAATTAGTAAAAGCTGAATTAAGTTCATCAGGAGTGAGTTCGCAAGTTTTCCTATTACTAGTTCGGCCAATTCCAATTTCCCGAATAGTTTTCCATTTCCGTTTGGTGTTAATTGCATTTTCAAAACGGTGGCCATAATATTCAGATTTTGATCTACGAATTTCACGAGTAACTTCCCTTTTAAGATTTCGATATTCTTCTTTAAGTTGAGGTAACTTAAATTTTTTCCAACGTGAAAACGCATTATCTCTTTGACCAATCAGTTGTTTAATATGTGCTGTAAACCACGATCTTGTATAGGTCCTAATGTTCTTCGTTATCTTAGGTACAGTAAGATCAAATAAGTATGAGATATTATTCTCCAAGAAGGAAAACTGATGGTCAACAGAAGTCATATGATAAACGGACGCCCAATTTACTAAAGAAATATGTTCTGCCAAGACATTGTAATTGACATTATTAAAGTCACGATATGTAACTGATAATGTTTCATTATTTAAAATAAAGTCATATGTCGTGAAAATTAAGTCGTGTTTCGAGAAACATGAGGCCGATAGTTGGTCGTACAACAATACTTTGGTTAAATCGTTAACAAAAAAGGTCAAGTAAAGTACTTGCTGTTGATGTATAGTGTGTAGGCATCGTGTAGTTTAATGATGTGAGACCAATGGTTTCCATGTTTTCTGAGACATAAGTGTCACACAGAAGATGACAATTAAAATCACCTGCAATTAACAAATCCATGTAGGTGATCGTCAACCTCTCTAGTACTTCCATATGTAGGAAAGTAGGCATGACTGTGCATGGTTGATCAGAATTAATGTTCTCACCCAGTAACAAAATAATAGTTCAAAAACAGGTTTTTCATATAACAAAACTGGACATGCAGAACCATTTCACTTCTCTTACATACACATTATGTACGTAAGAAAGTAGACATGATTGTACATGGTTAAACATGATTATTGTTTTAGGCTTAGTTACAATATGAAACAACGCAGTATTTGTATTGTTTCAAAATATATATGTAAAATAAACAAAAACAAAACAATGATCTTAATAAACACTAAGTACATTAAGAGAGCGTATCTCTTAGCTCCAACCAACTAGATATAGAAAATAAACATAAACCAAGTTTGAGTGACAAGTTTTTTGTTCGGATATGAAAAAGTTCATATCGGATACCATATTTATGTGGGATCGTATACCATGCCATGTGATCCAAATTATCATATAGATCTCGATCAAAATATGTTTGTATGTGTTTGTTACTCCCATTAATCGGTAGTCCAAAAAGAAACCCTCTACGACAATTCTTAGTCATAGCCCCATATGAAGCTAATTCCCGATCTTCACTTAAATCTATCAAAAAGAAAATAAATAGCACAGATTTTTCTCAACTTTGGTGTGTATATATTGTAGCAAGAAATAATTGACCTTACCAAATATGGTCAGGATCGGTCCATTTTTCGATCTAGTGAAATGTTTTTAATTCCTATTTTATTTTGTTTTAATTAAAAATCCTTTTTTTATTTGTTTTTTTGTATTAGAACGGCCGCTTGTGCGACCGTTTATGTTCAAGTTTATTTTATGATTGTTCTTACTTTTCTAAAAAGATTTTATCTTATCGTACGCGTATACATAAATATTGTACACGCGTACACATACATAAACATTAATAACTTACTAATCGTGGAGAATGCTGAAGACAGCATTTTCTCACGATTAGAGAGCTGTAGCATGGACACATGCATTGGAATGCATGGGTGTACTATTGCATGTCTACGACATGGCAATAGTCACTGATCAAACACGCTACACCTCCCTTTTTCAGAAAAAGAATGATCAATAACTGCTTGATCATTCTTTTATATAGGCTTACAATTTTTTTATATATTATTATTTTTTTTTTTTTTTTTTTTTTTTTTTTTAATTTACTCTTAACAATAAAATTTTACTTATATTATTAAATTTTTATTTTCGAAGGGTATTATTCCTCCCTTTTCTCTTTTGTTTTAAATTAATTTTAATTAATTTCTATAATGTTGTAATCAAATTTTATGTTTAGTTTCAAAACGAATTTTTATTTGTGTGATTTTAATTTTAGTTTTAATTTTACGCTAACTTTAATTTAAATTTTAATTACATTTTTCGTTTTTCCATATAATGGTAAACATTAAGAAATGTATATGTCAACTCAGGTAGTCACATCAGGGTAGTCTCATTAGGGTTGTACATATTAACAGACAAAGAAAATTTTGTATTTTAAAAATTTTTCAACATTAGATACAATTCTAATTCCATTTGTTATTTTTTTATATTTATTTTTATATTTTTAATAATGATAAAACTTAATCTGATATAATTATAATTTTAAAATAGTCTAAGAAATAATTTTAGTATTAGTTTTATGTTTAATGAATTTAATTTAATTTTAAAAATTTTTCGTAGTTAAAATTAATTTTAGAATAACAATGTTTAATTTTATTTTTAATTTTTCCTTATAAAAATTACCCTTATATATCATAATTCAAAATCAAAATTACTCCATTTTCAAATTTTTGATTTAAGTTACATTATTTTAATTACAAATTTCCTTTGCAAACGACCGCTGGCCAGGTAATCGTCTGAAAAAGAACTTTGTTTCTCATTTTTTTTTTTTGTAATAGAATTTATTCAAATTTTTATATAACCTATAAAAATAATTTTAATTTGGAATTTTATGTTGTTCCAATTATAAAATTTATTTAGATTTTTGATTTCTAAATTTTAATTTAAGTTTTACTTTTAGTTTTGTTTATTTTGAATTCTATTTTCTAAATTTTTAAATTTAATTTAATTGTAATTTTTAGGTTTTTCTCTATTCCTAGAAATTTGTAGAATTTTATAAAAAATTATATTTATTATATTAAGTACTCTATATTTTTATATTCTATTTTGTTTTAACCTATGCTTATGTGTATGGGTTGTTCTAATTTTCAATTTAAAGCTTAAGTTTTAATTTCCAGATTTTTAATTCTAGTTAATTTTTCAAGCCCATGCTTCAAATTAAATTCTGTTTGTAATCTTCGATTCCAAGTATAATTTAATTCCAACTATTAAATTCTTAATTTGATTTTTAAATTTAATCTTAGTTTTTAGATTTTCCTTTACTTGTCAAAAATGTTAAAAATGTTTATCTAGTTGCTTTAAAATTTTAGACCAATTTCAATGGATCTCATTATGCAATAATTTTATTTCCTTCGATCTTCTTTCTCTATTAAAAAAATAAGTATTTTCTTTCAAAATTATTAAAAATGTTCATTATAAATTTTTCGTTCAATTTCCCTTTTCAATACCTTATAAACATTATAAAAATTTCCGTATCAATATCGGAACTAACTCTCAATAGTTTAAATTATTTTACGATCTTGTCATTATCTCAATTTTCATTTCATTCTCAATTTTCATTCTCATTTTCAATTTTCATTTTCATTTCAAATATTTATTGTTGTAAATTTTATAAAAATTATATTGCACTAGTTATCAATATCCTATTGCTTCTATTATCTCTATTACCCTTGGTCATTATTGTATAGCACTTTCATTTTATTATCATTATTATTATACCCATTTTCATATTATTCAATATTCATATTTTATTTATATAGTTGCAACTTTATTAATGCCATTAATTGATGTCGGTTATATCACAACCTAGAGTATAATTGACCTCAATCAATTTCCCATTAACATCATGGACATTTTATTGATTCGAATCTACCTTTATTTATATATATATCTTCATTATTTTATTTCTATCCCCCGGGGTCATGGGCTATTAGCTAACTTGTCATCGTGACAGTTGCTTATTAGTGTCAGACTGTGGTTACCAGCTATTTTCCAAGCTTGAGAAAGAGTGGCCTCAGTCACTTTCCATTAATAACCAAGTCAGCACCTTTTCCATAAATTCATAAATTATTATTATTATTCTATCTTGCAAAATGTTGGCAACATTTTGCTGTGCTCTTGGGCATTTTAGGGCTATGCATCGCCCTCTTTAGCCCATTATTTTTCTGATAGGCTCAATCGAGACCATTCTTAGGAGGGGCAAAATATGTAATCTTTATTTATTGGAAGTCCAAAAATTCCGTAATAATTTTGAGTTGAGTTGCTCAGCAAACTAAGGTAATTTACGTATCCAATTTATACAGAAAAAAAATGAAGTTCTTTTCTGTTCTGCATCTAAAAGATACTTTCTACTAATTTGAATACCTCCAATATAAGTTTAACCATTGAATTATTTCATATAGTGAATATAGTGAAAATATAGGAATTGATTTCAAACTCAGTTTAAATTTAATTAAACTGTGAATTTATTCTATAAACTATAAAAGTAATCATTTAAATTACTAAAAAAGAAAAGTGTATCTGGATGTAAATCCATTTGAAGTACCAGGTCGTACATTACAATCCGAAAAAATTGTATTTGGAAATCAATAGAAAAGTGTAAGAATTCTAATTGAATTACCAGGTCGTATATTACAATCCGAAAAAATTGTATTTGGAAATCAATAGAAAAGTGTAAGAAACTGGATGTAAATCAAATTCAATTACAAAGTCACTATTTAAATTGTTTTAATTGTGTTTCCAATTTATTAAAGTGTTTCAGTGAGTAAAAATTATAGGATGCACTAAAAGTTTAAAGAATTCTATAATATGTCAACAGAAATTTTCCAGTGTTAACATATTATCAGTTAGGGCATTTAGTATATTTATTAAAAAAGAATCATTAACTCAAACCACGATCAGCACGTCTGCATTACGCGGTCAAAATTAATGCAATATAAATGATTGAGAAAGAGAAAAAAAAATTCCAAGTAAATATTAGTAAGATTTATTTGTTCTTTATGTCACTTTATCTTTCGTTTCCCTCCTATCTCGATTGACCTTCTTCCTATTTCAAATTATCTATGACCAGGTAAGAGTTCTGCTTCTACAAAATCATGTTTTTCTCCCTTACAGAATTAATGAAAGGAACATTATTATAAAAAAATTTTCCAAAAAAAAATTATTATTGTTTATTATAAGTTGAATTGAGAATTGAGAATGAATTAAAAAAAAATCGAGAGGATTAAGTATTAAGAAAAATTTCATCGCGTAAGGGTATTTCGCGAACATTAAACATTGATTAAAAACGAAAAGAAAACAGAACCAGATTTCTTATGATAAAAATATTCATTTGGTGTAGTTAAAATATACCTTAACCCATCAATGATCAAAAATTAATTTCATGTTCCAATTAAATAAATCGTCCTTAAAGATTTCGCGGAAATTAATTAATTTTCAATCGCTAGTAAGGATCGGAAAAAAATAATCTTCGCGAGAATTTAATTACTGAAAAATTTTCTTCGGGCTAGAAAACCTTTCAAAAATTAAAGGACTTGATCTAACGTTAGTACGTTGTCCCAAAAGTGGATCTGAAAATTAAATTGACCGAATAAATTTAAGGGAAAGGAGCGTAATAAAAAATTTTCAATTTCATTAAAAAATTTCACGGAAATTATAAATTATAAATATTTAACCCAAGCAACGAATTTATTAATTTTAATAAAAATGTTAAGGTATTTACAGCAGTTCTATTCCGTTTTTCAAAAATAATAAAAACTTACATACGAATAACTTAAAATACAAATTTGGCATTATAGCATTAAGTTAATAGAAGAAAATATGCAATATTAAATCAAACAAACAAAAATAAAAATTAAGTACAAAGATATACGAAATAAAAAAAATTGTTTTAGTTTAAACATTTCTGAATTATTTTGTTTTGTTAAAACTAAAAGTACATTGATTCGTCATTCTCATTGTTCTTAAATGATTGTTACATTTAAAAATATACTTATAAAAAAATATAAAAACAACTAGTAAAACATATAGACTTCATATGGACTTACAATATTTACATCTGTATTTCCCGACGATGTTTGCCGGCCATTGTTCTGTTGCTGTTGTTGTTGTTGCTGTTCTGTGGCAGAAGTGGCATCTGTAAGATGTTGTTGCTGTTGCTGCTCCTTTTTAACAAGATTTTCACCGGCATCAACAACTTTTATGGGTTGATTATCAGCAATTTTTACTGTGTGACCATCTTGTTCCCATTTACTGGCAATTTGTAATGTTTCTACAGTTTTTTGCTGTATTGTTTTTGAATCATCTAATAATGTAAGTTCATAGAATTCTTGAATATCTAATAGTGCTTGAAAAAGGCGTGATTTAAATATACGTATGACACGTTCAATTGCAATTCTAAGAGCACGATCTTGAGGTTTTGATAATCTGGAATGATAATCCTCTAATAGCTCAAGCGCACGATGAGCCTCTTGCTTTTTTACTGGCATATTTAATGTATAGAAATAAATGATGAAAACTTTTTTTGGATTAACTTTGGAGAAGGCTGTTATTAAATGATAACGATGAAGTAGTTGTAGAATATATAGTTGTGCCAAAATTTTGAATATTTTGTGCTTTATCACCATCAACCACACTATTTTGTATCTAGTATTTTGGCATCTTCTAAGATCATTTTTTCTTTCGCTTCTGTTATAAATTATGCTTAAGATTATTATATTTTTTTTTCATATAACAACTCTTTTCATTTATTCTTTAGCGTAAGCAAAATATTTAAGGGGTGCAAATTTTTCTCTTGTAAGCACCTTCTTTTCAATGTGAATTTTTACTTTGAGAATTTCCATTGTATTCATACACTTTTTCTCTTGTTAAACACTAGCTTTGGCATTGTTCACTCACAGTTTTAATTTATTTTATTATATTATATGAAATGTTTATGGGCCACGTCCTGATGTCCTTTTCTCAGGACGTGGCCTGGCAGGATCGCCATGAAATGTTTTTATTATATTTGTTTATGGGCCACGTCCTGATGTCCTTTTCTCAGGACGTGGCCTGGCAGGATCGCCATGAAATGTTTTTAATTCCTATTTTATTTTGTTTTAATTAAAAATCCTTTTTTTATTTGTTTTTTTGTATTAGAACGGCCGCTTGTGCGACCGTTTATGTTCAAGTTTATTTTATGATTGTTCTTACTTTTCTAAAAAGATTTTATCTTATCGTACGCGTATACATAAATATTGTACACGCGTACACATACATAAACATTAATAACTTACTAATCGTGGAGAATGCTGAAGACAGCATTTTCTCACGATTAGAGAGCTGTAGCATGGACACATGCATTGGAATGCATGGGTGTACTATTGCATGTCTACGACATGGCAATAGTCACTGATCAAACACGCTACACTAGTCTCCATATAAATGAAGCATTCGATATAAGCTTTTTCATATTCAAAGGGAAAAATATTAAGAACAATGCCACTCAAATTTGGTTAATGCTTATTTTCTATATCTAATTAGTTGGACCTAAGAGATAGGGTCCCTAAATGCATGGTATAAGATATCGTATAGTCGGTCTAGAGTGACTATAATTTTCTTATTTGTTATTAGTTATTTTGCCTGAAGATATGAACAAGTTCATATAGAATGCTATATTTATATAAAAATGGACCGATACTGTCCATAGTTGGAAAATTCATTTTTTTTTTTTTTGTTGCAAAAACATATACACACCAAACTTGAGAAAAATCTGTGCAAAATTTTTGTTTTTAAGTAAATATGTGGTGCTGTGACTAAAAATTTTCCTGCAGGATATAGTAATACACAAAAACCAAATTTGTCTTAGATTTATATAATAATTTCGATCTTATGGCAATCCAAGTCGATCTCATAGTGGTAACTAATTTCAATAGCGTTCGTTCTATGGCTGCTAAATTAAAATTTTGGTTTAATCAGACTTGCAGAGATGCAGTCAGATGCAGAGAGGAAGCATTCAGATATTGGCGTGAAAATAAAAATTCCGCCATTGAACTGCTACGCAAACAGGTGAGAAACGAATGTGCCAAAGCACTAAGGTGCGAAAATTTCTTTACGATCAGCGTATTCGTGCTAAAGTGCTGTCTGTTCCTCGGGGCAGTAAGAGCTTTTGGTCCTTTGTTAAAAGAGTAAAGAATAATGCTTGTTCTGCTATCCAAACTCTTATAATGGATGACCAAAAATTCACTGAACTGGTTGATAAGGCTAACTTTTTAGAAATTCATTTTTGCCGGATAGCGATCAACCACTGCCCCAACTCGAAAGAGTATATGCCTAACATATTCTTCCGAGCACGTGCATTTAAAAAGTTTCTTTCGGATCCCAACATAAACAAGTCTCCGAGACCAGATGGTATGCCAGCACTGGTGCCTAAACAGTGCTCTTCGATGCTAGCCAGTCCATTGGTCAACATTTCAAGCCTTTCGTACAGTGTGGGAGTCTTTCCCTCTTGCTGGAAGGTTGATAATATCCAACCAATCCCTAAGAAGGTTGCCGCTGAAATCTGCTCTGCGCTCTCAAAGGTGATAGAGAGCATGATCAGTTTCCATCTTGTGAACTACTTAGAGGCCACGTCACTTCTTAAATCGTCCACCGGGAGACCTGTTAGCTCTACTTTCTGAGCGCTGAGGTTGATCCATTCACAATTTGGCAAAAGTAAAGTGGTTGCTGTAGATATTTCCAGGGCATTCCATCGCACGAGGCACGGTTCATTGATATCAAAGCTTATTGCATTTGGGTCGGTAATGACTTCTCTCGATTTATATCGAGTTTTCTCAGAGACCGAACAATACGTGTTGTTATTGATATGGGGTCTCATCTAATAAGTTTCAGCTTAATTCAAGGGTACTCCAAGGTTCATTTCTTTCTCTTTCTCTTTTCCTTATCTTTCTGAAAGACCTTCTTGGTCAAACTTTTAATTCTATATACTCTTTCGCAGATCATTTGTCATTCATTTTCCTTTAATGGTAGACCAAGCCTCCTGGAGATTGGGCGCAAAAGGCGGACAATGAATGACTCACTCAATCAAGACCTGTCAACAATCTCCGAATGGGGTAAAGTGAGTATGGTTGATTTTAATGCGCTGAAGACTCAATGTTATCTGTTTTCCTATAGGGCCAGGGATTCAGCAATGCCATCTATGTATATGGGTGGTATAGGTATTGGGGAATCGGATACTCTTGATGTTCTGCGCACAAGAATTCAATATGATGTTCTTGGAACGAGCATGTTTTTCAAGTATCGAAAGAAGCATTTAAGTGGCGCGGTTTTCTAAAACGGTGCAAAAATTACTTCACTCCTTCTGATCTCCTTAAAATCTATACTACTTACATCCGACTGATATGGGCAGGATCTTTAAGGTCTATTTTAGAGCTACCGGACCGTGTGCAAAGGAGGGAGTTGGAGCTTATCAATGACAATTGCGTATCCAACTCTATTGACTCGTTGGAACATCATCGGAATGTGGGTTGTGTAGCACCGTTCTATAGACACTGCCACGGGAAAAGTTCTTCTGAGATTAGCTATTTCGTTCCAAGTTTCCGACTTTCAGTTCAGTTTACCCGCTTCTATTGTAGATCACATCCGTTTGTCCAGATGACCGCACAACGCATTACAGAGAAAATTCGTCTATAAGCCGATCTAGCCGTATGTGCAATAAACTTTCCGCACAGGTCTTTCCTGATTGTTATAATCTAAGAAATTTTAAGTCAAATATCCACAAACACTATTCCGTCTTTCTTCCTTCCCATAACCTATTTTCCTGAGATGAACACAATGCACTGCATTTGAAGGGACCATCCCCAGAGTGTTGGTCAACAATAAAAAAAGAAAAAGCTTGTATGCCAAATCTCAACTAAATATATTCATATTCTGACCTGAAGTTTGATTAAAAGGTTTACATCGACTCAGATGGACGGACATCGCTAAGTCGACTCAGAAAGTGATTCTATAATACGAGAGCGAAGCAATAAGTCCGTGACTTTTCGAACTTCTATACTACTCCCATCAAGTACCACCTGTTAGTACACACAGAAAACGGATTCGTTGTCGCAACCAAATTTGTTGCCAACCGAATTTTTGTAGTCCCATGTACTATCACAATATTCTTTTGTGATAACTGAATTATATAATCTATATAAAGGTAGAATGGTAAGGGCAATTGTATATAAATATAAATTCGATTGTTAGAACTGTGGTGTATAGTTGGTACAATGAATGGATTTATTAATTTTATTTACCATTTATCTATGTTTTTGCTGATATAAAATTTTTAAAACACTTTTTTAATAATAACTTTTATTAATAATTTTTATTAATAATTTATTTTTATTTAAGCGATTTAAGACAATAGCTTGCAATAAAAAAGTAATCATTAATCTTTAGGTAGTCCATACATACTTTATAAATTTTACAATTTTGAGAAAAATATTTTTCTGTTCCACTTATTAAAAATCATAACATATTGTCCGCAAAATTTCCTGAAATAATAAGTTGGTATTAATTGGGAAAAAAATTTTTTTTAAGAAACTCAACTTGACCACAGAGTAAAATAAATGCAACAAACACAAATTATGATCACATATATGTAACTTGCTTTTAAGTCAATTGATCGACATTCTGTTACAGAAAAGAATTGATTGGATGAAACACATTGTGTTCCAATACATCGCGATATATTTTTGGTCTTTGGTGAAATCACAAAACATTTGATCGACCTCATCCAACACGAAACATTTCATATTGTACGTGTGTATAGACATGCGTTTAGTCATTTCTAAAAAAGGTTTGATAAGATGACCACATTGTGATGACCAGCTTCCTGGTTACGTACATCCTTAGAAATATTTTTTCCGTCAACACAGGCGTGACAAGTCAGGAGTTGTTGCTGAAATCAAATCCTGGACGTATTGATTTATTGTAATATGATAATAAATAACTTTTACAGGTATTCCACAGAGTTCAGACCATATCTCTCTATCTTTAACACGACTATTGGTAGTGCGCAGTTGAATGGCAGATTGTTTTTCTAAACCATAAGCATAAATGTCACACAAAAGCTTCTTCCCAGACGCGCTTAAATACACTTTCAGGTTTCGTATTTAATTTACATACTTCTATGATCCATTTTTTTTGTATACATAAATTACATTGAAGTTTTTGTAAACGTTGTGATATTGATTTGAAAATTTAAATGTTCATATAATATTCAAAAGTTGTTTTTTACATTTTGTTTTAAAAAATGACAATTTAATTCGAAAATTCAGTATGACTAAACATATTTTTATATTTATTCGGTATTTACAACAGAATTTTATTCATGAAAATTTCTGTTGGTTAGAAGTACCAAAATATTTTAATAGTTTTGGTTTCTTTTGTTATAACCGAAAAATAATTCTTAATACAAATTTAATTTGTAGGAATGTAACCAATAATTTGTTACAATATCTGTTAAAACATTTTTGGTTTAAAATATGTTGTTATAACCGAATAAGAAATTGCAGTTGCCAATATTTGGGATTGAAGTATGTAATTCTTGGATTTATAAGGTTACGTCAATTAAATTAGTTGAATATTTTTTATAAAGAATTTTATTAGTAAATGGAACTATTTTTGTTGTTGCAGATACTTTTATTTCAGAAGACTTGTGTTTATACAGTAGTTATTAAAGTAAATATATTGTATTATTAAATATTAAAGCATTATAATAAAAATTCTTATTACCTTAATAAATTTTTCTAGTCTTAACCGAATTCCAACCAATCTTTTTTCTGTGTGTAGAGTTCTGTAAAATTTTGAGCAAGTTACGTCATTTACTTTGCGTTTAACAGCTGTTCAAAACGTACAACCTCGTGTTTTTTTTTTTTTTAATGAAAAAAATTGAATTTCGAGTGCTCACTAAACATTATTTTTTGTGAAAAAAAAAACCGTCAATCAAACCAAGGAAAAGCTTGATAAATACTATGGGTATTCTGCACCGTCGATTTCAATGGTAAAAAATGGTTTACTGACTTTCTGGTCGCACAAATAAAAATGACGCTGAACGTTCTGGACGGCCAATTGAGGTCAATACACCCGAAAATCCACGAAAAAATCCACGATATGGTGTTGGCCGATCGAAAAGTAAAAGTGCGTGAGATTGTTGATGCCAGAGGCATTTCATATGGCAGTGTGGTTTCGATTTTAAATGATCTAAAATTGGAGAAACGTTGGACTAAGTGTATGGAGCTAAAAGTAGATCATGTTGAAAAACAATTTTTTTTGTTCAAAAAAAAAGCTGATTTTCATTCTAAGGGTCACGGACTTATTGATCCGCCCTCGCATTTTGAAAAAATTTTAGGCTGCGACATCACTGCATATTTTATTTCCTATATTTTGTCAAAATAGCCCACTGTAAGTGTTCCACAAAATAATAAATTCAGAAACTGAATGCCAGTAAATGCCTTAAGTTCTAAAATTTGTCTATTAAGACTCTGTTAACCGTCATGTCTTCGACAATCTTAACTGCTGAATCAGGTTCCTTGGCAGTAAGACTATTCAAATCTTACTAAACGAAGAGTGTGCGGGCTTATCGGTTGTAATCGATTCAGCATGACTTTAAGATTTCAATATGCTATAAAACCATTTTTATCAATTTTAAAGAAACTATAGTTTTACCCTCAATTTAACATTTAAGAAATAAAACTTTATAAAATTGTTTTTTTATTTTCAATTTTATTATAAATTTTCAACATAAAAATTGATACAACTACAAATCGAGTTAATAATATATTGGTGTTTGGTTAGCTTAAGCACGGTGTCTGTAAACAACACGACGCACTGCCTTGTAACGATAACCGTCTTCAGGAATTTGTTCGATTTTCTCAGGTCGAGCAATTGGTTGTTGATGAGTTACTGATGATGGGGGAATATAAGAATTTTTGGGAGGAATGGGAGCAGATTGAGGTTGTGGTGGAGGAATATAATTGTTTGCTGGTGTAGGTGCGGGTGGAATATAAGTGTTGAAGGGAACAATATGAGCAGGATGCGGTTGTGGTAGATGAACGTAGGTATTAACTGATGCAGGTGCTGGTGGTGGTGGGGAAATATAAGTGCTGATGGGAGCAATAGGTGCAGGATGATGTTTCTGTGGAGGAATGTAGGCATTAACTAGTTCTGCTGCAGATGCTGGTAGTGCTGGGTGAATATAAGATTTCTCGGGTTGTACGATAGTTGGAGCATGAGCAGCTGGTGCTTCGTAGTTGTAGCCTAATTCAGAAACATCAGCATACGAACAGGCTACAAAAGCCAAGGCGACAATAAGGAATTTCTAAAATAAAAAATAAATTGTTTAGCACATGATATCTCTCAAGCATCTTTTGTTTCGTAAAACTCATTCTATTTACCATTTTTATTGATTATTTGGTGATTTTACTTGTTTAAAGACTATTAAACGACTGTGTCTCTGTACCTTATTATTTTTCTATTTATAGTTAAAATCATATTTACCATGAAATTAATATCTGATAATGATGATGTTGGTTAACAAATTTTATGGTGCTTAACATATTTTATGCAAATCTTATATTGTGTACCTTTGGCGAAATCATAAATATTTACTTATTTTTTGTATAATTATTTAAATTATATTGACAATAATGTATATGTTGTACGAGTAAAATTACTTAAATTTGGGCAATAATTGCTAATGGTACAAAAAGCACGGAATACATCACCGGCAAAGTACCAACTTATAATGCTTTTCCAATATTTGTTATAGGTGTTCTGTAATATTTGAAAGACCAAGTACACTATACCTATAATATACAATTTTTGGCGCCAAAACTCACAAGAGGAATTGTTTTTCGTTTTACTTTATTTCTTATAGCCAGAAAATAATAGTATGATGAGTGTATAATGAATTAGTGCTAACGTTTTTAAGTACCAAAAACACGAAAAAATTGGGTTTGGTTATCCAAGTTTTTTTTGGAAAAAAAAAAATCAAGCTATACGACTACCAAAAAATATTAAAATAAAACACAAAAAAATGTAGGGTTTTTATAAAACACTAGCAGACTCCAGCCCTCGAAATTCGAGTGCAAATTCTAGGAATTTTTATTTTTTCATTAAATAAAGACTCTAAAGTTATGCTAATCAATTATAGCCAATTCACAAATCAACACAAAAAACAAACTCATTTTTATTACAAACACATTAAAAAATTTACTGAACACACACATAGCATGGTATAATTTTATGTATGTGTTAGTAGAAACTTTAAATGCATTTTACTCCAAATAAAGGAAAAAATTTAAAAATCTGTAAATCTGCAAAATGGCTAAAAAGAAATACCTTTCAAATAATGTACGCTTGGTCAAAATCGGGATAAAACGGTAGAACAAAACATCGGTCACAAGGAATCGCCTAGCCTAATAATATTATAGATATTAAATTAAATGATATGTTACTCTCCTTTATGTTTTCCAATATGGCGGTGAATTACACATGGAGATACAAAAAAAAAAAAAAAAAAAACAATACAAATGTACACAAAAAATTATCTTTATAGCCCAAGAGTGAAACAACGATTAAAACAAACGAGTACTATTTCGCGCTTACAAATTTAGATTTCATAACAAATTTGTAGGATAATATAATTGAAAGGGAAATACTTAAATATCTAGAGCGCACTCTGTATGTCACTATCCATTTTAGTCCAATACCAGTTAAATACGGTGTGTCCCTTTTAATGCTCACGTAAACACCCACCTTGTGTTATACCAATTGACCTGGAATTACGTTAAATTTAGCCATGTCCGTCTTTCCATCTGGTTGTTCGTTTTAATGAAATTTTATAAATAATCATTCAATGGCCATAGAACGATCGCTATTTAGACTGGTGGAAATCGGTATATATTCAGACCTTGCACCAAAATAACAAATAACTCCTATGAGATCGAATAAAATCGCTCTAGTAACTAGATTATCATAAAGATCTCGGAAAATTTTTATATAAATGCGTTTATTATACTCATTAATTAGTTGTCAAAAATAAACCCTGTAGGGCTATTCCTACTCATATTATCCATAAAATTTTGGTTCCTAATCTTCACTTAAATCTATCAAAAAACAAAAAAGTTTCATAGATTTCGCTCAAATTTGATTTCTATATGTTTTTGTGAAACATTAAAGGATTTGCTAATTATCGTCATGAACGCTCGATTTTTCCCCATTCAAAAATAGCTTCCGACATGAACTTTTTCATATTTGCTAGCAACAAATTCATGACTATACCACTGAAATTTGGTTTAGGCATATTTTCTACATCCTATTAGTTGACCCTAACCATTTGTCTAAAATAGAGGTAGAGGGTCATCGTACTGTCAGCATTACCCAATTAACCAGACATTTGTTGAAGAGCGAGCTTTTCCTACCCAGTAAAAAAATTTATTGGAGTACGTGGATCAATAAGCATAACTTCTGGGCTCGATCTAATTATTTGTTGACAGATTCACAGTTGTATTTAACATTGACTTGTCATATGAGCGGAGGTTTTATTATAAATTTTAAGATGGAAGATATATGCTGTCTTGTATTTGATGCAAAAAAAAGCAAGTAAGAAAACTATAATCGGTCTGGACCGACTATACGATACCATATACTATGTGTCTAAAGACCCTATCTCTTTGGTCCAACTATTTCGATAAAAAAAAAAAAATAAATAAACCAAGTTTGAGTGGCAAGTTTTTCTTGCCTTCGGATATGAAAAATTTCATATCGGATGTTACATTTATATGCGGACTAGGGCGAAATTTGAACCGATCCTGTCCATATTTGGTAAGGTCGCATATTTTTTGCAAAAACATATACAAACCAAATTTGAGAAAAATCTGTGCAATATTTTTGTTTTTTGAAAGATTTAAGTGAAGATCGGGACTTACCTTCATATGGGGGCTATGACTAAGAATTGTCCTATAGGGCCTATTTTTGAACAACTGATAAAAAGATGTAATAAACATAAACAAACCAAATTCGACCGAGATCTATATGATAATTTTGATATTATGGCAATTAAGTCGATCTCATAGGGGTCATTTGTATGGAGACTAGGTCTGAATATAAACCGATTTTCACCTGTTTTAAGAGCGTTTATCTCGTGGCTGATAGAAGCACATTTACTAAATTTCATCAAAACATATTCACATTTGCGACCTGTAGTTTGATTAAAAGGTTTACAGACGGACGGACGGATGGACAGACGGACATCGATAAATCGACTCAGCAAGTGATTCTGAGTCGATCGGCATAATAAAAGATGGGTCTAGGTCAAGTGTTTTTTATACTTAACAAACATCAGCACAAAGTCATTATACTCTGACCATATTGTGTTTTAGGGTATAAAAATACCATTTTCTGACTTAGGGTCTCTAAACGCACTACTGATAAATATATGTAATAAACATACACAATCCCAATTTGACCGAGATCCATATGATAATTTATATTTTATGGCAATTTAAGTCGAACTTATAAGGATCATTTGTATCGGAATTAGGTCTGAACATGAGCCGATTTTCACTCAGAAAGTGAACCTGAGTTATTATACACTGACCACATAGTAGTATAGGGTGTTAATATGAAGTTTCGTCCGCTTGTTTGTTTGTTTGTGGGTTATAGGAGGCTACGCCACTGTACCGATCGTATTGGAATTTTTAAAGCAAGTAACTACTTATCCGGAAGGAAAAATGGCTATATTTTGTTTGAATTTTTTCAAGTGGGCGTGTCACCTCCCATATAAAGTGAATTTTTAAAATCTTACTTTAACATATAGCTAGCTGATTCCAGCGCTCGAAATTCGAGTGCAATTTCCATGCAACTTTAATTTTCAACTTATCCAATTCACAAACCAACACTTTTCTGGTTTATTATTATTGTGAATGTAGATAACAAACTCATTAGCAAACACATTAGCAAATTTATTAAACATACACATAGCATCTGTATAATTTTATGTATGTGATAGTAGCAACTTTAAATGCAATTTACTCAAAATAAAGGAAAAAATTTAAAAATCTGTAAATCTGCAAAACGGCTAAAAAGAAATACCTTTCAAATAATAAACGTTTGGTCAAAATCGGGATAAAATGGTAGAACAAAACATCGGTAACAAAAAATCGCCTAGCCTATTAATATTATAGATATCTGGATTACTAGGATAGCAAGAGTTCTGTAACTATGTTCATTAGAGTGGTCCTACGTTATATGGACATTTTTCAAATTGTGATACTGGGGAGAGGCGGGGTCCAGTTTGTTTCCTTTCTATATAAAACTAATAAATGTGAAGTTTGGGGACAATCGGATAAAGAAAAGTCGCGCCGGAAATCGATTGAAAATTTTAAGTGTGTTTATATGCGGAAAATATGACTATTTTCAGATTTTACGAAAATTTCGTTCTGTAGTTTAATTTGTCCAACAAGTTGTTATATGATGCGAGATCAGCATTAAATTATCTTTTCAAGACCCTAGAAAATGTCAAAATTGAATAAAAACTCGCCAAGAAATAGCAAATGCCCCAGACCACTATTGTGCCAAAAAAAAAAATTAGGTCATGAAATTTGATGCCATTTTTTTTCAACTTTGAGAAATTGATTAAAGCCAAAATTTTTTTTGGTCTCTATACTTATAAGTACTCAGATATGAAGTATTGTTTTATTACCACGTTGTTAACCTATTGCGCATTGAGACCGAATATGGGAAATTTTTTTGATAAAATTTTAAAAACTCCTTTTTCAAGTTTTAAAAAATTTTCTTAATCAAAACTTAAAAAAATGGATCTGGCACTTTAAGGTTTTGTTAAATACATGTTAGAGATTAACACAGTGAATTTTTATGTAAATCCCTTAGCCACAATTATTTTGACAAGCATTTTGTTTTTGCGGATTTCGAGAAAAATGGGATTTTTGTGATATATTCAGTATATGTAATCTTTCCAAATTCTTTATATCAAAAATTAATCAGTTCTCTACATTGTATTACTATATTTTATATTAATAGCCTAAGGTTTCGGAAAAATATTATATGACCCTTTTGGAATTGAGGTCTTTTATTAGCTTGGGGTCATATGTGACCCCCAATTCCAAAAGGCTTAATGGGCTCATATTATTTTATTGATCCACCAAATTTAAAACCCTTGATCCACCAAATTTAAAACAGTCCTATTTCAGTAGCAGTTCGATTTTATTCTCATTTTTATACCCTATACCACTATGTGGTAAGGATATAACAACTTGTGCAGATGTTTTGCACTGATCGAATCAGAATCACGTTCTGATTAACGAATTCCGTCCGTCGGTCTCTGTGCCGGTCTGTCTTTCTGTATGTCTGCGTAAGCCTTGTAATCAATATACTGGTCACAAAATTTAAATAAATGTGGATCAATCATTGCATAATCATTATTGAGAATGGTGCATGTTCATACAAAGGCCCCCGAGAAATCGACTTAATTTCTTTTCTATCTACACAATCATTGAAATCAGTTAAATGAGTTTATTATATCATTAATCTCTTGTATAGAAATACAATTTGTAAGAAAATTCTTATTTATTATAGCTGCTTCCCGATCTTCACTTTAACCTATAAAAAAATATACATATATCATTAGTGACAAAATATGGTCACATTGGTTGTATTATTTGACCTAGTCCCTACAAAAAAAAAATGGCATCCGATATGAACCTTGTAACATATGCGGGCAACAAATACATAACAATGCAACTCAAACTTGGTTTATTTAATTTTAAGACTGGACGAAAAATGACACGTAATTCCACTGACATTCCTGACATTAGTATTTCCCAAATCGGTATGCAAATTAGGTTGTCATTATACCATCTATACCATGGTGTTAGGGTATATATCAGTTTATATATATTTTGTTCTTATAGCAACTCGGGTCGATGTAAGCGATGTCCGTCTGTCTATCTGTCTGTTGAAATCATGCTCATTCACAAAATATAATATTTACTTGGATCAAGTTACGATAATATTATTTGTCATTTTTTCGAGCTGATTGCTGTTGAAAATGGTGTAAATTGGGTTTCATTATCCAAACATATAGCCTAAAGTGTGAAAACACATATCTAAAATTTTTTATAAAACTTCATATAAAAAACTAAAATGAGAGAACAATGTATATACGTAGCAGAACATGTGCATATACAGTAGTTTTCCGAGTTAACGAACATCCGATTCTGCGAACATCGAGTTCAATGAACCGGCCATTTTGATCAATATCTATCTTATATCTTATATATTGAACAAAAATATTTTTTTGTACTCAGTTTAACAAACAAATAAAATTAAAAATTATATATTTTAAAGAAAATAAAATGCTACATGCAAACATATTCATAAGAAATTTGTAGCAATTATAAATAAATAAAAAAAAATATAGGAGTAGAAAAAAGTGCCGTTATTATATGTTAGTGCTGCTTGTTTTGCATTTTTATTTTGCTTGAGCTTGTTTTGCTTGAAAGGAAAAATAAAAATTCTTGATGATCAGCAATAGTATTTGTGATAAACAGATCTGTACGAAAAGTATGGGTTCGTAACCCATCCACATTGTGTACAATTTTAAAATCAAAAGAAAATATGGAAAATACAAATCTCTGATCAGAAATAGAAAACGATAGAACTGGGCCAATTTCCACGAATGTAAAACAAACTTTTTTCTTGTTTTAATAGGCAGCGAAATTTGCATATGCGACATTCATAGGACTTCATAAAAAGCTTTATGGTGGAGCCTTCAACGCAAGGCACGGATGGTTGATCTGTTTTAGAAAAGGGTTTTGAATACGCCTTTTGAAATGAAGTGGAGCAAAACCTTTCTCCAAATATGCAAAATGTTGAACCATTTAAGAAGAAACTACAGCAAGTTACCTTTGAAAATAACACCAATGGATGCAACTTTTAATGCCGACGAAACAGGTATTTATTGGAAGGTATTACCTGACAAATAGTATGTCCATACTGGAGAGACTTTGTTGAAATTTTTTCAGCAAAAAACAATTTTTTTAGAACTAAGCTAATATCAATGATTTAAAATTTGAGATTGTACTATCACCCATACAGATGAATTGCAAACAATCCTTCGCCAGAAGAAGAGATTACGAAGAAAATCCAGCTGATGAGCAAAATTTGGAGCAAAGAATAAAATACGGAGATGCTGTCAATGGCTTCGAAATTTGTGTTAAATGGGCTCAACATAACAATCATTTTGTTGCTAAAACCAAGAGTTTGAGAGCGCTTCAAGAAAATGCTATTAAAAAGAAAATTTCTATTCCAAAGAAACAAACACTGCTCGAACAATTTTTCATACCCTATACCACTATGTGGTTTGGGTATAATGACTTTGTGCTGATGTTTGTAACTACAAAAAATATTTGACCTAGACCCATCTGTTATTAAACCGATCAACTCAGAATCACTTTCTGAGTCGATTTAACGATGAACGTCCGTCCGTCCGTCTGTGTGTCCATGTAAACCTTGCAATCAAACTGCAGAGCGCAAATATGAATATATTTTGATGAAATTTGGTATGCCATAGAATAAACGCAATTAAAATTGGTGAAATTCGGTTCATGTTCAGACCTGGTCCCCATACAAATGACCCCTATGAAATTGACATGAATTGCCATAAGATCCAAATTATCATATAGATCTCAGTCAAATTGGTTTTGTATGTGTTTATTATATTCATTCATCAGTAGTCCAAAAATAATTCCAATAGGACACTTCTTAGTCGTAGGCTCCATATAGAGCTGCTTCCCATCTTCACTTAAATCTATCAAAAAACGAAAATATTGCACGGATTTTTTCAAATTTGGTTTGTATATATTTTTTCAAAGTGACTTTAGATCAGGATCGGTCCATGTTTTGATCTAGTCCCCATATAAATATAGCATCCGGTATGAACATTTTCATATCTGCAGCCAAAAAAATTAATAACAATGCCACCCAAATGTGGTTTGTGCTTATTTTCTATATCGAATTAGTTGGAACGAAGACATAGGGTCTCTAAATCATGGTATAGGTTTTCGTATAGTCGGTCTAGACCGACTATAATTTCTTACTAGTTAAGTAATCTTTTTCGTGGAATTTTTAAATAAATTTTTACCTATGTTTGCTTTTGACTTAATTCTTTTGTGTTCTTTACAACATAAAACACATTTTTTTAAAGTATGTGCTGTGTATAACGAACAGGGCTGACAACTAACAGGTTCGATAATCGAGAAACTATTGTACATAGATATATATATATATATATGTGGTCACAAGCATTAGCCGAAAATCATGCTTCAGAGAAAAATAGCTTTTTATATAAATGTCAGTATATTTTTATTAATAACTTTTTAAAAAACGTTGCTACAGAAAAGGGGATTTCACGTAAATATAAAGCGTTGTTAGTAGAATATGATAGCATACATAAGTTGTATCGTTCTTAAGTCGACTTAGGCAGTTATCGCTTGTGACCACAGAGACATCAGCGATGCATACACACACTTTTATTAGCTGTTGTTGGTTTTGTTTTTTTATGCGAACGAATGGTTTTTCGGTACGGGTAAGATCATAGCAAGATGTTTATGCTCTTACTCTGTTTAAACAAAGAATAATCTAATTGTATGTATTTATATTTTGTAATTGCTTAAAAAAAGAAACGCACGAAAATACCTAAAACTTTGTAAATATACTAATAATTTTAATTAATTGTCTCTTAGTGTTGATAACCATGGTTATGGTTATAATAATGTGTTTAGAATACGGGTGGAGGGTTTCAAAGATTCGGCGCAGCCGAAGAGATTGTCCTACTTGCTTCTTTTTGAGGAGATAACTTACTATGTACATTAGTTTTAGCTTAAGGATTTTAAAGTCAACGATTGATATTTTACCGGTTTCTTCGACCATAATCATATTGGCAAAAATACAAAAAAAATAATCAAATATATGTCGATTCAAACCTTAATTTTGAAATATTTTTTTTATATAAAACTAATATATTACTCACCATTTCATGGGTGATCTTCCGATTTATTTTAAATTAGGTTAACGCAAGCGATAAATTAAGAAACACACGATTACCGCAGTGCATTTTATAAATTCTAAAGTCATACCTTATTTCCACTAAAAGAAATTCTGATAATAAGATCACAGGAGAAACAAGTAAGGAAGTTGTAGTTGGTATATATCGATCATACGGTGTCCTATACCATGAACCTAGGGCAATGGTCTTAGGGCTAAAAGTACTTGTTGAGGTTTTAAATTGGTTGACTATTTTAAAATTTATATCCAATGTGATAATTACATGGGAAATGGCGTAATAAATGGTCCTATCCAGACCATATTTAGTGAGGTAAGTTATGAGTTTCAAAAACAATTAAAAACTGAATTTGAGTAAAATATGTTATACCTGTCAATCTGTAGATAGATTTGAAGGATTTATGGATATATGATCAATATATATATGTTAATCTGGATCTCAGGACAATTTTTTGCTCTCTCATAGGGGACATTTTTGTGGGTGCTAAGCAGTAACCGATTTTCACCAGATTCAAAAGCGCTCGTTCTATGGTTGACAAAGGTTAAAGTGCCAAATTTCATTAAAATATATTTTCATTTGGTACCAGTAGCTTGCGTACAAAGTTTACATGAACACCTTAGACTCGGAAAGTGATTATCTGTCGATCGATATAATATAAGGTGGGTCTATGTCAAATAGATTTAGTAGTTATAAATAGCAAATTCGTTATACCCTCTTCACATAACCGTATAGGATATATCAAATTAAATTCAAAAAGATATAAGATAGTTAAATGATCTGTTGTTGTGACATGGAATATTTATTTAAAAATAAGGAAAAACCTTATAAAAATTTATATAAAACTGTTTTAATTTATGCCAATTATATTTCATATATTTTGACTTTGATTTCTGAAAAACCATGAAAAGTCATATTAAGGTCACAAGTGTGAAGGAAAGAATTGTTACGCTTTTCATTCAACATACATACTCTTTAATGATTCAGTCACCTTAATTTAAGAGTTATAGACCAATTAAGCTACAGAATACTTCTGAGCTTTTACGTACACTAGGCCAGGCTTCCCCAAACTACTGATGCTAGTTTATTTTACAGATTGTATTTTTTACCTTCAATCTAGCAAAAAATGAGCGTGGAGCGAATACATTTTTTTTTGCTGGTTTGTGTGCCCAATATTCATATATATGTATATCAAAGTTATTATTTAAAATTTTTTTTTATTTCTAATATCTCTAACAGTAGCAAAAGTTAAAGACATTAAACTTTTGCTACTACTTTAAATTTGGTTACCCTCCAGAAATGCGTTTTTATGTTATAAAACATAATTATTAGTGTTATTTATTTACTCCAGTAGTTCAAAACAAAAGGTTTTCTGTAAGAAAAATAAAAAAAACTAGAACATCTAATATGACAAGTATAAATACCTAAAAGCAAAACAATGGAAGATACAGTCGTTTAATTGTCGCTTAACAAGTAAAACAAACAAATCACAATGGTTGGTTAAATTAATAAAAATATTACTTTTTGAATTACTGAATCTGTTTAATAAGAAATAAAATTTTTCCTTAAAATTTTAGAAATTCCTTATTGTTGTCTTCGCTTTTGTTTGCTGTGCATATGCTGATGTTTCCAAATTGGGTTACCACTATGAAGAGCCCGTGGCTCCTGCTCCATTCCCGGTCCAAATTGATATATCTTATATTCCGTCAGTACCTGCACCAGTTAGCACGCTCGTTCCTCCACCACCATCTCAACCTGCTCCTATCAACACTTATATTCCGCCAGCACCCAGTGCTCCTATTGTAAATATACCCATCAACTCTTACATTCCTCCAGCACCAGTTGCTCCACAACAACCAATTGAAGTAATTGAACAAATTCCCGAAGATGGTTATCATTACAAGACTGTACACCGTGCTTAAATATAGAATTTGTTTATTTTTTAAATGCTTACTGCTTAGTTGTTATCAATTGATGAATGAAAATTAATAAATTATGAAAATAGTTGAGGTTGGATTTTTTTTAAATAACATTAAACGGCTAAAAACAGATACCCGTCTATGACAGTTTCAAGTTGGTTGATATGGTTGGTATTTTTATTAGCAGTATTTTTTTTTTAATTTCTATGCTTTAATTTAATAATTTTTTTCTTGTTTCGTAACCATTTTTATACCATCTTAGCTGTAAGCCTATGCGCTTCGCTACACCCATTATAACGAAATAAATAACTGCGAATAAATTTTGTAGAAAACTACTAATTTTTCTTTTTTTTTTTTGCGATTTTTGATTTAGTCGATTTTTGTTTTTGCGATTTTTGATTTTGGCGTTTCTTGATTTTGGCGAGTTTTGTTATTCGTGATTTCCGGTTTTTGGAGATTTTTGTTTTTGCCGTTTTTGTGATTCTTTTATTCTCGATAATCGTTTTTGGCAATTTTTGACTTTGGCGATTTTTTTTTTGTTGCTATGTATATTTGATTTAGGTGATATTTTTCCGATTTTTGATTTTGGCTATTTTTGTTTATTGCAATTTTTTTATTGCGATTTTCGGTTTTGGTGATTTTTAACTTTGAAAATTTTTGTTTTTTGTGATTTGCATTTTTACGATTTTTGGTTTTTGCGATTTTTGATTTTTGTTATTAGCGAATTTCGGTTCTTGCAATTTTTGTTTTCGGCGATTTTAGTTTTGGGTATTTTCGTTTTTTTTTCCAATTTTTGATTTTGGTGATTTTTGACTTCGACAATTTTTGAACTTTTGTGATTTTTGATTTTGGATTTTGATTTTAGCAATTTTTTTTTGCGATTTTTTAACCGCGAATTAGATTATGACGATTTTTGTTTTCTGCGATTTTTGTTATTAGCGAATTTCGGTTCTTGTAAGTTTTGTTTTTGGCGATTTTTGTTTCAGTATTTTTTTTTTTTTTTTTTTGTTGCAATTTTTTAATTTTGGCGATTTTTGACTTTGACAATTTTTGAATTTTTGCGATTTTTGATTTTGGAACCATTATTGATTTTAGTATTTTTTTTACGATTTTTGTTATTCACGATTTAGATTTTGACGATTTTTGTTTTTTGCGAATTTCGGTTCTTGCAATTTTTGTTTTTTGCGATTTCTTGATTTTAGCGATTTTTGTTTTTTCGCGATTTTCGGTTTTGGCGATTTTTTATAATGGCGATCCCGTCCATATTTGCCACGACTACTCACATTGGTAATCAAAAGCTTCAAGGCTGTTGTTTTTATAGTACTTCACATTTTTTTGCATTGGAGGTGCCACACCCATTGGTCCGACCCTGCCCATTTTTTGGGCGACTACTGACACTAATAACCCATTAACTCAGACAAAGTCCCAAGGCTTTCACTATTACAGCTATCTAGATATGTGACATTATATATTTACTTTGCATGGTGGGAGCCGCGCCCATTGCTCCGATCCCGCTCAATTTTTCCGCGGCTCCTCAACATAGGTTAATGTGTCCATGTACACAGTTTCATAACTTTTGCTATCGTAGTACTCTATATGGGAGGTGCTTGAATAGGGTTAGGATCTAAAAATATATAAAAGAAAGTATAAGTAGACCTGTTCAAACTAAAATGCCAAACTTTTCTTCTTATCCATTGTTGTACCAACCGGTACAAGCTTTAATTCTGTCTGTTTCATCAAAAAGTTTGTAAAGCCATTTGTCGGTCTATCAAACAGTTATCGCTTGACAACTATGTCACATTCCCTAATCTTTATGAAGTAATCGTATATGTCAACAAATTAAAGTGTTATAGAATTTGAACAATCTGTTGTATATTCAAAGTAAAACAGATTATAGTTATGTTCAAAATAAATAAAAATGTCGGAAATATTGATGTATTGTGTTAAACACATGTAAGATTTTTAGTCGAATTTTATCAACTATTCTCTTCTGCCTTTATCTATGTACCTATTATCAAAATTTGCTTAACCTTGACTTTGAACATTGTTTTATTTGAGTATTTAATTTTGTTCATTCATTGTTTGCGGTATTTTATTTATACAAAACAAACAATTTAAAACGACATTTTTAGGTCATTAATTTCAATTGGTCTTGACAGTGTTGTTGTGTACAAAAAAATTAAAAGAAAAAAAAAGTAAGAAAATTATAGTCGGTCTAGACCGACTATACGATACCCTATACCATGTGTTTAGAGACCCTATCTCTCAGGCCCAACTAACTGAATATAGAAAATAAGCATAAACCAAATTTGAGTGGGATTTTTATTAATTTTCTCGGCTGCAGATATGAAAAAGTTCATATCGGATGCTATATCTATATGGGGACTAGGCCCAAAAATGGAGCGATCCTGACCATGTTTGGTAAAGTCTCTTGTATTTTGCAAAAATATATACAAACAAAATTTGAGAAGAATCAGTGCAATATTTTTGTTTTTTGGTAGATTTAAGTTAATATCGAGAAACAGCTCTATATGGGGCCTATGACTAAGAGTTGTCCAATAGGGATCATTTTTGGACTACTGATTAATGGATGTAATATATACATACCAACCCAATGTAACTAAGATTTGTATGATAATCTGGATCTTATGGCAATATATGTTGATTTCATAGGGGTCATTTGTATGGGGGCTAGGTCTGAACATGCACCGATTTTCTTCAATTTCAATGGTGTTCATCCCATGGCTGATGAAAGATTAAGTACCAAATTTCATCAAAATATATTCATATTTGCGACCTGCAGTTTGATTACAAGCTTTACATGGACACACAGACGGACGGACGGACATCGTTAAATCGAAACAGATAGTGATTCTGATTCGATCGGTATAATTAAAGATGGGTGTAGGTCAAATATTTTTGGTTGTTACAAACAGCAGCACAAAGTCATTATACCCAAACCACATAGTGGTATAGGGTATAATTAACCAGATCTTTGAAGTCATAACGGGAGTGTGTTAATATGTTTTTGTTTGATCTTAAAAACTTTTTCAATAATATAATCAATTGCTTTGTTTAGTCATATAAAATAATTATAAATGCATCGCTATATGAGAAGATGTGTTTACCCATTTTGATTACTTCATGTTAAATTTAGTCATTTAACCTATTTAACCTATTTCATCTATTTTTTTTTTCTTAAATTAATTATTTATTAACAATCTATCCGAGAGATAATAAACAAATTTGTTAAATTTAGTATGTGTCACAGAGGCTATGTAACTCCAATGAGACACATAATATAAAAAAATACTAAACGTATTACATATATATTTTAAATTTTTATTATATCATTTATTATTTATTTAAATATAATTTTAACTTTAAGAGGTTAACTATTTACAAATACCCATTGCGGCTACTTTCGGAAGGGGAGATTTAAAGCATGTTTATACCCTATACCACTATGTGGTTTGGGTATAATGACTTTGTGCTGCTGTTTGTAACTACCAAAAATATTTGACCTAGACCCATCTTTTATGATACCGATCGGGTCAGAATCACTTTCTGAGTCTTTTTAGCGATGTCCTTCCGTCCGTCTGTGTGGCTCGAGCCCCCTCGAAATCATTTCGGAATAAGATTTTTTTATTTTGTTAAATATATAAACATAACTGTAACATGTATTTTTTAAGATAATTGAAAATTATTCTAAATAGAAATAAAACTTCACATATTTTTACGAGTTTTATTTGCAAATAAAATTTAAAAAATCACTTTTATTTGCATATCAGTATATACAGCATTCTCAATTTTAAAATAACAAAGTTATATAAATATCATCCTTGTTTAAAAAAAGACGCCTTAGAATCTTTCAACAAGAGAATGTGTAATCTGTCTTAAAAATATATTGAATTAAATAAAATAAAATATTTATAATAATTCGTTACACCCTGTTAATGCGAATAATTTGAATTATATATCAGACGCTCTGTGTTGAATTGTGAATTGCTAAAATTGATTAACATACCTTTAGGCTCATTTAAATATTCATACATTTTGTGTTTATATAGATTAAAACAACATTGGAAGACAAAAATTGAATGAAACAATAATATTTCCTAGAATTTAAACTCGAATTTCGGGTGCTAGGCTATACTAGTTATTATTACTATACACTTTAAACTTTTTTTCATTAAATATTAAATGATATCAAAAGTTCAAATAATACATAAGTTTTTTGAAAATTAAGAAAAACTAGCAGAGCCCAGCAATTTCGTGTGCAAATTCTAGCAAATTTTATTTTTTTCAATCATAAATAATTTTTTAAGAGCCTAAAGGTATGCTAATAAATTTTAGTCAATTCAAAATTAAACACAAAATTATTAAACACACATACAACATTGAATAGTTTTTTATTTGAGGCTTAAGTATGTGTTATATGTACGTGTTAGTATCAACTTTAAATGCATTTTACTCAACAAAAAATATATATATCAAATGGTGTACATCTATAAGTATGGTGAACATCTGCAAAGAAATTCCTTTAAAATGGTATATTTTTTGTCAAAATCGGTTGGTAATTGAAGGTGTAGAATATGTCACAAGAAATCGCCTTGCCTATAAATATTATAGATAACTTTATATTTTTATTTAAATTTTTTTTATAGCGTGTTTGAAAAAAAAAACTTTCCTCAAACTACAGGACGCAAATATAAAAATATATATTTTGATGAAATTTGATATATAAGCTTTGAAATAGATCATAGGCTTTGAAATTAATGAAAAGCATTGTACATTCAGACTAAACCCCCATACAAATGTCCCTTATGAGATCGAATTTAATTGTCCTAAGAACCAGATTTTGGTATATATCGTGATAAAATTTTAATTGGAAGTGTAAATTATAATCATAAATCATCGTTTTAAAGTTATAGATTGTAGCACCTTGTGGAATGCGGTATTGCATAGTCGGTCTAGGTCAACTACTTACTTATTTTTTCATACTTGTTTTTTAGTCTGTTGCTATAAAACGGCTTTAACATTTTTTTTCTTCCATAAAAACAGCTGATTCTTGACCCATTCAAATCTTCCATTCTGTCAAAATAACTATTTTTAAACAGTTAGTATTATTATTTCAATTTGAATATATATAGGTATGCGTAGATAACGTTTTCAAAATTGCAAACTAATCGAAGCTTGGGGAAACTACTACTCTACAAAAAACAGAAAATAAGAAAAAATTAAAAAAAAATATTTAATTTTTTCACAG
The DNA here is from genome assembly GCA_963682025.1 of Cordilura impudica. Classification (NCBI taxonomy): domain Eukaryota; kingdom Metazoa; phylum Arthropoda; class Insecta; order Diptera; family Scathophagidae; genus Cordilura; species Cordilura impudica. The sequence continues at coordinate 156,908,736 of OY821521.1, read as the reverse complement.
CCCGTAATTGACCATATTCCCAGGTGACTCATTTGAAAAATTAAACTATTCCGATTAAAATTAACGACTCGAAAAAAAATCAGACATTTTCTATACAAATGTGTGAAAATTTGGTGTTATTTCACGTTAGAGAGACTTTTACAAAAACATGTCCACGATGCACAGTGGGACGAATAGCAACTGTTCCGTTCAAATTACTCTACTTACACAGTTCGACTGTTTGAGCTGGGGTTTTTTAAGTGTTCGTCGTTCGGAATTTGTCTCCAAAAATTGGTTTTTACGAGCGCAGGAATGGTTTTTTTCAGAAATTTTCAGCTGAGAATCTTCGTTGCGATAAATACTAAAATATTGCCTGTGTGAAACTGTGGGGAAAATTTTTAATTTTCCATGTTTTTCAGAATTTTGGCATACGTTTAAAAAATTTTAAATATCGAAAAATGTGTCCCAAAAATTCTGAAAAAATTTTTGAGTATTCCATGAATGATTCTGAATACATTTTATTCCAATAATTTTCTTCCAAAATTGCCTAATTTTCCACTAAAAACATCGCTTTTGGAACATTATGGCCTTTTTTGGGAAAAACTAAAAATGCAAAAATTCTCTCAGCTGAAAATTTTTGAAAAAAAACATCATTCTTGCTCTCCGTAGAGTCACATTTGTGCAGAAAATCTAAGCTTCAATAAAAGCCCAAAAATTTTTTTAAATACATTTGACGATTGCACGAAAAGCTTAGAATACCAGTTGAACAGTCAAACATTGCAAAGTGTTGGGGAACAAAAATATAGATTAAAAGTCACGGTCGAAACAATATAGCTGTGTGGGTGACAGGATATATCCCTGCAAATGATGGAAATTTTAGGGCTCTTATTCGGTACAGAGCCTCAGAAGACGAACTTCTTAGAGAAGGTTTAAATAAAGCTCCTAAAAATACAACACACTGTATTCCGAAATTTCAAAATGAAATTATTCAACTGATTGGCAAAGAAGTTCAACATAATATAGTCAATGAAAACAACAAGTCTGGATATAATTCAATACTAGCAGATGGGACTGCTGACATCGTTGGTATAGAGCTACTTACATTTTGTGTGCGTTTTTTTAATAAATTTTATCGAACTAAAAGAAACAACAGGAAAAGAAATTGCAAAAACTTTATTATGTGAAATAAGAAACCTTGGCTTAAACATCAACAATTTAAGAGGACAAGGCTACGATGGTGCAGCAAACATGTCTGGTCGATTCATTGGTATTCAGGAATTATTAAACGGGATTGCCCCACAGCAATTTTTATGCATTGCGCATCGCATGCTTTAAATTTGGCATTAAATGCCTCAACAAGAGTATCTGAAAAACGAAGCACATTCGGGACAATATCAGAAGCTTGCAATTATTTTAGAAATTTTTTTAGGGAAACAGAAATATTATCAACTATTTTTGAAAAAATTTTATTGTGAAACCCGATGGTTTGGATGCCATGACTCGGTTACTCTTTTTTACGAGTCTTTGTCAGAGATAATGGAGGCTTTGGAAATACTGGATGAAAAGGTCAGCACATCTAAAAGTACACACAGAAAAAAATTTCACCAACCGAATTGTTCAAAAGTTCGATAACTGTATTTTCAATTGTATCAACAGAAATTTAAGAGGAGTTACATATTTTCTATTGTGCTAAGACATTTACTGTTCCGACAACAGAATTTAATTCGCAATTACCTCGGAATTCGGTTAGTAGCTTCATCGCAATTCGGTTGGCAGTAATCTCGGTAGCCACAATTAATCTGTTTTCTGTGTGTAGTAATGCAATTTTATTAATTTTTATATAATCTTAAAATTAAAATTATTTTTTGTATTTACTAATATGTATATTTATTTTTTTAGGCTGTAACGTAGGGAGCAGTTTGCATAATCGCATATGCAAATTTGAATTTGTACTAAGTGTTAGTATTTGCAACAAAATTTTAAATATTACTCATAGTTTATCAAAATATTTGCAATCCGTAAACCTTGACATTATAAAGGCTTATGAACACATACATAAGTTTAATAATTAATATGTTAAATGAAATGCGTAAAAATGCTGATGAGGAGTTTCTCCAAATGTTTAACGTAACAACTGAAATTATGAAGCAGTATGGTATAGTTCCAGAGTTATCAAGACGGGTAGGAACCCAAAAATATAGATCTAATTTACAGGCAGCTGATCCGAAAGATTATTATAGATCAGTCCTGTTCATTCCGTTTTTAGATGAGATCATAAGTAGTATAGATGATAGATTCTATGAATTCTATGATTCTATGAGGTCAAAAATTTATGCAACATCGTACCAAGTCGTGTGGTTAACGTTTCGTCAAGCGAGATTATTTACATATTAGAGTTTTACAAGAACGATTTAAAAGATCAAAAGAATGTCACACTCACTGAAATTGATATATGGAGACAAATCCGGAAGAATAAAATAGTAACACCATTAGATGCTATTCTGGAATATAACAAAGATCATTTTCCAAATGTGTTTCTTCTTTTACACATATTGATCAACACATACTTGAGAAATTCTATGGGCGAAGAAAGACTTGCTTCACTTGCGCTTATATCGGTATATCGCGAAAAGATAGAACCAGAAAAAATTGTTGACAGTTTTATGTCAACAAATCGTCGCATCAACTTTTAAGTTTAATTTTAAATCTATTTTTAGATCTTAACAATATGATTATTTATTTTAAAAATAAAAAAAATCTGATGAATTAAATAAAATTAAAACGCTTTAAGTCCATAAATTTATATTTTTATAGCATCTAATGATTGTCGGGAGTCAAAAATTGATACCTTAGCTCCATCATACTATATTGTAGTGTTTACACATCATTAGAAAGAAACTTTTTTACAAACCAAAAATTTATGAGCAAACAAATGTGCTCACTCTGGTATCAAATGATACATTTCAGCTATCCTCACACAAATAAACAATTATATGGAGAAATTATAAGAAACGTCACCTCAAGATTCCTAAAATCGACAATGTATAAAAAAAGTATTTTCTTTATACCGCCTTCCTTTTTAATGGGCGTGATTTTCAGAACTATACATAATTTCCCAAAAACAACTTATCAAGTACATACAAAATAATCAGCATTGGAAAGGTCATCAAAATAGCTTTTACGTGACGTAAAATTTGTTTTAAAAATAATTTTGCAATGTATTATTTTATAAATGCATGGTTTTTCTAAAGTTTCCGATAGCCACACTGTTGACCACAGTCGTATACGTATATAGAAGGTTCAATCCCAGGAGGATTCTATCCATGATATGGCCAACAAGGATGGGCTCTTCAAATGCACCCGCAGATCGGTATGAAATTTCTTTTTTAGGCTGATATTTAGTGTTTCAAATATATACCAAAAACGGAATTTTTTGCTAAACTATAAACTATAGTTTATATCATTAAATAAAGGCAAAAAAAAGAAACAAAAATAAACAGCAAATAGTGCTGATAAATCTTAGCAACACATATTAAGCATTAATCGTATATGACCGAATTCACACAAGGCAACTTTTGTTGCGCAATTCTTGAGTTTGTAGGAGAGAAGGGAAGGAAGAGCGGTATTTGGTACGGAGTTGCTTGTACTCGGCAACTCGTTTTGTTGTGCAATTCACAATTATAAATACGGAGTTAGCTTATTATTATTAGACATTTCTTTTTATTCTTTGCTTCGCTGTAAAAAATTATTATTATTTAATTTATTTTATTTTTTTTATTTTTTAATTTTTTCTTTGACTTCCATTTTTTCACACAAATAGATTTTTCACTTTGGACCAATAATAAATTCTTTTTACACAAGCTAATAAAGTGAACTGTCAAAAATATAAGAATTTGAAAGTAAAATGTTGAAAGTAAAAGAAAACGAAAAGTTGCGGCAATAAATTTCTCTGTTTGAACATTAAGGCAACTTTAAAAGAGAATTGACAAAAGAAGTTGCGCAACAAAAATTGCCTTGTGTGAATCCAGACTATGTCGAACATAAGCTATTCACAAACAGCCTTAAAGTATGCAATCAAATCAAAATAAAATTAGAACATCAATCACACAAACACGATCAAATAAACCAGGCCTGGCCAACCCAAATCGCTTCGCGGGCCATCTTTTTTTATACAAAAATTTCAGCGGGCTATTTATTATATGAAAAAACCAATTTTTATTGAAACATTTGTTTGAATTATTTCAGTACATAGATCTATTTTAACTATTCCAAGAGAAACATTTAGTTTTATATTAACGGTATTTTTTATATTTATTGAACCATTTATTTTTATTATTTCAGTACACTTAATATATTTAAATATAATATCAATTAATTAATGGGATATTTACTTTTCATGGCTATCGCTCAATATTTTGAAGTCTACATCAATTTTGATAGTTGCACATCGCAATCGGCTTTCAAGGTTTTCGTCTGTTAATGAAGCACGAAATTTACTTTTATTAAATTTCGCTTTTGAAGAAAAGCACCACAAAAATATGTAGATCCGAAGTCGCTCATATTTTTTTGAGCAAATAATCTTAAGTTAGGACTTTTTTCCCGCTGTTATATACATGTCGTAGAAATGAATTTTTAATGTTGTTTTATGAACCTGCTTCAATTTATTGTTACATGACAAATTAATTATTTTTTTTTTTTTTTTTTATTTATTTTAATTTATTAACAAAGAATTTTATATTACAAAAAATAAAAGTTTGCCTCAGCGTCATATGACATTGTTGAGGCGAGTTGGCATTACAATTAATCAAAATAATAAATTCTATGCTACTATTAATATTCATTTCATTTCAATTTCATTTAAAAGATTACATTTACTTATAAAAAATTTTTTATTTATTATTTTTTATTATATTAAATTAAAAGCATTTCTAAATTGTTTAACAAATGCTCCTTTAAAGAGGATTTAAAAGTTGAAATTCGTTCAATAGTTTTTAGACTTTGCGGTAAATTATTGAATTCCAAACACCCAATATATTCAATTCTCTGCTTAGTGGTTTCGAGCCTGCATCTTGTCACTCTTAAATTTGAGCTATTTCGTGTGTTGATGGCTGATTGATTAATTCCAAAAGATATTGTGTTGTGACCAATATTCCGCATTGCTTTAAATATAAATACTAGCAATTGCTTTTTATAAAGCCCATATATAGGTAAAACATTTTTTGCAACATCTTTGTATAAAGAAACCGTCGAATACGTTATCGGTAAATTATAAACCGTTTTTAATGCTTTATTTTGTACCCTCTGTAACGCTTTGAGTTCAGTATTATTTTTAGAACCATATACTAATACTAAATAATTTAGATGGCTTTGAATTAATGCTTGATATAGTAATAGTTTAGTTTTTTCATTAAATTTATTTTTAAATTTGTACAGCAATCCAATAACTGGAGATATTCTCGATTTCAAATTTTGAATGTGCATATTCCATGACAAATTACTTTGTAATTCCACTCCCAAATACCTTATCGATTGACTTTCGAACACTTCTTCCCCATCCACAAAAATACTGAAACTGTCAGCGTTGTTATAGGGCTTAAATCTTACAACTTTAGTTTTCTTTGTATTTATTACCAATTTATTTAGCCTTGCATATTCAAAAATCAATGCTGCATCTCTTTCCATATAAGCTTTTAATGCCGTTTCATGTTTATAGGGATAAAACAATGATATATCATCGACATACATGTAAATCTTTCCTGAAAGTCCAAGATTTATTATGTCATTCACATAAATTATAAACAAAAGTGGACCCAAAACACTGCCTTGCGGCACACCATGCTCAACATCACCAAGAAAACTATGACTGCTATTTATTTCCACGAACTGCTTTCTATTTGTTAAATAACTCTTAAAGAGATTCAATTCTTGACCCATGATTCCATAATATTCCAACTTTTGTAACATTATATTATGATCAACGAGGTCAAAAGCTTTAGAAAAGTCATAGAAAATACCTGCTACCGCTTTAAATCCTTGGTCCAACCCCTTACATATGTAGTTAACAACATTCGCCACTGCATTCTCAGTTCCACTTCCTTTTCGAAAACCATATTGACATTCATAGAGTAGTTTATTATTTTCAAAATACGTTAGTACTTGTTGGTGAATTATTTTCTCAAAAATTTTATCAATTATGGATAATAACGCAATAGGTCTACATTTCTCCACGACATTAGCATTTACTTCCTTAGGCAAAGGGACAATTTTTGAGATTTTTAAAATATTTGGATATTCTGAAGTTTCCATAATGCTCTGAAGAATATTAAATAAATGCGGTGCGATTTCTTGACTACACCTTAAAAAAATACTTGGGGACAAGTTATCATGGCCAGATTTCTTGTTTGCGGATAGATTTGAAATAATTTGTAGAATATCTTCGATCGTTATAACACTGAACTGGAATCTACTATTATGACGAATCATGGTTCTAAGACTATTAAAAGAGTCTATGGGGTGAGAAATAATGTTTTCTTTCATGGTTTTGGGAATTTGCAGAAAATATTCATTTAGAAGTGTACATTTTATTACATCATCATTTATTAGTTCACCAGCAGAATTTTTTAATCTGATTTGATTTTTCACGTGTCTTCCTAAGCTTTGGTTCAAAAATCTCCAACATTTTTTTGGATCTTGTTGAATATTACAAATATTGTTTAGATAATAATTATTCATCGACTCTCGATATGCATTCTTAATTACTTTACTTATTCTTTTTAGTCTGTTTTCTAGATCAGCATTATCCGGTCTTCTTCTTCTCTGTCTTAAGATATTCCTCTTTAATAAAATCAGATTTTGAAGATCTTCGTTCATCCATGGAGCTATTTTATATTTTAATAACTTTTTTGATGTCCTTACAACCATAGAATTTGAATTAGCATCTGAGAGGTATTTTATTAAATTTGATGTATCATTCGATGGATTGCCAGTGTTCAAATTAATATTAACATCATTTTGAAGGTATTCTTTTAATTTATCATAGTCACAAGATTTGTGAATAGTTTCAACAGAGTTACAGTTCCGGACATTACTTTTTATCTTGCATGAAATCATATTATGATCCGATAGATTGGATTCAATAACATCAACAGTAAGTGTATTTAATATATTACTGAATACATTGTCTATTGACGTCCCAGACGTTGGTCGAGTCACTAGCGAATGAGAACTTTTAAAGTCATAAGTTTCAAGTAAATTTGAAAATGCACACGAAGAATTCATTAAAAAGTCAATATTCGAATCTCCCACAATAATACACGAATTTCGACCATATGCGCTTATTAAATTTTCTATTATACTGAAGAAATTATTGACATCACATTTTTGAGATCTGTAAAATGACATTATTTTCAGCGGTCTTCCATTAATTTTTAAATTATCCAATGATAAAACAATTTTCTCACAAAACTGTTTACTTTCACATTCTTCTATACTGTATTGTAAGTTATCGCGTATATAAACCGAAGTGCCTCCGTAACCATCTGCTCTGCAACAATGTACACATTTATAACCAGGGATTTGGTAAATTTGAAGTAAATCTGAATCAAACCACGTCTCCTGAATCGCAATTATATTGGGTAGTTGTGGAAATCTAGAAATGAGCGTTTTGAACTGATTGAACTTATCTATTGAAGAAATGCTTCTAACGTTAAATGATAAAATATTTAAATATGCAAAGTTTACTGTTTTTAAATAATTAACAAAGTTTTCAAACTCCGAAAAATATTGGTTATTATTCATTTAAAGAAAAGAAAAAAAAGATATTTATTTATACAAAATTTAATATGTTGAATACTCAATTTTTAAGCTGGAGACAAAAATGCTGCCCCGTTATCATCATCTGAGTCATCTACGGCATTTGGATTTCTAATTACTGATCTACGTTTAGATTTAACAGTTGCAGCTTCACTCATAATCTGGTCTACATCATCTTCACTTTTTATAAGTCTCGGTTTTGAAGTGTCATTTCTCTTCACATAAACTCTAGTACCAGTTGTATAAACTGAACTAAATCCAATTGATTTTAAATCTTTAGCATGATTAAAAAGGCTTAGAGTTTCTTTGCTCAAAAAATCGTTCACATAAACATTTTTGGTTGCCTCATTTTCTTTCAACTTAGCTTTTGACATCATTAGAGTATCCTTAGCACGCTTACTATTGAATTTCACGACCATTGTTCTCTTATTATCATCGTTGTTACCACTTCTTTGTTTAAAAAAATAAGCATCTTCTATAGTTTCTTCCTTTAAATTTATCCCGACTTTATCAGAAATATCCATAACAGTTTCAACAGCAGTTGAGTCTTTCTTTACTTTAACACCTCTTATAATGCAATCATTTTTAACCCTTTGGTCGTTTAAAATTTTAACCGATGTTTTTAATGAAGTTATTTCATTTTTCAAAACACGATTTTCTTTTTGTACTGCATCGAGCTTATTATTATTATTGGCAATACTTTTTAACAATTCATCATATTGTTTCGACATAAACTCAATTGCCTCAGTTATTGAAGTCAGCTGATCCAGTTTGCTGAGTTTTGTTTTGATCTCTTTTAACTCCCCCTTCACTGATCCATCGCTATTGTCATCACACAGATGACAAACATACTGTTCAGTTTCGTTTTCAAGTAGATATTCATACTGACGTTTATCTAGTTTTGTACATAAAGAGTGAAATATTTTGGCGCATTTATCGCACTCAATGTTCTCTTCCTTGTCTTCTTTCACCTCCATTCTACATTGGCCACAATTTTTTTTCTTTAAATTTCCAACTCTACGACGACTTTTTGGAGCCATACTTTGATAAATTTCAAATGCTTATCACTTGCTGTTATTAATGATTATAAACTTGTGTATAAAACACGATAAAATAGTTGTTTTTTAAATAAAATTAATTATCACTTCACAGAGATTTATTTTTGACGTTTTAAACTCAAGGGTTGCCAACTCATTTTTCCATCTGGAAAGTTTCTAGAACAGTTGAAACGTCTACTTGAAATGGAGAAGGAAGTATTTTAAACATTTTGTCATATTTTGTTAGTTCGGAGAAACGGCGATTAAATTCAGCTGAAAGTTTTCGAAGTTCATTAGCGTACTTTGCAAAATTAATAGTTTGACTGCTATAAAATTGTTATTTCTAAGTTGAGACTCAAATAAAATTAGATTGGTTTGGAATGCTTTGATATGATTACAAGCATTATAATTGAATTATCTTGCCCCTGCAACCACATTTCGTCATTTAAATTTGAAACTGGAGTTCTCTCTTCAGCAATAAAATTTTCTATTTCCAACCGTAATTCAAAAATTTTTTTAAACATGTTCCGCAACTCAAATATTTAACTTTGGTAAAATAGACAATATCGCCGTATTCTGAACTAAATTCGTTAAGGTATGCTTTGAACTTGCGGTGCTGAAGTACATGTGATCGAATATAGTTAACTGTTTTTATTATCACATCCATGACATGGTTCATAGATAATACCTGGGGTCATAAATTTTTCTGATGTTTTAAACAGTGTATTACAAATATTTCACTGGTTTTAACAGATAAACAACTTTACAGCTCCTTCATTTTTAGCAATCATAGCAGGCGCACCATCCGCTGTTAGTCCAGAAAGCTTCTCTAAATGTTAAGAATTGCAAATTAAAATTTTTTTTATAACGTGAATTACATCCTCTCCTATAGTGGTGTCTTTAAAATTTAAAAGACTTAGCATTTCTTGTGCGAAAGGATCGTTAACCCCATGAATAAATACACCAAGTTGAAATGTTTCTGAAATATCTGTACTTTGGTCGAAAGCTAGAGAATTTGCTTTAAATTGTTGAATCCGCTCTCGTAAAGTCACCACTAAAATATCATTATTGCGACGACAAATAGTTTGACGCGACAAATTTATGCTTGAAATCATTTTATGTTTATCTGACATAACAACTGCCAAATATTTTTTTACAAATTCTCCGTCCGAAAATGGTTTCATATTCTTAGCGATTAACATTGCGACAGAGTAGCTTGCTTTAACAATATTAGAAGGTAGTTGTTATGAAGAACTAAACATTTTCTGCTGAGATTTCGATTAAGATTTTAACTCGGATTACCTAATTTTTCTCAATTCGTCGTGTTTCGTTTCATGTATCTCGGCAAATCAAACATATTAATTTTGAGTTCTGTATTTTAAAGAAGTAATTTTCTTCCCAATGAACGCTTTATTTTCTGTTTTCTTTTGAAACTTTTCTTTTTTTGTTATTTATTCCAGAGACAAAATATAATTAAAGTTATGTACAATTATTAAAAATAGGTGCATTTACTTACTTATTTACTTAATTTTTCTGGTATAGAAATCTAATTATTAGATTTTTATACTATCACTTAAAAAATACGCAACTTCATATCCTTACAAAAACAAGCCCAAACTGAAAAATTTGTACAATAATTGTCGGCTTCTTTAGATATATTTTTCTGGGGAAGTTTACTATAGATATATTTTCGAATTAATTTGAATGTGTACAAAAGTTTGCACAATAACTTTATTACGCCTAAAAATATGCAATCAAAAAAAAAAAAAACAATTAAGATTATGAAGATAATCTTTTCACAAATTATAATGAGACGGTCTAAAATACATAATAGAAACTTTTTAGTATTGCATTTTGTAGTTAATATTTTTTAAAAAAAGTCTGTATTTGAAAATTGTAGTAGATTTTTTAATATATTTATTTTTTTATATATTCTGTAAAAAAAATTTAAAGCAAATAAAAATCATGCAACGGGCCGCATAAAAATACATAAAGGGCCGTGGGCCTCGGCTTGGCCACGTCTGATGTAAACGAAGAATTATGGAAATATCTTCAGATGATATGATAAACGTAGGTGCAGTTGGAACTATGAACGTTAGGGTTCTGTTGGAGATGATGCAGGGATCTATGGCAATGACACCAGATGATAAGCTTACAAATTTAACCACAAAAGAGGATTTGGACGAAATTAAAACATATGTACAATCGTTTACAATAGAAGTTGATGAAATTATAAAAGAAACCCAACTTTTAAAAGAAAAAGTATGGGTTCTAGAAGAATATGTAAATAAAGATCAGGCTAGAAGAACATATGAAGCGTAAAAATATTATGATTCATGGCATAAACACAGGAAAGTAAATTTATGAAGCTCTGGACCTATTAACTAAGAAAAATTTTAAAATTATTACTATGATTGGAATCGAAAATATTCGTAAACTGTATGAGAAAAATGGAAAAATGAATGTTATTTTCGAATTAAAATCTGAAAGGATGGTACACGAGATTCCGAAGCACACAGGAAACCTAAAACGCACAACAGTAATTATAGAGAACGATTTGGGAAGTGAAAGTTTACAAGATTAGAAAGTAATGGTGCAAGTGAAGAGGAATATTATTTTTATCAGCAAAGATCATCGCGCATAATGTTGGTTAATCTAAAATTTTCCTAGCAAATTTTTCCACTTACTTATATTAACAAAGGTATTTCTTTTCACCTCTTTTTAAATATGTAGTACAATATTTGGCAGCAGGAATTTGTTTAAAATTGCATTTGGCATACGGTTCGTCACCCTTTAAAATATACCATTTACACAATTTTTGCGACTTAACCTTTTCAGACCCAGCTGTATCGATTTTGAGATCTGATTTAAGATGCTTACAATAGAAATAAATACCTTGTTACACCCTCCGCACCTCAGTGGCAGAGGGTATATATAAGTTTGTCATTCCGTTTGTAACGCATCGAAAAAGTAATTTCCGACCCCATAAAGTATATATATTCTTGATTATTATCATAGCCCGAGTCGATATAGCGATGTCCGTCTGTATGTCTGTCCGTCTGTCTGTTGAAATCACGCTGATTCGCAAAACACACAATTTTGCTGGCTACGGTTAAAATAATATCATTTGCCATAATTCCCAGCAGGTTGTTATTCAAAATGGTCTAAATCGGGCATCACTCTGCTTAGATACGTTCAAAAATATGTAGGTTCCTCTAAAAAAATATAAAACCCAATGTGTTTGTTGTAATATTTTAGCGAATGAACATAATAGTTATACAAAAATATCCACAATTCAAAAAAGCCCCAAAAAATTGATGCAACCATGCCAAGAAACATAAATACCATGAGCTATGTTTGTGGTATTGCCATATATTTTTTTTATTGTTATCACGTTATAATAAAAAAAAAATCGCCAATATGAAAAATAACATATGAACTCACACTAAGTCCCAAGACTTTATCTATTACAGTACTCTAGATATATGACATTAAATATTTACTTTGCATGGTGGGTGCCACGCCCATTACCCCGATCTCGCTCATTTTTTTCACAACTCTTCAAATTAGTTTAATATGTACATGTGCATAGTTTCAGAACTCTTGCTGTCACAGTACTCCAGATATTATATGTAAATTCTTTGTATGAGATCTGCCACGCCCACTTGTCCAATCACGCCCATTTTCACTTCAATTGCTAATATTAATAATTTATGCACTCCTACAAGGATTGAAGGCTCTAATTATTATATAACTCTTGCTATTTGATATTAAATATTTATTTTGTATGAGAGCTGCCACGCCCACTTGTCCGATCCTGCCCATTTTTGTCCTTGTTATTCACATTAGTAAAATATGTACTATTACAATGGTTAAAAATTCGTGCTGCCCCAATATTAGAGATATATGGTGTTATTCAATTTATGTGGGAGGGGTGACGCCCACTTGAAATACAAAAGCCGCAAACCTAATCTGCACTATTACCTTTTCAATCAAACGGGTTTGGGTCAAATCGGTTGGGTAGTTTCATAGTCTATAAAACACAAATATAAAGGGTTTTGCAATAAGAGATGTTATTTTGGTATTCAAAGAAAAATTCCATTTTTTGAGATAAATGATCGAATGTTTATTTCAAATAAAGAGAAAGATATGCCGTTAATAACGAAAAACAACATCAGCCAAATGGCCAACACGACGACGGCACCACCTTTTCATGAAATTTTCCATAACCAAATCGCAATGTGGCTGCCCTATGTCCTCGATAGCCTCACGAATTCTATCTTTGAGGTCTTAAGTCGACGCTGGGCTGTTGACGTAGACCTTATCTTTCACGTGGCCCCAAAGGAAGAAGTCGCAAGGTGTTAAATCACAAGATCTCGGTGGCCAATTGTTATCACCTCTTCGAGAGATAACACGGTCCGGAAACTTTTCCCGTAAAAGAACAATGGTTTCGTTGCTTGTGTGGCACGTAGCGCCGTCTTGTGTTAACTCAACTTTATAAGCTTTAGGACCCAAGTCTTTATGCAAAATACGGTGTAATGATGTTTGTGTAATGCCCAATTCCAAAGAACGACGAGGAATGGACAAACCTGGGTTTTCTTCAACACTTTGGGCTACAGCAGCAAGGTTCTCAGTTGATCTTGAGCGACGTGCACGGGTTTTATTCTTCACATCACTAACTTGTCCCAACAGCTCGAATTTTTCCACCAATTTCTGTATTGCGGTCCGACAAGGTGCTTCACGACGACCCAAAAATGCTTTAGTTTTGTTTGTAGTGAAATTTTAATAATTTCAATGCGTTGTTGAAGCGTGTATCATTCCATTTTTAGTAATGGCGTAGTTTCTACTTGTCAAATGTCAAAGAATATAATCTTCAAAATTGACAGCTATCGAAATGCCGGTTGATTCAAAATAACACCTCTTGTATTTTATATATAGATTAGCTCAATTGGAAATTTAAATCTCATAATTTTATACATAAGGACTTTATGCAATAGCATCATTCCCATTAGTTTTCAATATATGAAATTAAATTAACCAAGTTTCGCATTCTGAGAAGTGACTGAATCGTATTGTGTTCCTTGCAGAAGCCAAACTATTGGGTCGGAAGTATATTTTCTGTGTCAATAAAGTCGGTAAGTTTTTCCTTAATGACTTTTTCTAATATCTTGCTTAATGCTGATAAGAGACTATAGGGCTATAGTGGGATTTTTGAATGGTTCCATGCATTAGGAAAAATAAGAAATTTGCAAACAAGAGTTGGTAATATAAGTGGTGCTTGTAATACCGTCTGTCTTCTGATTTTATATTGTGGTTGTTATTTTATCAGGAGCTGAGGTTAAACAACATTGTAAAAAATCTAGCCATGATAATGTGAAATCTAGCCATATTTGTCTTTAAAGGTTAACAACCTGGTTTGTAGTAATGTATTTGAACACGGATTGAGGGTATCAAAAATTCGACACAGCAGAATTTAATACTCTTTTTTTCGAATGCTTGCTTATTAAATGGTGTTTTCTTGAGCTGTCTTCCAAAAACAGCAAAAAATAAAAACAAACCCCTTCACAGATATAAGAGCCTAAGATTTTACTATTTCTGTAGACACTCTAATTATGTGGGTTTATTAGTGTTTCAAACGAAAAAAAATCAACCGACAACAGTTGGTCATTAAAGTATTAAAACTATATTAAAACCTCAAATGATATGGCATGTTTGAGCACACTCACATTCAAGCCAAACCAAGCATTTCAGTTGAGGCTAACAACAACAACAACATGAAATACTGAATAATATTTATATTCATACACAACTACGAGTACTTGACTTGAGCTCTAACAACAGTTATGCCAACAAATGTCATTACTGCTCTTTTCGTACAAAATTGCAAAAGTTTTTCTGTTCCTCCTTTTTGGGTTGTTTTTGTATATATATGTATTTTTATTTTGGTCAAATTCCGTCAAAAAATAACTACCACAAATAATATTGGTATAATATTTAAAAGTTTAGTAACTTTTTTGTTTTTTTTTTTTTTTTGTATGTCATGTTCTCTAAATTCAATATAAATAACACAAGTACGAGAATATTCCGCTGTACAACATAAAAACTCATCGTCAATAAAATTTTGAAAATGTTTTAGCTTTATTTTTGTGTGCTGCGACCATAGAATGTACCAAACATTAAAATTGCTAATAGCTACAATTAGCGACAAATGATAGTTGACAATTTTGTTTAACGCAACAAAAGAGAGAGATAGAGGGAGAGAAACTAAATAAAAAAAAAAAGAAATAAAGCTTATCAAATTTGTTTTGCTATCCTTCTAACTGTATTTTGTTGAGTACATGGAGAAAAATATTTCAAAAGTATTTTTTTTTATTCATTATATGTAGCTTTGTGAAACGAATGATAATGGGGAACAATTGCATCGCTGGGGTGATTCATAATGCAGAAGAAAATTTGTTGATTACTCTGCAACATTAATTTCTTTTTACTCTTAGAAATGACGTTTACAAAAAATCGAACATGACCAAATTTGTTGTCTGCCAAATATGATTCTTAAGGTTCATTGCCGACAATGAATGGAAAAAATAATGAAAAGTTTCTACCTCTTCATCCAAATCAATTTCATTCTTCAAAGAAATCGTTCTCCGATACAATATACTTACGCCAACGTTTTTCCAATCCTAAAAACAGTTGTTAAAATCGATTTCCGAAATAGCATTCATAATGCGCAGTGATTTGCCTTCTATCTCCTCTACTGACTCAAAGCGATGTCTTCTGAGTGGTCGTTTGCATTTCTTGAATATCCAAAAGTAACATGGTGCTCAAGCCTGGTAAACAAGGGAAATCTGTCTCGAACAACCAACACAGTCGAAGGAGATACATTATCGTGCTAAAAACACCAAGAATTGTCTGCTCATAATTCTGGCCGATTTCTACGAAAAGCTTCACGCAAATGAAGCACAATACACAAATAATATCCCTTGTTAACAGCTTGGCCCTTTGGAATGAATTTGTAATGTACCACAACTTGATAATCGTTTCAAGCTCTTAATATGGCCTTAAGTTTTGTCGTATTCTTTTCAGTCTTGCTTCACCGTTTGCACGCTATTCGGTTAATGGAGCAGTTGCTTTGTGGCTCGTGGGCATATTTCCAAGCCCCAGCAGCCATACTAATGTGTTCTAGGAGTTGGAAAGAATTGTTTTAGAAATATTAACGTGACGCACATTCAAAAAGAAAAATTATTGATGTCTTTGGAACTATGGAAGTTTACAAAGAATCTTTTAAAATGATGTTGACTGATTCCTTTGAAATGTTAATAGTACCATCAAGATCTCTCATTAACGATTGATGATTTTTCAGTGCCATATCTAGGATTTCCTTGACGTATTTATGTTGCGTCTCGTCAGGGGAGCTCTCTGCCGTCAACGCTTTAATGGTAGAAATGCATTATTTTAACTGTTTGTATCTCTTAAAAATATTTCTTTCGAGATAACCTGTTCAGCAAAGCCCATCCAAATACCCTTAATATTTCTGGGGAAGCAATTCCATTCCGCAAACGACACTTAATGGAACTTTTCCTTCAACAAAATTAGACGAGCTCCTTTTAACTTGTTTACAAAAAAAGGAACGTCACTGTGGAACCACAGAAAATATTGACATGAAATTTAGCACAAATATCAAAAACAGTAGTACCACCATTGAAAAAAAACCTGGAGACCCCGGCCTCTGATCAAAAAAAAAATAAAAATAAGGACTTGTTTGTAGGGTTTCATGATGGTTTTGAATGTTTTCGAAGTAGCTGAATCCGAATCTGGAGTCGATTTTTTCGGATCCCGTCAGACTTTGTGCTTTAAAGGGGGCGAGTCTTCACCCGCTACTGTTAACTAAATCAATAGGGAGGGTCGGAGAGGATTATTATATATGATGGACACTAGAGTGGTCGTTAAAAAATGAAAATGCGGTTTTGGGGATAGGCGGGATCCAGTTTGTTACCTTTCCATATAAAACAAACAAATATGAAGTTTGGGGACAATCGGATAAAGAAAAGTCGCGCCGGAAATCGATTGAAAATTTCAAGTGTGTTTATATGGGGAAAGTATCACTTTTTTTTTTTTTGAGATTTTACGAAAATTTCGTTCTATAGCTTAATTTCTCCGACAAGTTGTTGTAAGAATCGGGATCAATATTAAATTATCTATTCAAAAAGCTTTAAAAATTCAAAGTCGAATAAAAATTCGCCAAGGAATAGGAATTGCCCCAGACCACTTTTGTGCCAAAAAAAACTAGGTCATGAAATTTGATAGCATTTTTTCAACTTTGAGAAATTGATTAAAGCCATAATTTTTTTTATCTCCATACTTATGAGTAATTAGTTATGAAGTACTGTTTTATTACCACGTTGTTAACCTATTGCGCATCGAGACCGAAAATGGGAATTCTTTTTGATAAAATTTTGAAAACTCCTTTTTCAAGTTTTAAAAAATTTTCTTAAACAAAATTAAAAACCTGGACCTGACACTTTAAGACTTTATTAAATGCATGTCAGAGATTAACTCGATGAGTTTTTAGGTAAATCCCAATGCCAGAATTTTTTTTGACAAGGATTCTATTTTTGAGGATTTCGAGAAAAATAGGAGTTTAGTAAAATATTCTGTAAATGTACTCTTTCTAACTACTTTGTATCAAAAAATTATCACTTTTCTACTTTTAAGTGTTATATTTTATCTTAATAGCCTAGGGTTTCGGAAAAAAATAATATGACCCTATTAATCCTTTTGGAATTGGGGTCACATATAACCCCAAGGCAATATAAGACAATTTAAAATTATTACAAAATTCAAATATTTTCTAAGTGCTGTTGAATTTTTAGATGCGACGCTTAAAATATAATAACCAAATGTGTAGAACTTTTATTCCTAATATTTGGGATAAATCCGAGAGCGTTAACCCGTTATTTGCCAAGGCCAGCTTTGGATGTTAAGATATTTTTAAATAAAAATTACCGAAAACGAGTTTTTCTATTAAACACGATGAAACCACTATTTCGAATTTAAGAAAAATAATTCGGTTAATTTTTAATTATTTAGCCCTTCAGTGCTCCTGGGATCAAAATAATCCATTATGATATATCTTTGGTGCAATTATCTGCTTATTGCCCGAGAATATGAATTAAAACAACTTTTAACCAATTTTGTTATAAAATTATTTTTTATATATAAAAATAATCTATATTTTTCTGGACCCCGCCTATCCCCAAAATCGCATTTTCATTTTTAAGGCCCACTCTAATGGACACCTATTACTTTTTCGCGAGGAACATTTTTTCCCCTTAGAAATATCCCCTCCGTACCCTCCTCTCCTACTATTGTTATGATTTTTGTATGAGTTTATAAAAAAAAAATATTTGTTATACCCTATAGAGTCATTCCATGTGAAATCACCCAGGTCATGTCACCCACCATCTCCGATTTGTATGAAACTTGGCACATATGTTTATGCTTATGCCCTATGATGACCTGTGCAGTTTTATTTTTCTAGGATGTATGCTTTTAAAATTCTTTCTTTTAACTCGTACTCTCTGTCTGTCTGTCGTGGATCAACCCCATTCCCCTTTATATAATTGATCTGAAACTTGGCCGATAGTCTTGTGACTACAGATTAAATTTGAGGTAGTTACGCATAGTTTCGCATAGTCACGCACAGTCATACTAAAACTCACAGTTTTAGTAAAAACTTTGTTTTCATGGGTTAGATTATTTTTAATATAATTTTAAACACATCGATATTGCAGTAATTTGGTTTCGCAGAATCGCTTGCGGGATATGAGTAAGAACTTTATTGTAAACAAAAACTTTTATATTCTGAGGACTTTGGCCTATTGAAAAACCGTCAGCTTCTGATGGCCTCTGTCTATTAACACCCTCTAACCCCTTTTTCCTTATAAAAACGCCAAGGTTTTGAAGAATTTCCCAATTAAAACTAGCTCAGATTTCATAGAACTTCCTATACAGAATCTCTTTGATTCTTAGGACCTTTTTCTATAGAAATTTGCTTAGATGCTGAGAACTTTTTCCTATAAAAAAAACACTCATATTCTTAGGAATTTATCTATAGATAAGCCCCCCGATTCTGAAGAATTTTTTTTTAACAGAAAAGCCCTCAGATTCTGAGTATTTATTCCCAAAAAAAAAAAATCGCTCAGATTCTTGTAATATTTTCTATAGACATTTGCTTAGATTCTGCATACTTTTTTCTATAGACAAAGCTATAGAATCTGAAAAATTTTTCTTGTAGAAGAATATCTTCGATTCTGAGGACTTCCTGAATTGAAGCTCTGAGATTTTATGATATTATTTCTTTAAAGAAATGGTCAGATCCGGAAGAATTTTTCTACAGAAATCACTTAGCTTCTAAAGACTTTTACCTACAGAAAAACCCTCAGATTTTAAGGACTTTTTCGAACAAAAAAACTTACAGATCCTGAGGGCTTACTTCTATTTTAAAATTATTTTAAAATTAATCTTTGGTGACAACAAGTCTGTGGACCAAGTTTCAGATTGATTGGATGAGGAAAAAATACGTTTTAAATCTCTCCGTGACTGTGCGTGACCATGCGTGACTGTACGTGACTAAGTCAAAGTTAATCTTTTTTTCACAGAAGTGTATGGACCAAGTTTCAGATGGATCGGATGAGGGGAAATGAAATTTAGATCACTCCGTGACTGTGCATGACTACCCCAAAATTAATCAATAATCACAATAAGACTATGGGCCAAGTTTCAGATCAATTGGATAAGGGGAATAGGGTTGACCCACGACAGACAGACAGACAGACAGAGAGTATGAGTTAAAAGAAAGAGTTTAAAAAGGCTTAGGTTGGCTGAATGTTTTCTATGGAAAAATCTTTAGCATCTTACACCACTTTTCCTATAAAGAGAAAACCGCAGATTATGAGAACTTTTTCCTATAGTAAAAATCCTTCGATTTTGAGAATATGATAATAGAAACAATGTTAGATTCTAAAAGATATTTCATACAGAAAAACACTCACAGAACTTTTTGCAAAAGAAAATCTCCCAGTTTCTAAGAATTTGTTGCTATACAAAAACCCTTAGATCCTATAGCAAGATCTCAGATTTGGAAGACGTTTCCTGTAAAATAATTCTCAGATTCTGAAGACTTTTTCCCAGAGATTCTGAGGTATTTCTCTTAGACAACATCGTTAAAATTCGGAGACCTTTTTCTCATTAAAAAAAACGATTAAATTCATTTCTTATTCTTTAGAAAAACGATCAGAATCTAGCGCTTAAATTCACAGAACTTCTCTCCTACAAAAAAAATCCTCCAAAGTTGAAAACTTTTTGCTATGAAATTCTGAAAACTATTTTCTATGGTAAAATTCTCATATTATAAAGACTGTTTCTTAGAGAAAAATCCTCAGAAAAGACCTTTTGTTGAGGAAAAACCCTCAGATGTTTTTCTAAAAAAACTCCAGATTTTAAAGAATTTTTTCCTACAAAAAATCCTGAGGTTTTTCTCACAGGAAAAGGGTCAGATTTTAGAGGCATATTCATATAAAGAAAAACGCTTAAATTCACGGAACTTTTTCATATAGAAAAAGTCCTCCGATTCTGTGAACTTTCAAAACCCTCTGATTCTGCAGAAAAACTTTTGGATTGTGAGGACTTTGCAGCTATTAACAAAGATTTTTTCTGAAAATTTTTCCACAGTTTAATATAAGTACATAGATTACAAAAATTAATTAATTTAAGCGGCCATAGCATAAAAAAATTATAAACCACTTTACATAATAATTATGATTTCATTATCTTCGATGCCAGGTATTTTGTTAAAAGAATGGAATTCCCATTTCTCGTGTCTTCAGAAAACTGTTCGAATATTCCAACAGAAACGATTCAGGAAAAGAGTTAGCCAGAGCGGTATTTGCATATATAAAGCTTGGGAGTTTCTACCTGCAATTGCGTACAGTGTCCTATATCTGCAAACCACAATATACAAATTTTTTAAATCAGAGTATACGCATGTAGTAATTTAAAGTATCAGAATCAAAAACTTGGGAGTTTTTGAATCACTGATTTCAGTTGGAGGTAAAGTTCGAATAATGTCCTTGTTATGGTTATTGAAACTTAACCTAACAAAATATGGGTGAAGTCATGTTAAAAGTATCACATTGTGTTGCTTCTAAAGTAACAAATGCAAAGATTTTCCATATCTTTCGAAATAATTTAAAACACATTTTTAATATTTCAATATAAAGTGAATCCTAACAACAACAATTTGAGTCATTCTCAATTAGTCACATTTGCATAGCTCCCAAAGTAAAGTTTGTGAAGAATTTCTGCCTTTAGCTAAGTTTTTCAAACAACTTCCTATTATGACATAAAAGAGAATAACTGGCGATCACTAATTAGAATGAACTTACCTGGATCCATAAAATCCAACTTTCATTCTATGATAATCCTGCGTTAAATTCATTAATCCAATTTTTCACTATATCCGGATAACTAGTATAAGATCAGTTTCACTTCGCGGATGTTCTGTTTCTTTCTGGGAATGTGTAGCAATTTTTCGAATTATAGAATTACAAGACAAGACTTAAGAAGGTAAAGAATTTTCCGATTGGAACTATTCAAACTGTCAACATTTTTATACTTCTCATCCGGGCTTATGAAAGTGAATATCGACAAAGTAGGGCTTTTTGTTTTCTATTTAAGATTGCTTCCGACGAAGATTTCCTGGCAACTTATTTCGAAGAGCAATGATGTGCAGTAGTACGGCAACAGATTCCGATTCCACATAATTTTTTTTTTGATAAATTGATATACATAATTTCCAACATGGTCCAATATATTTCAAATTGAAGAAACTTTTATATCAACAACTTTATTTTAAGGTCAGTATCAGTAATATAACATACTCTTAGGGTACATGTTGAGCTAAATGTATCGGAACGTCCATTTCTCATTTGGCAAAGTCATCGACATAATATTGACATCATTTTAACAAACGTGTTTTAAGATATTTACAATTTCTCTGTGTGCATTTAATTATGTACATATTTATGAAAGTGGTTGTAAAATACAATAGAATTCGTATAGATTTTTATTAGAACTTAAGCAGACATAATGACATCTGTAATTATGCGTGACAGCTGTCAAATGTCAAAGCTCGATATTGCTGTTAACAGGGTGTTTTCTCGCCTTTTCGTTTATATAACGAATTTGTTTGGAGTGGTGCATCGTAAAAGCCTGTGGTAATTTTAAATGTTAGTAAAACAGTTTCTAAAACTTTTCAAATAAATACAGGAAATATTAATGAAAAAACGACAAATATTTCATGACTTTAATAGCAAACAAAGGGAATGGACAAGGTAGTAAATGGTAATGAAGGGAAGGGAGGGATGTTTATTTTGTTTTAGCTAAAGTGATAGAGGAGTGAAACTAAATTTAAGAATTATTGCAAAAATATAGAACTCGTCATAAACTAGACAGATATATATAGTCAAAAATTTTACAACAATATGAAGTACTTACAGTTCCCATTGAAATAAACCTCCCACTATTCAACCAAATCTAGAAATTTAGATGTTTTAAGAAAGTGTGTATGTATTACTGCACTAAGTACGGTCATAAATGGACTATTAAAATATAATAACTCATGACGATAGCTTTCAAAGACTTCAGACTTTAATTTTATTTAGTGTGATAGAAGAAGAAAAATTACTCGAGGAGAAACAAAGGCCAATAAAGATGAATTTCGCAAGATAGATAACGAACCACATAAGCTTTCCGGCAGACGACCTCAAATGAGAGAGCGAAGTGAAGCGAAAGTAATGGAAAGTATTAGCCGCTAGGTCATTGTATATCAAAGATTGTAGTTCATTGAACTGGATTAAGCAATTGGATAATGTTTTGCTATCAAACATAGTTGAGCATTACACTCCATCTTGAAGATAGCTCTACTGTGGTGTTGGGTAAAAATAAATGATATCTTTTTAAAATTTCAGCTGTTGTTTCAGCCATTAAAACTATAGACTTATTAAAAGAAGAAAATATTATATAGCTGCTAAAAACGCATACGGAGCTTCCTTAGCAGAAGCACATGGACTGCGAATATGATGGTTAAAGTTTTAAGTATAAATTATACTTCTAGTGCAAAGATTATAGAAAGCACAATAAATTAATGGATGGACCGATGATTATAAGCTACGGAAAATAAAAAGACCAAGCAACGGAGAATTCAGTTGTAGCTTTAGGACTATAGTTCATACGCTACCAATATCTAGCTCAGCAAATTGAAATTTGTACCAGGATGTGGTACAAAATTGAATCAACTTCAATAAATTTAAATCAAGATTGTCATAGGAGAAAAATTGTTTTTTATGGATGCATGTACCTGGAGCTAATGAATAACTGGTTTGTGATGTAGAGAAAATAGAGAGAATATGTGGAGTCTAGTAGTCACGTAGGATGTCATGATAGACTTATATGGACCTTGTTTTTAACTACTTATCAAGACAGAGAAGACCCTTAAAAAGTACTAGTCGGGAAGCAATGCAAGAGAGATTGTTTCAGAATGACTTCAATCTAGTATAAACCACTACGTGGTGAGGGTAGAATGAGTTTGTGCTGATACTAAAAACATTTGACCTAGATCCAACTTTAATTAATCCGATGGCCTCACCATCGCAATTCAGTATAGACTGAGCTAATCTCCTTAGGTAGTTCCCTCGTTTCTGTTAGCTTCACTCCACTCTACTTCTACCGCATTTAATTTTGAACTAAGGAGCCTTTGCTACGCTGTACTACACGTACTAATATTCCACCACCTACTTACTGGTCGAAGAGAAATTTCAATCCTAGAAGTGTCGAAGGAGATTGTGTTGAAGTGGTAGCTAATTTATACAAGTAGCACTCTTACACTCTGGGGGTCCATGGTGATACCACGGGAAGAATAGCTGTTATCCTAAATCCTCTCAGTACAACCAATTTAAGCTCCTTATGAAGCTTTTAAGATGTGATATTTCAACATCTGAAAGATCAGAGAGATCATGAGAGATCGTAGTGTAATTTTGGAGAACGCAGGGCAATAGTAGAGAGTAATCACGGATATATTTCTCAACCTCGACAGTTCTTACTTTGACCTATGAAAATTTAACTTTTACGGTTTGAGTCGAAAAAGAGAAATTCCATCTGGCTCTCGACAAAAATGACAACAATTGCTTGAACCTCATTTCTATGCTGAATCCTAAAGACTTGTCTGCATAATCCCTTCCTCAAAGACACTGAGATCATTCAGCAGTCTAGAGATATACTTAATATCAGAATCGCTAGAGAATACACAGCCAATACCACAATTCATCTTTGAGCAGTGAATTAATACGTGTCTATCCCCTATCTCCTATCTCAATTTTAGTTAATTAATCAGACTTGCTGGCTTGTTATAATAAGTACCGGGTGCGCCGATTTCCACACGTGTGACATTTTTATTTAACTTGGTCCTTTGCAATTCATTTAAAGTAATTTCTGAATACAACGTCTATCAAACGGCTGTCGCTATTGGTCACCGAAAAATGTGAATTTTTTTTGTATTACCCATAACCTTTTCGAGCATTTCCGGAGGATACCATATGATTTCGGCCTGAATGTTTGCCTTGAACTCAATAGTTGTCTGAGGCTTGTTGGCATACACTTTTCGTTTGAAATAACCCCACAAAAATTAGTGCGGAGGAGACATATTTGGAGATCTGGGTGGCTAATCAGTGTCGTCTTATTTTTGATGTTACACGATCAGGCAATTGTTGTTGCAGAAATTGTATTTTTTGATTTGCAGTGGGGAAGGGTGCTGCATCTTGTGGAAAGCAGTAACCGTCCAGACCTTTTCAACGCATTTTCGGGCAGACATAATGAGCCAACATCCATCGATATGGTTTTACATCGACAGTTTTAACTTTTCTGAAAAAAAATTTCCCAATGATGCTTTGGGAGCAAATGGGCCTAGTCGGTCATCAAAATTTGTTGCCAAAGTCAGGTTCAGTGATCTGCCAGTAAAATTAATTAAGTCAATTGCACTTTGTATGAACACAAATCCAAATTATCTTTCAAAATGTGCTGCAAAACAGTTCCACTGACGCCAAAATGATGAGCGTCGTGACGATACAATTCTTTTGTGTTCTCGGCAACACCCGCCCTTACCACTTCAACCAAACGATATGTGGATGATCTTCCACTATCCCGTGCTAAACAAAATTCGACACTAAACGACGAACAGTGTTGCGAGCTGGAGCTTCTTGCCCACGATATTTTCGACAATATACACTTTGAGTTACCATTACTGAAAGATTATTTGCAGTGTACGACGTCAGTATCTTGGCGCGTAGTTAAAATATAAAGCAGTGCATTGTAAAAATTCTTTTCAACTGATAAATGTCAAAATTATTAAATTTTGTCATACCGACATAAAAAATGCCTCATCCTGTGCATCGTAGAACTTCATTTTACTGAGCCGACTCCACCGACATTTCATTGTTCATTTAAAAATTATTTGGTTATCGAAGAATCGGTTCAGTGACTTCCTTCTGTATTTTTATTGAAACTTTTTTAAAAATATATCAACGAGCCGATATACCGGCAACCAGCTTCTCGTCAAGACTCTTGCAAGATGGCTTTTTTCCTATAGTATATAGTACTTTCAACTTAAATTTTATTAAACTATTTCAAATAAAACAACAAACCTCAGACTTCACAATTTATAAGACCACATTGCACTATAATTTAAAAATTAATATTTCCAACAAACACGAGTTGCAATTAAGAGTTTATATTCCCCTGAGTATGGCGAAAAACAAAAAAAAATTAAATTAAAATTTCTTATTGAATTGAAATAAGAAATCAACAACAATTTAATGACTGTGGAAATTCATATATTTTGTTTTTGTATGTATTTGTTGTAGTTATTTCAATACCAAACAATATGCATGCAGCTGTGTGTAATAAAAATAACATCAACATTTTCAAGCGGAAAAGCGCATTATTATTATTATAAAAGGCTTCATTCAGTATCATCCTGTGAACTGGCATAAATTCACTGCAACACACACACATACACATACACACACCCAAACACTGATGGTAAACATTCATAAATTCATGTACATATGAAACCTTTTACTACATAAAAAAAGGAGAGCGTGTGTGTGTCTGTGAGTGTTACCATATACACTCGTTTAAACCAAAAAAAAAAAAAGAATTATATTTTTACGATTGAATTGCTTAAGCGGCTGAATAAAAACCGTATTTGGGTTCATATGAATGTATAAAGACAAAAGTCCAATGTTGGAGCTAATGCGAGTTTGGAAAGGGGTTATTTTAGCTTAACAAATTAACTAAACTTTAGGTTTCTCAAAGTTCAACGAAATGCACTTAAACCTAAAAAGTTGGACACCCCCCAAGGTTGCAGGATAGAACATTGGTGTTTGGAAAATGATTTCATGTGCCAAACATCTAAATCAAATTTCAATCTTACGGCGTATGAAAATATCGTGGCCAAGAAAAACCGTCTGGCAACACTATTAGTCATTTAGTGCCGATTTTTGTTGAGCATGTGACAGTGGTGGGTCCTCCAATGAACAGGTTGAGGCGATAAGGACGAGTGTTGTAAACAAATGAAATGAGTCACTGCGCTCAGGATTTTGGCGTCAGTGAAACGAGTTTGTAGCTCATTTTGAAGGACGATTTGGATTTGCTTCTGTATAAAGTGCAATTTACTTAAAGAATTTTGCTAGCAGACAGGCCAGTCGCTGGCAGCACGGCCAAATAGTCGCTCGAATAGTTGATAGTGACCCTGACTTTTGGAAGCAAGTTGTGATGACCTACGATGCCCAGTTCAGCCTTTGTAGCGGAGAATCTACACGAGATCCAGGGAATACAATTGCATGAGCAAAAAGTGACTGTTTAGTATATGTTGGCTCATTAGTTCTGCTTGAAATTATTTGAAAAAGGTCTGGACGGTTACTGGTTTCAACAAGATGGTGTGCCATACCATACTGCAAATCAAACAATTTAGTTTCTGCAACATTTAATGGCCACCTAAATTCTACATCTGACCGCTACGGACTTCTTTTGTGGATTTATTGGAAAATCAAAGTATACGCCAACAAGCCTAGGACCGTTGACGAATTCGAGGTAGACATTCGTGCAAAATCATCGCAATACCACGTTCGAAAAAGTTATGGAAAATGCAGCAAAAAGGGAAAATTTTGCCATGTGGTTGAAATTGTATCACAGCTATGGAAATCGGCTGTTTTCTTAAGTTATTCAATATTTACATACCGACATAATGGATGGCTTATCCTGTATTTACGTAGTAAAGAGAATGAAAAGACAATTAAGAAAATCGTAACGCTTAAAAAAAATTTTTTTTAGCACTTAAGCTATTTTCGCAGTCATGGCTCGACATGTTAACGAATTGACGAATTGAAAGAAGGCTTGATCATCAACCTACCGAAGAAACGGGATTTCGCAGAGTACAGAAACTGGAGAGGAATTACACTTCTAGAAGACTTTCTGACATCTTAAAAGTCTTACTTGGACCATATAGACAGACTCCGCATTATAATTGAGCAGTCCATCGAATCGACGTCGCCCCTTTACTGGTCTTTACCGATTCTGAAAAAGCTTTTGACACACTTACATACAATGCCATTTGGAAAACACTAACCTGTGAAGGTGTTCCCTGGAAAATAATAGAGACTATTTAGGAGTTGTACAGAAATGCAAATTATCGTATACTTCACCAATACCTGAGAATATATATTCCTAAGACGAAGGTCAAGAGAATAAATTCCACATGCAACCGGCCATCCTCCACACAAAACATCCAAATCCATGACGTTTACCTCTTTTGCTACTTGGCTAGTATCATAACAATGACCGGAGGATCTTCTGATGATGTATTGAATCGCACTATGAAAGGCCGAGAAGCATTTGGCCTACTAGGCACAGTGTGGGAATCACCAGTCATCTCCACCAATACAAAAATCAACATCTTCAATTCACGTGTGAAATCTGTACTGCTATATGGGTGCGAAGCGTGGAACATGGCTACCAAAGATGTAAGAATATTAATATTAAGAATATTAAGTATTTTCTGGGCCAACAAGATATCGAACACAAAACTCTGGGAACGCACTATTCAGAGCCAAATACAAATCGAAGTGTTGAGAAGGAAATGGCGATGTGTAGGCCATGCTTTACGAAGGTCTCCAGATGATGTCGACCGTAATATTGTAGACTAGAACCCACTAGAAAGTACAAGAAGAGCACGGCCAGCACACACTTGGCGAAGACAATTAGACTTTTATTTATTTATTTATATTAATTAAAATACAAAGTAAATTTGTATGCTAATTTGGGCTGTGCGAGAATATGAGTGACTGTGCTTGACTATGTCAAAGTTAATCCTTTTTACCAGCAAATCTATTTTCAAATTTCAGATGAATTGGATAAGGGAAATGGGTTTTAAATCACTCCGTGACTGTGCGTGACTATGCCTGACTGTGCGTGAGTACAAGTCACAACAAGACTATGGGCCAAGTTTCAGACCAATTGGATGAGGTGGAATGTGGTTGCCCCATGGCAGACAGAGAAACAGACAGACAGACAGAGAGTATGAATTAAAAGAAAGAGTTTAAAAACTAGTAAATAGGTTAATAATTTATAAGAAAAATCGACTTTCCGAGTCGATTTAATAATGTCCGACCTTCAGTCCGTCCATCTGTGTGTCCATGTAAATCTTGTAATCAAACTACAGCTCGCAAATATGAATGTCTTTTAAAAAAATTTAGTATATAAGCTTTCATCGACCATGGAATGAACGCTATTGATATTGGTGAAAATCGGTTCATATTCAGACCTAGTCCCCATACAAATCACCCCTATGATATCGACTTAAATTGTCACAAGATCCAAATTATTATATATATCTCGGTTTTTATATGTTAATTACATCCATTTATAAGTAGTCCAAAAATAAATCCTATAGAACAATTCTTAGTCAAAGCCCCATATGAAGTCGATTCCCGATCTTCACTTAAATCTATAAAAAAACAAAAATATTACACAGACTTTTCTCATATTTGGTTTGTATATGTTTTTACAAAAAATAAGTGACCTTACCAAATATAATTAGATCGCTCCAATTTTCGACATACACTCCTTGTCACTTGAATAGGACACCCAGTACACTCTTTTTTCAATTGCCTCTAACTCAAAAGGGAAATGATAAATTAACTCAATTTTTGCACATTCTCTTTGTGCAATTATTTATCTCTCTCAGCAATAAGCTGCAAGTTGTGGCAAAGAACCGTAATATTTTTTTCCTTGTTTTATGTTGGAATTCGCTTGAAATTGAGTCAGTATTTTTGTGTCACTTGAATAGAACATGCGTATTGTTTGATCGTCTACTTTGGCACGTGCTCACGGAGTTTTCGCTGATCGATTTTTTTTATAATTTTCGGCTATTGTCTTTAATATAAAGTTAAAATGGGTCGAGGAAAAGCCTTATCTGAAGAGGAAAAAGGAAAAATAAAGGCATACAAGGACTCTGGCCTATCAATTGCAAAAATAGCCAAAAAAAAATCAACAGGAGCCGACATGTCATATCGGGATTCTTAAGTAATGAGTCTCAATATGGAAAAAATATGAAAGGCCGCACGTGCAGTGTGCTCACCGAATGGGAAAGACGCCTCATATTAAGAAAAGCGTCAAATTCTCACGACTCTGTGGCGAAAATTCGTGCAAAATGTGATGTAAATGCTAGTGTATCCACTGTCCATCGCGTTATTATGAAGGCTAAACACCTAGAGAGGTTAAAAATAAAGAAGAAGCCTCCCCTTAACGCGGAAAGAAAAGCGCAACGCCTCAATTTTTGTCGCAAACATGTGGCCTGGACCTTTCAGTGGCATAAAGTGGTCTTCTCAGACGAAAAAAAGTTTAATTTAGAAGGCCCAGATGGTTATAGTTACTATTTCCTTGATCTCCGCAAGGAACCCCATCATTTGGACCGTCTGCATAGCCGAGCTGGAGTTGTTATGGTGTTGGGGGCCATTTCCTACTATGGCACCTGCAAACTAAAATTTATGTCATCCACGATGAATGCTTTGTGCTACAAAGAAATATTAAAAGAGGCGTTTCCATATTTTCAAAACCTTTTCGGGCCTCTCCCATGGATATATCAACAAGATAATGCGCCGATACATACAGCTCGGGTCGTAAAATCTTTTATACAGAGCCAAAATGTGGACCTCTTAAGCTGGTCGCCATACTTACCCGATTTAAATATAATCGAAAATGTTTGGGGATGGCTGACACGTGAAATATATGGCGCAGGAAAGCAATATTCGAGTGTACCCGAACTAGTTACAGCAATCGAATTAGCTTGGGACACGATTTCATTAAATTACTTGGATAGCTTGTATCAATCTCTTCCAAAACGGATGACTGAAGTTTTGGAACATGAAGGTGGCTCGACGCATTATTAAAACATTTTTTTCTTCTTCTAAATTAAACCTATTACCCTATATTTAAGTCATTTTTATGTTAAAAATAATCTGAGATCTCTGAAATGTTTTTTTTGTTTAACTGTCCTATTCAAGTGACGCAAAATTTGAGCCCCTGAATTTGACGGATTGAGTTTAAGAATTTTTTGTTACTGATTAAAGCTTTACCATGAAGAATTCCTGCTGGTTAAGACAAAGCAATTAAATGATCTTTAATTAAAAAAAAAAAAAAATAAATAAGTCTATTATCATTGGTTTGGGAGCAGTGGGTGATCGAAAACACACTAAGGGGGTGTCCTATTCAAGTGACAAGGAGTGTATTACCTATATAAATATAGCATCCGATATAAACCTTTTCATATACGAAGGCAAACAAATTAATAATAATGCCACTCAAATTTGGTTTAAGCTTATTTTTGTATCTAATTAGGTGGACCTAAGAGATGGTCCCTCAATACGTATGGTGTAGGGTATCTTATATTTAGTCAAGACCAACTATAATTTTCTTACTTGTTTTTATACCCTATACCACTATGTGGTTTGGGTATAATGACTTTGTGCTGCTGTTTGTAACAACCAAAAATATTTGACCTAGACCCATCTTTAATTATACCGATCGAATCAGAATCACTTTCTGAGTTGATTTAACAATGTCCGTCCGTCCGTCCGTCCGTCCGTCCGTCTGTGTGTCCATGTAAAGTTTGTAATCAAACTGCAGGTCGCAAATATGAATATATTTTGATGAAATTTGGTATATAAGCTTTTATCGGCCATGGGATGAACGCTATTGAAATTGGTGAGAATCGGTCCATGTTCAGACCTAGCCCCCATACAAATTACCCATATGAAATCGACATAAATTGCCATAAGATCCAAATTGTCATATAGATCTTACTCAAATTGGGTTTGTATGCGTTCATTACATCCACTAATGAGTAGTCCAAAAATGATCCCTTTGACCCCATATAGAGCTGCTTCCCGATCTTCACTTAAATCTATTAAAAACAAAAATATTGCACTGATTCTTCTCAAATTTTGTTTGTACATATTTTTGCAAAATACAAGAGACTTTACCAAACATGATCAGGATCGGTCCATTTTTGGACCTAGTCCCTTTATAGGTATAGCATCCGATATGAACTTTTTCATATCTGCAGCCAAAAAAATTAATAAAAATCCCACTCAAATTTGGTTTTTGCTTATTTTCAATGTCCAGTTAGTTGGGCCTAAGAGATAGGGTTTCTAAACGCATGGTATAGGGTATCGTATAGTCGGTCTAGACCGACTATAATTTTCTTACTTGTTTTTGTTTGTTTTTTGTTATTTAGCAGTATGACAGTTTAAATTTTAGGTATACGGATACTTTTCTAATAAGTGTATACAGTTACGTTTATCACTGACTCGCTGATTCGATGAATGTATGATGCTGTATGATTTTATAATTAATCATCACTCATGCTTCTACGATTTTTTTTTTTTTTGGGAGGAACATAATATTATTTATATGTCAGGCTAAGCGTCAAAGCAGTTTATTTCACTTCTATTTCACTCCCAAACTGACTACGCCAATGCAATGCAAAAACATTTTACGAATTTTTTTATATTCGAGTACATTCAATATCGAAATAATATATAACTTTGATACTTTATACGAAACAAATATTAACTATGTTGCAATATGCCTCTAACGTATAACAACTAAGGAACATTATAATGTTACACAGTGGAATAAAATCATGAACGTAAAGTAAAAGAAAACCTAAGGTAAGTCAGAATAGAAGGTATCGGTGGGATGATAAGTACGGAGAAATTAAGGCAAAGCTATTTATGATTTTTCTCTCAGATAACTTCTTCAAACAAATAGCTTTAAATTCAAATTCGAATTCAATATTTTAATTTCTCTTAACATTCCACTGTATGCAATCATAAAATACTACTTACAACAAAATGCATTTCAAGGCAATTTATCTAGAGCCAAATTACTTACCATAAATGAAAGAAATAAAGGAAATAAAACAAGATTTTAGAATATCATCTTTGCCAACAACAGCGCATCACATTTGGTGGCAATCTTAAACATACGAGTAATAACAACAGTAAGAACAACAAAAGCCACTGAAAAGTTTATGAAAGGAATCATATATAAATTGTGACGATACTAGTTGGTTGTTTTTATTTCAAAGTATTTATTTATGCAAATCACTGCAGAAATCATAAAAAATACTCGTACTATATACTTTGTAACATTTGCTCAAACAGTTTAATGGTTTTAAGTTTTAATAGAAAAACAACATGTGATACAAAAAAAGAACATTTATTTATGGGCAACCTATGTTTGTACTTATGTAGTTAGGAAATATTAAACTGTTTACATTTAAGATGGTGATCTGAAATGCAGGACTGTAAACATTAACAGTTATATCTTACTTGAGCTACAAATATAACTTTAGTCTGTCGGATTTCCCAACTGAGATGGTTTGTTATTGGACTTATGTTTAATATATAATATTAATAGGCTAGGCGATTTCTTGTGACCGATGTTTTGTTCAACCATTTTATCACGATTTTGACCAAACGTATCTTATTTGAAAGGTATTTCTTTTTAGCCGTTTTGCAGATTTACAGATTTACAGATTTTGAAATTTTTTCCTTTATTTTGAGTAAATTGCATTTAAAGTTGCTATTAATACATATATGAAATTATACAACGCTATGTGTGTATTTATTAAATTTGTTAGTGTGTTTGTAATAAAAATAAGTTTGTTTTTTTTTTGTGTTGATTTGTGAATTGGCTATAATTGGTTAGCATACCTTTAGGGTCTTTATTTAATGAAAAAATAAAATTTTCTAGAGTTTGCACTCGAATTTCGAGGGCTGGAATCTGCTAGATTTCATTAAAATGATAACACTTCAATTCGCAACACTTTCTATGGCCTATTTAAAACTGTGTTAAATTTATGACTTTCGAGCACGCAATTTTATTTTCAGTACCTTCAATGGTCTACAATTGGATGGAAAAATGGGCCGAAAAATTATAATTTATTTATTTCTTCTTTGAAATTTTCAAAAAAGAGATGTCGAGGGTCACAGTATATAAAACAGGGTCTGAAACCGAACTGGAACCCCAACCCAAACGGGTTCAAGTTCGCTGTTTATAAAAACTATTAACCCGAACCCGAACTAAACGAAAAATTCAACCAGGTTTGGATTAAGAAATATAAAACAATTAAAAAAAAACAATATGAAATAACGACTATTCGTAACGAAGAAGTAACCAGCACACAAACTAGATATGTATCTTTATGCTCAGAATGCAAGTATGATATGAAAGGTGAACATAAGCAAATCTCGGGCGGTATATACAACGGAGGCAGCCTGAACTCTACAAGGAAACTTAAAATCAATCGACAACATCTAAATTCAGTCAGATCACCAATAAAAGGGCAAGAGCGGAGGAAATACACTTTACAGTTTTAAAATGTTATCGGAATGAAAGCGTGTAAAATAATAAAATAAGATTCATTGACTCATGCGTAAAATTAGTAACCGCTAATGGCCGTCCTTTAACAATCTTTGAAGATTATGGCATGAAATAAATAATTTATCCGATTGTGAATGCACTAAAAGTATCAGTTAATAGTTCTAATATAAGTGATCTAGTTAACATGAGTCTCAAAATCGTCAGACAGGAGCGCACATAAAAAATCATGTCATTAGCGTTCTTTAGTGTTACGACATCAAATTCCAGCAAGTATATTGAATTATATCAGATAACGGAAAAAATATGATCAAAGCTGCTGAATTACTAAAAGACGAGTATGGAAACTTTGACATGTAAAATGAATTTGATGCAGCTGAAGCAAAATTACTTCTAGTATTCAGCTGGAAGGAGCATAACCATTACCACATTCACACCTAAATACACTGTCCAACAAATTAAGACTTTTTGAATGGAACATAATAGCGACCCCATAATTCTGAAAGGGTATGTTGAGTAGATCATTTTTGTAGAACAAACTTATGGTCCAGCACGACTGAGTATTTTTTTACAGTGGGTCAAAATTTTCATTTTTTGGTCGAAGGGAGCATTATACTTTATGAAAAAAATGCTGTAAGTTAATGTCTGAGAGAATTCTTATGGTCAGAGTTGTATTGTGGAATTGTATGGGGATTATTTTTGTGGAAGATCTTAACCCTCTAACTGGTCTCTTTATGATCAATTTGACCCTTTTTTTCGAGAAAATCAAAAAATATCCTTTAAAAAAGGACATTTAAGGATTAAAATATTCTACGAAAATGTTTGCCGAAAAATTTCAGTGGGGGTCAACAAAGACACCATTGTTGTAAATAAAGCTCTTTACGATTAATTGGCAAAATTACACGCCAACTTCTAAAAAAAAATTATAGTTTTGTTTTAATACTGGTTTATTATAGTATGTACATATTTATTTTTTTGCTTCAAATTTTCTAGTAAAGGGGAATTGGGAAATAGCAGTAGTATGACAATGGATTAAAGATTAAACTTAATACGCTTTCCAGTATTTAGCCTGACGTGAATGTTCCGATGGGTCAAGGTTTCTGTACAAGCCCCATACGCATTCAGCAAGCATTACACTTTGCGCCTGACGTGAATGTTCCGATGGGTCAAGGTTTCTGTACAAACCCCATACGTATTCAGCAAGCATTACACTTTGGGATTTCCCAAAGTGTAATGGTGCGTAAAATGTCCACAAATAAAACAAAACCAATCTCTTAATTTGCAAACAGAATCCCCCATGCTTATTTAAGCTTTAATTTTTCCTTTTTTTATATTAATTTTAGTAAAAATCACACCCGATATGTCCTGCTTAGTAGCTCAATTATTATTGAATTTTTTCTTTTATTTTTTATTATTAATTTTAATAAATATCACACCCGATTTGTAAGTCACAGCTGACAAGACGCGAGAACTCAGTGTTTGGCCCGGCCGAACTTGACGCCGTTTTTACCTGTTTTGTATATGTTGGTGTATAATTTTACTAATTAAGCATAAAGAGCTTTATTTACAACAATGGTGTCTTTGGTGACCCCCACTGAAATTTTTCGGCAAACATTTTCGTAGAATATTTTAATCCTTAAATATCATTTTTTAAAGGATATTTTTTGATTTTCTCGAAAGAAGGGTCAAATTGACCCATAAAGAGACCAGTTAGAGGGTTAAGATCTTCCACAAAAATAATCCTCATACAATTCCAAAATACAGCTCTGACCATAAGAATTCTATCAGACATTAACTTACAGCATTTTTTTCATAAAGTATAATGCTCCCTTCGACCAAAAAATGAAAACTTTGACCCACTGTAAAAAAATACTCAGACGTGCTGGACCATAAGTTTGTTCTACAAAAATGATCTACTCACCATACCCTTTCAGAATTCTAAGGTCGCTATTCTGTTCCAAAAATGCTGTTGGACAGTGATATTATTCATTTCAGTTGTGTTGCTCATAGGTTACAATTAACAGTGCTCGACACTATATCTAATCTTTCGTTTTAGAAATTCTTTGTGATAAATCCCTATATAAATATAGCATCCGATATGAAATTTTTCATATCCGAAGGCAAAAATAAAAATTAATAAAAATGCCACTCAAATTTGATTTATGCTTTTTATAGCCTATACCCTTTATTATTATATCGATCAACTCAAAATCACTTTCTGAGTCGATTCAGTGATGTCCGTCCGTCAGTCCGTCTGTCCGTCTGTCCATGTAAATTTTGAAATCAAACTATAGGTCGCAAATGTGAATATATTTTGATGAAATTTGGTATATGAGCTGCTCTCAGGCATAGCATGAACGGTGTTGAAATTGTTGAAATTGGTGCGATCGACCTAAATTGTCATAATATCCAAATTATCACATAGATCTCCATAAAATTGGGTTTGGGTATATTTATTACATATGAACTTTTTCATATTCGATGGCAAAAACGTTAATAATAGTGCCACTCAAATTTGGTTTATGCTTACTTTCTATATCTAAATAGTTGGACGTAAGAGAGAGGGTCTCTTAACGAATCGTGTAGAGTACGCTCTAGACCGATTATAATATTCTTATTTGTTTTCTATTGACATCGGAAATGAGAGGCATATTTAGATTTTTTTTAATATTTTGCGAACGGTATCTTCACGGATTTATTTGCCGAAGACTTATTTGATTTTAGAATTAATTTGGAAAACAGTAATTCTGGGATTCTGTTTTACTGCTCAGTGCCGACCAGGTTTCGAAGAAATTCAGTTGTTGGGATTACAGTTCTGAATGACGTACTGCACTGAGGAATGGCTTCTTCCTTTGATACGAGCTATTAAAAGAAGAGATTTACAATCAATCCTAAGCTTTAGGATTTTTTTTCTCTTGTGAGCCCCAATTTTTTGGGTTTTGGAGATAAAATCAATAAATATATATATTCTGAAAGAAATATATATAAGTCACATCAACTTTACTCAAAGAAGTTTGTCTTTTCCTAAAATGAAATCGATGTAACAAATTTGTACAACGTTGCACAAATCGTGGGATTCCCCTAATTATCAATGTACGAATACTTTTTCTGACACTAATAGTTGCCATAGTTGAAATAAAAACGTTCCATAAGTTTTTTTAAAAACAAGCAAATTTCCCAATGTGTCAATGGTAAAAAGTTCATAATTCAAAATATATTATTAACATCTATAATATTAATAGGCTAGGCGATTTCTTGTTACCGATGTTTTGTTCCACCGTTTTATCCCGATTTTGACCAAACGTATATTATTTGAAAGGTATTTCTTTTTAGCTGTTATGCAGATTTACAGATTTTAAAATTTTTTCTTTATTTTTGAGTAAATTGCATTTAAAGTTGTTACTAACACATACATAAAATTGTACATATGCTCTGTGTGTGTTTATTAAATTTCTTAATGTGTTTGTTAATGAGTTTGTTTTCTTCATTCACAATAATAATAAACCAAACTAGTGTTGGTTTGTGAATTGGCTAAGTTGCAAAATAAAATTGCCTAGAAATTGCACTCGGATTTCGAACGCTGGAATCTGCTAGTACCATATATACAGATGTGATCGTGTTAATATAACTAAAAAAAACTGGAAGTGGAGTATTAATCGCAGTCTCAGTAAAATTTCCTTCTGAGCAAATTATAGACTCTTCCACATCTGATATTTAATTTGTTGCGAAAAAAATCAAATTAAGAAAAAAATCATCTCACGTTCGTATGTCCCTCCTGGTTCCAGTGATGATATTTATATTAAAAATGTGTCAGCTTTCATTCTTGAATTCTAAAACATCTGATTTAGTTACCTTTTTAAACTCTTTCTTTTAACTCATACTCTTTGTCTGTCTGTCTGTCTGTCATGGGTGGACCCCATTCCCCCTATCCAATTGATTTGAAACCCTTGCTGTGAAAAAAAGATTAACTTTAACTCAGTCACGCACAGTCACGCTTGGTCACGCACAGTCACGGAGTGATCTAAATGTCATTTCCCCTCATCCGATCGATCTCAAACTTGGTCCATACACTTGCTGTGAAAAAAGATTAACGTTGACTTAGTCACGCGCAGTCACGCACAGTCACGGAGTGATCTAAATGTCATTTACCCTCATCCGATCGATCTGAGACTTGGTCGGTATAATTGCTGTAAAGAAAGATCAATACATAGTCACGCGCAGTCACGCATAGTCACTCACAGTCACGGAGTGATTTAAAACCCATTTTCCATTATCCGCTCGATCTAAAACTTGGCCGATAGACTTGTTGTGAAAAAAGATTAACTTTGACATATTCACGTACAGTCACAGAGAGAATAAAACCCCACTTCCCCTCATCCGATTGATCTGAAACTTTGTCCATAGACTTTTTGTGCCACACAGTCACGTACAGTCACAGAGATATTCAAAACTCATGTGCATAAGGAAAGAAATAGTTTTAATAAAAACTTTTTTTTTATATATATATGTTCCTCTAACTCCCATTGGAGCATAGGGCGCCAATAACAGCTGCTCGCCAGCGGACCCGATTTTGTGCCGTTGTTCTTAGCTCGTTCCAAGATAGTCCAAGGCTGTTCATCTCAGTTTCTGCGGACCGTCGCCACGTTATACGTGGTCTGCCAGGTTGCCGGCCAGTTTGTTGAAATGGGTTCCATCGAAGTGCCTGTTTGGCCACGTTGTCGTCGTTTCGTCGTAGTGTATGACCAATCCATTGCCACTTGCGCTTCCGTATTTCAATTTCTATCGGAATCTGTCTTGACTGCACCAACAGGTCAGCATTAGAGATTGGCCGAGGCCAGAAATTGCGAAGAATTCTTCTGAGGCAGCGGTTGACAAATGTTTGTAGACGGTGGGTAATGGTATTCGTAACTTTCCAGGTTGTGCATCCATAGAGAAGCACCGATTTGACAGTTGCTTCGAAAATTCTAAGCTTAGTGCGAGGACTTATTTTGTTATTTTGCCATATTGGAGCTAATATGCCAAAGGATGATCTTGCCTTATTTATTCTACTCTCTACATCTAAGTCGGCACCTCCATTTTCGTCAATCTCACAACCCAGGTAGCAGAAGTTGGACGTGTAGTCGTAAATTTGGTCGCCTATATATAGTGGTGAAGGTGAGTCAACTCCTACACTCAGTGCCTTTGTTTTTCCGGAATTTATTTTAAGACCTGTACAGCATAGTTTGTCTTGCAAATATAATGTTGTCTGTTTTAGATCACAAAGTCTGTGCGAAAGTAAGCATATGTCATCTGCGTATTTGTAGATTTCAACTTAACATCTATTCCGTGGTCAAATTTTTATTACACCAATTAATTGGTTCCGTTGTTATGAATGGCTGTGTCAATGAATTCATCGAATCGTTATTTGATTATGGTCTCTTCCAAGTAAATCATATTCTCAGCGCGTATGGAAAACTTTTGGATTTAATTTTTATTCATGAACCATCTGAAGCATTGCTGCATTTATTTAATCCAATTACTTTACCTGAACATCGTTCATCCTACAGTAAATTTACTTATTTTGCTTCCATTTAATTTGCCAATTAAGAATGCTGCGCATAATCATAAGGAAAATATTTATTGCTTTCCGAAAACTGATTATCCAAAATCGAATGCTCTACTATCCGATATTGACTGGAATGATATCCTTTCATCTAATGATTATGATGATATGATCACAAGCTTTTATAACACGTTGAACGCATGTATATCTGTAACGGTTTATAAGATTTCAACCCGTAAATAGATGGGTCCACCATGGATAATAATTATTTGGCTAAATTCAAAAATAGAAAGAGAAAAGTGTATTAAAAATTCAAAAAGTCTGGTTCCCCTCTGATTTTACCAAGTATTTAACAATATTGAAAACAAAGGGACTTACAATAAATACTTAACTCGTATGAAACATAATTTAAAGAGGAAGTCTCTTGAGTTTTACGTGCGTTCCTGTCATGTTGACTTAACCACACGGTGGTCTTAGCACTTGGATCGATACTATGCGTCTTGCCTTCGCTCCGCCATAAGACGGTTACAAGCTGGAGTGATGTGCACGGCATCACTCCACACTTTGTTATTGTGTCGAGCCTATCTAAAACCCTTTTGCTTTAGAGCTAGCAACACCTGGGTGGATGCACCTCCACATCGATCTGTGATCTGCCCGCGATACGGGCACCACAGCCACTGCGAAACTCCCCGAGGGGCCGTTCCCAATGAGATCGTAAAAGATTCGTCAAAGACTTCTGCATTGACCTTGCTTACCATAGTACTGTTTTCTGACCCATTTTCACGCACTCTTGTATCGTCAAAAAAGACTTCTACTCATGCTACATCCGACATTCTTGCATCCGATTCATCTTGCGACTCATCTTCCACTCATGCCACCCAACCAACGCATATACCAGCATTCCCATCCAACGCATATACCAGCTCTTCCACTCCACAACCACCCCTACTAGTCACACACAGCGATCTCCTCTGCACGTCAGATTCGAAAGCCTCTAGTGCCACGTTCGTAATGTGGTCCAACAATACCTTCATTTCAACTTGGACTCACATATATTAAAGGGGTGTGACAACCTTTTCATCTGGTTGGATGTTTCACGATCCACCAGTCGGCTATCAGATTACAGTGTCATGGCTCGCTTGGTATCCGCAAGAAGTCGAAGAGTCCTCTTTTTGGGCAATTCGATCTCCCCGCAGTACCAAATTTAGCGCCATTTGGTTAGGCTTCGCTACCAATTAGCCAATTTAGTAACTACCAGTTATCCCCCATGTGGGATTGCACTGGCAGACATTTCTCTTCCTTAACCTTTAGCCGCTAGGAATAATCACCAGAATTAACTGGCTTTGCTTAGCGTTGCACAGGAGCACTACTTGGAGGTAGGTTATAGGCTATTGTATCACGTCTCTGGCAAGCCAGTTCATAATGAATACAACTTTTGCTCCCAATTTAAAGAGGAATCCAAAATCATTTAAAATTTTTTTTAATTCTAAACGTCGATCACGTGAGTATCCTAATTCTTTGAAATTTAGATAAATTTCAGCCGATGATGATTTATTAATCAGTAATGTATTTACTGATTTTCTTGCTACAACATATTCCATACAAAATTTTGATCAATCCGTACAATATCCTTTGAAATTTCCAAAGCTTCTTCGATAATAAATGTAAATTTTCTTAACAAAATCACTGTTTTGAGTAACATGAAAACATTGAAAAATTCTTTTGATCCTGGTCCTGAAGGAATACCAAATAGTATTCTTGGGCACTGTGCAGGCGTCCTGTCCTATCCATTAACAATACTTTTTAATCAGTCCTTGCGTTCAAGATATTTACCATCCCCATGGAAGGAATCTTATATCATCCCTTTATATAAATCAGGCAATAAGGTCAATGTGTCTAACTGCAGAGGCAACGCAAAATTGAGTGCAATCCCCCAACTTTTAAAAAAAATCATAACAGACTCGTTGTCTCATCAAGTATCATCCATACTTTCTCCATTTCAACACGGCTTTCGTAAGTCTCGTTCTACTATCACCAACG
This sequence comes from Cordilura impudica, assembly GCA_963682025.1. Lineage (NCBI taxonomy): Eukaryota > Metazoa > Arthropoda > Insecta > Diptera > Scathophagidae > Cordilura > Cordilura impudica. Next base: position 156,867,270 of record OY821521.1, on the reverse strand, counting down.
TTCTGGAACTCACTATAATTATAAATGACGGAGTGAGAGATCGTATGCAAACTGATGTTATTAACACTGACTTTATTAAAGCCTTTGATCAGGTGAATCATGATTTATTATACAAGCTAAATTCTATGGGTTTCAGTAATTCTATAGTTTTCTGGTTAAAATGTTATTTAACGAACAGATCTCACCGGGTGAAATTGTAAACACCCTCTCTAAAAAAAATCGAAGTGTTTTCTGGTGTCCTACAAGGAAGTCATTTTGGTGCAGTACTTTTTACCTTATTTATCAATTAACTCCCCTCTGTTATTCAACACTCTAAAATTCTCTTATACGCTGATGATGTCAAACTGTTTTCCTCTCTTCCAAATTACTTTCAAAATTTTTGCTGCCATCTGATTTAAATAATTTTTGTGGATGGTGCAATGTAATCCCTATGAAGCTCAATATAAAAAAAATGCAAGCATAAGTCCTTTACAGATGTAATAATCTATATACTACTTATTTTGTGTTTGAAAGTGAATTGGAATCCGTTAATACATTCTGAGATCTTGGCATTTTATTAGATCATAGATTAAATTTTTCGTCCGCATATATCTTCAGCAAAGCTTATGGCGTTCTTGGTTTTATGAAGCGATAGAGTAAAGAATTTTCTGATCCATATGTAACCAAACAGCTATATACATCCATGGTTCGCCCCATCCTGGAAAATATGGTTCTAAAATATGGGAGCCGTGTTACATTATTCATATAAATTTCGGCGAATCAGTCCAGAACCAATTTCTTTTATTCTGTCTACGTGGACTTGGTTGGAACTCCCGTGCCTTACCCTCTTATGAATCCAGACTTGCTCTAATCAAGTTACCGTAGAACAATGCTTAGTATTAGTATGGCGACATTGACTCCAATTACTTGTTAATTAGAATTCAAATTAATATACCATTGAGACCTACAAGAAACTTTAAGCTCTTAAATCTATAATATTAATAGGCTAAGCGATTTCTTGTGAATGATGATTTGATCTACCGTTTTATCCCGATTTTGACCGAGCGTATATTATTTGAAAGATATTTCTTTTTAGCCGTTTTGCAGATTTACAGATTTCTAAATTTTTTCCTTTGTTTTGAGTAAATTGCATTTAAATTGCCACTAACACATACATAAAATTATGCAATGCTAGCATACCTTTAGGGTCTTTATTTAATGAAAAAATAAAATTTCCTAGAATTTGCACTCGAATTTCGGGGGCTGGAATCTGCTGGTATTAATTATTTTGGATTTAACTATGCTAATAATAATCCATTTCGCCGGTTGTGTGAGCTATTTAATGGAATTTACCACATCATAGATTTGTTCGAAAATAAAGAATCTTTGAAACGTAAAATTATTCTATATCTAAATAATTAAATCGTCAATATTTTATTTGCTGTATGTATTTTATACACTAAATATATTAGTCTGTAAGGACATTTGTAATTCCATAGACTTTAAATATATCAATAAATAAAAAATAAAATACTTGCTCAATGCAGAGCTATTTGCAATAAATTGCGAAAGCCAAATATTTCTTCTTTAGCTAAGAAGCTAAACTTAAAAAAGTCGTACTAGATTTTCAAACTAGAAGGAATTCCAGCTATAACATGGTTCAAGCCTTATTGGAATATCGAAGTTTTTGTTCGGAATTAATAGATGCTGAGTTATCTATGGATGATAGTATTTGTAATATTTGTGAAGATTTCGTAGAATTGTTTGCTCCTGTTAAAATATTAACCTTGAAACTATTTACAAGAACGGATGAATTTAGGCGATTTTATAGAATATGGCTAGTTTCAAATTAGAGCTAACAAAAGATTACAAAACAATATCATTTTCAAACGAATTATATTTAAATATTACAAAGAGAGAAAACCGCTTCATTAATAATCCACTTTTGTTTGCAGCAGCATATCTATAGTAGATATCAGATTTAAGTTAATGCTAAGTCCGGAAGATGTTGAAATGGAAAAAATTTTCAAAAATTTACAAATGGAAAGAGAAGAACACAATTTTGTGAGAGAATCAATATCTTCTTCTAAAGGCCAGTCAATGCAACTCTGAAGCTTGGTTTTGGAAAATTTTTGATTCGCTAAATTATATAGTTAATCCATAGTTAATAAGCCAAACGATTTTTTTGTATATGGCGAAAATGAAATGAATATTATCACAATAAATTACAATAAATTATTATTTACTGAGATAAGACGAGTATTGAATTATATATTTATCAATTTATCTCCTTATATCTTATGTTACATCAGCTGGAGCTTTAATACAGCTGTGTTTGGCACGACAACCAGAATGACGGTCAGTAAGTAGGTTATTATCGTTTACATAGGACGTTATTTGACAATGAAGGAGCCGTTCAAATGCCTTCGAAAGATACCCAGCAAAACTTTCCATTACATGTAATGAGCTTTAGAATAAAAAATCAAAAGTGTTCAGTATTTACATTTCCATTACGAAACCCATTATTTTAACATGGCGGTGTCATTGGAGGAAAAGCCTTACCGGCATCTTACTAGGTACTGATACAAATAACTAGTTACTTTATAGATAAAAGAAAGGGTTTTGAGTAATTTGTTACATGTAGGGAGTAAAATAAATTTCTGTAAAAATAACACATTGGTATCGCGCAATATGTTGTAAATAATGCAATGTAAAATATAACAGCTTTTGCTGCGTTTTTTGACCAATGATGACTATCGCAGCGAAATAGTTTGTTTCATTAAACTTAACTCATTATTAAATTTAACTCATTACACAAGGGAACAATGGTTCTGTTGATTAAGAACTGAATATTGTTTTTAAGGTTATTTGGGACGCTGAATCCAAATCTGCCCTTGGTTTTTCTCTATCAGCTCGACTTTTCGAGATATACCGTTATGTTCAAAATTAAGGCACTTCCGCTACATATATTGGAATAACTTGAAAACGGTTCACCATATTAAATGAAAAAAAAAATCCGAAACTCGCAAACAATATTCTCTTAAAGCCGTGCTTACTTTGTTTTTAAATTTTCCAAGTAGTTTTAGAGATATCGTTCAAGTTTTGAAAAAAAAAAATTAAAATTTTTAAAAAAAAAACATTTTTTTTGTTCTTTAAAAATTCCTAAAAAATAAAAATGGGACAAAAATCACAGTTTTGGTCTACAAACAGTTAGTTAAATATATTTCGAATAAAATGAGCTTTATTTCATTGCAATCGGTGCACAACTTTTGATTTTGTTCACGATTTACTGAATTGATATAAATCGCGATTTCCATACAAAAATAACATTTTCTAATGTGTAAGTGTTTGTATGTAATAAGTTAGTTTTTTATGATTCTAAGAATTAAAAAAATTAAGTAATAAAAAAAGATTATTTCATTTTTATGGTTGCGGTAGCAAACTCATAACGCCTATAAATTTTATTGTCCCTTTATGACACCTAGTCAGTTCACAGTCAATTAAAGAGAAAAAAGAAAAGTCCACTTGTTTTTATTGATGTGTGGTTTACCGTTGGTAACGGATGATTTTTTAAAGGAATTCCCCTGAACACATGTGTTCATTCATAAGTGACTGTCAATAAAATTGTGGATATAATTTTTTTTGGTACTTCAGTAAAAAACTACTAAGTATTTATATGGGTTCATTCAACCAATTTTTCTCATTCAACAAGTGTTTACGAAAAAGTTCAATTTTGTTCCCGTGTGTTATTTATTGAAAATTGTGTTACTTTGATATATACTTCAAAATTGTGCAATGGCTACGTCAAGAAACACCTGTAAAATCAATCCCAACTATTTTTGTAACATATGTGGCGAATACACGTTTATAAAAAATAGAAAAAGTGTGTCAGATTTTATTAAAAAAATTTATTTTGACTACTTCGGATTTACCATGGAAACCCGTGACAAGTACTGGATTCCTAATACTGTATGTAAAAACTGTGTAGAGTATTTAAGGTTATGGGCAAACAAGCAACGGACCCACTTCAAGTATAAAACACCAATGATCTGGCGGGAACCTTCGAATCATTATGATGATTGTTATTTTTGCGCTGTCAACATAACAGGCATTAATAAAACAAACCGGTCTAAATGGATTTATCCTAACGTGTTGTCTATTACCCAACCAGTCCTGTACTCTAGTGAGGATTCAGAACCACAACCATCTACATCTACAGACAATTTCCACGACTTACGACAAAATGTTCCTTCACCAATTTCTGAATTTGGATCAGATGACTTGCATTTAGATATTTCTTCTGAACGCGAGCAATTTAATCAGGAGGAGCTTAGTGATTTAGTGAGAGACCTTGGACTTTCTAAAAAAGCATCTGAAATTCTTGCTTCTCGATTAAAGCAAAAAAATCTGTTAACCCAAGGAACAACAATTTCATACTACCGTAACAGAGAAAAAAACTTACTTCCATTCTTTTCCGAAGACGATGAATTTGTTTATTGTTCAGATGTTCCTGGTTTAGTAACAGCGATGGGATTAGAGGAGTATGATCCAAATGACTGGCGACTATTTATAGATTCTTCTAAACGCAGCCTAAAATGTGTACTTCTGCATAACGGTAATAAATTGGGTTCGTTGCCCATTGTACATTCAACTAAAGCTAAAGAAGAATATTCTACAATTGCCTCAGTTATTAAGGTGCACTACCTACACAGTCATTTGGATTGTTTCCCTGAAAATCTTGGAGACTTCAGTGAAGAACAAGGTGAACGTTTCCATCAAGATATCCGCACTATAGAGGAGCGGTACCAGGGTCACTGGGATAAGCATATGATGGCGGACTATTGCTGGAGCATTAAAACAAATCCCTCTAAACAAGGTTATTTAAGAAAATCTTATAAAAGAAAATTTTTCGATGAGTTGTAATTACATTGTAATATTTGTGTATTAAAATTTTTTATTTTTCTTTAAAATTCTCTTTTTGTGTTAAATTAAAAAGTAAAGCTGACCATAAAAATGAAATAATCTTTTTTTATTACTTAATTTTTTTAATTCTTAGAATCATAAAAAACTAACTTATTACATACAAACACTTACACATTAGAAAATGTTATTTTTGTATGGAAATCGCGATTTATATCAATTCAGTAAATCGTGAACAAAATCAAAAGTTGTGCACCGATTGCAATGAAATAAAGCTCATTTTATTCGAAATATATTTAACTAACTGTTTGTAGACCAAAACTGTGATTTTTGTCCCATTTTTATTTTTTAGGAATTTTTAAAGAACAAAAAAATGTTTTTTTTTTAAAAATTTTAATTTTTTTTTCAAAACTTGAACGATATCTCTAAAACTACTTGGAAAATTTAAAAACAAAGTAAGCACGGCTTTAAGAGAATATTGTTTGCGAGTTTCGGATTTTTTTTTTCATTTAATATGGTGAACCGTTTTCAAGTTATTCCAATATATGTAGCGGAAGTGCCTTAATTTTGAACATAACGGTATATCTCGAAAAGTCGAGCTGATAGAAAAAAACCAAGTGCAGATTAGAAATCAGCGACCTCAAATTAGTAAAAATTTGCTATAAATTTCAAATCAACACAAAAAAGTTCAATTTTGTTCCCTTGTGTTATTTATCGTTACCAGCAAGTATTTACATAAACCATTATCAGAAAGTCCTCACATTTAGCTTGAAATTATTCAAAAGGTATGGGGTAATGTTATTACCATGTAATGCAACGGCAATAACTAATCATTACCAAGGTTTTGCTGGGTATGGTATATAGCTATAGGTCCATATTCAGTTGCCGACTTTGGTACAGGTTGGATCGGAGCTTATTTCCATTGTTGGGGAAAAATGCTCACTGTAATAATTATTTTGTTAAAAATGTGCGTGGTATACTGCAAAATTAAGGGAAGTAGCATTTTGAGAAAAGTAGGGTGAATACCATCAATTCCTATTGCATTAGAATTTATAGATTGACATCCAAGGGACTAACGCAGTCAAATGAAATAAGGGTTTGTGGGGCATAATTAGGGGTACATTTATCACAATATGATTGATCAGCTTGATCATTAGGGTATAATGTGAAGTTTTCTCCAATGCCCTTCCTCTTGCCAACCCCAATTTATATAATAGTTTTCCTTTTTTTTTTTTTGTATCAATTACTCGTGCTTTTATTGACGATTCCTTGTGCTTTTATTGACGATTTTTCTAGTTGTGCATAAAGTTCACGACGTGCGTCTGTTCCATCAAAAAAGGCTTTATCATGATTTTCTATAAGTTTTAAAATTGCCGTTGTAAATAATGGTGTTTGTTGCTTGCTTATTGTCTTTACTTTGACCGGAAGAGTAGTAGTATATAAAGCTGAGACATGGTATTCCAAGAAGGCCAGCTGATGCTGATCATCTACCGGCGGCATAAAGTATATCGAGTTCCCATCGATTTGGCAACACGCTTCCTCCAAGTGACTGAAATTTGTGTTTTCGAAGACTCTAAATTCTATTGTTTTGCTGGGAACTTGTAAAGGAATACCACAGGTTATAAAGGTTAGGTGGTGCTTAGAAAAACCAGGTGCAGCCAATTGGTCAAACATCAGGGTGTTTGCTTCATCAGAGACGAAGAATAAATCGAGTAATGAGTTGTTAGTGGTAGTGAAGTGTGTAGGTATATATGCGTGTTCACGGAAGTAAGACCAATGGGTCTATTATCGATAGCAACCCAACTTTGGTTACGTTGCCAGTTGACAAAATGGTACTACGTATAGCAACTAGCAACTAGCAACTGCGAACTGTCAACTTCAGTTGTCAGATAGTAATCTATTGGCAACTGCGAATTTTTGGTTGCTGTTCATATCTAAGGGAAGAATGTCTTCCTTCGGTCCCATTATATTTACGTGTGTCCCATTTTTACAACCGACGATCCCAAAAAACTTCATCTTCGAATCCAAAAAGTTTTTATTTTTCGCTTTTTCCTCTTTACTTGTCTTCTTTGATACTATCCACACTTTACATAGTTTTTCTTCTATTAAATGAACGACTTCTTTGAATTCTACCACCAACGTATTTCCAGATTGATGTCGGTGCCGTGAGGTTTCTCAAGACTACCTTTATCAAAAAATCTGAGAGCTTCGAATTGGGGGTATTGCTGTTGCGCGATGACTGGTTTTAAAGTCATCATTTAAAGCTTCCACTATATAAACCACTGCATCTTTTGGAATACGAAAATATGTTTTAAAACTAAAACATGTAATGGTTTCTTAAAAATTTGTTTAAACACCAAAATTTTCCCACAGTACAGACAGTAATTCCAGAGGATTCGAGTTGTCCCTCAAGTGCCGTCTAATAGATGCCACGTCTAAGAACTCTTCATCCTCTTCAAAAAATAGTTCCACTGAGCTTAACATATTTAATTAAATAATTTTTTTCACAAATTCACTTTTATTTATACAAATTCACTTCTGCCAATTTTATCTTTTTACATTTATTTTCAGTTGATAAACTGTCAAAGTAGCATATTCGATAACTTTTGTGCAACTGAAGAAAGTTGCATTACATAATACCAATTTAAATGTCAGTTGCGTTGCCTTTTGACACGCAATTAAAGCTTGGTTGCCATCCATAATCGAGGTACAAGAGATTTCATATTTTCTACCATAATACAGTTTTCCAACAGGTTCGAATTATAGCCCCCAGTTAATCTATAATATTAATAGGCTTGGCCATTTCTTCTGATCGATGTTTTGTTCTACGGTTTTATCCCGATTTTGACCAAACGTATATTATTTGAAAGGTATTTCTTTTTAGCCGTTTTCAGGATTTAAAAATTTTTAAATTTTTCCTTTGTTTTGAGTAAATTGCATTTAAAGTTGTTACTAACACATTCCTAAAATTATAAAATGATATATGTGTTTTTATTATACTTGTTAATGTGTTTGTAATAAAAATGAGTTTGTTTTTTGTGTTGATTTGTGAATTGGCTATAATTGTTAAGCATAATTTTAGGGTTTTTATATAATGAAAAAATAAAATTTGCTAGAATTTGCACTCGAATCCGAGGGCTGGAATCTGCTAGTATAATATTATCATAATATGGTATAAATTCGTCCGCCAACATTTCATAGAAATACCCAAGTTCTACATTACGATTTAGTCTGTAGACACTACCAATAATAATCTTGCCTCCAGCAGCACACAATTTATTATCAATTTTGCGTTTGACTTTACTAACTAATCTATTTCTAACATAAATACCTACTTCTCCATACCCATCTGCTCTGTCAGCTCTGTAAAGATTGTAGCCGTCTACTAATACCGAAGTGTCTGTGATTGATTCGTCAAACGTGGTTTGGGATACACATGCGGTTATGTGGAAAATTTTAAGACCCTTTTTTTTTGATTATGATATGATACTTATGATACATTTAATGATTTAAAAAATTTTTTTTTTACAGAAATCCATCCAAATCCTTCGATAACTTGAATGGAAAACAAAACAATTCATAAACAAATTATTTTTGGAAATAGCACACATCGTTAATATTTCCACAAACAAAGTTGTTTGGAGTTCACCATATATTTTCCATTTTCACAAGTATCCCCAAAAAAAAATCATAACTTATCTGTCTATTAGTATACGAGTATTTTTTTCAACAATTTTATTTATTTTTGCTGATGCTAATGAATTTTTGTGTTTTTCATAAATCCAATGATGTGCATGATAATTTTAATTGTTTGTAATGAACTGTAAAATTGCAAAAGTTTCTTGTTTCGAACATTAATCCGCTTTTCTTCGCAATCGTCGATGGATAAAAAAAAACACAAAATATAAAACAATAGCAATGCAATTAAAATATTGCAAATAGTTTGGCAAACAAATTTATGCTGAGAGTTGGTTTAAAATGAAAAAATAAATCACACTTTGCCAAATGAATGTTTTAGAAATTAACTACATTCTAAAAATGGATGTTGTTTTAAAAAGATGGACGATTTGGATTCGGAGTAATGATAGAGGAGAGTTCATGGATTTCTTTTGGTCGGTAAATTTTATTGAATTTTTAAGAAATTGCTTAGGGGATTGTCGGATTACAATGAAACATCACAGTCATTCCTGAAGTCCTGTTAGGCTTAATGTTCGAAAAAAAATTTCCTTATCTCTATGTATAGTCACTGATACGCTGATCCGATGAATGGGTAATGTTGTACATACATAGATACACACATAAAACGAATTTGTTGTGGCAACAGAATTTGTTGTTAACCGAATTTTGTTAGTCCCGATATAACCATACAAAGTTTAAGGGAATTGATTTTCAAAGTAAATTCGATTGTATGAATTGTTATCTTTAGTTAATATAATGGAATTACAATTTTTTTAATGATGTTGACAACCATTTCATATTATATTATATTAATTTTGTAATATAACAAAAGTTAACGTACAGTAATGCCAAAATATGCCAAGATAAGTTATGTACAGTAAAAGTAAAGTTGATTCTCCACGCATAACTTTCCTCAAACCCAACGAATTTAAGCAGTTAAGTTAGTTATAGAGGTTTGAGAGAAGAAAAATATTGAAAAAAATCTTGAATGCAAAGTTTATTCATAAATTCTTTTAATATATAAGATTTATTTATTTATTTATTTTAGAGTTGCAAATAAAAAATAAATAAAGTAAAAATTTCTTAAATCTTAATCCGGATAACTACTGAGTGGTCTTTTTGTACCAGTAAATGATAAATTAGAACTCATTTGGTGTTTGCGTACAGAAATTTTCAGTGGCGTAATAATAACATTAGAATTATCGGAGGCAGTTAGTGAAAAGTAGCGAAATTTGTTGACCACGCACTTCCTTTGCCGAAGCTGTTGATATGTCTTCATGAACTTTTCCACCACTGGTCATCGTGATCACTTAATAAATGATGCGAAGAGACGGACGAAGAAGAAGAAATATTATGACGGTGTTTAATCTTTAAAGTGCTACAACTCGTTAGTGGTTGGTTGCCCTTGTTGGTGGTTAGCACTAGTGTATTTGTCGCATTTTTATATCCTCCACACCTCAGTGGCAGAGGGTATATATAGGTTTGTCATTCTATTTGTAACGCATCGAAAAACTAATTTCCTACCCCAGAAAGTATATATATTCTTGATCCTTTTCATATCTCGAGTCGATATAGCGATGTCCGCCTGTCCGTCTGTCTGTTGAAATCACGCTCATTCACAAAAAAAAAAAAAAAAAAAACATTTTGCTGGGTAAGGTTATAACAATATCATTTGCCATAATTCCCAGCAGCTTCGTATTGAAAATTGACTAAATCGGGCATCATTGTTCTTAGATACGAGCAGCAATTTGTAGATACCTCTAAAAAAAACATAAAACCCAGTGTGTTTGTTGTAATATTTTAGTGGTTGAACATAATAGTTGCAACACAACATTCACAGTTCAAAAAAGCCACACAAAAATGACGCAATCGTATCAACAAACACAACTACCATGACTATTTTTTTTTCTTTCGTTATCACGTTATAATAAAAAAAATCGCCAATATGAAAGAAAAAATGAAAACGAAAAATCGAAAATGAAAAATGGAAAATGAAAAATGAAAAAAGAAAAATGGAAAATGAAAAATGGAAAATAAAAAAAGGAAAAGGAAAAATGAAAAACGGAAAATGAAAAATGGAAAATAGAAAATAAAAAATAAAAAATGACAAATGGAAAATAAAAATGGAAAATGAAAAATGAAAAAAGAAAAATGAAAAATGAAACATGGAAAATGGAGAATGAAAAACGGAAAATGGAAAATGAAAAATGGGAAATAGAAAATGATAAATGGCGAATGGAAAATGGAAAATGAAAAATGGAAAAGGTAGTCGCACAGTTCCGTTAACGTCCAGCTGCTTTGAATGAGTGTGTATTACAATACCGACGTTTAGATCTGCAGAACCCTTGCAGAACCATCTGTAGAGGAAATTCGAGGTTGAAGAATAACAAAAGTGCCGGACCGAGAACTAAATTGGAAAAGCTCATTGAAAATACTGGTGAAGTTGGATTACGTGTAAATGTTAAGAAAACTATTCTTATGCGAATTGAGATCAAAAGCCAGACAGCGCTCAGTGTATCAACAGACGGCGCTCAAACTATAATAGAAGACATACAACAGTTTTGTTATCTAGGCAGTGTAGTATCGATAGTATTAATGACGTCATGACACGAATAAACAAAGTCCATTACGCTTACTATAAACTAAAAAAAGTTTGGTCAACTCGCTATATAACGCAGCGAACAAAACTGAGAATATTCAACACCAGTGTGAAATCTGTCCTCTTATAGGGCTCTGAAGCCTGGAAAGTCACGGATGATACAAATTTTCAGGTATTCATCAGTAAATGCCTGCGACGTATATGCCGGATATTTTAACCCTATACTATATCATTTGAGGACCGAATGATAGACAACGACATTGCTAAAATGTCTCTTGAATGGAATCGCAAGGCACAGGATGGGCAAGAAGAACCAACAATACGTGCATGAGATCTATTCATATTAAAGATAAATATATTATAGATCCAAAGGAACATGACAAGAGATTAAACGAACAGCGCAAAATTTTGTTTCCGCCCTATAATATAATACTAGCAGATTCCAGCCCTCGAAATTCGAGTGCAAATTCTAGGAAATTTTATTTGTTCATTAAATAAAGACCCTAAAAGTATGCTAACCAATTCACAAATAAACACAAAAAACAAACTCATTTTTATTACAAATACATTAACAAATTTAATAAACACACACATAGCATATAGTATAATTTTATGTATATGTTAGTAGCAAATTTAAATGCAATTTACTCGAAATAAAGGAAAAAATTTAAAATTCTGTTAATGTATAAAACGGCTAAAAAGAAATACCTTTCATATAATATACGATTTGTCAAAATCGGAATAAAACGGTAGAACAAAACATCGGTCACAAGAAATCACCTAGCCTATTAGTATTATAGATATATGTTATAATATATAGTTCTTGGTTGGGCGCTAACAGGTCGAAAAACGTACAATATTGGCGCGAACATGAAATGTCCCACGTGAATTGGGCGGTAACTATTTTTAATGTTACTAGATCGGAAATCTTAAATCTTAAGCGATGCAGAGAAAACTTGTTCCAAGAAGTGACATTCTTACAAAGATCCTTTTTCTAAAAAAAAAACAAATATTAAAAAAAAAGAGTTTTTTTAATAATACTAATTATTCAACGGGCATTGTCTGGAATATTAACCATTTTTCAATGACTGTTCCAAATTGTCAAAAATTGTTCTAACTAGTGACATTCTTACAAACATCCTTTCTCTAAAAAAACATATGTTAAAAAAAAGAGTTTTCGTAATAATACTAATTATTCAATGGGCATTAAAAATAACTTGTCTGGAATATTAACCATTTTTCAATGACTGTTACTTTAATCCTATTCGTCAAATTTCGTTTGATAATATCGCTCATACTTTCAAACTAGAAATTCTCAAATTAAACATTTTAGTGTAAAAATATATGAGTATCATATGTTCTGAAGTTGGTGTTGTTCATCTATAACTTCAGCACTGACCTCGTCTCATAGCTTAAGTCTAAGAATCAGAACAATTTACATGTGTGCATACAATCGAAGCTAATAATATTTGCAAAAAATAAAAAAAAATAAAAATTCTTACAGAAGTCAAATAAAATATAAACACATTTTTTTTTAAAAAAGCCATTGATGTCTTAGGTCACGTTTTTCTATAGTTTTCTTCGTATTCGTTGAACTATAAATATAATGGCTATGAGTGGTTGAATGCATAAAAGACATTCAATATATTGGAATGTTTTATCTGTTGGCATTATCATCTGCAATAGCTGTCGATGGACATTTAATGGCTGCCATTATAAGCATCAAATATTCCGAACTAAGGAAATTTTGGTTAACTTTTTCCTATTTCATATATATATATATATATTAGGGCGGGTCGATTTGTAGGGAGTCAAAAAAATCGCTCAAGTGACAGGGAAAATCATATTCTAGGAATGAAAATAAGAAACTTTGGCCAAGGAACCATACCTCTAAAACGAATTCTGATGTCCCGAATTTTGACCTGTCTGTCTGTCTGCCATGGGACAACCCCATTCACGCAGAGTCACGCATAGTCACGGAGTGATCTAAAAGTTATTAACCCTCATCCGGTCGATCTTTTTAAACAACATAACATAGTCAAGGCGTATGATTATTATTTATTAGCAGAGTAGAAGATACGTATACGTATGAGTGTTAATTTTAATATTAAATCAAACATAGTCAGCCCAATTCTAAACAAAAAATGGTGATTTTTGAAATGTTTGTATGGTGAACCCCTAGGGGGTTCCAGGGGGTATGCCAATGGCATGGGTGGGTCGGCCCTCCCAAGTATCGATCATACACTTGGACTCGATTGGGACACCCTAAATGGGTCAAAGTAATTTATTTCATTATTTTTTCCATTACAACTAGATTTACAATCTTATAATTAAAGTAATGGATTTTTACAAAGTAATGATGAATAAGTACATGTAAAAATACACAGTATATAAATAGTACACAGTATAACAGAAAAAAATTAATTTAATAAATAAAACCCAAAAAGATAAAAAATTAATAACAAAAAAATGGTTAATACATATGAAGCATAATGGGTTAATTTAATAAAAATATATAAATAAATAAATATAAATATAAAAGAAATAATTTTTTTTTTTAAGAAACAAAATATATATATGGGGGATTTCATGTCAAGTGCACCAACTTTTGAAACCGATGTCTTCCGATCCGACACTAAGGTTAGTCCTATTGGATAGTAGTTTAGACACAATTTTTCAATAAGATCGGTCCAGATCTCTCTGAGTTAGAGGGGATCAAAATTTGACATTTTGGCCAAACAGGTGTTTCTTCTCATCCATCTAACTTATTACCTATTGTTCTCAGAAAATTTTCTCCCAAATAATTTAGATAGATATTTCTTCAATATTTCGGAAAAAAATACTTAAAAAAAAAAAAAATTTTTAGACTTTTTTTTTTGCTAAATTAAAGCATTTTTTGCCTTTTTTTTCAAAAAGTGCATTTTTTTTTTTTTTTTTTTCATAAGAAAGCTTAGGATTTTTCCTTTAACACTAGATATACCAACAAATTTACATACCTATTTATACCACAACCAGTCAATTTGACTGTATATGACAAGTTCTATTCATTTATATTATAATGCTTTATCGTTTGAGAGAATTGATGAGATATATAAAAATTGGTTCTAAGGCGAAGCAAGGGTTGTTTTTCCAATAAGCGGGGGGTGTGAGGGGCAAGGCCCCCCGCATTGATAACATTGAAATTAAAAATTTAGGGGTTTAATATCTCGGTTATTTATGAAATATGCCCAAAAAAATATGAAATTATATCCCAAAAATCAATTTATGTCACAGGGCAAATAAGTAATGTCAAAAAAAAATTGGGGCATAACTTCCGTTTCAGTTTGAGGCATAAGTTCGTACCCCCATAAAAAATAAAAATATAAAAACTCATCAATTATATTCCAGTTTTATTCAGAATGATCATGTTTACATGCTTTACAAATACTAACTTTTTTTTCCACGCATTTTCCGCACACATATTTCTTACAGATGTCACAATTTGTAGTTGTCTTGTTGTTATTACAAAGTCCTATTTGGCACCATTTACGTACTGGCCGGGGATTCTGGGTTGCTGGACGGAGAATTTCACTTGCCCTCCCTTGTCTTGATGACTTATATTCAGATGTGAGCTCTTCAGCTAATCGAAACAAAAAGTCTTTCCTAGAAATATTTTTTCCTGTTATACTTCTATACAAAATCCAGGAATTGATGCCGGCCAAATCTAAAATATTGAAAAATACTTGAAGTGGCCACCTTCTGGATCCTGATTTCACACTATACTTTCTTGCCATTTGATCAGTTACATCAACACCGAATTTGGTTTTATTGTAAAAAGATATAGTCTCAGGTAGTTTCTTGGAACTGGTATCAATTGTGACGCCTTTGTGTTTAGTACTCAATAAAACAACCTTTTTGTTAGGCTTACTCTTATAAACAGTAAGTGTGCATTCATTTGTTTCATATAGATGCGTTGAAAAACGTTCCATACCATCTTTTTTTTCTTTGCAAATTTTTGGAAGCTCCCGTTTGTTGCAACGTACTGTACCAACCAATGCAGTATTTTTAGCTAATAATTTTGAAGCCAGGGGGAGGCTGGTAAAAAAATTGTCGGTTGTCACACACCTTCCTTTCATGATATAAGGTTCTAGTAGTCTTGTTACAACAAATTCACTGAGAGGAGTTGACGAATTTCGTTTTTCGTCTTTTCCTAAATAGGGAAAGCCATTTATAACATACTTCGTTTCAACATCAGAAGCCAGCCAGAATTTTATCCCAAATTTGTCGGGTTTGTTTGGCATATACTGGGTAAATCGACATCTAGCCTTCGTTGGAAACAGTTGCTCATCTACTGTGATAAATGCTCCTGGTTTGAAAGCGTTTTGACTATTCTCGATAAATTTATCCCAAACAGTTGATACCAGCGCAAATTTATCCGTTTGCAAGCGCTGACTCCTCTCATTTCTTTTATCAAAGCGAATAAAACGTAAAATTTCCGTAAAGTCATTCCTGCTCATATTTTCGGAAAAAAAATCAGGACCCCACTTTTTGTTCCATAAATATGATAATTTCAAACCTTTTGCTTCGTATGCACCACGGCCATACAATATTCCAATAAAAGCCTTCAGTTTTTCCTGCGAAAGGGTCCACTTCTTACCTAAAACTCGAGAGGCTTCTATTTCAGTGCAATTTCTAATATGTTCTAATATATGATGATCAATCAATAGTAAGAAGGCACTGCTTATCTCTTCTTCCATAATATTTCTTCTAGCATGTGCTGTAGGCCCAGGTAAATCTTTGAAAATGCAATGACTTGGTAACCTTCCAACGGCACCCCCTTCTTGTATTTTTTTCCAAATTGTTCCATCAGCAGAAACTTCAATTTGCATATTTTGTGTATTTTCCTCTTCAGAACTCGAGGAAAGCCGCATACATCTTCGTTTTTGCGTATTATGCTGTTGTCTTATGTTGTCTTCTTCGTCACTCGATTCGCCTCCAACATTTTCATCAAATTCCTCGTTATCACTGCTTTCAATATGAACACTTTGATTACCATCATCATCCGTATCACTGTCGCATCCCAAAAACTCATATTCGCTATCACCACCATCAACGTCTGATAGATCCAAAAGTATATCTTGTATTTCTTCCAATTTCAAAATTTTTCGTTTTTCCATTATGAGCAATTTGTATGTAGCAAAAGTAATAAAATTATTTCTTACTGAACAGAACAGAACTCAATGAAAATTATTTCTTACTGAACAGAACAGAACTCAATGAATAAATGGTTTATAACAGTTTCCTACGAAATTCTTGATAAAAAAAATAAATAGGGAGATCCCCGAAAAATATGAAATTTGAAAAATATGCTGTTATACAATACTATTTTACCAGGGATGTGCAAACATTTTTCTTTACACGCCATTTTCCAAACAAGGGAATTTCCTAAAAGTGAAGAATATAAAGCATTTGCACATAGAACTACAAAAACGTGTACCAGGTCAAAATGACTGGTTTCGGTATAAGTACCAAAAACAAAAAAAAAAATTTTTGTTATGAACACAAAATCAAATTAACTTATCAAATTATTTGTATTTAATTGTTGTTATAAAAGTCATATAATAGTTTCGAAAAAAAATAAATATACATAGTAAATATTTATGAAATAAAAGGTAAAACCAGTCATTTTGACTGGTATGGTAAATCTAGTGTTAAGAGCTTTTTGGTCGCTTAGTGGGATGGGAATGGGATATCTATCAAAATAAATGTTTTGTAACTCAAGACAACGGTTTTTCAATTTTTCACAAATGCACTATTTTGAATTTTTTCCTATTTGTGTGTAAAGCCTTACAAATAAAACTTATACTGAGAAACTAGACAAATTAGCCTTTCCGAAGGTATATAACATACCTAACTAAAATTTTATACCCTCGATACTGTAATACCCAGAATATGTTAACCTCAGGAAAAAAATCACTTTTTTTTCTATAGAAATGTTGAAAAATTATTATTTTTTATTTATTTTTAATTAATTAATAATTATTAATGTATAATAATAATATTAAAAATAAAAAGATAAATAATTTATTAAAATTTAATCTTAATTGCATTAGATCCATTTATATCATAACTATTTTTATACTTAATTTATTGTAATTGATGAAGTATTTCAGTCTTGTAAATTTTTAAATACTCAGTCTTTCATCCAGCTTTTTTGTCGCCTTTATTTACTGCGTTTTTTTGTCAATCCTTTCTTGGCGTTACTAGGTTCAGCTGTTGATTTCGCTGCTGGTTTATTTGTTGTCTTTGGAAAGAAATCGCATTGAATAGAGGCAGAAAACTTTTTCAACTAGGGTCTTCCATCGACAAGCGGTATAATAGCATGGTATTGAGCGGTGCCATCGATTGTTACCGTAGCATCGAATCTGCTCTTCAGTGTTTTCAATGTTTCCTAATGATCCTATTTGCTACTAAAAACTATTTTAGTTTCTTTACAATAACTCTTTGCCCAATGGAATAAAGCAGTCGCATCTAAGATGCGATCTTGATGAGAGCACTGGAGGCTATACTTCGCTGCATTTCTTTTAAAGTTTGCTCCAATACCATCACATGCTCCTTTACCATGAGCAATAGGATGAAAATGCCACTCAGCTGGCATTCCTAAATCTTTTTCATGGGCCATAAGATTTGCCAAGCTACTTTTGTTTTTAAAATATTGACGAGCTCCGTCCGAAACGTAGTATACCTTCTTTACTGTAAATTTAGATTTTAGAAATTTTAGTATTCTCTTCTGGTACTCATAAACTGCAACGGTATCATGTTTTAAATCGTCGGATATGATTGTCATACTTTTGTGTTCCATTTTTTCATCTTTCATGTAGTAAATAACTACTGTGAATATAGTTGCTTCGTCGTTATTGAAGTGGAATGCTTGTATGTCATCTTGAAGAACATATTTATAGTTTTCTGCGAAATCATATGAAATAACGAATTCACCAGACTTCAAATGTATCTTCAAATCCTTGAAGAATGACCGTTGCTCTTTGATTAAAAAGTGATGGTTTCTCAAGTTTAGCAATCCTATACACATTTCTTCCACAAAATCATCCATATTTAAAATGATTGTTTTCAATGTGCATCTGTCAGTCTGAATCCAAGAATCAAATTTGACCTCCTCTATATATTCTCGATCTAAAGAGTTGATTAAATTTTCTTTGATGAATGTGTTTTTCGGGCAATTGGTACATTCACCTAAGTGGCAAGAAGTTGTTGCATTAGGACACATAGCCAATTTAAGGCAATCGCGGTAATCGTGTAAATCTTCTGCCGAATCATCTGTTAAATACTTTAAGTTGATTTCCTTCAACATCAGTTTAACATTTTCATAGTAAATGCAAACGAATACTGTGTGAGTTCCGTTGCTTTCTCCCAAAACGCAATGTTTTGGCCTTATATGGGTTAATTTCGTGAAGCCAATTCTAACATCCTCGTGTTCAGATTGAAATGTTGCAAATAACTCTTTCAGGATACAGAAAACCATTCTATTCTGTTATGTTATGAATGTATGTTACATTCCTTCGGAAAGTTTAGTTTGTCTAGTTTCTCAGTATAAGTTTTATTTGTAAGGTTTTAGACACAAATAGGAAAATATTCAAAATAGTGCATTTGTGAAAAATTTAAAAACCGTTGTCTTGAGTTACAAAACATTTACTTTGAAAGATATCCCACTCCCATCCCACTAAGCGACCAAAAAGCTCTTAAAGGAAAAATCCTAAGCTTTCTTATGAAAAAATAAAAAAAAATGCCCTTTTTGGAAAAAAAGGCAAAAAATGCTTTAATTTAGCAAAAAAAAAGTCTACAAAAAAAAATTTTTTTTTTAAGTATTTTTTTCCGAAATACTGAAGAAATAGCTATCTAAACTATTTGGGAGAAAATTTTCTGAGAACAATAGGTAATAAGTTACATGGATGAGAAGAAACACCTGTTTGGCAAAAATGTCAAATTTTGATCCCCTCTAACTCTGAGAGATCTGGACCGATCTTACTGAAAAATTGTGTCTAAACTACTATCCAATAGGACTAACCTTGGTGCAAATTTCATCCCGATAGGAAGACATCGGTTTCAGAAGTTGGTGCACTTGACATGAAACCCCCCATATATAAATGAGAGCTGAAATCAATTACATTTAATTAATTATGAGTGAAACTGAAATAGTTCCTTCTTAAATTGCGTTGCTTACAAATTGAATGGACGTGGGTAGCATGTTCCAAAGACGAACTGAATTAATATAGAAC
Source organism: Cordilura impudica (assembly GCA_963682025.1). Classification (NCBI taxonomy): domain Eukaryota; kingdom Metazoa; phylum Arthropoda; class Insecta; order Diptera; family Scathophagidae; genus Cordilura; species Cordilura impudica. The sequence goes on along the minus strand of OY821521.1, from coordinate 156,847,821 downwards.
TTCCACTCAGATATTAAGCTTCGATATCTTAAGTGTATGATATCGTTCGATCTTGGTGAACGTGTAAAAAGTAATCTTTCGGACAAGTAAGGCGGTGCACGTGTATATATAATTTTGTGTAGCAGTAATAGCGTTCTTATTTTCATTAAATCAGTAAGAGTCACCCCATGTAGTTTTTTGGAATACTGAGATATATGATCATATTTTCTTAAATTAAAAACATATCTGAATATTGCATTATACGTTGATATTAGTTTTTTTCGACTTGTAAAATCGCAACTTGCATATATTTCACATCCATATAGTAGAGTTGGTATTAAGTAGGTTTTTGTTAATAAACTTCTAATCTTAAGCGGTGTAACATACTGGGTGTTCCACAGTGTCCGTAGTATTGCATAAGTTTTCCCTGTAGCAGCATTTATATGGTCGCACCATGTGAGAGTGGAATTAAAAGTGATACCAAGATTCTTGGCTGTTGATACAATTTCTATTTTTTGATCATTAAGCATTACAATCGGCTCAAAAGGTAACTTCAAAGTTTTCTTAGCTATTATTAAACACTTAGACTTTATAGGATTAAGACACAAACCGTTTATATTTGCCCAGTCATGAATGTGTTTCAGATCTCTGTTTGGTTTTTCCAAACAATCGTTTATGTTGCTTAAATCACTACTTATATAGAGTTGTACATCGTCAGCATACATGTGGACAATACAGATTGGTGACGGGATGATAAATATGATGACATTAAACGTGTAGATAGAGCAGAGAACTTCATGATCCACAGTATCAAATGCTTTGGAGTGGTCGTCAATTTTGCTACGTATTTCTTCAGATACATCAATAAGGGCTGTTATGCAGCTGTGTTGTGGTCGAAATCCTGATTGCCTATTTGTCAACAAATCATTATTATTGACGTAATTACTTATTTGACCATGGAGTAAATGTTCAAAAACTTTTGACAAATACGGTAGTATTGCAATTGATCGGTATTCGTTGTTTGGTTTTGGGGTGGGTATGATTTTCGCATATATCCAATTTTGAGGATAAACGCTCTTAGTGATAACATTATTGAAGATGTGCGTGATATAGGGTAACATTAGCGGAATAATAGCTTTCAGAAATTTGGGATGAATGTTGTCAACCCCAACAGCATTTGATTTAATCGCGAGACAACTACATAGAACATTCGATTGATTTACACAGTTAAAGTTAAAGCAATTACCAGAAATAGTTTGACAGTGATCACAAAAGCTTTTATTCGGACGAACATTGGGAAGATTTGTAAAGGAATCGTTTACTTTCTCTACATCTATGTCACTGGTAGCCACACACGATGATTTGCCAACACCAATTTCACGTATAGCTTTCCAAGTCTGTTAGGAGCCAACAGCTGATAAAAAACGACTAGAATAATACTCTGATTTCGCACTTTTTATCATTCTATTCACATCTCTTTGTGCATTACAATATTCAGTATGTAAATTGGGAATTTTGAAAGTTTTCCAACGTTTGTAAGCAAAATCTCTGCGATCAATGGCTGATTTAATTGCTACATTGAACCATGGCTTTTCCTTAGCTTTTCGTTTAACGATTTTGATTGGGATGGATTTCCTAAACACATCCAACAGGTTATTTTCTAAAAAATCCAGCTGACTATCTACTGAAGGCATGTAATAAACAGAGTCCCAATCAATATTTGATAGCTCAGGTGACATAATGTTATAATTAATATTCTTGAAATCATGGAAGGTAAGCTCATTACAAACATACTACAATTGAAAATCAAATGCTAAAAATATTAAATCATGTTGAAGCAAGATGCTGATAGCTGATCATATAACAGAACTTTATCAATGTTGCTGACAAAAAATATATCCAACAGCGTGTTGGTTGTAGAGGTAAAATGTGTTGGGATTGAAGTATTTGTCGGCGACAAACCATTCGACTTCATGTCATTAGTAAGATGGCTTTCAGTGATGATGTTGAAATTAAAGTCTCCACATATTATGACATCGTCATATTTAAGGGTAAGCGTTTCCATTGTTTTGTTAAAAAAGTTATTTATTTATTTTTATTTATTAATAGTAAATAAATTTACAAATTAATAAAATTCAAAGAAATTAGGAAACTGGCTGCAGAGGCCTTCGTCCTTACTTAGTTATATAAATATATTTACATAAAGTTATACAATATACATAATTATAAGTTTTTTAAAATTTCAAACGGTAGATGTTTCTTAATATTTTCAAAGTCAAATTCTTTTATTGATTCCAGGAGGCTATTTGGGAGTGCTATGTTGTTATAGCAGGATATAAGATGTGACATCGTGAGCAGGATTTTACATTTCGGGCATAAAGGTGGGGTTTCCTTTTTAAGGTGGTGCTGATGAGTTAGCTTGCTATGGCCAAGTCTCAGGCGGGTTAAAACTTTCTGTTGATATCTAGGCATTCTTGTTTTATAAGTTATTTTTTGGAACGTGGGATTAATTAATTTGTAATATCCGTTTGGGGAGTGGATTGTTGATTGGTGGTTTTGTTTTTTTATTTCTTTGTTTATATAAGTTTTTATATCTTTTTTGGTGTAGTTGTTATGAATAATTGTCGGGGATATAACAGCTTCTTTAGCAGTTTTGTCGGCTAATTCATTTCCTAGGATTCCTATATAGCCTGGTGTATGTAATAGTTTGGTTTTGTTTTGCCTTAATAATGATTCCCGGATTTTGGTTACAAGTGGTTCGTTGTTATTTAAATTCTTAAGAGCATTTATTGATGACAGACTGTCGGAACAAATTATAAGTTTTTTTTTGGTGGCTTTGTACATAGTGCTTCTTCGATAGCAGTGATTTCCGATGTAAATATTGAGGTGTAGTGTGGCAATAAACCTTTTTTGATTATGAGCCCATTGTCGTCAACAATTGCAAAACCGTTACCTGCTTCTGATTTTGAACCACCACAGAACCAGAAAGTCCATTTATTTTCGCTAAAAATTCGTTAAAAATTTGATAATGGTACTGTCTCAGAGTTTCTGGGCTATTATATTTTTTTGGGGGCATGTTAGATTCTATGTCTATGAAGTCGGAAATATTTGTCCATGTTGGATGTGTGGAACGGAAAGGTGATGGCTTATTTAGGTGTATTGAAAATTCGCTGGCAGCGTGGTGGATGAATGATATTGCTGTTTTAATTTTTGGTTTTCTTTTGAGTTTGAGATAACCTTTCGAGTCCTGAAAAATAATGTTGGAATTATTTTGAGATATTTTGATAATCTGATTACAGACGAGTTTTTTATATCGATCTTCAATTGATGGTAAGTCAAGTTCGTGTAATATGTTTCTTATCGGTGTGGTATAGAAAGCTTGGGTGATGGTTCTAAGAGCGGAATGATAATACTTTTTAATTGGTGATAGATTTGCTTTCGCCGCTTTGCCATATATTACAATACCGTAGTCTATTTTGCTCAGGATAATTGATTTTAAAATACGTTTTAGGGTAGCTTTCGCTAGATGACCCATTAAAGAACCTTAAAATATTTAGTCGTTTTGATAGATCCAAAGAGAGATTTTTTATATGATCATACCAGTTCAGTTTTTTGTTAAAGATTAAGCCAAGGATTTTAAGTTCCGAAACATTTTGGAAATTATGATTATTTATTTTAAGAGTTGGCGAAGAACAGTTATGTTTGCGAGATACATGTAAGTGTTTGGATTTCGGTTTGGATATAGTTGCACCTGAAGTAGAGGACCAGTTATCTAAATCTGTCACCAGTTTGTTGAGGTTGTTTTGGATTTTTTTGCAATCATCAATTTTTGTAAATAAATAGAAATCATCAGCGTAAAGGCAATGGGAGAAATGTTTATGTTTAGACATGATATTGTTGATCTTTTAAAAAGCTATGAGGAACAATACCACCGACAGTGGTGATCCTTGTGGTATTCCATTGTCGAGTTTTGTAGCTATCGATGTATAACCGTTGTTTTTAACAGTAAAAGTTCTATTTGTAAGAAAAGATTTGATATAGCGATACATATTGTTGCCAATGTTCCACTCTTTCAGTTGATTTAAAATGGAGTGAATGCCGATTTTATCATACGCCTTTTCGAAGTCTATACTAAGTACAGAACAGTGATTTCGAGTTGATAGATGTTTAGCTAGATAATATTCTAGATGTATTAACGTATCAATTGTACAGCTGTTTGGTCTAAAGGCCGTTTGTTTAGTGTCTATGAGTTTATTTTGGAAGATAAACCACGATAACCTTTTAGCTACCATTTTTTCTAACATTTTACTTAAACATGATATTAAGGATATCGGTCGATATGAATTAATATCCTCTTTCTTTTTGTTTGGTTTTAGTATACAGATAACATCGGCTTTTTTCCAATTATGTGGTATAACACCGCTAAAAAATATTTCATTGAACAGTTTCAGTACACGCGATTTAAAAATATTTGATGAATTTTTTATCATTATTATCCCTTGTTTTTTTTAAGTGTGAGTTCAAATTCAAACAACGTAAAAGGCTTTTCAATTTCCCTGTTGGATTTGGTTAGTTTTGTCGGTTTGTATTCTGAATTTATTGCAAGATTTTTACAATTAAAAAAGTGTGTTTCGAAGTTAGCGTTTGATGATGTACTGGCAAAATGTTCAGTAAGTAGATTGACAATAGTTTGAGAATCAGTTGTGATTCACCCATCTGGATTTTTCAGAGCTCGGATATATTGTAAGGTTGTTGGTTTATCAGAGATTAGTCTAACAGTTTGCCATATTTTTTGAATTGGAGTTGTTGGTGATATGTTGAAGGTTAACTCTTTGTATGCTTGGAACTTAGCTTCTTTAATCTTCTTCCTGAAAAGAGCATTAAGTTTCTTGTATTGGATAATATTGCCAAGAATAGGTCGGACTTTAATATCTTTCCATAATGACATTTCTTTGTTTCGTAATTCACTCAAATCTTTATTCCACCAATAGGTATTGCATGTTTTTTTATGTTGATGACTCACTGGAATGCTTATGTTTGCGGCCGATAATATTGATTTTGTTACTAGAGCAGCTTCTTTATTAATATTTGATGTAGATTGTCTTTTTAAAGATTATTCACCTAGTTTTTTGTAAAATAAGGGCCAGTTGGCCCTGTTTGTTTTAAACTTTGGTGTGAATTTTGATATATTATTAAAACTATCCAGTTCAATTATAATTGGATTGTGATCACTGCCGTGCTGGTCATCATCTACATTCCATTGGAGTTTAGATAGAAAATTTGGACTGCAAAAGGAAATGTCCACCGTTGTGAATGTGTGATGTGTAGAAAAGTGAGTACTTTCTCCAGTATTCAGTATACAAAAATTGTTGTTATTAATAAAGTTTTCTAAGATCTTTCCTCTACTGTTTGTTGTGGATGAACCCCATAACGGACTCCAACCATTGAAATCACCGAGAATTAAATTGTTGGGTGCTGATAAATTAATATTTTTTTCCAGAACTGATCTAGTAATTTTTTCGCAAGGTGGAATGTAAACGTTTTGTATTATAAATTTGGTATTTAGTTTAATTTCCAGCAATGATATTTGGAAATTACCAGAATCATTTGTAGGGGAGTATTTATGTGGGATATTGCTTTTGATGAGAAAAGCTATCCCCTGGTTGTTTGAATATAGAGTGTTGTGAAAATATGAATTGTAGTGTCTTAAAGATCTTTCTTTATTATTGGCTGAAATATGTGTTTCCTGCAGTACGATTATGTCAAATTATACTTCGAATTTAATAATTGCAAGTTTGAAAAATTGTTTTTGTAACCATTTATGTTCCATTGTAGGATTTTCATTTGGATGGAAAAAAAATAAGGGATTGATCTTTACTGCATTTAGCTTAGATTATTTCATTTTAAATAATCATATGTATATCGTAGCTTTTGTTTGTTTTGCTCAGAACTGTTAGTAGTTCTGTTTGCAAATTATTGATCTGTACATTTGAATTTTGTTGTTGAGAGAGGTCAAAATTTGTGAGAGATGAATTTGTTGGTTTATCAAGGGTGTTTTGTTGATTGTTGTTTTGATTTAGTTTTTTGTTCTTATTGTTTTGATTTACGTTGTTCTTTTGAATAATTGTTGTTTCAGTTGTTGCAATTTATTTTTCTTTTTGTAAATTATTTGTTATATTATTTTTTGAAAGATGTTCAATTGGAATATTTTTTGTGAAATGATCTGAAGAGTAAGTTGTGTTTACATATTTTGTTGAGTCTGCTATTGATATTCTGTTTACAGTAGAATGTTTAATGATTTCTTGTTTCTTTAAGAACGTAGGGCACTGTTTGTTTGTGGATCTGTGCTGGTAATTGCAGTTTATACATTTTATTGATTCACATGGTGATTCTTCGTTATGGATTGGCATTGAGCATGTGTTACACAAGGGAACACCTCTGCATCTTTTTTTTGTATGTCCAATACGATAACATAATTTACATTGCATTGGTTTGGGTATGTAATAATCTACTTTAACATTTTGGAAACCTATTTTAATTTCATTTGGCAGTGTATACAAGTCAAAAGATAAAATGTGTAAAGGAGTATTTTTTACCTTACCATCTATTAGTTTCCTTATTTTTTGTACTTCTGAGACGTGCTGATCTGAAAGCCCGGTGGTTATTTCTGCTTCTGTTAAATTTTTTAATTCGGGACAATAGATCACACCTTTGACGGTATTTAGTTTATCATGGTATGAACATGAGATATCGCATATGTTGGACAGTTTTTTTTTGCTTTTAAAAGTAATTCGGCTTGTCTTTTGGTAGTTGTAAGTATTAAAAGATTATCATCTCGTGTGAATTTTGTCATTTTCCTTTGGCTTTCTGAGAGCAATCCATTTAGGGCTTTGCTAAATAAAAAAATGTTTAGTGAATTTAAGGGTTGTTCTGAATTTGTGCTCTTCATAATAGCGAATTTTGGATTATCTTTGTTGTTTATTGGTGAAAAATTTAAACTCGGAAAATTGGAATCCATCGAAGTTTTCCCGGTATTAGCTTTTTTCCTTGGGGGGAGGCATCAAATTTGTTGCCCCCACCCGGTGGTGGGGCCCTGCTCATTGTCGATACTTGTTTATATATGTAGTGCGTTCAATAAGCGTAAAAAAACAAAAATAAAATAAAAGAGGAAAATATATAGAAGAGTGTGAAGCTGAAGTTTAACGATATCACAATATTTTTTCACGCGCTGTTTTATAAAAACACAACTGAATACACCGATACCTGTCGTAAGACTGTTAAAAAAGTTTGTACAGTTAGGTCAATAGACAGATCCTACAAGTAATTTACGATCATCGGCTACAACCTCAACTAATAAATATTCAATTTTATTGTCAGTGGAATTGCCTGGACTATCAATAAACATAGAGCTGCAGCAAATTTTACTAACAATCCCTTTTTTTTACATATATAGCCACACCACCACAAGGACTTTTCCTATCACAACGATATATTTTGAAACCATTTAACTCGATAATGGAATCAGGAACAGATTCATTAAACCACTATTTTCTTTGTCAGTTGGTCGATTTTTAAACCAACGCGCCCTAATATATGTATATATAAATTTCAATCCTCAAAGCTAAAACATTGCATATAATTTCGTTGCAATTTTTTTTTTGTCAGTTCTTTGCTGCATGTTAGTAGTGGTGGTAGATGTAACATTTTTTCACGTTTCGAACATTTATCTTCGTTAGAACATTATAATATTTAATGAGAATTTTATTTAAAATGTATAGTATACTATATACATACATATATATTCTAAAATACTGGTTGTTTGTTTTTATGTTTCGACGCATTTTTAATATATACTTTCGGTAGATTGTTTTTTTTTTTTTGTATATACCTAAAGGTATGCAACGATATTTGATAAAAGTTACAGACTCCAGTTTATACAGTACAGTGTAAGCGCTTTGGAAAATTTTTTGCTTAAACTATTTAACAAATTTGGATGAGTATTTTATCCTTTTACAGTGAATTTCAAACAAGTTAAAATTACACACCAATTAATCTCTAGGTATTGTGGTTATTAACATCCCAACCAACATATTTTGCAGCACTTAGAAAATATGACTCTGGAAAGACATAAATTTTATAATTTTCATATTGATTATAACTCAGAGTAACAAGATATACTTTTTTCCAATTTAATGTCTCACAAAGTTTCTAAGGTAACTTTGTTATGAACAGCCTTCAATTAGACAAACTAAATCATTCTTTGATTGAAGTCTCTCTTATAAATACGATTTCAGTAGGTTCGATGCCCCAGAAATAAGTCTTTCCAGAGCCAAAATTGCATCAAAGTTAGGATTTTATTTTACACAGCATATCGTTCAGACAATATCCGATTTTAATATTGGGCACTAACGCTGTTGCTTAGAGATGTCATTGAAACACGCTGTTAGCTGTTTATTTCATGATTTAGAATTATAATGGTAGAGTTATAAGAACAAATCTATGCCAATATACTACTACCAAATATTTTCAGCAAATGCACTGATTTTTTTTTAGCATTATCTTGACACAGTTATGACCGATTTAACCCATTTCAAATACCAACCTGCTCGTAGTAACGAAAAACAATATTATTTTAACTCTTCCCAGGTAAATGGTATATTTTGTTGAATGACCGTAATATCAAAAGACAGACAGACCGACGCATGTACGGACATCATATAGACTCGAGTTGTTATAGGGATTAAGAATACAAATACTTTATGGGGTTGCAATTCATTGTTCAATGCTTTACAACAAAATACCAATAGTCAGAATAAGTAATAATACTTTTCAATGTTTTGAGAGCCAAAAATAAAGCGGTATTTCAAAAAAGGATACTTTAAGAAAGATACTTTTTGAAGAAATGTACTTCAAAAAAATTTATGTTTTAAAAAAACAACTTCTCTTGTTATAAGGACCAATAAAGTATATGGTTTATGGGCTCAGGAATTTATTTCGATGCATTATAAACGGAATGAAAAATTGATATATACCATCTGCATATATACACTTTGAGGGTTTAAAATCGATTTGTATTGAACACTAGATGTAACCCGGTGTGCTTCGCTACACCTTCCCCCTTCCCCCCCCACCCCCTTCCGAATCGTTATGAAAGGGCTCACGCAAAGTCCCAAGGCTCTCACTAATACAGTAATTCAGATATATCACATTTAATATTAAGTTTGTGTGGGGTACCACGCGCATTTGTCTAATCCCGCCCATTTTTGTCTGACTACTCAAGTTAATAAGAGATGACCTGAGACAAATTTGCAAAGCTTTCTCTATCACAGTACTTAATATATATGATATTAAAAATTTACTTTGTATGGGAGGTGCCACGCCCACTAAAAATATTTAAAAAAAATTAAAGCCTGTAGCACTCCCATATTCCACTAAGATTCTGTGAAAATTTCAGGAAGATCAGATGAGTAGTTATCATATTAGTATAGATTATTAGTATAGATTTTTTTATTTCAATGTTTGCTGATGCTGATATACAATTTTTTTTTTTGTTTTTTCATTCGGTACAACAATTATCAGATTTTTCGGCGTTCCTACCCTGGAGCCAGGTACATGTAGCTGCCCATGAGAAGAAGGTGGATTATCCATATTAGATCTGGCAACACTTAACTATTGGCCTTGAACTTAGAATATCATTTGGTAAATTTTCTTTTTAGCGATTTTTGCTTTTGCCCATTTTTGATTTTAAAGATTTTTATTTTTGGGCGATTTTTATTTTTCGCGATTTTTCGGTTTGGCGATTTTTGATTTTGGCGATATATTTTCCACGACAAATCACATTGACAACTAATGAACTTGTCAAAAGACTGTCGCTTTCGTAGTGCTTCATATTTTTTATATAGGAGGTGCCACGCCCCCTAATCCCATTCCGCCCAATTTTTATTGGACTACTCACATTAATATCTGATGGACTCATGCAAAATGTCGAGTCTTTCCCTTTTATAGTACAACAGTTATATGATATTAGATATCTACTTTACATGGGCGGTGTTACGCCCACTGCTCCGATCGCGCCCATTTTTTTGTTCGACTTATTACACAAAGAACCTATGGGCTCACGAAAAGCCACAAAGCTCTCTCTTTTACAGTACTCCAGATATATGACATTGAAAAGTTACTTTGCATGGGGAGTGCCACGCCCATTGGTGTGAACCCATCAATTTTTTGTTCGGCTACTCATACTAAGATCTGATAGGCTAGTGCAAAGTGTCAAAGCTTCTTTTTTTAGCACATCAGTTATATGATATCATATATTTACTTTGTATGGGCGGTGCCACGCCTACTGCTCCGATCACGCCCATTTTTTGTCTAACTAATCAAATGAATAACTTATGGGCTCACACAAAGTCCCAAGACTCTCACTATTACAGTACTCCAGATACTTGGCATTTTATATTTACTTTGTATGGCAGGTGCCACGCCTATTGGTCCGATACTGCCCATTTTGCATCCGACTACTCACATTAATAATAGGTGACATCAAAAAAATTTGAAAAGCTCTCTCTATCATATTACTCGAGACACATAATATCGAACTATTACTTGTATGTGAGGTACCACGCCCACTTATCCGATCCCGCCCATTTCCGGCGTAGCTACTTATATTAACAATAGGTGACCTCAGACAAATTTGCAAAGCTCTCCCTATCATAGTACCCAATATATGTATATGATATTAAAAATTTACTTTGTGTGGGAGGTGCCACGCCCACCAAAAATATTTAAAAAATTATAGCCTATAGCACTTCCCATATCTGCAGTAAGACTCTGTGAAAATTTCAGGAAGATCAGATGGGTAGTTACGAAGATTACCTCCTACAAACAAACAAACAAACAAACAAACAAACACACATTACCTCTTTATTATATTAGTATAGATTTGTGATTTAATATAAAAAAGAATTATAATTGAATTTTAGATTTTTCTTGGGACAACTCTTTATAAATTAATAATCATCTAAACTATTTGGAGAAATCATCTTGATTATTTTTTAATATTAGTGCTTAATTTTAAAATTTCGGGTTATCCCCGAAAATAGTATTAATCTTAATAACTGGTAAAACACTTATACACTTTTCCAGGGTAGTCTTCTATTACTGTTTCTAGAGGTTAATACAATTTATAATTCCAACAAAATGGAATTCATGTCACAAATCAAACCGTGCTCACAACCACTACATGCCATGATGTCTTCAATAAGTTGCTATTATTCTCATTTGCGGAGATGTCTACATTAGTAACGACACACAGTGGTCCCCTTTCATATAAAGCCCGGCATTAAATACTTGTAGTTATCCTAGATCAATGAAATTTGGTGAATTTGTGTTTTTTGATATTAGAAAGCTTTGCTGAAAATATGAACAAAATCCGCCCACAAATACGCCCACTTCCCATACGAAGTGAACTGTAAAGTGGAACATTTTCTATAAAAATAGATCTAGAATCATGAAAATTGCATAAGAAGCTTTAAATTAACTTATTCTTTCTAGATATCAAATATGAAAAAAATCTGCCTACAAACACGCCCACTTTCCATACAAGTTCAACGTAGAAATCAGTTATTTCGGCTAATTTAATAGTTATAGAAATCCAAAAACCAACGAATTTAAAATAAAAAAAATTTTAAAATCAATTTTTTATAATTTTTAATCACATAATAAGTTTTTAACATCTTCATGCATTTCTAAATATTTTTTTTTAGGCTTTGAACGTAATTTATTTATGTAAGGATCCGAAGAAGCTAATAAATGATTCATCACGTCTACATTTGTAGACACCCTATCACATTTTCGAGCATGATGCAAGCGGTATTTTTTGTAATCCTTGTTCCGAGCTTCTTGGGCTTCTTCCGATAACATTCCTATAGGCAGGATCGCTGCTGCTATTATTTTACAGCCATGGACTAGCACTTTGTGTACCGAAATTGGCATATAGTACCAGCTGTACAAAGAAATATATAACTGTGCAGTGTCCATACAATAATCATGGAATTTTTTACTATCGATTGGCTCATTACAATTAATTGTAGCCAATATTATTTTAAAACGATGAATAAGGTTTTCATCAACCCCTACAATGTCAGCAGTTATGCGCGGATTTTCAAAAAATCGTCTAGATGTATTACCATCATTTGTGCTGCCTACACCTTGTTTCACTACGTCAACATTTATTCCCAAAACAGCTTTCAAATTTCTTTGGATATTTCGCTTTTCTTCTTCCATTGCAGTTCTTGAATTTGCGTTTGTTCGCCAAGCTTTGAAATGCTTTCTATATGCAATATGTAAAATGCATTCCATAAATTTAATTCTCGCGTGGAGTGGAGAAATGCCAAATTTAAGTGCGTCTTCTGACTCAGTCTTTGTTTTTAAAATTTCCAAATCGTTCATTTCCGTAGGCTTAGCATTGCAAATGAAGCATACAGCCATGGATGAAGTCTGTGTTAATGTACTTGCAATTTTTCCATCAATCATGGTCAATAAAAGTGTATGGCTAATACTAAAAATTTTGTTATGAACTTCCACTACAGTGTTTACTAAATTTGCAATTTCATCTTCCACTCTCTTGACTTCCTCATTGATGACAATCGCCGTTTCCTTCACGAATTCAAATTTAATTGGACGGCAAAGTCTGGTGGAAGATGGTCTGGAATTTTTCCAACACACCAACGATGAATCATGTTTTTTAATTAAATTTAACGGCACAAGTGAAGTTAAGAACATACCTGTTAAATAATAATTAGTAATTGTAAGTATTACTGAATACATAATTAAAAAAAAATAAATTTATATGTTTTAAATTACTAATTAAGAACCTGATTATATTTTTCAAAAGCGTAATTCTTTTTACTTATTTTAATAGTTATTAATGAGAAATTGAAAATATATAAATTAATTTTTTTAATCACTAGGATAAAAAACATACTTTTATCTGTTGTATTTTCATCTGTGAATTTTTGTTGATATTCACTATGACCAGAAGAACCATCACATCCCCATTTCGAAATTAATTTCAAGTCATTAGGCATATCACGGATTTCACTTAGCGGTTTTGACTTCAAAATTCTTTCTGCCGTATGATCTAACAAATCTTGAAGATCGACTTGACTTAAATTTTCTTTAACTTTAATGTTCTGTGGAAAACATTCTTTTTTTGCAAGTAACACCTGGTGATTAAAACAAGTTTAATAATAATAATAACGCAACTTACTTTGTAAAACAAAACAAGAGAAAACAACACACACAATAAATGTTTTGAACAATACACAAAACATTAGATACTCTACGACGATTTTTAATACAAAACATTAAAACACATTCTATTAAAAGAACCTTTTTATATGACGGAAAAATGTTAATATTAAGCTCCTTCGTTGCATTCCTCACTATTTCGTACTGAAATTTTGACAAATTTGCATCAAGAATAATGCTAAGCGCTTTTTCTGGTGTTAACTTTGTCAACGTGTTATCACCTTTATCAATTTTCTTTGCAGCTGACGTTATCAGCTCCGCAGAGGTATTGGCACACAATTGTTGCACTTTATAACGCTTCGATCTTTCTTGAGAGTCCTCAAAGGTCATAACAGGACGACCACGCTTTACTTTATTGGAACAGCTCGGTTCCTCAATATCCACATAATCTTCACCAAAAGAGTACATACTACAGGACAGCCAATCATCATTTTTCTCCAAAAACCTTGACTTCTTATTTAATACACTTTTCAATTTAGATTTGAATCTAGGCACAAATGTTTTCACTAAAAATCTTTTAAAAGAATCTATTTTATCCCGTGAGATATTGCTGTAATTTGTTGAAATAACATCAACAACAACATCAATATCGCTATCACAATCAAATAAAATGTCAACGATTTCTCGATATGATAATTGTAAACTATTCATATTTTAATATTTATTTTACACTTGATAATATTCAAAACACTTGCACTTGTATATAGAAATAAATTTGCATAATTAATATAAATAGAGAGTCAAGTGCAATAGAGATAACAGAACAGCTGATTAGCTTGCACATGTAATCAACAAAATAAATAAATAAATTTGAATAACTCTTGATAAATTTAAAAACTAAAATATATATATATATATCTATCAAAACAAAACAAAACAAAAAAAAAAATGTACGCATATTGTATTTCTGCATAGAACAAAAACGAAACAAAACAAGAACTAAGCAAGAAACAACAACAACAACTAAGCGAAGAACAAAGCATGTATGCAATCATTGCAATGCTTACTACAAAGTACTACGCATATGCACATTTTTAGCCGCTCATTTTTTTGTTTTTTGTTAATATTTTTAAATGGCCATGCAATGTCTCACTTTTTTTTTTTTCATTGTTTAGGTGAGACTTCAGGCTTTAATTCCATATAGACTTCCAGGGTGCGCTTGCCTGCGCAAGGAAGATGCAGTCCAATGAAGTTGATGAATGTTCTTTTTTTTGGACCAAAAATATATCGATAAAAAAAAATTTTTTTTTTTCAATATTTAAAAATTTTTTTTTCATAAATCTTATCTATGACATCTCTTTTAATAAAAAAAAATACTCAAAGTTACATACGTGTCGTACTTTAACAGTATAAACCCTTTAAATATAACATACATAAATATCATATTCCAAACATTTTCGCATTGCTTGACTTTGAGTGGCTCTGGACAGTAAAGTAAACAAAATATCGGCCTAATATTTTAGAAACACGATATTCAAGGTGTATTTTCTTAAATTATGAAAAATCATCAAGATCGGAGAACATTTAAAAATGGAATTATTGCCGCCGCGGCACCATTGTGCGACAGTGGTTGATTTGTTTCTAACTTAAGTATTATATTTATAAACATCTTTGCATTTACTTTTCTTTTGTTTGGTTTTATTTATTCAGGTATATTCAATATATTCTCTTTGAAGACAATCTTTTGTGTATTATTGTTTTGAATAATTACGTTTTCTTTCAATTTAATGATTCAGAAAAACTAAGTATCATATATACATACATTTACATATAATTTATTTATTTATTTATTGGAACTGCTCCATACACAAGACTAAAAGTCTTATTTTGCAGTATGGAACTGATTGTATTTAAAATTATAAAATCGTTAATAAATTAATAACTAATTACAAATTTTCTTTATATAAAAATGCAAAGAACAATAAGATTAAAATTAAAGAATAAAGTTGAAATATTTGAAATTTAATTTAATCAAATGTATTATATCAAATAATATTTAATGTTTTAAATTGTTATGCCGAAAACAGTTTAAAAATATTTTCTTTAAATTTTCGTGCGTTACTTAAAAGTTGAGAGCTATGGGGTATAGAATTCCAGAGAGATACTGCGAATATGTAGAAATTGATCTAATTCTTTTTCCCCTGCTTATATCTGAAATATAAAGTTTGTCGTACAGCTGATCCGGTTTGTGGGTATACACTATTTTATGTAAAAAAACTAAAACTGTTATATTTAAAAGATTATCTAAAGAAACGCCATATAGCTGCGATGAAAACAAAGATACACTAGAACGTCTATTAAGTCCATACATATATCTGATTATGTTGTTAAATGCAACGTTCAATTTCCTTTTACTAATTGTATCACATTTCCCAAATAGCTCACAACCATACAGTAAAACAGGCATCAGATAAGTTTTGGCAAGTAGGATTCTTATTTTCATAGGTGTACAATGCTGAGTTTGCCACAGAGTTCTAGTTATAGAGAAAGTACGACCACAGGCATAGTTAATATGGTTTGACCACGTAAGAGTGTCATTAAAAAAATACCTAGATTCTTAGCAAATTTAACGATTTCAATTTTCTGATTATTTATAATTATATTAGGTGTAATATTTAGTTTGGAAAGTCGCTTTTGAATTACAATGCATTTTGATTTTTTCGGATTTATCTCTAATCCATTTGCCGTTGCCCATGTATAAATACGATGGAGTTGCTGATTAATAGAGATAATACACTGGTCGATTACGGCATTAGTACAGCTGGTATAAAGCTGCACGTCATCCGCATACATTCTTACATTACAATTTGTTAAAATGCCTGGGAGGTCATTTGAGTACAATGAGAATAATAGTGGCCCAACAATGGACCCCTGAGGTACGCCCCTTGCTACAGGCAGTGTCATTGAATTTTGGATTCTAGTTTCAACATACTGATACCTGCCACGTAAGTATGTTGACAATAACTGAGTAGCGGTCGAAGAAAAATTAAAAAAGTTTTTAAGTTTGTAACAAAGAATGTTATGATCCACGGTATCAAACACATTTGAATGATCTAAAAGTATTCAAAATGTAGTCTTGCCATCATCAAGTTGCTCCCTAATCTCCTCTGTAACATCAACTAAGGCTGTTAGGCAGCTGTGTTTCCTCCTGAACCCAGATTGACGATCTGTTAGCAAGTTATTGTCATCCAAGAAACTAGTCATTTGTTTGTGCATAATACGCTCGAATACTTAAGAGAGAAATGGAAGAATAGCTATTGGTCTATAATCGGAACCAGCTTTGGGTATTGGAATGATTTTAGCTATTTTCCAATTCGATGGGAAGTGGCTTGAAGTTAATATTTTGTTAAAGAAAAAAGTTATAATTGGAACTAGCTGAGGTAAAAGAATCTTGAGAAACTTAGGATTAATCCCGTCCACTCCTATAGAGTTCAATTTTTATAGACAATAAACTAGATAAAACGTCACATTGGTCTACTGCAGCAAAAGAAAAAAATGATTCAGTATCGTTATTCGAGTGACTATTGATATAGTAATCTTTATCTGCTTGAACCATAGGAACACTTAAAAACTTCGTATTAATTGTATTTGCATCAACCGAACATGGTTCTCGATGCGTAGATTTACCGATACCAACTTCGCGTATCGTTTGCCATGTTCTTTTGGAGCCAATGGCAGAAGAAAATTTTTAGGCATAAAAATTGGATTTGGCCTTTTTAATCATTTTATTTGTGTTTCTCTTAGCAGTCAGATAATCATCATGTAATGTTGTTGTTTTAAATCTTTTCCAACGTGCATAGACAAAATCTCTTTGATTGATACAATCTTGAATTTCAGAAGAAAACCAGGGTTTTTGTTTATTACTACTAATCTTCGATTTTATTGGTACAGTTAGATCGAACAGATAATTTATATTTTGCTTCAGAAAAGAGAGTTAGTCATCCACAGAATTTAAACAATACAAAGCATTCCAATCAATATTAAAAAATTCTTCCTCAAGGAGTCTAAAATTAATGTTTTTAAAGTCTCGAAAAGTAATCCTCTCAACTTGTATAACAAGTTGGAAATTATAAGTCATGAAAATAAGATCATGCTTGGAAAAACATGATGGAGACAGTTGATCGTAGAGTAGTATATTAATTTCATTACTCACGAGAAACAAATCCAATAGTAAGTTAATAGTTGCAGTGAAGTGTGTAGGATGTAAGATATTAGGTGATATTAAACCAATCGAGGCACATTCATCAGAGAAACTACAATCTACCAGAAGGTTTGAATTAAAATCTCCTGCTATGATAATATCATCGTACAAAGCTGTTTGCGTTTCCAAAGTTCGAAAAAATCGCCTGGTACAAAGATTCTTATTAGGCCTGTAAAAACTCCTTAAAAGCAATTTCCTACCTTCATTATTTACCTCGATAAATAGATACTCAATTAGATTTAGAGGATCTTATTATCTATGTCCTCAAAATCACAATTTTCCTTAGATGTACATTTGATACTAAAAGAAATCCCCTTTTTTATGTACATAGCAACGCCGCCATATCCATCTTCTCTATCAACTCTACGTAAATTATATCCATTTAAGGAAACAGAAAAGTCTGTAATTTCGGAATCAAACCATGTTTCCGAAACACATATAAAATCAACACCTGAGTTTTCAAAAATCAATCTAAATTCGTCAATCTTTTTCCTTAAGCTTTGAGCATTGATATGACATATTTTAATACATATCCTCTGATTGGCAAGGACTCTAACCATATTCGCAACATTATCCCTGGAATTTATTCTATAAGTATTGTTCATTTTTAAGTTTTAAAAATAATGATCGAGTAACGCACGAAGTAATAAGTTTGAAAAAAAAGTTATAGTTAACAATGTTTGTTGAAATATTGATTTGAAAAAAATTTAAAATTTGTATAAACGTATATATTAATGTATTTAAAATGGTATAAAGTGTTAAAAATAAAACAGAATAGTCAGAAAATAAGATTTTAATAAGAAGTTGTATGAAAACGTTCATTAGCATTAGGTGCGGGTTCTGGTTCTCGAAATAAATCATCCAGATATTCTATATCATCTGCTTACAATGCGTTCTTTGATTCGATATTTTTTTTTGACATTTTTTAGATTGTCTTTGGATTGATCCGCTTAACAGATGATTTTTGTTTATTTCAGCAGTTGGTCTATAAAGCTCTCTAATTTTTTTTGTTAAAATATTGCCGTATTTGGAAAACAGAGAGATTTATTTTTTTTTTATATATTAAAAGGCAGTTTTCCCTATTTGATTTTGTGGTAACACAAAATAACACAATACAATACAAAATCTAACCCAGTGATGCCAACTTTTGATTTTGAATTATATTATGCTAATAAAATATATTTTGATTTATTGATTCCAAATACTACTACCTGGGAATTATTATCGAACTTCAATGTTTTGGGTTTTACCCTGCCTACCATGAACTAAAATTTTGAAGTCATCATGAACTCTGGTTCAAATTAAAGATGCTTAACGCAAAAAACCAAATGTCCCAAAAATTTTAAATAGAACAATTTGTTATCTTATTTCTCTGAAAAACTTCAAACTTCCATCCATAAAAATAGTTAAAAATAATATATTAAAAATAACATTCTTGTCAAATTGCGCTTTATTTATGTAACAATTTTTATATTCGCAATTCTTAAATATCATTTGAGGTTTTCTAATCTTCATGTTCATGTCAATTAATGTTTTCTTATCTTGAAATGCTATTATTGTCTTCTGAATCACTATATGTTTTTTTAATTTCAGTTGATTTTATAAATGTGAAATTGCTGATGTTTTTTGAACTTCAATTTATGTTTAAAGAATAAAAATTTATATTTTAGAAAATCAGTTGATGTCTTCTAAATTTCAAGTTATTTTTCCAACGTTTTAAAATGATTTTCTGAAATTCAATAGATATTTTCTAATTTATAATTGGAAATCTGAATTCCAGTTTTAAGAATTGATATTTTCATAAATTTGAATGGAAAAGTTAAAAGGTGCAATTTTGTATTTATGTGAATAATAATGCTTTAGTAATTATAAACAATTTTTAAAAACTATATGTAATCGCAATCAGATATTTTGTAGGTAAAGCGGAATAATAAATTTATATAACTATGTAGAACTGCTTTGAAAGCAAAAAACGCATTGATGAACTCGGCAACTCTATTTTGTAAACACAGCAAAAAGTTAATATGCCAAAATTATGGTCATATTTGTAAAAGAATAATGGAAAAATGTATGAGATAAAAGACAAGCCCAGTGTATACTCCTAATATTGTTGTGTTTGATATCTAATTGAAAATGTTGACATTCATGTTAAAATAGAAATAACAATTGCAAAGCTAATAAGAACAAAAGTTGTAGCGCCATCTACTGTGGCGTAGCAACACTGAGCAAAATGAAGTGACACTCTATTTTTTAATACAAAAGAAATGTATTTTTCCCTAAAACCAAATATTGCGGATGTTATATAAATAAAATAATATACCGATTTATTTCTAACATGCGGTTATTATGGATATACATATATATAATATATGTATATTATTTTATTATTTAATATATGTATGTATGTATATGTAAATATTACACACAAAAAATACAACATCAAAGGTGTTTGTTGTTTTTCTTTAAATAAATTAATACATATTTTTTTTTTTTTTTTTTTTTTGTAAATTTACATTGTTTTCTTTTTTTACTAACTATGTAGTTGGCATTATTTGCTTTAGATGCTTATATTAACTCGTAGTGTCTGCTTGTTCGAAAAATTTAGGATCGGTTTTTAACCCCTTTCCCTTAACCCAATCGACCTGAAACTTTGCAGGCAGGCTCGTGGCGATGACAATAATTATTTAACAAATTTTTTTAGTGATGCCAAAACAATAGAAACTTTGAAATTTTTCTACCAGATTTGATAAAAAAATTTACAAAGGGTTAGTTTTTATTATATTATCACCACAACGACCAGAAAAACAACAAGTCCATCTATGACATCAATACAACATTTGGAATAACAACACGAACAATACAGAAACATATATATTTCAATTATTTTTTTACTTCTTCGATGATTTCTCGGTATCTATTAAACCGATTTTCATGATTTTTCAAACAGAAACCTTCTCATGGTGTTAGTCAATCATTCTAACAAAAAACGAGCGCCCCAGTTTCCTATTGAAGGCGAGATCGTGGCAAGAATAGCATAGACAAATCATATTTTTTCAAGACTTTTTTACTTCTTCATTCAATTCTCGGGACCTAGTCAACCGATTTGGACGATTTTAAACAGTAAACTTCCCAGGATACTAAGAATCATTTTTTATGCCAACAAATAGCCTAGCTGCCCGATTGAAGCCCTCATCGGGATTTCCACAGACGGACAGACGGACATCGCTATATCAACTCCTCTTATTATAAGGATCACAAATATATATATATTTTTTATTGGGTCTAAATTTTTTTTCTAATTATTAAAAATGGTATAAAAAAGAGTATTTTCACAACAACAATTTGGAAAATTGCAAAATAATATCTCACCATTATTTAAATTTTATAGTTTTAAGGACGGGATAAGGTTTTAAATGCGAAATATGCGAATATAGCATAACATTTGGCGTATCTTCGAAAAAATGTTCAACTAAAAGTTTTAATAATTGTTAATGTTAATGTTATGTTCATAAGACCGTGACAGCGTTAAAAAATGGAAAATGATTACCTACCTATTGGATTTTATGTTCTGATGTCTAGTGGATTTTATGTTCTGATGTTCATGGCCTTGAAAAACAATCTCTGCGAGAAAATCATTTCAGAGTGTTTTACATACACGATATACAGTATGAAACGCTGTATCTTCGTTAGTTTGGCTCCGATTTATATGAAATTTTGAGGCAACACTCTTTACGTATTGTGCATTCAGAAAAAAGTTTTAAAATCTTACCCCGCCCTTAATGAGTCAATATTTCTGAGTACTTGTTAATTTGAGTGAAGGCAACATATAGATCACAACAGAAATCCTAACGTGTCAGTGCATCATATGCCTTGTATGGACTGCAATTATGAAGAGAATTTAATAATCAGTTGATTGTGAATGGCGATCAGGATTCGGATGAAAGAGAATGCGTATTTGGGACGTTTATTTCTGCAAATGATTGTACTGATATTTCAAAGTAGTTCAATAATAATTACTAGCTGATTCCAGCACTTCAAAAACGAGTGCAATTTCTAGGCAACTTTATTTTTCAACTTATCGAATTCACAAACCAACACTTTTTTGGTTTATTATTATTGTGAATGAAGATGAAAAACTCACTAACAAACACATGAACAAATTTAATAAACACACACATAGCATTGTATAATTTTATGTATGTGTTAGTAGCAACTTTAAATGTAATTTACACAAAATTAAGGGAAAATGTTAAAAATCTTTAAGTCTGGTGAACAGCTAAAAAGAAATACCTTTCAAATAATATACGCTCGGTCAAAATAGGCATAAAACGGTAGAACAAAACATCGGTAACAAAAAATCGCCTTGCCTATTAATATTATAGATTACATACTAACTTGGAAAAATAAGTTTTGGAATATTTAAATGTCTAGAATAGGTAAGCCAAGAAATTTTCGGAAATGTTCAAGTCATGTACTCAATTTCATTATTATTACTATTGTTTCTCTTTTTTTAGTTTTTTTAAATAACGTTGAGAGTGATTTTTTTTTACCGTGAACTACTATTAATTTTAAGTTTAGAACTAAAATGAACATAAACCCAACCCAACCCAATCCAACATAACCTAATCTTACCTTGCCTAACCTTACCAAAACATAATTTGGTCCTTGCGTAAACATAAACCTAGACATAAAATATGTAAACCTTAGCCTAAGCCTAAACCTAAACCTAACCTAAAATAAAACTTGCACCTGTGCGTAACCCCAATTAATTTCACATAACGTAATCGTACCTAACCTACCTAACTTAACCTAACATAAACCTAAACCTAAACCTAACCTACTCATATATTTCAGCGTCGTTAACTTCAGCTCTGTTTACAGCTGAGACTTTAATTAACGTGAAATCGACGTAACTTCATTGTAAATAGTTACCGAAATAGTGCAGTACAATAATTCCGGAACGTAATTTCTCGTTTGTATCTGATTCAACAAATAATGGGTTAGCGTTATTTTTTCCCTAACCCATAGTTATAGTAATGACATAAAACATTTTAAAGTAGAAAATTTATTAATTTTTGGTATTTAGAAAGATTACATTTATTTGAATTTTGTATTTGTATTTGTATTTGTATTTGTATTTATTTATTAAATTTTTTTTCCATTAAAAGACACAGTATTTTAAAAAAACTGTAATGGATTCAGATAAGTTATTCATTATATTTAACATCAGTAGCTCTTAATCTAATTTCAAATATTATAAATTACAGTTGAAAAATATTAAAAAATCAAATAAAATCAATTAAGGTATTGATATAGTAATTTTCTAAACCCTATTGCGTTGCATGTATTTTGCATAACATTAGGAATTTGGTTCCAGAGAATAAAAAATTGACATTCAGAGGCATGGTCCCGTTATTTAAATTGAATTATTCGATTTCCTCTGGAAGATCTTGCGAACTTTAATCGTTCAAAAAGATATTTTGGAGCCTTTGTTATAATAATTTTATGTAGGAATATAATGTTTTTATACCCTATACCACTATGTGGTTTGGGTATAATGACTTTGTGCTGCTGTTTGTAACAACCAAAAATATTTGACCTAGACCCATCTTTAATTATACCGATCGAATCAGAATCACTTTCTGAGTTGATTTAACAATGTCCGTCCGTCCGTCCGTCCGTCCGTCCGTCTGTGTGTTCATGTAAAGCTTGTAATCAAACTGCAGGTCGCAAATATGAATATATTTTGATGAAATTTGGTATGTAAGCTTTTATCGGCCATGGGATGAACGCTATTGAAATTAGTGAGAATCGGTCCATGTTCAGACCTAGCCCCCATACAAATTACCCATATGAAATCGACATAAATTGCCATAAGATCCAAATTGTCATATAGATCTTACTCAAATTGGGTTTGTATGCGTTCATTACATCCACTAATGAGTAGTCCAAAAATGATCCCTTTGACCCCATATAGAGCTGCTTCCCGATCTTCACTTAAATCTATTAAAAAACAAAAATATTGCACTGATTCTTCTCAAATTTTGTTTGTACATATTTTTGCAAAATACAAGAGACTTTACCAAACATGATCAGGATCGGTCCATTTTTGGACCTAGTCCCTTTATAGATATAGCATCCGATATGAACTTTTTCATATCTGCAGCCAAAAAAATTAATAAAAATCCCACTCAAATTTGGTTTATGCTTATTTTCTATATCGAAGTAGTTGGACCGAAAGATAGGGTCTCTAAACCATGGTATAGGGTATCATATAGTCGGTCTAGACCGACTATAATTTTCTTACTTGTTGAATTTGACATAGTTGTCAAAAGACATGTGTAAGACATGACACGAGTATTGTGATACATGATCAAATTTTCTTAATCCAAAGATATAGCGAATAATGTTATTAAAAGTTACAGTTAGTTTCCTGTTATCCCTTGATTTGCAACCTGTGAAAACCTCAGATGCATATAGTAATGTTGGTAAAAGATATGTTTTAGCAAGTAGAAATCCTATTTTCAGTTGAGTGAAGTACTGTGTTAACCATAAGCTTCTTAACATACTATAAATTCTGCCACAAGATTGATTAATATGATCTGACCAAGTCAGAGTTCCATTAAACACAACACCGAGATTTTTACAGAGTCCACGATGTCAATTTTAGAGCCTTCATTTATCTCATTCTCCAAATGCGTCACTTTCTTCTTTATTATAAGACACTTAGATTTATTTGGATTATGTCGTACGCCATTTGCCGTTGCCCAATTTAGAATTCGTTTGAGATCATAACTTAGTTCTTGAGTTTTGGAAATAATTGAATCTTTGGTACTACTTAATTATAGCTAAATGTCATCAGCGTACATCTGAATCTTAGAGAATTTAATTTGTTTTGGAAGATCATTGGCATATATTGAATAAATTAGTAGTCCAATGATCGAGCCCTGTGGTATCCCTCTTATAACTTGCAGTGAGTTTGAGATGAAGCTACCATTAGCAACAGATTGGGATCTGTTTATGAGATATGATGACATGAGTCTAACTGCTAATGTAGAAAAGTTAAAAAACTTCTTCAGTTTGAGGCATAAAATTGAGTGTTGTACCATGTAAAATGCCTTTGAGTGGTCCAATAAAACCAAAAAAGATATTTTACCATCATCCATGTTGCTTCTTATCTCCTCAACTACATCAGATAAAGCCGTTATACAGCTATGTTGGGATCTGAAACCGGATTGACGCTCTGTAAGTAAGTTGATGTCGTTTAAATACCTAAAGATCTGTCTGTGCAAAAAGGTGCTCGAAAACTTTTGAGAGATATGGAAGAATTGCAATCGGGCGGTATTCGTTACCCGTTTTTGGTATTGGTATAATTTTGGCATGTTTCCACTCCATTGGAAAGATGCTAGTAGTGATTATGGAGTTAACTAAGTACATTATGAAACGGACAATCCATGGTAAAAATCATTTTTATAAATCTGGGCCCACTGCATTCGATTTAATAGCATTGAACCTTTCAACTACCTCTGTTAGTGTTACACATTGAAAGTTAAATTGTGGAATGTTTGGATTGTTAGATGGACAATCATCATAGAATTCATGATTTACGGCTGGTAGAGGAATATTTACAAAAGCTTGATTTAGCGCATTAATGTCAACATTCATTGACTGATTCCAATTTCTCGTATTTGTTTCCAAGTTTTTTTACCTCCATTATTAAATTAGTTAAAATCATAAGAAGACTTATCATGCCTTATTTTGGAAACAACCGCTTTCCTAGCCATCTTATATTCGTCGTGATATTCTGATGTTCTGTAACGTTTCCACTTCTGATACAGATTATCACGGTGTTCTATTAGCATCTTGGTTTCCATTGTAAACCAAGGTCTATCTCCATTTTTAACAGTTTTCGTTTTGATGAGGATATGTTTGTTGTAAATTCCTAAAATTTTACCATTATGAAATGACAGTTGATCCCATGGAGTAGAGCAAAGATCATATCCCAAAGCCAAGATATCAATATTATTAAAATCACGATAAGTAAATGTTTGGGGCCGGGTTTCTGTTGTAAAATCGTATGATCAAAAGAATAGATCGTGCTTCGAGAATGCTGGTGCTGCTAATTGATCATAATTAAGAACTTTACTTTCATTGCTGGTAAAGAAAAGATCAAGCATAGTGCTATTTGTCGACGTGAAGTGTGTAGGTCTCGTTGTGTTGACAGCTTACAAGTTAAACATTGACATTATAGTGGTAAGATTTGAGTGTTCGCAAAGATTGTTATTGTAATCACCTGATATAATGACTTCGGAGTATGACATTAATGAAAGCTCCAGCTTCGTGATAAGACTATCAAACTTTATCCGTTTATGTGGACTGTATACACATCCAAGAAGAAGCTTATCATCACGACAATTTACGTCTATAAAAACATATTCCACGTCATTAGCTACGTTATACTGAATTTACTGAATATTTCACAAAAATCCAATTTTTCTCGAAATCCACAAAAAATAAATCCTTGTAAAATATCATAGCAGAGGGATTTACCTAAA
Source organism: Cordilura impudica (assembly GCA_963682025.1). NCBI lineage: Eukaryota > Metazoa > Arthropoda > Insecta > Diptera > Scathophagidae > Cordilura > Cordilura impudica. The sequence continues at coordinate 156,821,778 of OY821521.1, read as the reverse complement.
AATTCACACAGTTAATCTCTAACATGCATTTATCAAAACCTTAAAGTGCCAGATCCGGTTTTTTAAATTTTGTATCAGAAAGTTTTTAAAGCTTAAAAAAGATGTTCTCAGAATTTTATCGAAAAATTACTTATTTCCGGTCTCATTGCGCAATAGGTTAACAACGTAGTAATAAAACAATACTTCATATCTTAGTGCTTATAAGTATAGAGACCGAAAGAAAAACATGGCTTTAACCAATTTATCAAAGTTGAAAAAAATGCCATCAAATTTCATATCCTAGTGTTTTTTGGCATAAAAGTATTCTGGCGCATTTGCTATTTTTTGCCGAGTTTTTATTCGATTTTGAAGTACACTTTTTGAAAGAATTAAATTGTAGAACGAAATTTTTTTAGAATCTGAAAAAAACTCAATTGATTTCCGGCGCGACTTTTCTTTATACGATTGTCACCAATCACGATTGTCACATTTGAAAAATGTTCATATAACGTAGGACCATGCTATTGGACATATACCCAATTTCTTTTTTAAAACCTTCGTATATACCAACAACCAATGCTATAGAAGAACCTTCCAAGTGAAGTGACAGTAAATTATAATGTGTATTCTAAAAGTTGAAAAAATGCCGCAAAAAATGTCGAAAACGTTTTTTTAAATATAAATTGTAGTTTTCAAGATATTGGCCATATTCTTTGTCCAGTAATTACATGTGAATGCCTTTTAGATACTCTATTAATTCAGTTACGTAATATACTATTTTTGTGGAATTTTTTCATTTAAAAAGAAAAACCGAAACAAAACTTCCCATTCTCTCCTGCTAACTTTAATTCCATTTTAGGAAGTCATTTTCTTAATTTGAGCACGATCTATTGAATAATTTTATACTCTACAGAAAACCAACCATTAAATTTTTGTTTATTTCGCATAAAAATAGTTTTCTTTTAGTTTTACTTTTAATGAAATTTATATGATGACTATTATACTCGTACTTATACGTAACGGCAACAAAATTTTCACCCCCCAATAAAGACAGTCTTAAACAAATAACATAAATTAGACCGCAATTAGTTAATAATTTGTAACCACTACTTAAATGAACTTAAAATACACTTAAAATAACACACACACAAAGTGGCATGGGTACGAAAAGTTTTCTTCATTATCATTATTAACATTAAGATGATGATGATGATGATGATGTCATGAATATTCACACATACGTACATATGCAAACACAAAATGTATCCAAACGAATTGGTTGAGTCTGCAATTTTTATATAATAATTAGCTTTTGAAATTTATTATAATTAGTCTGCTTGTTTCTGTTTTTTGTTTTCTTATATGGCCACCTCAGTTGCCCAATTCGCTTTTTGGGCAGGAGGAAAGTTTCATAAGTATATGGTCTCATAACTTTTTAATAATTATTATGTACATTTTTAATGTGCATGGCGATCAAGGTTGCCAACTTTAGAGTTGGATAAAATAATCAGATTACGGAATTAAAATATATATGTATCAGGGATGAAAAATTAGGCTGGAATTTTGTACAGAGAAGTTTATAAAATTTTACTTTTTGGCCCTTTTTTGTACCAAAATGTTTTTTACTTTTATGATTTTTTTTAAATATTTATTTAAAATATTTTCGTGAGTAAATTTGGTCCAGTACAGCACTTTGTGGCCCTTTGTTCCATTTAGGAACCACAGGACATAATATGTATATGGGGCGTTTAATGTCAAGTAATCCAACTTTTGAAACCGATGTCTTCCTATCATGATGAAATTTGCACCAAGGTTAGTCCTATTGAATAGTAGTTTATACACTATTCTTCAACAAGATCGGTCCAAAATTCTCTGAGTTAGAGGGGAATCAAAATTTGACATTTTGCGAAACAGTTGTTTTTTCTCATCCATGTAACTTTTTACCAATTGTTCTTAGCAATATTTGTTCCAAATAGTTTAGATAGCTATTTCTTTAGTCTTTCGGAAAACAAATGTAAAAAACATAAAAAAAAATAAAAATTTTTTTTGACTTTTTTGCAAAAGGCTCCATATATATACAGCACCATGAAAATATAAACAACATGTACTCCGACAGAGGGTCCTGATTCCAAATTTTAGTACTATTATTGTAGTTTTTGGCGTGCAGATATGAAAATGTTCATATCTCTATTATTTTTTTATATGGACAAAGTCACAAAATAAACCGACCATGAACATATTTAGAAAATTCACTTATTTTGCGTTTAAAAAAATTGTTCACTAAATTTTTCGCAATAACTAAAAAAATCACTCAATTTGGAATTTTTTTTCATTTCCTTTTAATCATTTCCAAATGGCAAGCGAATTGGAAACACGCAAAAATATAGTGAAATTCTTTGAAGCCCACCCTCTGTGGACATTTAAAAAAATTGCTGGAGAGCTAAAAATTAGCCCTAAAACCGTGTCTAGAGTCTTACGGAAGTTTAGCGAAGACTTGAACGTCACTCGGAAAACAGGTTCTGGAAGGAAGAAAGGCATCTGTATCCAAAAGAAGGTAAAGAAAATCGTCACCATACTGAAGAAAATCCTAATATTTCGGGCAGAAAACTGGCTCAAAAAGTGGAATGCTCTGAGTTTTTTGTACGCAAGGCCAAAAGATCACGGTAGGAAAACAGGGTGTCAAAAAAATAAAAAAAGTTCTTCGAAAAATTCAATTGCTGCATCATGGACAACAAGACGTACCTTCGGCTGACTTTTCGCAGCTTAAAAAACAGGAGTTTTAAATGCAGCCTCGCGAGTGAATGTAGACGAAAAACTCTAGTCTAAAGAAATTCAAAATTTCCTCGCAACTCCCTGGTATGGCAAGCTATTTGCAGTTGTGGCGAAAGGAGCAAGCCTTTCGTAACTACGGGAACAACTAACTCGGAAATTAACATCCAAGAATGCTTGGAGAGAAGACTAAAACCTTTCTTAGGACAGCACTAGGTTTTCACATTCTTCTGAACTAACCTAACTTCTTGTAAGTACAGTAAATTGGCCTGGGAGTGGTACTCCAAACATAACATTCTTTTGGTGTCTCGAGAAGCAAATCCTGCAAACTGTCCAGAGCGCCGACCAATTGGAAGATACTGTGCCTTTGACAAAAAAAAAAAAAAAAAATCAAGGCAAGGAACAAAGTGACCCAGAATGTCAAAGATTTCATGGGAAAATGGGCATCAGCAGCTCGAAGGATGTTAGATAACACAATAAAATCGCTGATGGAAGGGGTGCAAGAAAAGTTTAAAAATTTTGTATAATAAATATTATGGAAAACATCCAAATACAAGTAATAATCTTAATAAAAGTACGAGTTTAAAATGGGTTTCATTTTTTAAATTAAAATATCAGTTCAGCAGATTTTTCGAATTTGGTGATGGACAATTTTTTCAAACGCAGTCCTCATAAGCCAAATTTAAAAAAAAATTGATTTTTGATAGATCGTGAATCAGCTTTATATAGCGACCAAACAAACAATGGTTTTACAGGCTGATTAGTGGGTATAATACACACATACATTTACGATATTTTATCGATATATTGTAAGAACCCTCCGGTTGATCTATCCCGGAGTCCTAAAACTAAATTTTTTTGTAATACTGGAGCACTTAACTTCACTTCTTTATATTTATTTATTTATCTTACTCTAGTTACAATGATGGACCTGGTATCGCGTGTGTGAGTGTGTGCTGGTATCGCGGGTGCTCTTTCTCTAGCATAGCAACGCTGTACTCCTGATATGATTAGGTTGGATATAATACAACAATTTGATGGATATAATCCATACCAAAAGTTGGTTAAATTCCACACAAACTCGATGAAAAAATCAGAAACAATTTTACAATCAGCTACTGGAATTTCCTTTAAGTGCGATGTGAAGAATTTGTATTGATTCTGCTAAGGAGAAATTGGGAATATAAATTACCATGCATTGAATTGAACAGAGAGGTTACAATTAACATTTTTTTTCGACTTTAAGAGTAGGAAGCTTAATAAGAGCAAGATGGTTTCTGTAAGAGAGAAATTATATATATGGGTCCCAGCTAAGTCCGCGCAGACAAAATATTAGGAATCGTTTTTGAACGGATTCAATTGAGTTAGAATGTACAGTCAAGGATCATATATGATGGGATCATATATATAAGTGCAGCAGTGTAAAAAGTATCCAAAACTACAGATCCATATTCCAGAATAGGCTTTACTAGTGTAGTGAAACTTGTTTGTTGTGTATGGATCAGAAAAATCTTTCACCCAAAACTTGATAATATATGTAAGTGCAGCAGTGTAAAAAGTATCCAAAACTACAGATCCATATTCCAGAATAGGCTTTACTAGCGTAGTGAAAACTTGTTTTGCTGTGTATGGATCAGAAAAATCTTTCACCCAAAACTTGATAATCCAAGTATACCAGATGCCTTGTTAATTGTTATTGAGATGTGTTTAGGGCAATATAGACGCTTATAAAAAAAAAAAACATAGATATTTAAATGTTTGGATCATTTACAATTACCCATTATAATTATCAAGCCGTTACAGGGAATATATCTTTTAAGCACGATATATTTACATTTTTTTAAATTATTTTACGTTATTTATATCTAACTGTAAACGATATTGTTCGTCTATTCATTGTTAAATGAATATAACATTTTAGCATCATCCGCATACATCAGAGATTTAGAGAATTCAATAGCTGAAGGAAGATCATTAATAAATAGTATAAATAAGAGCGGACCCAAATGACTTCCTTGGGGCACACCAGATTTTAACACATTTTTTTCGGCCTACAAAATAATCCACTTTATAAGCGTAATATTGAAACCCATAAGATTTAGCTTAAACAGTAGAATATCATGGTTTACCCTGTCAAACGCTTTACTGAAATTAGAATATATATATTATCAGTTTGTTGTCTGTTTACAAAAGCTTCATTAACAATCGATATAAGTTCGAGTAAATTAGTAACAGTTGAGCAGGATTTATGGAAATCATGTTGTTCAGGAGCAATAATTAAAGATGCGTGGTATGACAATGTATCAGTTATAAGTTTTTCAAATAGCTTTGAAATGGATCTTAACTTAGCAATCCCTCTGTAATTTTAGATATCGGATTTATTACCAGATTTTAGTAATGGAATAATAAATGATTTTTTTTTCAAATACTCAGGAAAATATGACTTATTATTATGACTTATTATAAAGAAACGTTTAAGAAATATATAGGAGTTTCGCACATCGTTATTCGCCCTACTCTGCTGAATTGGTCCCAATCCCCTTGCATTGGATATATGAATGATAATTGTTTACCATACCAATGCTGCTGATTCTCTTTGCGTTTCTCCATTCGTGGTTTCTAGAGTTTAAGATATTGAGATAAGAGATCTTACCATCTGGCCTGATCCCGGAATTAGATCCGCTGCGTCTACCGGTTATAGAAATAAGAGAACTGCTGTCTCACTCTGCGCTCCTTTTATACCACGATCTCCTACAATCTTGTCGTTATATCGCTACCACAAACACTCAACAGTTGTAGGATATGCGGCGGCCATAAGCTCTCACACTAGCTGTGGTTGAATTTACATCAAACATGTTTGATGCTTATTGGTGATCATTGTATGTTTTGTCCTCTCTTTCTCTCTCTCTCTCTCTCTATACCTCTCTTTGTACATTGTGTGGCCAATTTGTGTAACATAAAATATTTCTCACGATATATAACATAATTAAAATTTTAGGATCATTATATTAGTTCTGATAGGGTTGATTTGTATGGGGGCCAGCTCTGGACATGCACCGCTTTTTACTTATTCCAATTGAGTTTGACCTACTAAATTTCATTAACATATATTCATATTTCTGACCTGTAGATTGATTCCAAGGTTTACATGGACGCAAAGACGGGCGGACGCACATCGCTAAATCAACTCAGAGAGTTAGCAAAAATCGTTCGGTAGTGTAGCTCAATTATTTTTGATAGTTATAAATATCAGCACAAGCTAATTATATCCTCATCTCATAGCGGTATGGTGTATAAAAGTAAAGTGTGCCAGAGTTTGTGCCGAAACGAGCATTGGTGGATGTTTGCTCAATATATCGGGCCAAAAAAGTGTCAAAAAGTTTTGGACGCTTATACGATGGTGAAACATGCCACACTGCAAGTAAAACAATCCAGTTGCTGCAAAATAAAATTCCCTGGATATGTGGTGTTAAAAAAAGCGACATCTCCATATCTGTATCTTCGTACTTCTTTTTAGGGGGTCGTTTGAAAAGGAGAGTCTACAACAACAAGTCTCAGACCATTGCCAAAATATATCGCTATATCGCTATATCGCTTGAGATGCTCTAGAAAGATATGTTAAATGCAGAAAAGGGCCAACTTTGCCGTGGCCGATAGAGGCGGCCATTTTATTGTGGTTTTATTCAAAAAGTAGTATAAATTAATTGAAAAAGTCCAAACTGGAAACCAGTTTTTAAGTTATTAAATATTCACATACCGATATTAAAGTTGGAGCACCCTCTATAATTAATAATCATATAAATATTTTTCCTTCAAAAAGAGACTCTTGAGAACAAATTTATATTTTTGTTAATTTATAATTATTTATTTTTATTATTATTATTATTATTATTATTATTATTATTATTATTATTATTATTATTAATTATTAATTATTATTATTATTATTATTATTATTATTATTATTATTATTATTATTATTATTATTATTATTATTATTATTCTTATTATTATTATTATTATTATTATTATTATTATTATTCTTATTATTATTATTATTATTATTATTATTATTATCATTATTATTATTATTATTTTTATTATTATTATTATTATTATTATTATTATTATTATTATTATTATTATTATTATTATTATTAATATTATTATTATTATTATTATTATTATTATTATTATTATTATTATTATTATTATTATTATTATTATTATTATTATTATTATTATTATTATTATTATTATTATTATTATTATTATTATTATTATTAATATTATTATTATTATTATTATTATTATTATTATTATTATTATTATTATTATTATTATTATTATTATTATTATTATTATTATTATTATTATTATCATTATTATTATTACTATTTTTATTATTATTATTATTATTATTATTATTATTAATTATTATTATTATTATTATTTTAACTGTAACTTACAGAAAAACATCGGTTTCAAGATTTTTTTAGAAATCACCATTAATTTGGGATTTCTGAATGTCCCAAAAATATTGATAAAAAAAATTGAGGTGTACACAAAATTGCTGCATTCAGCTGAAAAATTGCTAATTGGTAACCTTGAAGATAAATTATAAAGAGTTTTGATATTGTTGTTGCGTTTTTTAGCATTCTCGTACACACAAAGCACTCCTCAAGCGTTAATGGAGGAGCTCATGTGTGCGTAAGATGTTCAATAGAATTTAATTGCTTTAAACATTTGTAACATAACCACGATTGTAAGTATTTATAGAAACATGAATTCTCAGTGTGTGTGTGTGTGTGTGTGTGTGTTTATGTGTAAGTGTAAGTGTGTGTTTGTGTGTGAGTATGTGTGCGTGTGTGTTTGCCAGCTTATCGTAAATGCTTTAGTATAAATGTATGAGTACGTGTATTTAGTTGTTAAATATATACTATAGTTTTCATGTTGTTTTATTTAAGTTTTCCTTCCGAATTTGCACTATTTTTTCGTGCTTAAAGTTTATTTTATACTTCTAGCATGAACTGTTTATCATTTGTATTTTTGTTGGTTTTCTTTAGTGCAACATTTTAAAAATCACGTCACGTTATTGTAGCTAACACAAATAAAGACAATATAAATCTACTGCATTGCGCTAAGAGTTCAATTCAAATATTTTTCTTTGGTTCTTGCAAGTAATCACAAAAATTAGGACAACTTTTGTATTTTGGATAGGAGACAAGGAAAAAGATTTTCTGAGGATATCTTTATGAAAATATAAAACCTATAATGAGTTCTTTTCTGTTTGTAGTGCAATTTCTATCATATGTTTGTCTTACAAAATATATAAAGCCAATTTCCCAATTCAATTTTGTCGTAATGGAGTGAAACAGGCTGACGTTGAGTTTCAAAAAGGTAAAGATATAGTCCCTCTAATAAGAAACTTCTGACAAATTGTCAGAAATTTTCATCGGTTGTTCTGATTTATACTGTTGATTTTGAAAATAAAAGTTTCGTCCATGAATAATAAAATTGTATTTAATAAGCCAGCACCGAAAGAAATACAAGCCGACTTGAATGAAAATTATGGCAAATCTTTACTAGCATTTAAATCTTTATAATTAAGTGAATAAATTTAAAAATGGTCGTTAATGTGTCAGTTAAAAAAAATATGTGTTCGAATTTTGAGGAGGACGGATCGGAATATTGTAATACTGGATCAACAACATTTGCGTTAAAAATTTGAGCCAAATCATACAAAGCTTTCGGGAAGCGATTAAAATAAAATTGATATTAATACTTGCATTTTAATTAAAGTGATTAATAAATCGCAGCTTTCAGTAAATTTTTTCCCCACTAAAATAACAAAAACTAAAGTCGGTTGAACCACAGCCAATTTATCACAAATTCTACGTAATGCGCCGCAGACCAATTGATTAAGAATTGCAAGCTCCCATTTTGAAAAGCATTGAATTAATATATTACAACAACATTATGTATTCCGGCGATATTATGTTATTCTGCTCTTAGTTAGTTTTCAGTTCTAAGTGAATACCAAATAGGTCTGTCTATTCTTCACTTTATTTCAAAATCTCCAATTTGACTTAAAAATATGTGTTCAATAAATTTAATGTTTTTTTTTTATCTATATATATATATAAAAGATTTGTGAATATTTAAAGAAAATACATTATATTGTGAATTTTTAAATAAAATTCACTAAATTTCATTATAAATATTTGATGAACACACAGAAGAAATATAAATGGGATTGTTAATAAATAATTTTATAAGAGCCTAAAGGTATGCTAATCAATTTTGGGCATTTCAAAATTCAACACATGGCATCTAAAATGTAACCATATTTGAAACCATCAATAGTAAATGCACATACGATGAATTGTGAATTGATTAGCTTACTTTTAGGCTATTATAATATTATTTATTATAAATATTTTATTTTATTTAATTTAATATATTTTTAACACATATTATACATAAGTTTTAGCATTCTACCCTTCCCCTCCATATGAACCGTAACTATGTAAAATTTCACATTCCACTGTGCGTGCATTTTGATTAAAAACTGGTTGAAAAATTTACCTTCACGCATTGATACACAAGGGATTAGAAATGGTGAATAGTTTAAGTATATATTTCATCATTTGGTAAAGATGTAGATTTTCTTCATATATATAAAATGTTGGATAAAGTATATTTTTTTTCTGTTTTCATATTTCAGAAATCTTTTGATCATTATATGACACCCCATGATGCATGACTTTGATTCTGTAAATTAAGGGGAAATTAAAATACTCTAAACTGGACCTCACCACGTCAATGATCAAATTTTAGGGGATTTTGAGTTTAGAAAAAAAAATAGATATTTGTGAAAGCAATTTAATAAAACTTGTTACTAATACACCCATATTTTAAAAAACAATATTCTCCAGGTCTGTCAATATGACCCTGTTATGAAAATCAATATATAATTTCTTGCTCGTCTTTACCGATATTCTTTTTTAAATATTTTTGAACAATTTCGTTTTTCTTATTTCAGTATAAATGAAAAATTATTTATTTGTTTACAAAATTATTAGTTTTTTTGACCACTCAAAGTTCCGCTACACCCCACTGTGCCATTTAAAATGTACAGGGTTACCTCGAAGAGCATTGCAAATATTTAAAATTACGCCGTAAATTACGCCAACTTTGAACTCGATAGCTTAGTAGTTTGTTTTTAAAAAGGGGATTCTCAGTTTACCTCTCCTTTTTCAGACTTGTTGAACTTTTTACATGTAGTTTATTTTAGTAAAGCAAAGTGAACAGATGAAATCAAGTGCATTTTTTTACAATAAAACAAGTCCATAAAAACATAAATTTATACGAAAAAAAATATAAATAACCGATATAAAAATGAATCGGCGCACAGTGGCGCCCGTAGAGCAAACGAGGTTGCAAAAATCAAAATTTTCGTGTGCGCCGACGAAGTTTTGAATAAACCCATGTTATAGGAAACTTTTCAACGATTTCAAATATGCTACTCTTAATAATATCACATTTTTAGTTTAGAAGATATAACCGTTCAAAATTGACCGACTTTCGGTTTTAAAAAAAACACAAAATTTTTAGTCAATTTGTTGCGATTTCAGATGTAATATCACGAAAGATAGGTAACGAATCGCCTTCTTTTTTATTTGTGTTGATTGACGCATTTATTAAATGTATAATGGTAAAAAAAAAATGAACTGTTTGCTTTGTGTTTCTCCTGGTAAATCACTATTTAAAAACTATCCGTGTTTCACTATTTTTCAACTTTGACGGAAAATAAAAAAAATCTATATTTTTCTATATTTGCCATATTTGCAAAACATGTTCCTTGGTTATTTCTTTACATAATTCAAAAGGACTTATCTGTCCGTACGTGCCCGTTTGGCTTCTAGAGGTAAAAAAGGTTAAAAAGACATGGTTGCAGAAATTGTATGGCGTGCATCCCTTACATGTTTTGACTGACAGTAGTTTGATCTAATAGTTTGAAAATTGCATTTTAAGTCGATTGTCTACCTGTGAGCCTCTGCCAAAAGTCTACTCCCAATATTCTGTTACAGGCACAGGATGCACAAAAAACTACTCATTGAAATTCGCAGGTACGCACCACACTTCAAAATAACTTTGGAGTACAAATGGTCAAGAACAATATTGACTTATAGTCCCTCCAGGTAGGCACAAATCTTATTTAGACACGAGTATAATATCAAAATTGCATAATTCAGCCTAAATCCATATGTATGCAGGGAACAGGTAAATTTTTAGGCATGGTAGCATAAGCCTATATATTGCAAAATAAGCATAATGCCTGGATTAGTCTACTACTGAAAGTTGGCGCAACAAGTACTGAAACCATGGCGTTAAACAATTTAAAATTATTTGAACTGTTTAGAAGGTTAACCACACCAAACTTTTTCACGGAAGCTGCTTTAGAAGAACTTGATAGCTTATACGGAAATATTGAGAGAAGCGAAATTATAAAAAATAATTTTTATCTGATATATGCAAATATTAAGGCAAAATGGGTGAAATCGAATCGAACCATTCAATACTTCAACTCCAAATACGAGGACTGGCTTAATGAAGACACCATCCTGGATATATTGGCAGTAGATAAACCCACCACATCAACCAGAGGAGCAAAAGGAAGGCCAAAAAAAAGTATTGAGGAGTGTTAAATTTTCACAAGAAAGAGGAAACTTGCCGATGCCACCAATGACTTGACCACGAAGCATTTATCGGACGCGCTGCCTATTAAATATACAAAGGATAGTGAAAGAGTTAGGTCGCAGATTACAAAATCTGTCGCTGATGCAAGCCCACTGCGACGACTAAAAAGGATTAAGGATAACATTCCCACGCCCACAGACATTGAAAAGTATGGTTCCGAAGAAGCCTTGGCCCTGTTCATGGACTTACAACTTTCCAAAGAAAAATATGAGATACTACGGGCATCCTTGATGCGACACGGGCTGACGTTTTGCCAGGATATAAGCATATTACGCAAGCCAAAATAAATTCACGACCACTGCATACGGAATTTACGGAAGTCTCTGTGAAAGCCAATCTGCAGGATCTCATGGGCCATACAGCAAAACGGTTGTTGGAGAGTTTTCCTGAAAAAGAGGTGAAAATTCTTCCTGAGAAACTGACATTGATCAGCAAATGGGGCTGCGATGGATCATCCGGACAAAGCATTTATAAGCAAAGGATATCTTCCGATGACGCTACAATATCGGACGGAAATATGTTTATGGCATCTGTTGTTCCTTTGCGGCTAAAATCTGATGTTTCCCTACACTGGAAAAATCCACGTCCGTCATCAGTGCATTATTGCCGACCAATAATGTTTCAGTTTGCAAGGGAATCGGCAGAACTCATAAGGATCACGGTGAAGGACATTGAAGAACAAATAAGCAAGATTAAGCCTACAAAGCTGCAAATTGGAGATGGAAAATATATTGAATGCAAGTACGAGTTCCACCTGACCATGGTTGATGGAAAAGTCGTAAACGAACTGACAGAAACAACCTCAATTTGCAAAAAGAGTCAGAAGAACTTTGGTAATTTAAACGATTCTACAAACGAGGAGAATTACGAATATGGAATGTCACCATTGCACGCAAGGATAAGGTGTATGGAGCTCTTGCTAAAACTGGCGTATACCCTACCACAAGAGGAGGAAAACTTCGATGAAAATACATCAATAAAGGATAAGGAAAAGATCAGAAAGAAGCAAATACAGGATGCTTTTTTTTAAACAAGTTGGACTAAAAGTAGACTGTCCCAAGCACGGATACGGTAAAGAATGTATGCCAAGAGATAGATTCAAATGAATCAAGCAATCATGTCTGCGATAATTCGGCACTAGATTCTAATGACAAATTTTCTAAAGTGTCGCCAAAATATTCATAAAAGGAACCCCAATTAGGTTTGATTACAAATATTGGTGTTTGGCTTCTGACGAAGGCTACTTGTATCAGTTTATGTTATACGTACGCGCAACGAAACAGGGTAACTCGAAGTTACAATTAGGAGAAAGGGTGGTACTTTCCCTTCTTTCTCATCTTGAAGTCCCGCGAAGCATACCGTAACGATTGACAATTTTTTTACTAGCCATAAACTATTAACACATTTATCGGGTTATGGATTTTTCGCCTTGGGAACTGTTCGCGAAAATCGGACTAATCATGCTCCACTGATGGACGCCAAGAAAATGCGTAAACAGCCCCGTGGGACTTCAAACTTTTGTTTTGATGTGGACAATTCTATAATTGCTGTACGTTGGAATGATAATTCGGTACGTTACTCACCGAAATATTTTACGTAATTAATCAATTAATTTGCCTCCGTTATTATTTTTTTAGGTCGTAACATTGTTATCGAATTATTTATGTCATACACCAATGATATGCGCAAGGCGATAGAAAAATGGTTGCACTTGAACAACCCTATTTAGTCAAACAATATAATAAGTACATGGGAGGTGTGGACGTTTTCAATAACGCCATGAACAATTATCGCATTCGAGTTCGGGGTAAAAAGTGGTATTGGCCATTAGTTACAAATGCTTTCGATGCGGCTATGGTGAATGGATGGAAACTGCATTGCCTTTGTCGCAAAGTATGCCGTTAAGATTACGATTTCCGGAGCACAAATGGAAGTTAGATATGATCGGGTCGATTATTTAATCGGAAAACTCCCAGCAGTGCGGTGGCAAAACAGAGTATGAATGTTTGAAGTGCCAGGCGAATCTGCACCCAGCACCATGCTTCCTGGATTAGCATATAAGTGTCACACCAGACAAATCTAAAATTGCAAAGTCTAAATAACCTCTAATTTTCTTTAAATAAAGAATTATTTCAATATAGAGAAAATAGTTAATTTTAGAACTCATTATGGACGGCTGGGTATTTAAATATCCATTTTCACTTTTTAGCGTGTGACTGCCAATTGTGTTGACAAATCGCTTTAATTTTTTTCGCATTAGAAATGCGGCACCTAAGACAATTCAGAATGTGCAGGCGTTTATTAGTTTTCGCATTATCCTTTATTTAACAAACCTTTTCCTGATCATTTTTTGACAAACAAAAAAAAAAAAAAAACGGAATTTTTCCAATTCTCAAACTAAAGGTAAAAATTAAAAAAATTTTTTTTTAAATTTTTCCCACATTAATCAATCTCTAGTATTAAATAAAAAAGCAACCTGCTGTCATTATCTCTTATCAGGCCAACGCAGGAATTTTTTTACTACTTTAACTTTTTTAGATATTTAAATACCCAGTCGACTAAAATGGGTTAAAGCTATTTTTTTCTATTATACAGAAGTTAAAAAACTCTTATTGACTCAATTGAAAAAATTAAATATAAAAATGAAAAGTATATTGGTTAATGATGTAAAAATCTTAGAAGCTGTTTTATTGTTATTGTAATATTTAAAGTAATGTAGATTAAGAAGAGAAAATTAAAAGAAATTGATATACGATAACTACTAAATAATGAAAAAATAATATATAAGGTATAGTAGAAAGTATATTCGTAACTGAAGAGTCGTGTTTTCGTAATTCTTTTTTGAATGAATAATGAATAATATTTGATTATTTATTTCATATGCACGTTGTAGCATAACATTTGAAGAATCCGTGAAAAAAATTTCAATTAAAAATGTTCATAAATAAGTCCGTGACAGCGAATCTCCAGAGGTGTTGTTGTTTTGAGGTGAACATAAATCGTTACCGGATCATGTGAAATAAAAAAAAATCGAAATGTCTTTAAAAGGTGACATGTTTCCTGAGGTACATAGTGTAGAAGAGGTTTTTTCATTTTATTTTATTTTTTGTTTATGGTAGCATTTTGAAGTGAAAAACACGATTTTTGCTATAAAATTTCGGATATTTGTTGTTAAAAAATGGGGAAGAGAATGGAAAATGAAAAAAAACCTCTTCGTGGTTACCTGACGATTTATGTGTAGATATAGTATGTAAAATTTCGAAAGAATTGATCAAGTAGATCTTGAGTTATGATGTTCACGGACTTCGAACATTTATTTGCGAGAAAATCGATTTAAAGTTTTTAAAAACTGATTTATATACGATATACCGTATGAGGCCAGTCGCTGGAAATGCTGTATCTTCTTTAGTTTCGCCCCAATTTACCTGAAGTTTAACACAACACTCTCGACATGTGATACATTCAGAAAGAGAAATGCAAAAAAAAAGGTTTTGAAACCTTACCCGCCCCCTTAAGCAATTTAGTAAAATTAACAGCAGATATATAAAGCTAAAATCATTGCCAACTTCCGCTACATTTTCAAGAATTTTATATATCACGTACTCTGGTGATGCTCTAGATCATTATAAAAAAAAACTGTGTGAGTCCGGTCACAGGGGAGATGTGTAAACGTAGATATATGTTTACACATCAAACACTAAGCGCCATCAATTAAAATCAAACAGTAAGCGCCATCTATGTATAGCAAGCAACTGATATGGTTGATGTACTTGATGGTTGCAGTTGTTAGTTATACATTCATGGCGATTTCTGTTGGTTTATTGAATCAGCTAAATAAATTTTAATCATAATCTTTGCACCAATACACTTACATATAGCTCACACTGATTTTCCCTTACGCTTTTTATAACCTATACCACTATGTGGTTTGGGTATAATGACTTTGTGCGGCTGTTTGTAACAACCAAAAATATTTGACCCAGACCTATCTTTAATTATACCGATCGAATCAGAATCACTTTTTAAGTTGATTTAACAATGTCCGTCCGTCCGTCCGTCCGTCTGTGTGTCCATGTAAACCTTGTAATCAAAATTCAGGTCGGAAATATGAATTTATTTTGATGAAATTTGGCATATAAGCTTTTATCAGCCATGGGATGAACGCTGTTGAAATTGGTGAGAATCAGTCGATGTTCAGACCTAGCCCCCATACAAATCACCCCTATGAAATCGACATAAATTGTCATAAGATCCAAATTGTCATATATATCTTACTCAAATTGGGTTTGTATGCGTTCATTACATCCATTAATGAGTAGTCCAAAAATGATCCCTTTGGCCCCATAAAGAGCTGCTTCCTGATCTTCACTTAAATCTATTAAAAAACAAAAATATTGCACTGATTCTTCTCAAATTTTGTTTGTATATATTTTTGCAAAATGCAAGAGGCTTTACCAAACATGATCAGGATCGGTCAATTTTTGGACCTAGTCCCCATATAGATATAGCATCCGATATAAACTTTTTCATATCTGCAGCCAAAAAATGAATAAAAATCCAACTCAAATTTGGTTTTTGCTTATTTTTTATGTCCAGTTAGTTGGGCCTAAGAGATAGGGTTTCTAAACGCATGGTATAGGATATCGTATAGTCGGTCTAGACCGACTATAATTTTCTTACTTGTTTTGTGATTGTATTGTGAAATAAATTTTTATCCCCCTGAGCGCATAGATGTTTACACATCAAAAAAGAAAATCTAAATTGCCAAGAAATACATAGCCTTACTAGCAGTATATGCATATGGCAAAAGATCTGCACCATCTTTTTTAACCAGGTTCCTAAATAGGGTAATGCCTTTTATAGGATCCCAACCCACCGTGGCATTATTTTAGCCAGGCCTAGTATTTCGGCACTATTCAATTATAATAAACCAAACAACTTCATTACAATGTTATTAAATTCATTGAATAACTATAGACATATTTAGGTCAAACCAAAAATATAAAATTTCAAATGCCCACTTATTTCATTATTTATATTCAATCCAAAATGTTTAGATATTTATGATTCACAACCTTTACCCTCTTATTTATTCTTAAACTTTTATACAAAAAAACATCCAATGCTTATTTCAACATTTGTCCAACTAAGTTCTTAACTAGTTTGCAGTCTTGAAGTTTACTGCAAAACAAATGAAATCACGTATTATGGGCGTTGTCATTCATGATGATATTTCCGAATGTTTGCTTTTAGTTTTAGTTTTTCATTTCCAGTTATTGTTCCTAATATGCAATCATTTTAATACAACTTCTTTACTTTTATTGGGTAACTTACACTTTCATTATCATAAATTGTGTGCAATAAAAGTGACCAACAAATGTTGGCAAGTAATTGAAATTTGTAGCTAAAATATTTTAAGAAGAAAAAGAAAATAAAAGCTATGGTTGATATAGGCCGAATATATGATACCCTAAACCATGAAAATCCGAAAAGCAATTAGGTCTGACAAATGATTAGCTCCCAACCCAAAATTTTTCGTACAAAAATGTAATTAATAATTATAATGCACCAACGACACTATGCACAAATGGAAAAAAATTGTTTTCCCTTGAAAAACCACTATATTTTTTTGATCCGATATTGTCACCTAACTTTTGATGACACTTTTAAAAAAGTGGCACCAAAAACAATTGTATATCATAATTTTTTCACCAATTCAGTCATAAGTCACACACCGATTTGTGTTACAGCTCTCACCGAGTTGTGTTACGCTGTTTTAGTGATTGTATTGTGAAATAGAAATTTACCGCCCTGCGCGTATATATACACATCAAAAAAAAATATTTAAAAATCTGTAATTCTGTTGGACAGCTAAAAAGCAGCATCTACTTCACATACACTCTTACTTGCACTTTTCGGTCATGCGTTTTAACACACTCCCCTAAAGTCAGGCCTACGAGCAGGTTGGTTAAAAATCAGTTTTCATATCATTCAGCTCTTATTTCATATTAATCTCAGAAATACAACTCTGTCCAAACAAACAATCGTTATTTTTGAATTTTGAATATTGATCATATTATAATTCTAATTTCCACTATGCTAAGTTTCGTAAGAGTTGCCATATGTGCTGTATAGACTTTCTTATTTTATACTACCCCACTGAACCGATCGTCTTGAAATTTTTACAGGAGTTCTGAAATTATGTACTAAAATCAAAAATCGCCAAAAATAAAAAATTTTCAAAATCAAAAATCACGAAAAAATCATCAAAGCCCAAAGTCGCCACAACCGAAAATCGCGAATAACAAAAATCGCTAAAAAGAAAAGCCGACAAAATAAAAAAATACAAAAAAAAAAAAATCGTCAAAGTCAAAAATTTGCAAAACCGAAAACGCGAATAATAAAAATCGCCAAAACAAAAATCGACAAACAAAAAAAATTTCTAAAGCCAAAAACCGCCAAATCAAAAAAAACGAAAATAACAAAAATCGCCAAATCCGAAAATAGCCAATAACACAAATCCCCAAATTCAAAAAATCGCAAAAATCAAAAATTTGCAATATCAAAAAACGCCAATAAATACAAATCGCCAAAATCGAAAGTCGCAAAAAGCAAAAATCGCCAAAATAAAAAATCGGCAAAATTAAAATTGCAAAAACAAAAATCGACAAAATCAAAAATCGGCAAATATAAATAAAATAGTTTTCTACAAAATGTATTCCCATTTTTTTTATTTCATTATGATGGGTGTAGCGAAACGCATCGAGCTACAGCTAGAAATTTATAAAAAAAAATAAAATTGTTCCACTTGTACCTCAGTGTAATTCCACAACTAATGGCCATATCAAAAAATGATATTAATGCTGCCGAAATTTATAGCTTTTTGGCGTACTGTAAAACAAAATCGGGTACGTCGTTCCAAAGTTACAACAAAATGTATGGAGCAGCCTCAAATTGATACCCTCCACCCAACATTAGGTATAGCTACCACTTTGAAACTGATACAGATACTGATAATTCAAAATTTAAAAAAGGAAACTTTAAAATAATTTTTTTTAATACAAAAAAAAAAAACAAAAATGATAAAAACTAAAACTTTTAATTTTTAGTTTTTAATTTTTAATATTTAATTTTTAATATTAAATTTTAAATTTTTAATTTTAAATTTTAAATTTTATATATTCAATTTTTAATTTTGAATTTTTAATTTTTAATGTTTAATTTTTAATTTTTATTTTTTAATTTTAAATTTTTAATTTTTTATTTAAAATTTTTAATTTTAATTTTTAATTTTAAATTTTTAATTTTTTATTTAAAATTTTTAATTTTTAGTCTTTAATTTTTTAATATAAAATTTGCAATTTAACTTTTAATTTTTTATTATTCATTTTTCAATTTTCGTTTTTAATTTTCCATTTTTATACCCTATACCACTATGTGGTTTGGGTATAATGACTTTGTGCTGCTGTTTGTAACAACCAAAAATATTTGACCTACACCCATCTTTAATTATACCGATCGAATCAGAATCACTATCTGATTCGATTTAAAGATGTCCGTCCGTCCGTCCGTCCGTCTGTGTGTCTGTAATAAAACTGCAGGTCGTAAATATGAATATATTTTGACAGAATTTGGTATTTAATCTTTTATCGGCCATGGGATGAACGCTGTTGAAATTGGTTCATGTTCAGACCTAGCCCCCATACAAATGAGCCCTATGAAATCAACATATATTGCCATAAGATCCAAATTATCATACAAATCTTAGTGAAATTGGGTTCGTATGTATATATTAAATCCACTAATCAGTAGTCCAAAATGATCCCTATTGGACAACTCATAGTCATAGGCCCCATATAGAGCTGCTTCCCGATCTTCACTTAAATCTATCAAAAAACAAAAATATTGCACTGATTCTTCTTAAATTTTGTTTGTATATATTTTTGCAAAATACAAGAGACTTTACCAAACATGGTCAGGATCGGTCCATTTTTGGGCCTAGTCCCCATATAGATATAGCATCCGATGCGAACTTTTTCATATCTGCAGCCGAAAAAATTAATAAAAATCCCACTCAAATTTGGTTTATGCTTATTTTCTATATCCAGTTAGTTGCCTGAGAGATAGGGTTTCTAAACCCATGGTATAGGGTATCGTATAGTCGGTCTAGACCGAATATAATTTTCTTACTTGTTCATTTTTATTTTTTCATTTCCTATTTTCCATTTTTCATTTTTCGTTTTTAAGTTTTCATTTTCCATTTTTCATTTTCATTTTTTATACTTATTTTTCATTTTTCGTTTTTAATTTTCCATTCTTCAGTTTCCATTTTTCATTTTTCATTTTCCATTTTCCATTTTTCATTTTCAGTTTTCATTTTTAATTTTCAATTTTTAATTTTTAATTTTTAATTTTAAATTTTAATTATTAATTTTTAATTTTTTAATTTTTAATTTTTAATTTTTAATTTTTAACTTTTAATTTTTAATTTTTAATTTTTAATTTTTAATTTTTAATTTTTAATTTTTAATTTTTAATTTTTAATTTTTAATTTTTAATTTTTAATTTTTAATTTTTAATTTTTAATTTTTAATTTTTAATTTTTAATTTTTAATTTTTAATTTTTAATTTTTAATTTTTAATTTTTAATTTTTAATTTTTAATTTTTAATTTTTAATTTTTAATTTTTAATTTTTAATTTTTAATTTTTAATTTTTAATTTTTAATTTTTAATTTTTAATTTTTAATTTTTAATTTTTAATTTTTAATTTTTAATTTTTAATTTTTAATTTTTAATTTTTAATTTTTAATTTTTAATTTTTAATTTTTAATTTTTAATTTTTAATTTTTAATTTTTAATTTTTAATTTTTAATTTTTAATTTTTAATTTTTAATTTTTAATTTTTAATTTTTAATTTTTAATTTTTAATTTTTAATTTTTAATTTTTAATTTTTAATTTTTAATTTTTAATTTTTAATTTTTAATTTTTAATTTTTAATTTTTAATTTTTAATTTTTAATTTTTAATTTTTAATTTTTAATTTTTAATTTTTAATTTTTAATTTTTAATTTTTAATTTTTAATTTTTAATTTTTAATTTTTAATTTTTAATTTTTAATTTTTAATTTTTAATTTTTAATTTTTAATTTTTAATTTTTAATTTTTAATTTTTAATTTTTAATTTTTAATTTTTAATTTTTAATTTTTAATTTTTAATTTTTAATTTTTAATTTTTAATTTTTAATTTTTAATTTTTAATTTTTAATTTTTAATTTTTAATTTTTAATTTTTAATTTTTAATTTTTAATTTTTAATTTTTAATTTTTAATTTTTAATTTTTAATTTTTAATTTTTAATTTTTAATTTTTAATTTTTAATTTTTAATTTTTAATTTTTAATTTTTAATTTTTAATTTTTAATTTTTAATTTTTAATTTTTAATTTTTAATTTTTAATTTTTAATTTTTAATTTTTAATTTTTAACTTTTAATTTTTAATTTTTAATTTTTAATTTTTAATTTTTAATTTTTAATTTTTAATTTTTAATTTTTAATTTTTAATTTTTAATTTTTAATTTTTAATTTTTAATTTTTAATTTTAATTTTAAATTTTTAATTTTTAATTTTAATTTTTAATTTTTAATTTTTAATTTTTAATTTTTAATTTTTAATTTTTAATTTTTAATTTTTAATTTTTAATTTTTAATTTTTAATTTTTAATTTTTAATTTTTAATTTTTAATTTTTAATTTTTAATTTTTAATTTTTAATTTTTAATTTTTAATTTTTAATTTTTAATTTTTAATTTTTAATTTTTAATTTTTAATTTTTAATTTTTAATTTTTAATTTTTAATTTTTAATTTTTAATTTTTAATTTTTAATTTTTAATTTTTAATTTTTAATTTTTAATTTTTAATTTTTAATTTTTAATTTTTAATTTTTAATTTTTAATTTTTAATTTTTAATTTTTAATTTTAATTTTTAATTTTTAATTTTTAATTTTTAATTTTTAATTTTTAATTTTTAATTTTTAATTTTTAATTTTTAATTTTTAATTTTTAATTATTAATTTTTAATTTTTAATTTTTAATTTTTAATTCTTAATTTTTAATTTTTAATTTTTAATTTTTAATTTTTAATTTTTAATTTTTAATTTTTAATTTTTAATTTTTAATTTTTCATATTTCATATTTCATTTTCCAATTTTAATTTTTCTTTTTAATTCTTCATTTTCCTTTTTTCATTTTCATTTTCATTTTCATTTTAATTTCTCATTTTCCATTTTTCATTTTTAATTTTTCATTTTTCATTTTTCATTTTTCATTTTCAATTTTCATTTTTAATTTTTCATATATCATTTTCCATTTTTCATTTTCCATTTTTAATTTTTAATTTTTTATTTTTAATTTTTCAAATTTGATTTTTCATTTTCCATTTTTATTTTTCATTTTCCATTTTTCAATTTTCAATTTTCATTTTTCGTTTTCCGTTTTTTCATTTTTCAATTTTCAATTTTCATTTTCCATTTTCGGTTTTTCATTTTTTGTTTCTCATTTTAAGTTTTTCATTCTTCCTTTTCCATTTTTCATTTTCCATTTTTAATTTTTCAGTTTTCATTTTTCATTTTCCATTTTCCATTTTCCAGTTTTCATTTTCCATTTTACATTTTTCATTTTTCATTTTTCATTTTTCATTTTCCATTTTTCATTTTTCATTTTCCATTTTCCATTTTCCACTTTTCGTTTTTCATTTTTCATTTTTCATTTTTCATTTTTCATTTTTCATTTTTCATTTTCCATTTTCCTTTTTCCATTTTTAATTTTTAATTTTCCATTTTCCATATTCCTTTTTCCATTTTTAATTTTTCATTTTTAATTTTCAATTTTACAATTTCCATTTTCCGTTTTCCATTTTCCTTTCTCCATTTTTTATTTTTAATTTTCCATTTTCCAATTTCCATTTTTCGTTTTCCATTTTCCTTTTTCCATTTTTAATTTTTCATTTTTAATTTTCCATTTTCCATTTTTCAATTTTAGTTGTTAATTTTTAATATTTAATTTTTATTTTAATTTTTATTAATTTTTAATTGCTTAGGCCAATGTGACACGTTTAGTGTTAATATACACACAACTGTAATGCCTTCAAAAATACGAAGAATTACAACATATACAACATATTTTAAGAAAAACAACAAACACACTGAAAAATTGTATTTTTTCAAGAGTTTTTTCAAGGTTTCATTCATAGCTCGTGAACCGATTTTGACGATTTTAAACAGAAACTCCTTTGGGATGTAAATAAACGATTTTATATAAAAACGAACGGTATAGCTTAGATATTGACGGCATGATCGTGATTTCCACAGACAGAGGGATAGACGGACAGACGGTCATCGTTAAATCAACTTTCAAGAAAATATATTGTTTTGGGGTTGCCGGAATTTATTTCGATGCGTTACAAATGGAATGACAAACCTATATATTCCCTCTACCACTGAGGTGTGGAGGGTATAAAAACTATGGCGGATCATGAAAAATATAGTGGTTATTAAAGG
Source organism: Cordilura impudica (assembly GCA_963682025.1). NCBI lineage: Eukaryota > Metazoa > Arthropoda > Insecta > Diptera > Scathophagidae > Cordilura > Cordilura impudica. The sequence continues at coordinate 156,798,715 of OY821521.1, read as the reverse complement.
AATTTTATGCTGTTGCATAATTTAATTGTTCATTCGTTTTGTCTCAACGCGTTGAGGAAGCTGTACCGAAATTACCTTTTTATTAAATTCCCTATGCATTGTGTTGTATTTTCCTCTTCCCTCGCGAAATTAAATTGGATTGGCACAAGTTAAACTTCGTTACATTTGCTAGATTTTTACAAATAATTCGCTCAGTAGAAACAGAACTTGTTTTATTATATAACCTCATTTATTGTGGTAAAGATTACAACGGACACGAACTTAAGTAAACATTTATAGCTTATGGTAATGAATCATTGGATCTGACTTTTTAACAGTTTTCTTTTGCATAAATATTATGTAATCCTTTCCTAAAAAATCAAAAAAAAAAAAAAAAAAAAATAGTATTTCAGTTATGTACCGTTGAATAGATCATTATAACTTTATTAAGAATGTGTATACGCTAAATAAAGTTCAGCTGTTTATAGCAAAAAAAAAAAAAAAGGGAACATCTCTTATTTTAGTGTACATATATTTGGCAAGGTTATATGAGCGAGGGTCATAATATTCTCTAGCGTCAACCTTTAATATATACCAAAAACTTAATAAAAAAAATATCGAATATAAAGATGAAAACAAATTCCAAGCAAATGGACGTTATAGTGTTTGTTTTTGTTTAGCATATTTTGTTTCCCTGAATTTTATTATTATTATTTTTTCTTTTTTGTTGTCGAAATAATACCGTAGACTGTTTGCATGTTTTAATATTATATAAATATTTTTACCCAAGAACGGCTAGATTTGTTTTGAATTTCTACAGTTACATCGATATAATTACCTATCCGTAAATATTGACACGATAAAAGACAATTATTTTAATTAGGGCCTGTTAAGAAATATGTATGAAGAACTATTTTTTCGTAAGAGAAACTTTTAAGGTCGCGTTCATAAGACGTATAATTGAAATATCATTGATATCAATGCCAATTAAATTTTTTACCATTACTATTACCTTTATCAATGCAATAGACTGCAAATTTGCATTAAATTCAATGAAAACCATTCTCCTGGAGAATTTCAACAGCAAAGGCTATTATCGGTTGAAAAAAAGCCAAGTTATATTAAGTTCCCCAGGCAATAAATGCGCCGCCTAACGGACATCCTTCTAATTTTAAGGGCTGTTAAGCATGTAAAAACCAGTAAGAAAATTATAGTCGGTCTAGACCGACTATGCAATACTCTTTACCATGCTATTAGAGAATTGATCTTAGGTCCAACTAATTGGGTATAGAAAATAAGCGTAAACCATATCTGAGTGTAATTATACCCTAGACCACTATCTGGTTTGGTTATAATGACTTTATGCTGCTGTTTGCAACTAGAAAGAATATTTGACCTAGATCCATCTTTTATCCAATCGACTCAGAATCACTTTCTGGGTCGATTTAACGATGTCCGTCCATCCGTGTGTCCATGTAGACCTTGTAATTGAACTACAGGTCGCAAATATTAATATATTTTGATCCAATTTGGTATAAAAGTTTTATCGCCCGTGGTATGAACGCTATTTGGTTTGTATGGCTTTATTATATCAATTAAGCAGTAGTCCAAAAATAATCCCTATAGGACAATTCTTAGTCATAGGTTCCATATAGAGCTGCTTCCCAATATTCACTTAAAATATCAAAAATCAAAAATGTTGCACAAATTTTTCTCAAATTTGGTTTGTATATATTTTTTCAAAATATAAGTGACTTTGCCAAATATGTTCAGGATCGGTCCATTTTTCGACCTAGCACCCATATGAACTTTTTCATATCTGCAGTCAAAAAAATTAATTACAATGCCACTCAAAATTGGTTTATGCTTATTTTCTATATCCAATTAGTTGGACCGCAGAGATAGGGTCTCTAAACCATGGTATAGGGCATCGTATAGTCGGTCTAGTGCGACGATAATTTTCGTACTTATTTTTATTAATTTTTTTGACAGCAGATCTGGAAAAGTTCATATCGGATGCTATTTTTATACAGGGCCGAAAAATGGACCGTTACTCACCATATTTGGTAGTCACTTACTTTTTGCAAAAACATATCTATACTAAACAAATTTGAGACTACTGATTAGTCGATGTAATAAACACACACACACATATAGACACACACAAACCCACCCAATTTGATAGATCTCTAAATTATATTTTGGATCTTATGGCAATTTAAGTCGAACTATTAGAGGCCATTTGTATGGGAAATAGGTCGAACATGCTCCGATTTTCACCGATTTCAACAGCGTTCATCCTATAGTCGATAGAACCCTATATGCCAAATTTCGTTGAAATATCTTCGGATTTGCGACCTGTACTTTGACTACGGATGGACAGGCAGACGGACATATGGACGGACATCGCTTAATGATTCAAAATTGGCTCTGTGTCAATCAGTATAATAAAAGATGGGTCTAGTTTAAATATTTTTGGTAGTTAAAACATCATCATAAAATCATTATACTCTGACCACATAGGGTATATAAATCATTACCATGACTTTAAAAAGAAATAATATACTTACATTTGCAACTCTAAACATTATTTCTCCTCATTATGGAAAATTTTCTGTAAAATTTTCTCCGAGCCATAAATTTGGCCGCGCTACTTTGAAATTTTAAAGACTTAATGCCCTCTAAAAATTATAAATTTATTCCTTCAATCGTTTTTAAGAGGTGGTACATTTTCATACACTTGCATGGAAAGTGGTCGATTTTTTTCGTGTGGTAGTTCGCTAGCAGCACAATTGTTGCCGAGTTGCTTTGGAATTTTAAGAAGATTATATCGAATATTTGCAACTGCAAACTGTGAAAAATTCTGCCGTCGCCATCAATTGTTTTTTATATTACATCAAAATTGAGATAAGAGAAAATTTTCAAACATTTGTATAGAAAGTGGCCGATCGTTATCTAGTTATTCTTATAGAGCTCAATTTGAATCGAAATGGCTTAGTTTTTCAAAATGAGTTATCAGTGAATATGGTCAATTGCGGGCAGTGAAAAAGTAATAAAAATTTTTATACCCTCCACCCCAGTCTGCAGAGGGTATATATAAGTTTGTCATTCCGTTTGAAATAATAAGAAGAAAAATTCTGGACCCCATAATATATATATATTTGTGATCCTTATCACAACCGGAGTTGATATAGCGATGTCCCTCTGTCCGTCTGTCCGTCTGCGGAAATCAGGATGACAACTTCAATCGGGCAGCTAGGGTACTCGTTTGCATAAAAAATTATTCACTGACTTCCTAAAAAGTTTTCTGTTAAAAATCGTCCAAATCGGTTAAACAGGACCTGAGATCTGAATGAAGAACTAAAAAAAGCCTTGCAAACATATGATTTTCTATATTGTTCTTGTCACGATCGCGGCTTCAATAGGACAGCTAGGGGATTATTTTTAGTGAGAATGTTCACCAAGATCATGGGAAGTTTTCTGTTTCAAAAATCATTGAAATCGGTAGAAGAGGTCCGGGGAAATCTCTGAAAAATAAAAAAAATTAAAACTTTCTATATCGTTCTTGTTGTTATTCTGAATGTTGTATTCTTGTCATAGCTGGACTTGTTGTTTTTGTGGTCGTTGTGGTAATAGTATTATAAAAACTAACCTTTTGTATATTTTTTATCATCTCTGGTAGAAAAATTTTAAAGTTTCCATTATTTTGGCATCAGAAAAAAAATTTGTTAGATAATTTTTGTCACGGCCACGAGCCTGCCTGCAAAGTTTCAGATCGATTGGGTCACGGGAAAGAGGTTAAAAATCAATCCAAAATTTTTTGGACTAGCAGACACTACGAGTTAATATAAAGGGAGTAAAAATTCATCAACATCTAAAGTAAATAATGTTAAGCTTCCTAGTTGCTAATAAAAAAAAAAAACAACGTAAATTTACCAAACAAAATTTTATGTATTAATTTATTTAAAGAAAAACACGAAAATAACTTTTGATGTTATATTTTTTGTGCGTAATATTTACATACATATATTAAATAACAAAATAATATATATACATTCCATACATGTATATTCAAAATAACCGCATGTTAGAAATAAATCGGTATATTATTTTATTTATGTGAAATTCTACAATATATATTTTGTTTTAGGGAAAATACATTTCTTTTGTATTAACAAATAGAGGGTCACTTAATTTTACTCAGTGTTGCTATTCCACAGTAGATGGCGCCACAATTTTTGTTCATTGCAATAGTTATTTCTATTTTAACATGAATGTCAACATTTTCAATTAGATGTCAAACACTACAATAAGAAGAAGCAATGCGTTTTTTGCTTTAAAAACAGTTCGACATAGTTATATAAAATTATTATTCTGCTTTACCTACAAAATATCTGATTGCGATTATATATAATTTTTAAAAATTGTTTATAAATAATTACTAAAGCATTATTATTCACATAAATGCAATATTGCACCTTTTAAATTTTCCATTCATATATAAGAAAACATCAATTCCAAAAATCGGAATTCAGATTTCCAATTATAAATAAGAACATATCAATTGAATTTCAGAAAATCATTTTAAAACGTCGGAAATAATAACTTGAAATTTAGAAGACATCAATTGAATTTTTAAAATATAAATTTTATTCTTTAAACACAAATTGAAATTCAGAAAACACCAAATATGTTTACATTTAAAAAATAATGAAATTAAAAAAAAATATTGCGATATTAAAAATATTAATTTAAATTCAATGAAGTTTAAGAAACCTCAAATTATTTTTAAGAATTGCTAACATAAAAATTGTTACATAAATAAAGCGCAATTGGATGAGAATGTTATTTATTTGGAAATTGCTATATTTCCTATATTGAAATGATGGGTAGATTTATTTTGTTTTGGCAAATAACTTTATTTAAAATAATATTTTTTGAATTCATATGTTTGATTTTTATTAGATAAAATATTCGTTCGTCTTACGACAATATATGTGGAATTTGCTTTTTTTTGTTGAAAACGTTTTCGTACACGACTTGCTGGTTTGCTGGTTGAATTAGTAGAGAGCGGAAAAAGATTTTTTTGTTTTCTTGTAGTCTTGCCTTTTTTATCAAAAGTAATCGCTTGCTTAGCGTTGTTAAAAACGAAAATTATAAACTACTTTTTTTGACAGTAGTTGGTAGTGGTTTATTGTGGTTGCCACAACATTCCCCCCGCCGGGGTAGGCTTACCGGAATCGAACAGGAAGATTTACTCGTCTACCGCTTGCGGTAGTTTTCATTGGTAGCGCTTTTGGTGAAATGTTGACTTTTTTGTTGGTGGCTGTTGGTGTTGTATTGACGTGTAGATCATTTTGACTACGCACTGGTTGGTTTATGATTGGGTCAGGTACATCTTGTAAAGGTGTTGAGTTGTCAGGTGTTGATGAAGTGGCAATCGGCCTTGGTGTTAACGAATTTTCACAAGAGTCAGCTTGTGTCAAAAAAGCAGGCTTCAGTCGGTCGATACTTATGTCGCTTTGTCTACCTCGAATTAAAATTCTAAAAAACTTTTCTTTCCTTTTAATTACCGGATATGGACCATCGTACGGGTGTGTCGTGTGTCGTTTGTTTAAGGTTTTTTGAAATGAAGGTTTGAGGTGACGAATGATGAGCGGTGTCGGTCGGTTTGAGTTTCTGCATCGTGGACCTGAATTCGGAGACGAAGTCGGTGGTAGAGTCGGAAATTTTTGAGCTTTGAAAGAATTCGCCCGGAACAGTTAGAGTTGTGCCGTATACTAATTCTGCTGGTGATGCATTAATGTCGGGTTTGAATGCAACCCGAAGTCCAAGCAAAATTGTTGGCAAATGATGGACCCATCTAGCTGGCTCGTAACATAATATTGCGGCTTTAAAGGTTCTATGCCACCTTTCAATTATGCCATTTGCTTGTGGGTGGTAGGGTGTTGTGCGAAGATGTGTTGTCCCAATTATGTTCATTAGCTCGGTAAAAACCAAAGATTCGAATTGGCGGCCTTGGTCGGAGGTTATTCTGGCAGGCACGCCAAAACGCGATATCCACTGCGCCAGTAGGGCTTTAACAACTGTTTCGGCCGACATGTCAGGTATCGGTACTGCTTCAGGCCATCGAGTAAACCGATCAATTATCGTTAGACAATATCGTTGTCCTTCGCATAATGGGAATGGACCAACGATGTCAATGTTTATATGTGCGAAACGCTCTCTGGGTGGTTCATATTTCATCGGTGTTGATCGGGTGTGACGTTGTACCTTTGCTCGTTGACACTGAACACAGCTGCGAACGTAATCGGCAGAGTCTCTACGAACCCCAGGCCAACAAAATCTGGTCTTGACCAATTTGGTGGTAGTTCGGACTCCTGGATGTGATAACCCGTGCATTTTTGTCAATATCTGCTCCCGAAATTGTTTTGGTATATAAGGGCGAATGTGGGATGTCGTTGTATCGCAGGCGAGTTGGTCGCCACCACCTGGGATTGAAAAAAATTGTATATTTAATGAATTTAGTTTCGTACCTTTATTCTGGAGAATTTGCTGGAGTTCTTCGTCCTCTCGTTGAGCCACGGCGATTTTGCTGATTGACTCGATGCGGGAAAGCGCATCAGCAGTAACATTCTGTAAGCCAGGCGTATGTCGAATGTCGGTGGTGAACTGGCTGATGAAGTCGAGTTGGCGTATCCGTCGAGGCGAAGCTTTCTCGATTTTCTGTTGGAAAGCAAAAATGAGCGGTCGGTGGTCGGTGACAATGTAGCAGTTTCGTCCTTCCAACATATATCGAAAGTGGCACACAGCTTGATAAATTGCTGCTAGTTGCCGATCGTACGTTGAGTACTTCTGTTGGGTGTCCGTAAATTTTTTCGAGTAGAACGCCAATGGTTGTAATTCATCACCGATTTTTTGATGAAGGGCTGCCCCAACAGCAGTGTCGGATGCGTCAACGTAGACTGCTAATTCGGCGTTGGCAGCGGGATGTACCAGGAGTGTTGCGTTGGCCAACTCATCTTTGCAACGGGCGAAAGCAGCTTCTGCCGTAGGGTTCCATTTTATCGGCGTATTATCATTTTTTCGGTTTCCGACTATCAGCTTTTGTAGATGTTGTTGATAAGAAATCGCATGTGGCAAAAATTTTCTGTAGAAATTTACCATGGCGATAAATCTCTTCAATTCTTGAGCCACTTTTGGTTTTGGAAAATTGTTGATAGCCGTTACTTTTTCAGGCAACGGTCGAATGCCACCAGCATTAACTAAATGACCCAAGAATTGGATCTCGCTTTTTCCGAACTCGCACTTTTTCAAATTAATGGCCAGATGGTTTTCCCGAAGACGCTGAAATACTGCGGTTAAATCACAACGGTGTTGATCAATTGAAGATGATGCGACACAAATATCATCGATATAGGGAAAAACAAAGTCCAACCCTCGTAGCACCTCATTAATCAGTCGTTGGAAGGTCTGAGCGGCGTTACAAAGCCCAAACGTCATGAAATTGAATTCATACAAGCCGAATGGGGTGCTGATGGCGGTCTTCGGGACATCATCAGGGTGTATGGGCACCTGATGGAAGGCTTTTTGCAGATCGATTTTGGAAAAAATTATCTTACCTTGCAAATTTGTCGTGAAATCGGTTAAGAAGGGTAAAGGATAGCGATCCGGTAAAGTTTGGGCATTTAGAGCACGAAAATCGCCGCATGGCCTCCAAGTTCCGTCACTTTTCTTTACTAAGTGCAACGGACTGGACCAATTGCTTTTGGAAGGTTGACAAATTCCAGCCTTAATCAAAATTTCAAATTCCTGTTTGGCAGCTTCTAGCTTTTCTGGAGATAGACGTCGTGGGCGACAAAAAACGGGCTGGCCTGTCGTTTCGATTCTGTGCGATATTGAAGATTTTGTAGTGGAACCATACGGAGCGAGTTTTGTAATGTCAGAAAAATTCTTAAGAATATCAGCAAACGGACCGGTTTCGTTAAATGTTTTGATAACAGCGGCTTCAGGATATGCCGAGGCTGTTAGTTTTGAAATTAAACCCGTAGTGTTGTCGATTAGATGGTTGCGCTTTAAGTCGATGAGCAGGTCGAAATATTTAATAAAGTCCGAGCCGATGATTGGCGAAGTAACGTTCGCGACCACGAACACCCAATTAAAGTTACGCCGTAGGCCGAGGTCCAAATTAATCTGTTTTTTGCCAATTACCTCAATAGGAGACCCGTTGGCGGCATGTAACATGGTGTCGGAAGGACGGACATCGGAGGACCTCGATGTAAAAGGCAGGACAGAAACGTCTGCGCCACTATCTACCAGGAAATTGATTTTCGATCGTTTGTCCGTTACCTGTAGGCGAAATACTTGAAGTTTGGTGGGGAATCTTTCGCCGGAAACCTCCACCCTTTTATCAAGTCAATTTTTAGTTGGTGACTCGCTTGTAGATAGCACATGCATTTGACGCTGCTTGTGTCTACATGGACTGCGACACTTTTGGGCGTTTCTACCATATTTTTTATGGTACCAGCATTCGTCACCAGTCGTGTTGTTAGAATAGGCTGGGCGATTTTGCGATCGGCCTCGTGTAGTTGGTCCACGTGAGGCTGCACGTGAGCGAGTCGAAAATTTTTCAAATTTTTTGCTGAAGGGGCGTTGATGCTGTTAATTTGACTCGAAGCCATTGCGTCAATTATAGAATCCGCCACCTTTGTAAATTATGATGGGGGGCCGGATGAAGCTGCCACCACAGGTTGGGCAAACTCCGGTAAACGTTTCGTCCACAACCCTTTTAATGCCGCGTCACCTAGAGAGCTACCAGCAACTCGCTTCATCTCGAAGTATAACTCAGATGGCTTTTTGTCGCCGAGCGGAAGCTCCGATAAGAGTCGATTTAGGCGTCGTTGTTCGCTGTCGGCAAAATGCTCGATAATTTTTTCTCTGACATAGACGTACCTGTCGGTGAGTGGCATGGACGCGATGACGTCGGCCAACTGCGAAATTACATTTGGATTTAATGCGGCTAGTACGGTTGCCGTTTTTTGCTTGTCAGCACTAATGCCGGAGGCAGTAGACCAAAAGTCCATGGTCGTGAACCATGCCTCGATGTTGCTGTTTGTCATCTGTGGAACAGGCAAACGGGCGTATACGGCAGAAATGTTCGCCGTCAGTGCTGTCGAGTGTGATAGGCCACTATCATTGCCAACGTTATTTAAATTTTCACTTGACATGTTCACTTATGTCGTTAAAAAAAATGGCGGCGATATGACGCAAAATGTTGGTACCAACCAAAGACAAAAAACTCCGAGACAAAATGGCAGCAATGCACTTACCAAATGCAGCAGTTTACCAAGGAAGAATATGCCACAATCCACACCGCTTATTGTCCACACAACTTCGGGTTAAATAAAATTGCAGGCAATTGTATCTTCTACCGCACCAGATCACGTCGGGGTCACCAGTTTGGAAATTGCTATATTTCCTATATTGAAATGATGGATAGATTTATTTTGTTTTGGCAAATAACTTTATTTAAAATAACATTTTTTGAATTCATATGTTTGATTTTTATTAGATAAAATATTCGTTCGTCTTACGACAATATATGTGGAATTTGCTTTTTTTTGTTGAAAACGTTTTCGTACACGACTTGCTGGTTTGCTGGTTGAATTAGTAGAGAGCGGAAAAAGATTTTTTTGTTTTCTTGTAGTCTTGCCTTTTTTATCAAAAGTAATGCTTAGCGTTGTTAAAAACGAAAATTATAAACTACTTTTTTTGACAGTAGTTGGTAGTGGTTTATTGTGGTTGCCACATTTATATATTATTTTTCACAATTTTTTTTGAATGAAAATTTTAAGTTTTTCAGAAAATAAAGGTAACAAATTATTTTATTTAAAATTTTTTGGACATTTGGTTTTTTGCGCTTGGCATCCCTAATTTGAACCAGTGTTCATGATGACTTCAAAATTTGACTTCGTGGGTTAGATTTTGTATTGAGTAAACTTCATTTTAGTATGTAAAAAAAATAATTTTCCAAATATGGCAATATTTTAACAAAAAAAATGAAGAAAGCTTTTTTTTTGGTTATTATTTTGTTACTCGATCCGCTATGCAGCCACATTGAAGAATTATTCGGGCAGCTAAAAGAAACTGTAAAGCCACCTCCATTAGCACGATTTAATGCATATTTAATGCGTGTGCCGAAACGTGTTTTCTTTTATCCGAAATAATAGAAAAGACGAAAACTATCTTTTCTCGCTGAAGCGCTATTTATTAATGTGAGAGAGCTCTACATACCAACTCTTGGAATAAAGAAAAATCGAGATCAAACCAAAGAATTTGCTGAAATAATTTGGTATTAAGTTTAACAAATTGTTAACTTTTTCAAATATTTTGTTGAAATTTATTATCAATACTCAAACCGAGGTGGATGATATCAAAGATTCGGCACAGCCGATTTTAACACTTTTATTTGTTTTTTAATAGTTTTTATTTCCTGCTTTTTGTCGAGTGGTAGTTCGTCCAAGCTTAAAGGAGATAATCTCTATGCGAATATAGCTGGAAGCAATATTATTTTTTGTTATGTTATTTGCCAAAATTTTCTGGAAAATACCATTAAACTTCAAACAAATTTTTATAAAAATTGGTCAATATCACTAGATATTGTCGAAAGGTTTAAAATTTTTATTGAGTCCTCTGTGGATATAATTGAATATAGACAGGCCTATATATGAAATTGGGGTCCCAGCGAGGGTTCAAACGAGGATAACGTTCATGCTAAAAGCTTTTATTAGAACTTTCGCTGAATGAGAAATCTTGAGTCTAGTCCGATGACAATTTCAAAAATGTATTCATTTCGTATCCACCACCTGCTGCAAATGCGACAAATTGTCATTTTGTGCAAAAAAAAACATTTTTAAATTTTATTTCTACCAATTTGTAAAAACAAAATATATACCTGATGTTCTATGATATTTACAGTTATATCTGTGTTTTTTTTTTCATTTGCAATTTTAACAATATTTTTTTTTTTTTTTGCTAAAATTTCCAACAAAAAAGTCATTTTGCTATGGTCTCTTTATGTTTATTTGGCCAAAAATAACAATAGAGTCACTAATTTTGTTTTATCCTTCTTGTGCATGTTTGTTTTACGAACCATATGTAGGTTTATTTTCAAGCAATGACTTTTCAGTCTATCTTTTTTTGGGTTTTTTTTAGATATTTTTTCACAATTTTTTTTGGCCATTAATTGCCAGTGAACGTGGTCAGTGGAAATGGTAAACAAATGTTATGTATTTTTAGAAGCCAGGATAAAAAAAAAATTTTTTTTTCGAATAGTTTGAAATTGAAAAGTGAAATAAAATAACAAAACTGCATTACAAATGTTCATAAATTGAGTTCATGTATATTTACAATTTCACATTTGACCAAGTGGATGATAATAAAAGTAGAGTTAAGTAAGTTGGTTGTAGATAAAGGTAGTGTCGAATTTTGAATACCCTCAAGGTAGTGTCGAATTTTGAATACCCTCAAGGAATTGACTTTAGAATAGATATATTAAAACATAGAAAATATATATGAACTGCACTGGATTATTAGATATAGAGACTTATACTACATTCTCACTGCAGCTAAATCCGCATTAGCTTTATTTTTTAATCTCCACCGTTCTCACTACAATTTGTAGCTTTAGTTTGACAGTTGCTGCACAGCTGTTCGAACGAATTGTTTATTTACATTTTAATAGTTTTTGTTTTGGAGAAAACAAATTTTGCGAAAAAAAAGTTAAAAGTGAAATAAAATGCAAAATTTAAATTACATTATGAAAATCATTTCCATAATGGACATTACGAAGAAAATGCAACAAATAAATATTTTTTTAATAAAACAATTCTTTGCTATACTCACTTGCTGCTTTTGTTTATGAATATTTGTTTTGTTTTGTTGTAAATGAAAATTCACAGTCGTAAAATGATGCAAATTTTCTGCTGCAGCGTTGTAAATTTGTTCATTTTGCGGCGAATTGCACAATACATCCCTGATTTCTGTTGGATTTATTCTCGATTTAGCTAAAGCGAGGGTTTTATTTTGACAGTATTTATATACCCAAAAATTTACCAGCTTTAATTAAATCCACTATAAAGCGAGTCAAATGCGGATTTAGCTGCAGTGAGAACATAGTATTATATTAAAAAATGCTAATTTATTTAAACAAGTTAGTCTCAAAAACAAAAGCAAAGTCTTCTAATACTTAAATCAAAAAGTACCTAAATCGCTTTACGAAAACACATAACCTAGTTTAGCATCTGCGTGAATTATTTCCAGAAAAACTTCAACTAGTTAGGAGCTTAAACAAATCTAGAAAATACAACAACCATTTACAAAATTTATCCGTCTAGTGTTGGTCGAACAAATATAAGTAATTGGAAAAGTAAAGACTTCTAAGACTCAAATCAAAAAGCACCTAAAATTTACAAGAAGTAGTTCCAGAAAAACTTCAACTAGTTAGGAGCATAGAAAACTCTAGAAAATATGAAAATCATTTACATAACTAATCGGTCGAACAAATAGAAGTAATTAGAAAAGTTATTACCACTGTAGCTTTTTTGACAACATAAATGATAACCATTATTAATCGGATGTAGGGTATATTAATATGCACAATACTGAAACAAATAATCAAAAAATCATTTTTCATCTATAAAATATACAAATAAACTTTGTTCATGTTTACCTTAATCTATTGTAAATTTTATTTAGATTAAAATTTTATGAAAAAAAATATTTATTTTTTAAATAATATTTGTTCAGCAATGAAAATAAAATATTTTTTTAAAACTAATTGCCATAGAATACAACAAAATACAATTTGTAGTATATAGTCATTCAACAAGGAAGGTCACTTACTTCAGTAGATGGCAAGAAATTTAAATAATGAATAAAATATTAGATTAATTTCTATTAAAAGCAGATACTATTTCTTAATTGTTATTTTGATAACTGTGAGAATAACTGTGAACATTTTGTGTGTACCTAACGGCCGAAGATAAAACGCAATTTAATTCTTTTTGGAAAAAATTCTATATTGAAACAACACATAAGCGTAATATTATATGTGGGATATCAATCATACGTCCTTCTCTGACTCTTTCTTAAACCCATTTCGTACCACCGCATAGAGCAGAGGTGCCCATAAGGTGGATCGCATAATTATTTAAAGTCGATCGAATAATTATTTAAAGTCGATCGCATCCGAGTATGCTATTATGTATGTAAGAAATAAATTTTTCTCCCACACACCTCGCCTGAAGGGAAAACATGTTGATCTAAAATGCCAAAGAAATCTGTTAACAGTTGATTTGAAATGAAAAATCACTTTGAATCGAAATCCTGCCAGTTCTGGCATTTTCTCATAGTTTGTGTGTGTGGTATGTGCATGTATGTGTGGTGGTATATGTATGTGTGCTTTGAGGCCAAACTTGTCATAATTTAACATGAGGTTTGCTTCAAACCTGTGCTAAATTATGCCAAGTTTGGCCTCAAAGATTTTCTATAAACACCATCTACAATTCAATTTTTATTCAAGGCACTTGAAATATTAAGTTATGCAAAAGATCAACAGGTGGCGCATGATATTGTGTGCCTACCCACATTTGATATTCAGAGGTCACATGCATATAATAAATTAAGAATCCGAGTTTTTTAAATGCCATTTAAAACAAGTTAGGGGCAAAGGTTACAAACGTAATTTCGATACTGAAATACATGAAAATAATGGTCTTTACGGTGCTGTGTCAAATACTCAACTTCCTTCTACGCAAAAAAATTCTCAAACGAAAATCTCTATGAGCACTTGCAGTAATTGTTTTCAAAAAATAGGCAAAGGTATACGTCACTCTTGTGGTGAAGATTCTTCTTCATCTAATACTCGGTAAAATGTGTTGGGCATAGTAGAAAAATTACCAGAAAAGTGACAAAATCAAATATTAACATCAATGCTAAAGAAAAGACTGTCTGATCATGATTCTGATAGTACTACAATTGATGGCGATATAATCTTGAATATAGCGGGTTCTAAAATGAGAGTAACTTTGAATAACAAAAAAGAAAAGAAAACCATTTTACTGCTGAAGGTTTGGACGAATATCAAGCCGCTACCTGAGAATCTCAAAATTCTATAAATAAATTACCAACTTAGTCAGAAGTTATGCTGGAAGAAAATCTATTCCGAAAGATTGTAAAGAACGTATGCGTGAAAAATCAAATTCATTGGAAAACATCTATAAGGAAGATATGCCAACGCACCAATACTTATTGACTCAATCTTTCAGAAACGGAATGTTGCAGAGATCCAAAATGCAAAAATAAAATTGATGGCACATGGAGGGTAAGGCTTTTTTAAATTTTCTTTAATAATTTTGACAAAAGAAGTCAAAAAAGAGGCAGATAAAAATTAAAGTAAAACAACTCGTTACTCCACTGGTAGGAGTAGATCAATGAAAAGAAATTTGAACAGTGTGTACATATTAATTATACTAGCGATTGTTCCACAAATAAAGGAAACTTATGAAAATGTAAAAACTTTGTTTGAATTGACAAAGGTTAATGAGATACTCTTCAGACTTAGCTCTGATTTCAAACTTCTGCTAATAATTAATGGACAGCAAACTGCAACCGCAACATACCCTTGCCCTTATTGTTATATTACTCGTACTGAATTCCAAACTTTTAGAAGAGAGGCTGATGATATAATCATTAACATTTCAAAATGTAATAGCTGATTATCAGAAATTTAAGTGTATCGGTAAAAAAAAGAGCGCGAAAGAATGCCATAGCACGGTAAACATGCCCCTCTTTTTTTACGAAAAAAATAGAAAATGAAGATAGCGATAATGATGAAGAAAATGACCTTTCTATGAACGTTCTCCAGAAATGTCCTCTGCCTGAACTCCACCTTTTACATGGATTTATAGGACATGGATGTGTAGCACGCAAAAAAGCTTTACTTTGGCCAACAAAATTTAAATTAGTTCCAAAAAAAAATCATGTGAGTCCGATCACAAGGGAGATGTGTAAACATCTAATAATTAAAGAAAACATCAACATCATATATTTCAGTGCATAAAAAATAAGTCGATTACGCTGTTTTCTGAAATTCAGTTGATGTTTTCTGAAATGCAATTGATGTTTTCTGAAATTCAATCGATGTTTTCTGAAATACAGTTAATGTTTTCAGCAATTCAAATGATGCTTTTTGAAATTCTATTGATGTTTTCTGAAATTCTAATTATGTTTTCTGAAATTCAAATGATGTTTTCTGAAATACAATTGATGTTTTCTGAGATACAATTGATGTTTTCTGAAATTATATTGATGTTTTCTGAAATTCTATTTATGCTTTCTGAAATTCAAATAATGTTTTCTGAAACTCGAATGTTTTCTGAAATTATATTGATGTTTTCTGAAATTCTTTTTATGTTTTCTGAAATTCAATTGATGTTTTCTGAAATACAATTGTGTTTTCTGAAATACAATTGATGTTTTCTGAAATTCTATTGATGTTTTCTGAAATTCTATTTATGTTTTCTGAAATTCAAATGATGTTTTCTGAAATACAATTGATGTTTTCTGAAATACAATTGATGTTTTTTGAAATTCTATTGATGTTTTCTTAAATTCAATTGAAGTTTTCTGAAACTCGAATGATGTTTTCTGAAATTATATTGATGTTTTCTGAAATTCTATTTATGTTTTCTGAAATTCAAATTTTGTTTTCTGAAACTCGAATGATGTTTTCTGAAATTATATTGATGTTTTCTGAAATTATATTGATGTTTTCTGAAATTCAATTGATGTTTTCTGAAACTCGAATGATGTTTTTTGAAATTATATTGATGGTTTCTGAAATTCTATTTATGTTTTCTGAAATTCAAATGATGTTTTCTGAAACTCGAATGATGTTTTCTGAAATTATATTGATATTTTCTGAAATTCTATTGATGCTTTCTGAAATTCAAATGATGTTTTCTGAAATTATATTGATGTTTTCTGAAATTCTATTTATGTTTTCTGAAATTCAAATGATGTTTTCTGAAATTATATTGATGGTTTCTGAAATACAATTGATGTTTTCTGAAATTCTATTGATGCTTTCTGAAATTCTATTTATGTTTTCTGAAATTAAAATTATGTTTTCTGAAATACAATTGATGTTTTCTGAAATACAATTGATGTTTTCTGAAATTCAATTGATGTTTTCTGAAACTCGAATGATGTTTTCTGAAAATATGTTGATGTTTTCTGAAATTCTATTTACGTTTTCTGAAATTCAAATGATGTTTTCTGAAACTAGAATGATGTTTTCTGAAATTGTATTAATGTTTTCTGAAATTCTATTGATGTTTTCTGAAATTCAATTGATGTTTTCTTAAATTATATTGATGTTTTCTGAAATTCTATTTATGTTTTCTGAAATTCAAATGATTTTTTTACGATTTTTTTGTATGAGTTTTTTTAATGCGGTCCCTAACCGTCGTACAAAAACAGGTTTGAGTGTATTTTTTTATGATACGATTTTCCTACGATTTTCCTTACTTGGATGACGGTATTATATATTGCATTTTATATTAAGATGTCGTCATGTGTTAAATTGATTTATGATGTACAATGGAACTTAAAGCTATTATTAACTAATTAAATTTAATTAAAATTTCAACTAACAAAATTTATTTATATTATATCCTAGTTATTGGAAAATATTCCAAATTTATATCAATTTAATGCTTAGTAAGAATCAATTTAATGCTTAATAGTAATAATTACTAAAAATGTTTAATAATGAAAGTTGTTAACATATAATTGTTTATATGGTCTGAGGCGTTGCCAACTAACTATATTGAAAAAAGTACGAACAAAGACAACCATGTCAGTTAACACTGCTTTTGCATTATCTTTACTTGCATTCTATTATTACATCGTCATTCGTACTTAATAAAAACAGAAAAAAAGATTTCTTTAGAACTCAAATAAAACTTGAGAAAATACAGAAATATTTTGGTGGAATTCTACAAATCGTTGTGGTTTGTGAATAAAAACTTAATTATAGTTTATTGAGGAATAAAGTATTTATAAAAATACACATAAAAAATTCCACAAAATGCAGTCGGCTAGTAAAATAAATAATGTTTACACTATTTGACAAATAGTTGGTCAGGTAGTGTTCAAGAAAATGTTTAAAAAGAAAAAATGGTATCAAATATTTGGTCTATGGAGCTAATTTGAAAATTAAAAAAAGTGTTAAAAACACGAGTTACTTAGGTTTGTCTCTCCTACCACAATTCCAATTTCGAATGCATTGGGTAATTGCCCATGAACAGTTTCTCTTGAAAATATTTTTTCACCAATACAATCATAAGTCACACAGCGTTATCTCCTTCAGCTCACACCGATATGAGTTACGCTGTTTTTGTGATTGTATTGTGAAATAGAAATTTACCCCCCTGCGCGTATAGATGTTTACACATCAAAAATTACCAGGGTGAAGTTTTTCAGGATAATGTATGCTGGAAACTTTTACAAGAATCAGATAAATTTCTGGATCGTGAAAGTTATGAGCACGTTGGTCCATTGAAGTTACAGTCATCCGTTGCTGTTTTTAGGACAATGAATAAAATTGTACACGATTGTTTTTTTTCTACGCAACGTGCTGACATTATAAATTTAGATAAAAATTTGAATCAACTGCGCATCGCTTTAGAAAGCACCGGAGTGACCCAAACTTTGTAAATTCACGTGTTACTTGATCATTTAAAAGAGGGAAATTTATTATTAGACAACGATGGTTTAGGCTTATGGTCGGAGCAGGCCGGTGAATCTGTGCACAGGGAATTTGTAAAATTTTGGGAACGATTCTAAGTATAATTAGGAGGAAAATCCAACATACTCGAGTGGATTAAGAAAGCAGTAGTCACATATTCTTCACAACATTTATAAATATAGCACTTTAAAAAAAGCTGGATATTTATTCTTGTGAGATGGTGTGGAAAAAATATCGCCAACACACACACCCACACACATGCACACACACACACACACACACACACACACACACACACACACACACACACACACACACACACACACACACACACACACACACACACACACACACACACACACACACACACACATACACACACACACACACACACACACACACACACACACACACACACACACACACACATTTAGAATTTGATAGATCGAATCACTCATTTACAAGCTTTTTTATGAAATCAGAAAGATTCTTAGTTACTGAAAATTCTGAACGAGGACGGTTGACTATTTTTTTCCCACATGGCGCGCATACTATCAATCTATTTTCTTCCTGATCACATTTATGACCGTTAAAATATGAAATATTTTTTGGAATAGTATTTTTCTCCATAGTGTATTTTCCAACTGAATTATTGTGTATAAGCATATAATACAATTCAACCAAGTTATCAAGCAATATATACAATACACCAAATTAAAAAGCTCGGATTCTTAATTTATTATATGCATGTGACCTCTGAATATCAAATGTGGGTAGGCACACAGTACCATGCGCCACCTGTTGGTCTTTTGCACAACTTAATATTTCAACTGCCTTGAATAAAAATTAAAGTGTAGATGGTGTTTATAGAAAATATTTGAGGCCAAACTTATCATAATTTAGAACAGGTTTGAAGAAACCTCATGTTAAATTATGACAAGTTTGGCCACAAAGCACAAAATATACACACATACATACACATACCACACACACAAACTATGAGAAAATACCAGAATTAGACCAACATTATCGTTTTATGCATATGTTGATATGTGCTTACATAAAAAGTGAAAAATGCGCATATCTCAAAAACAGGATCAGCTAGGGTTTCGATTCAAAGTGATTTTTCATGTCAAATCAACTGTTAACAAAACCCCGCTTTCAGATTTCTTTGGCATTTTAGATCAACCTGTCTTCCTTTCAGGCGAGATGGGCCCATTCCTTTCATTTTGAAATCTTATAATTACACTAGCCAACAAGGTTTTGGACTGGAGAAACCAAATATATTTCCCAGGGTAATTTGGTGGGCTGAATTCGAATTCTGTAATTGGTTTTTTTCTATTACGTCAGGTTTTCGAGATAAAAAATTTGTTTCAATTCTTTTTTTTACATAAAAACTCATTAGTTTATTTCAAAATCAATGAATTTTCAAAAGTGAACGTCGTTTATGTTTTGTTGGTACGGTTTCACGTATAGCAAACAAGATACTTTTGTGTTTTAAATAGTATTTATTATTATTATTATTTCAGCTCTATCTAGGAGCTTAACTATTAATTGATTGATTGATAAATTATTAATGAGTAATTGATTATAAAAGGTTCTTCTTTATATACATATTTTCAACCTATATTAACAACAACAATGTGTTACCTGCACTTGGGTCAGCATAAACATAAGTGTGCCAGCGTAACAACAACATACAATAAGAATATACGCAGTCATACAATGTTTTGCAAATGCAGTGGTCAACAATATTGATATTTGTTATTTCCGCATTTGCAAATATTGTACGCTATGCAGTGTGGGTATTATACAGCACACTACGAAAGTCGTGTTACGCTACACCTTCCTTTTTTATAAGAATGTTCATATAACATTTTGTTCTATGGACATTCTTTTATTATTTGTACTGTTGGGTTTTTTTTTTTTTTTTTTTTTTGTGGTTGTATCAAGTGCAAGTTTCACATTTTACAATAAATTTATTTTATTTTATTTACAAATATAGATTTAAAGAAAAGAATGCATATTGTTTATTTAATATTGTATAACTTAAGTCTATTCTTATGAACTATTTGTTCTTTATTTGTTTTCTTATCAACTATGGTTACATTATTTCTGAAATCTATTTTCTTAATTTTATATGGCCCTTTATATGCCATCTCTAACTTATGTCCTGCATCATTTCTTACTAAGACTAAATCTCCTATTTTAAAATTGTAATCTAATTTTGTTTTATCATAATTAATTTTTTGTTTTATTTTATTTATATCTAATAGTTTTTTAACTCTATCTATTGCTACTTCTAATCTAAATTTAATTTCCTTAGCATAATTATCTATATTATAAAGTGGTGCAACTCTATCTACTTCACTAAATTGTCTAAAATTGTTTGGAATTTTTCCAAAAATAAGTTCATAAGGGCAATAATCATGTACTGTAGATGGTGTAGTGTTAAAACAGTACGTGAAATATTTGAGCCATTCATCCCAGTCGTCTTTATCTACTGATATGTAGTTTCGTACGTATTCGTTAAAAGTCCGGTGACTTCTTTCTATCGTACCTAGTGTCTGGTGATGATATGCTGTCGATGTGCGTTTATCTACCTTCAATAGGTTGCAAAGCTCTGTCAGTATAGAGTTCTTGTATTCTGTGCCCACATCCGAAATGAACGTCTTCATTGGACCGTATATAAGCACAAAATTTTCAAATATCGCTTTTGCGATCGTCTTAGCTGATTTATCTTTTATTGGTATTGTTACCAAGTATTTAGTTAAGTCACATATCATTGTGACTGCATATTCATTTCCATAAATTGACTTTGGAAATGGTCCAATTGTATCTACGTACACCGTATCAAAAGCCCTATTTGGTGTCTCCGTTATTGTCATTGGACTTTTTATATGTTTCTCCGTTTTAGCCAATTGGCTTTTATGGCATGTTTTCACATATTTGGCAATGTCTTTTGTCATATTTTTCCAGTAATAGTATCTCCTGATCTTCTCAGTGGTTCTATATATCCCACAATGTCCTCCTTCTATAGGATCATCATGGTATTTCAGCATTATCTCACGTATTGCCTTTGCATTCGTGTTATCAATTTTAGTTACTTCGTTTAATAGCGGTATTCTGATTTCATTCAGTGTTTTATTGCCCATATTCTCAAATTCACTTATCGAGACAAATTCGAAAATCTTCTCATGTGGTGAAATTTGAATCTTATTAATATTTAGTTTACAGGCTATTCGTTCTAGCCTAGGGAAAAATTGTCCTAAGTCAATATTCCCTTTAGTAAACAAATCATCTATTCTTATGCTAGCATATATGGATTTGACCTTTTTGATGTAACATCTGTTGGGTAAAATCTTTAATTTATAATATCTTTTGACGTCTATATTATTCAATGGTATATATACCTTGGGCTTATTATTATTATTGATATTTTGCTGATTTACTACTGGTTTACTAATTTTCTCTTCTTTAGTCATCGATCTTGTCGTGACCCTTAAAACGGATGAAATCTTGTCGTTAATATCCTTTAAGTCATTTATTGTAATGCGCGACAGTGCGTCGGCAACATAATTATCTTTTCCCCTGAGATATTCTACTGTGAAATCATATTCCTCCAGATCGAGTCTCATTCTCGTTAGCTTAGAACTTGGATTTTTCATGGAGAACAGGTATGAAAGTGGTCTATGGTCTGTTCGGACCAAAAAATGTTTTCCATATATATATGGTCTGAAATATGTGACAGCCCAGTGTATGGCAGTTAATTCCTGTTCAATGGTCGATTTGTTGCTTTCGCCTTTAGTGAAAGTTTTAGATGCATAGGCCACAGGTAGGTGTCTACCTTCATATTCCTGTGTTAAAACTGCACCGCAAGCATGCTTACTCGCATCTGTTGTTATGCAAAATTCCTTCGTAAAGTCTGGGTACTGAAGCAATGTTGGGCTCATTAATGCCTTCTTTAAGTATTTAAACGCGCACTCACAATCTTTTGTCCACTGAAATGGTACTCCCTTTTTGGATAGCCTTGTAAGGTGTCTGGAATATTCAGAGAAGTTTGTAATAAATCGTCGGTAATAGTTGCAAAACGCGACAAACCTTCGCGCGCTATCGGCGTCCGTAGGCGTCGGGTAATTTTCTATCACCGAATATTTACTATCATCCGGTAATATTCCTCTATCAGTACATTTGTGGCCAAGGTAGGTTACCTCTCTCACAAAGAATGAACATTTTTGGGGGTGTAGTTTAAGATTGTGTTTACGGCAAAGATCAAATACATCCTTCAAATTTGAAAGCATATGTTTTTCAGTACATCCCAATACAACCAAGTCATCCATATATAGGAATGCTTGATTCGGCTTCAGACCACTGAAGGCTAATGTCATCATTCTTTGGAATGAATTCGGTGCTATTTTTAAGCCATATGGTAGTCTAGTAAATCTGTATGAACCATTGTTTGTTGAAAATGACGTCAAGTCTCTAGAGTTCTTTTCCAAACCAATTTGATGAAACCCGGACATCAAGTCCAAACAAGAGAAATATTTTGCTCTACCTAGTTGGTCTAGAATATCGTCTATTCTAGGCAACGGGAATTTATCTGATATTAGTTTTTTATTTATCTGCCTATAATCTATCACCAAGCGCCATCTTTTTTCATCTGTTCCGGGAAGTGATTTCTTTGGTACCAACAGAATTGGGCTATTGTATTCCGAAAATGATGGTTCGATTATCTTGTCATCTATTAGTTTTTCAACCTGTTTGTTTATCTCCTCCTTATGAGATTCTGGTATGCGATAATTTTTAATATACGTTGGTTGATCATCTTTTACTCTCAGTTTTTGTTCATAGAAATTGTTGGTAGTAATTGTTTCAGTCCCTAAGCCAAAAATATCATTGTATTCTAAACAAAGCTTAGTTAAAATTGTTCTGAACTGTTCAGGAAAGTTTCCCTTCAAAAGGTCCAAAACTTCAGATTTTCTTTGGCTATTTTTATGTGGTTTTTGTTTTACTATTTCATAGTCAGACATTTTCTCGGTTTTTATGTTATTTTGCCTAATTGTTACTATTTTATGTGTGGTATTTAAAAAACGAACCAATGCGTTATTTGATTTTACCAGTGTATTTGGTAGAAAGACACCTGGTACGATTTCTTGATTTGGTATTAGTACATCGTCTTCAAGCTTCGGAAACCTGATTTGACGAATCACTTCTGACCTTGGTGGGAGTGTTATTCCATTGAAGCCGTTCGTAAGTGGAATTTCTATTACATGCGACAGATTGGGTGGTCGTAGTACGAGGTAATCATGGTTCCCATTGAAATCTAGTATACATTTATACTTCTTAAAAAAATCCATTCCAAGGATACCGTCGCAAGGTATTGGAAAATTATTTTGCACTACTTGGAAATCATGTGGTATCAAAAAACCTCTAAATTTTAGGTCAATAAATACATTACCTATTGAACGAATTTTATCCTGTCCTATTCCACTCAATGTGGTTGTTCTGTTTCTGTTAATTTGTGTTTGATAAAAATGTTTAGTTTTTATAACCGAAATGTCTGCTCCTGTATCTACCAACAGTGTTACCGTGTTGTTCGTGTCGTTAATTTTTATATTAACATAAAAACTTAAGCTGAGGTTAAGGTTGTATATGTAGTTGGTATTGTTATTATGATATATCTCAGAGGATTTTAGCAGTTTTCCGAATCATTTTCATGTGACTCTGCTGCTCTGACGTAATTTCTGTTACGTCTGTGGTTCTGATTTTGTTGAACCCTGTTGTAAATAGGTTTTTGTTGGGGTCTGCCGTTGTTACTGTTATTACTATTATTGCGTGGGTAATTGTACCTTCCACGATATTGTCTGTAGTTATTATTTCGGTTAAACTTCTGCCCGAAATACAATACGGCATTTTGTTGCCCTGTTGCTTCAGTGCAACTGTTTATGAATTTGCCAACGGCCTCATTCATGTTACTGAATTGGCCTGCTTCCATGATAAGTTTAACTTTATCGATGGTGCAATTTTTGGTTAGTGCCTTTACTGCAACCTGTGTTGAATATTTACATGCCAATTCGCATGGCAAACCATCTGATAAATAGGCATTTTCTAATGACTTCGTTAAATTCTCTATTTCACTGCAATAGTTATTGGCAGTTTTATTGTTTTGTCGGGTATTCATTATTTTTGCTGTCAATACCTCAACCGACTCGCCCTTTACTGAGTTTTTTTAGTTTATGTATTATCTCAGTAATGGTTTGTTCATTACCTATTAAATTTCTTGCACTTCCCTTTAACTTTGTTTTTATTAAAGAGACTGCGATAGATTCGTGGTCACCTTTGATAGATTCTATTAACTGTAACGAGTCTATAAAGGAACGTAAATTTTCTGGTTTTCCATCAAATTCTATGATCAGCTTTGAAGCTGTGTTCAGAAAGTCAACGACTGTTTGTGTCATTTTTACTTCTGTATTTTCTAAAGAGGTTCCAGTATTCTCTGAATTTTCAGTTTCTACTAAGAATTTTACCTCTTCGTGTAGTGTATCTGGTAATTTTACCTTAATACCCTTCTTAGATGATATAATCAGGATTCTAGTCTTGACATCTAAGAAAAAACTTTCAGCAGCTGTCCTATGTGGTGTCGTGAGTCTGTTATAATTTGCATTTAGCAAAACCCTGATTTGTTCTAACTTTTCGCATAAGATTCTAATATGTTTTATTATTGTTTCCTCTTTTGTGCTTCTATCTATATTTAAACATTTATAAGATTTGTCGAACTCCTCTTTGATTAGTCTCACCTTCTGAATTATTTCTTGCCAATCCATGGGAAAATTATTTAAATTTTGTTTAAGTCATTGGCTCTGCTCAAATATTTCTTTTTTAATTTCTTGGTGTTTAAGGCATAAATATGTAATGCAAAATTTAAGCTAATCAGTACGGTTATTATTAGTAAACAACACTCAATTAATTTTAGGTCGATTGAGTCTTCTTTTATTTCAACTTCATTAATAACATTTGCATTGGGATTCTCTATTTTTGATTGACGACCTCCCATTTTCTTTCGCTATTTATTTTGCATATTTTCCTATTATTTATTTCTATTAAATATTTTTCTGACTGCCTCAATAATCTAACCGAATCTTATATCTTGCTAATTATATATCTTCCCTAGTAATTCATTATTTTTATCAATAGCTTATGCTATTTTACATGCATCATTTTATTTATGTATATTTAATTTAAAAAAAAAAATTTTTAATTTAATTTGTGTTTTTTTTTTTTTTTCTCTCTTAAACAGCATAATTACAAAAGTTATTTTTTCTCTTTATATAATTGTATCAAGATTAAATAATAGCTTTTTATACAGAACAAATCAGATTAATTGAACTACATTCCTTTGTGGATTTTTATTTTTTTTTTTTATATCTCTTACAATTTTTTTTTCTTATAAATTATTGTGTTTTCTATTTATTTGTTTTTGTTTATTTGTCAAGAGCGGTTAACGCTTTCTGACCTACGGGTGCATAACGGGATGCTCCACTTTTTTTTTTTGTTTTTTTTTTTTTGTGTTTTTGGTAAAACTAAGATGAACCTGTTCGTTGTTTTATTAGGGGCATATTGATGTGTATATTGATATATACCAGAGGTGTTTTTCCTTCTTTTTCTGCTGGCCCGTCCTTCTTCTATACTCTTCTATGGAGATAGGTTTTGGCCCTTCCGCCATTGATTTTAAGCTCCACTGTCTTTAGGCCAGACAGTATCTTCCTTCAACGCAGCTGATGGATCGTTGTGGCTGATCCACCAGGACAAAATTTTTTTTTTTTTTTTTTTTTTTTTTTTTTTTTTTTTTTGTGTTTTAAATAGTATTTATTATTATTATTATTTCAGCTCTATCTAGGAGCTTAACTATTAATTGATTGATTGATAAATTATTAATGAGTAATTGATTATAAAAGGTTCTTCTTTATATACATATTTTCAACCTATATTAACAACAACAATGTGTTACCTGCACTTGGGTCAGCATAAACATAAGTGTGCCAGCGTAACAACAACATACAATAAGAATATACGCAGTCATACAATGTTTTGCAAATGCAGTGGTCAACAATATTGATATTTGTTATTTCCGCATTTGCAAATATTGTACGCTATGCAGTGTGGGTATTATACAGCACACTACGAAAGTCGTGTTACGCTACACACGTATTAGAGTCCACTGATAGTCTCCCAGCATGCTTTTGTCCCAAAATCCTTGACAATTTTTTTAGATTTTCATTAAAACTTGGTGGGTACGCTCCCTTTCTTCGTCGAATGAAGAAAATGCATTTTGAGTGAGATTCGTGCACCCAATTCGTGATAATTTTTCAATAATTCAGCAACCATTTGTCTGTAGTTTTCACTCTTATTGTTTCCAAGAAAATTGTCCACGATGCTCTTGAAAGTTTTCCAGGTCGCATATTCTTTCTCCAATAACCATTGTGAAATATTTTCATCATTCAATAGCTTCCTGATTTGAGGGCCAACAAATATGCCTTCTTTGATTTTAGCATATGACATTTTAGAAAAAGTGACAAAGTTCTTATGGAGGCCCAATTTTATGTGCAGAGGCGGAAGAAGAACGTCATTTGGATCAATTAATGGTTTATATTAAATGTTTTGTTTTCCTGGTGAATACCCAGTTCTTTTTGGCCACTCTGTTCTGACGTAATGATGACATGTAACAAGACTATCCCACAGACAAAGGAAACGACAATATTTTGTGAAACCTCCTTGCGTACCAGTCAACAAACCAAGGACCTGAAACAGATTAATTTATAGTTATGTACGATGGTCTAGACTTTATATATAAAGAAATTTAAATCGCACACCTTGAGGTCACCACAGATCTCCCATTTATGGTCGTTGTATTTGAGCAATATCAAAATTTCAGTCATTGAATCATAATTTTCCTTTGTACTAATGGCATGAGCAATTCTTATGGATGGTTTTTCATTCCCATTATGTAAAAAAAGAGCCTTTAAACTGTACTTAGAGCCATTAGTAAATAATCTCCATTCAGTTTTGTCATATGGCTGGTTCATTTTTTGAAATAAACCATCAACATCAGTACAGTATAGAATAGAGTGTTTCATTTCAAAATATGTAGCCAATTCCAAGTTTATATCTCTATAGATTGTTACTTTTGTCCCAACTGCAAGATATTTTCACTGCTGCATGCATGAATCTAATAATTCTGCGTCTTTCTACGTTAAATGTAAATCCCGAATTAGATCATTCAGATCAGCTTGAGTCACTAAATGGTGTTCATCATCAGACTCATACAAACTACCACTGCTGGTGAGAGATATTTCGGACTCACTGCTCATAGCACTGGTAATGACTGGTAATGTATCATTTGGTGAACGTTGAACTGGTTTGGATACCAATGGGACATTCGCGTAAGTAATATTTTTTCCATTTTTTCATATTGAATTCTGCAACTTTTGTTAAACAGAAATAACAATCGCTTTGGTGGTTACTTGACTCTCTCCAAAGTACTGGAATTGAAAAATCGAAATAGATCTTCTTGCCATTTGACCACTAATATAAAGTAGTTCTGCAACTATTGCAAAACATTGTCGGTGTCCACGTTCTGTCCAGTTTCTGACAGCAAAAGCAAAATAATGTAAATATGCATATGATTTTGATTTTGCATATCCTTTTTTTCCAACCAAATTTCCAGACCAGTGTAAATATAGTATTGTAATGTAAAAGAACAAACTTGATGATTCAGATTTATCTAACTTTGGCGAAGAAGAAATGATCAACATAACAATTCCTTTTTAATCGAGGAGCTAGCTGATCCAGATGGGAATAACCACTTATTTGAAAAAATTTAGAGGAGGTAAATGATTCATTGGATGTGGATGAAGCTATGGATCCATCATTTTAAAATATCCTTAAACTTCGCAATACATATTGCAATACTTGATGTAAAAACTCCTGTTTCATATATTTTAAAGTATGTTCCATATGATTTTATTGACAAAGATTTTTCAGGTAACAAATCTAGCCTCATTAATAGAAACTGGAACAGCAATTAGTGTTGCAAGAGAACAGATTCTGACATTAATGGGCGTAGGAATTATTATATGTACAATCGGATATCCTCGATTTCATTTAATACTCACGAAGTTCAGAGGAAAACTCGAATGACAAACTGTATAAAGTTCGTCCACATTATAAATACGTGGTTGAAAAGGACCTATAATATTACGAAATATGAATACTGTTGCTCTGACGAAGTGGTGAATCTGTGCAAAGCAAAAACTGGGTTAAAACAGTAAATGCCCAAAAAGCCTAAAAAATGGGTAATAAAAGTGTTTTGATTACGTATCCCAAATGGAATGTCATATGATCTGGAAATATACCAAAGAAAAACACAAATATTGGAAAATCAAAATTTGGTTTTTGCTCTGATATTGACATTTACCTTTGAAAACCGATTCCGGAAAATAAAAACCAAACAACATTTTTTTGTTAATTATTTCAGTACAATTAATTTATTAATATATTTGCTCTAGAGAAGCTCTGCTTAAAAAAAAAGGATTTGAAAAATATTAAGAAGAGATATTTATGATATTTATGAAGGGTATACAAATATTTTCCTTTTAAAATGGCTGGATGGGGGCTGTATTCAATTTGCTTCATCTGTTTAAGGTGCTGACGATACAAAAGAGGTTAACAGATTTAGTGCTGACCAAAAAAAAAAATCGTTTTGCCACAACCTAACGTTGTTGGTGTATATAATAAATATATTGGAGGAGTTGTCAAGACGGACTTGTGCTGTCGTTATACCGAATCTCCATTCTGACAAGAATGTCGACACTCAAAAGTTTCGATCATTTCACAGACTTAGTAGTATGCAACTGTTGGTTGGAATATCGCAATGTTTGCGATAGTAATAATGTAAAAAAAGATCAAATTGATTCTATTTGCATTCCAGAATGATTGGGTGATGGACTGCTGGCATTGTCATTAGTTAAAATCACTCTCGAAAATGGAGAAATCCAGACTAACTGAACATGTAGATCTTTCCGATAGTCCATCAACTTCGAATCAGAGGCTGCCCTATAAAAGGGATCCTTCAGTTTCAATTCATTACAATGGCATTATACATTGGCCACAGTAAGTAAAAATTAAGAAGTGAGTCATTTTCTAGCTAACACCAAAACAACCTTCTAGCTATGGTGAAAATTTTAAAAACTCATTTTGGGAGGCAGCTGATTTGTCGTTTCGAAGTTTTGACAATAATGCAGACATTCTTTCTACTACCAACGATTTGCAGTTAGCGCGAAATAGTGTTACGCGGCGAGTAGAGGAAATTAGCTCAGACCTAAAAGAGTATTCAGCGGACTACTTTTATAGACTTTGCAACCAAGGGAGAGTTATTACAAATTATATCTCTAAAGGGAAAAATACAGGGAGAGGATATTTTTCCAGTCTTAAGACATTTTTCAGAACATTCAAATACTTTAATGTTAATGTTTGAAATTATTCAGGTTCAAGATAGTTTCACTTTAAATAAAGCAGAAAACATTGGCTTATTTGTTTCAAAAATTTATCTATTTTCTGCACAACAGGTTTTAGAGCTGTTTCGGGAAGAGTCACCAACTCTCATAAGTAACCAAAATCAGTAGATAGTTTGTTTGGTAAAATGTTAAATTCATATATATTTGCTGAAACAACCAAATGAGAATTCAAGCAAAGAGTTATACTAATTAAGCCTCTTCCAATGTAACAAACTAAAATGTAACACAACTTTCAATCAAATATGTTTGTATATGAGCATTCAGATACCTGTTTTTAAATTGGTATCCAAAACCTCGAATAGAGCTGCCGCAATAGTAGGCCGATAAAACGGTTTAATTAATCTTTGTCGTTATTACAATAATTTTCTTGATTTCCTGTCATGCCACTTTTTCAATATGTTAAGTCCTCGATATTGCTGATATTGGGCAATTCCATATGTGACGGAATGACATTTTGAGCTGTAGAATTGAAGTCAAGGCTATTCTATAAAGCTATTTTGAATTGAAAATTCATTCTTCAGTTTGAAAATGATTGCTAATGATTAAGAGATTTAAAAAAAAAATCAGAAACAATTTTTACATTATTTTATTCTTTTATTTTTCAGTTTTCTCATTGTGTGACGGAATGACATTTTTGCTAGCATGACTATGTCCTGGTATTAAAACCTGGGAACTTTTGTAAATTAAGAAGCAAGTCAGATTTTAAACTAATACATATTTTACATATGATATATAAGCAATATAAAATTATAATTTAGAGCAACTGGCCTGTAATAGTATCGAATTTATTAACTGTCATTTGACGTGACGGAATGACTGTGACGGAATGACTAAAGTTTCTTAAACATGTATTAAAAGAAAATTGAGTAAACAAATAAATTTTATATTTATTTTATTATTTTATTTTAATATATTTTTAAACTTACTTCATATGAATGAAAAAATATTTTTTTCCATAAAATTTGACATTTTTATGGAATTGCCCTATTATGAACGCAACTTTCACAATTGGAAACTCAATTCGATCAAGAATTTTGCAAAGCACACTTTTTGAACTACCAGTAGAAGAAAGTGATCACGATAGATAAACTGATTTACTTATGCACACGGATGTGAGATGGTTAAGCAGGGATAAATTTCTCCATCGGTTCAGGTACTTGATTAAGGAGATTAAGGTGTTTTTAATGTGTCGAGGTGAAAATTACGAGCAATTGGATAATGAAAATTGGCTATTGATGTATTGCGCCATATGCGCTGTAGCCATGGCGACCATATGGCCCAAATTATATTTAACAATTAATGCCATAAAATTATCTATTCAATAAAGCCAGTGTAGTTTATAGTCAAAATATTTTTCGTTGGCTTATTTTAATTTAAATTTCCGTACCTCAAAAAAAGACACCCGTTATAACGAGTTACTAAAATTACAATATTACAAATTGGTTGTATATATTACGAAAATATGTATTTATTTCGAATTTTTTTACAGTTACAACAAAAGAATAATAAAAGTTAAACCTGTTTTGTTATTTTTAACCGAAAGAAAATCTCATTTCGAATTAATCGCTGTTCCTAAAAAAAAAAAAAATAAAAATAAAAAAAAAACTAAATCAAGTTAGAAAATTATAGTCAGTCTATACCGACTATACGATACCCTATACCATGCGTTTAGTAACGCTATCTCTTAAGTCAAACTAATTAGATATAGAAAATAAGCATAAACCAAATTTGAGTGGCATTGTTATTAAATTTTTTGCCTTTGAATATGGAAAACCTCATATCGGATGCTATATTGACTAGGTCGAAAAATAGGCCAATCCCGACCATATTTGGTAAGATTATATTATATTTATTTTGCAATAACGTATACAAACCAAATTTGAGAAAAACCTGTTTAATATTTTTGTTTTTCATAAATTTAAGTGAACATCGGGAAGCAGCATTATTTGGGGGTTATGACTAAAAATTGTCTTATAGGGTTTATTTTTCGACTACGGATTAATGGATGCAATAAACATACACAGACCCAATTTGAACGAGATCTGTATGATAACTTAATAATTAACTGATTTTCGCCAATTTCAATAAGGTTCATCCTATGACCGATAGAAGCTTATTTACTAAATTTCATCAAATATATTTATACTTGCGACAAGGTTTGCATGGACACGCAGACAGACGGACGGACATCAATAAATTGACTCAGAAAGTGATTCTGGTTAAGGTCAAATATTTTTCGTAGCTGCAAAAATCAGCCCAAAGTTGTTATACCATAAACACATAGTGGTATAGTGAATGGAAACATAATTTCTATATACTATACCACTATGTGGTCAGGGTATAATGACTTTGTGCAGATGTTTGTAACTCTCAAAAATATTTGACGTAGAGCTATAGTGATCGACTCAGAATCACTTTTTGAGTCGACTTAGTGATGTCCATCCGTCCGTCCGTCATTTATAATCAAGTCGCAAATATGAATATATTTTGATTAAATTTTGTATATGAGGTTCTATCGTCTATACCGTTAAAACTGCTGAGAATCGGTGCATGTTCAGACCTAGTCTCCATACAAATGACTCCTATGAAATGGACTTAAATGGCCATAATATCCAAATTATCATATAGAACTTGAAATCGGGTCTGTGTTTGTTTATTCCATCCATTAATCATTAGTCACAAAATAAATGCTATAGAACAATTCTTAGTCATAAGCCTCATATAAAGCCGCTTCTCGATCTTCATTTAAATCTATCAAAAAACAAAAATTTTGCAGAGATTCTTCTCAAATTTGGTATTTACCTATTTTGGCAAAAAATAAATAACCTTACTAAATATGGTCAGGATCGGTCCATCTTTTGATCTAGCCCCGGTACGAACTTTTTCATAATCAATGGCAACAAAATTTATAACAATGTCACTCAAATTTGGTTTATGCTTATTTTCTATATCCAATTAGTTGGACATAAGAGTGCCTAGACGGTCTCGTATGGTCGGTATAGATCGACAATAAATTTCTTACTTGTTTTGAATTCTCGATGTAAAATTGCAAATGTCTTAAAGGAAGCAGTTTTTCACTGTGTGAAAAATTAAAGTTTTATTAAAAAAAATTTGTTGTAAACCTAGTAATTTTTAACCGATTTAAACAAACAAGGACTTGTTTTACTCGCAAAAGTAATAAGAATAGGATTGGCTTTCAAATAAAGTATTAGAAAATAAAGGGCCAAAATTTAATATAAAAAAAAAAAAAAATTAACATTTAAATATTTTGTATAATATTTTCACATCGGCATGTTCAAGTATAAACACTAACAGCCGTATTCATAAAAATTAAAGTGTACATCAAGTAGACTTTATTGTATGTTTTTCATACAAAATTTGTTGATAAAGTCTACATGAAGTACACATTAATTTTTATGAATACGGCTGTAAGCATATAACTTCTTACGATTTCTACAAATAGGAAAAATGGCATGATAGATCGAATAGAGCATAAAAAATTAAGAAATCTATTATATTTTTTCGCACTTTTTTACTTTACTTTTTTATCAGAACTGCTTAAAAAATGAAGTTTTGTACACATTTTTCTTCATTTAATCAGGTATTTACATATCTACTAGTATAGCCCAGCACTCGAAATTCGAGTGCAGATTCTGGGAAATATTATTTTTTTCATTCAAATTTTGTCTTCCAATATTTTTTTAATCAATATATATAACAAATTTATGAATAATTTTTAATTTTATTATTTTCTATAAAAATAAAAAATCTTATTTTCGATCTTTATCAATTTAATGATTGAGTTTGAATTTGTTCGGGCTCAAGATCAAATATTTTTACTTTAAATAAAGCAAAAGCATTGGTACATTTGTTTCAAAAATTGATCTAAAGTAAATTTTTGAGCTTGAGCCTGAACAATTTCAAACTCAAGCATTAAATTTATGAATATTTAAATGAGCCTAAAGGTATGTTAATCAATTTTAGGAATTCACAATTCAACACAGAGCGTCTGATATATAATTTAAATCGTTCGCATTAACAGGGTGTAACGAATTATTATAAATATTTTATTTTATTTAATTTAATATATTTTTAAGACAGATTTTATCATTCTCAGCTTTTCCTCCATATTAGCTATAACTATGCCAATAAAGAGGGAACTAAAAATTTACCTTCACGTATTAATATATAGATTAACCGTTCTAATGTTCCAAACATCTTTTAATGGCGCTAAGGGAAGTACCCCACCCACCGCATACATAAATTTTCTTCAAAAAATATTGCTTAAGGTATTTTTTTCTAATCCATGCAAGTTATTACCTATTGTATTTGGCAAAATTTGTTCCAAATAGTTTAGATAGCTATTTCTTCAATCTTTCGGAAAAAAAAATTAAAAAAAATATTGGACTTTTTTTTGCAAAATCAAACATATTTTTGACTTTTCTTTCCAAAAACGCCCTCTTTTTTTTGCTCAAAAAAAGCTTAGGTTTTTCTTTTAAGAGCTTTTTGATGGCTTAGTGGGATGCGAGTGGGATATCTATCAAAATAAATGTTTTGTAAATCAAGACAACGAATTTTCAATTTTTAGCATTTGCACTAATTTGAATTCTTCCTATTAGTGTGTAAGTGTTTCTAAAACCTTCGAAATAAAGCATTTAATCAGAAACTAGACAAGTTAAAATTTCAGACGGTATGTAGCATAGCTAACTAAAATTGCATACCTACGATACTGTATTTCCCACAATATGTTAACCTCAGGGAAAAAATCACTTTTTTTTCTATACTTGTAATTATTATTAAATTAGTATATAATAAAAATATTAAAAAAAAAAAACTTGATAAATAATTCTATAAAATTTTATCTTAATGACATTAGATCCATTTATATCATAACTATCTTTATACCCTATACCACTATGTGGTTTGGGTATAATGACTTTGTGCTGCTGTTTGTAACAACCAAAGACCTACACCCATCTTTAATTATACCGATCGAATCAGAATCACTATCTGATTCGATTTAACGATGTCCGTCCGTCCGTCTGTGTGTCCATGTAAAGCTTGTAATCAAACTGCAGGTCGCAAATATGAATGTATTTTGATGAAGTTTGGTATTTAATCTTTTATCGATCATGGGATGAACGCTATTGAAATTGGTGAGAATAGGTGCATGTTCAGACCTAGCCCCCATACAAATGACCCCTATGAAAACAACATATATTTCCATAAGATCCAAATTATCACACAAATCTTAGTCAAATTGGGTTTGTATGTATATATTACATCCATTAATCAGTAGTCCGAAAATGATCCCTATTGGACAACTCTTAGTCATAGGCCCCATATAGAGCTGCTTCCCAATCTTCGCTTAAATCTATCGAACAACAAAAATATTGCACTGATTTTTCTCAAATTTTGTTTGTATATATTTTTGTAAAATACAAGAGACTTTACCAAACATGGTCAGTATCGGTCCATTTTTGGGCCTAGTCCCCATATAGATATAGCATCCGATATGAACTTTTTAATATCTGTAGCCGAAAAAAATAATAAAAATCCAACTCAAATTTGGTTTATGCTTATTTTCTCTATCCATTGGGCCTGAGAGATAGGGTCTCTAAACGCATGGTATAGGGTATCGTATAGTCTGTCTAGACCGACTATAATTTTCTTACTTGTTATACTTTATTTATTGTAGCTGATGAAGTATTTAAGTTTTGTCACTTTTTAAAAATCAAGTCTTTCATCCAGCTTATTTGTCGCATTTATATGTTGCCTTTTTAGCCAATCCTTTCTTGGCGTTACTAGATTCAGCATGGTATTAAGCGGTGCCATCGATTGTTACCGCAGCATCGAATCTGCTCTTTAGTATTTTCAATGTTTGCTCATGATCCCCTTTGCCACTAAAAACTATTTTAGTTTCACCACAATAATTCTTTGCCCATCGGCATACAGCAGTCGCATCTTTGTTGCGATTTTGATGAGAGCACTGGAGGCTACACTCCGCTAAATTTCTTTTATGGTTTTCTCCAATACCATCACATGCTCCTTTACCATGAGCAGTAGGATGAAAATGCCACTCTTCTGACATTCCAAAATCTTTTTTATGAGCTATAAGATTTGCGAAGCTGCTTTTGTTTTTAAGATGTTGACGAGCTCCGTCCCAAACGTAATATACATTCTCTTCTGTAAATTAAGATTTTAGATATTTTAATATTATCTTTTGGTACTCATAAGCTGCAACGGTATCATGTTTTAAATCATCGGATATGATTGCCATACATAAATAACTATTGTGAATGTAGTTGCTTGGCCGTTACTGAAGTGGAGTGCTTGTCTGGCATCCTGAAGAACATATTTATAATTTTCTGCGAAATCATATGATATAACCAATTCACCAGACTTCAAATGTATCTTCAAATCCTTGAAGAATTACCATTGCTCTTTGACTAAAAAGTCTTGGGTTGTCAAGTTTAGCAATACTGCACACATTTCTTCCATAAATTCATCCACATTTAAAATTATTGTTTTCAATGTGCATCTGTCAGTCTGAATCCAAGATTCAAATTTGACCTACTCTATATGTTCTCGATCAAAAAAGTTGATTAGATTCTCTTTGATCATTGGGAAAAAAAATGATTATAGATAATAATGTTAAAATTGTCCTTACATATTTAAACAACTCCACGGCATAGACCAGCAATAGTAAAAAATTATTTCAGAGATTTATTCTAAAAATGGCGCTTGGCAAATATGATGTATTTTACATGAATTTATATCAAAATCAATATGTTCGTTCCCATATATGTAACTCAATTTTAAGTAGTGAGTTCAACTGGTTTGCAGCTGCAAATTTTTTAAATAGAGTTCTAACGAACGATGAAACACATTCTCTAAGATTATAGGACAAAAATGTTCAAACTGAAGACTTTGGAACATATGAAGAATAGAGCGCTTTGGTCTAATAGTACGTCATAATTCGACTTCAAAGTTAAATCGAAAATATAATCATGGGATTTTGTAAAACCTCTTTGTTTCTGTTAATGACCAAAATTGGTAAATAATGATGTTTTTCACCCCCTGTTCGCTTTAACGAAATGAACTGTAAATAAATTGTTACATTTTGCACAAAAGATTTTACCAAACACCACTAATCAAGGTACGACCACTTGCTTAGTTACATCCCCTCTGTGGTTCACAAAGCAATATGTTGATATGTTTGCATAAAAAAAAAACGGAAATCAGCAAAAAAAAAAAAAAGTTTTAAGGAGGTATTGAGAACACATTATGGTGTTTGGAATCCCTGATGACAAACAATAAGAGAATAAACGAAAGAAAGAATGAACGAATGAGTGACGAAACACAAACTTCTAATTATCTTGTTAAGAATACTTAATCAACATTCATTGATGTGAAATGGAAGGGGGAGAAGGAGTTTGTTTTTTGTTCAGTGTGTCACTTTTACTAGTTTCTGCTATTTCTGTTGCTGTTGTTGTTTATGCTGATGGAAAACTTAAGTATTTTTTTTTTACTTTACTTACAAAATCCAGGTGTCAGATGTCAAAATGCTTTAGGATTTTATCTTATTTGAAGCCAAAAACAACTTTTTAAGCTGTTGTGGCTGTGATTATTTAAGAACATAGATTTAATACAACGAATGACAAATTTATGCAAATTTCAAATGTATAATTAAATATACCTTACAAATGGCCGGAAAATTTATGTATTTTCATTACAACTGTCAGATGAGAAAAATCGTTTAGTAAGGCTGGCGTAACAATCATTATTATGACAATGATTTTTCATTGATGTTTAAAATTCATTATGTTCAAGTAGCATAAAATACAGTAGATAAAAAGACTTTAGTTGCATATGGAATGGGTTAAAATTAGTTCACTGTTATAATTACTAAGTAAGCAGGAATAAATAACATCGATGAAATACAGCAAGATACAGTGAATCCTCTTCTTGGCGGACATTGTCAAAATTTATTCTGTTTAAGAACAGGAAACCACAATAAACGAACATTGTTTATTGATGCTGTATATTTTAAAAATATTCGTATAAAAAATAGATTTTAACAAATTGTGATTGTTCTTACTTAAGCATAAACTTTAAATTATGCCAGCAGATTCCAGCCTTCGAAATTCGAGTGCAAATTCTAGGAAATTTTATTTTTTCATTAAATAAAGTCCATAAAGGTATGCTTATCAATTATAGCCAATTCGCAAATCAACACAAAAAACAAACTCATTTTTATTACAAAAACATTAACAAATTTAATAAACACACACATAGCATTGTATAATTTTATGTATGTGTTAGTAGCAACTTTAAATGCAATTTACTCAAAATAACGGAAAAAATTTAATAATCCGTAAATCTGCAAAACGACTTAAAAGAACTACCTTTCACATAATTTGCGTTTGTTCAAAATCGGGATAAAACGGTAGAACAAAAAATCGGTCACAAAAATCGCCTAGCCTATTAATATTATAGATAATTATTTTTCAATTTAAGTAGACCTTACAAACCTGTTTGTAGAGTATATAAGGCATCATTTATACATGGACATTCCCCCTTAGAAAAAATAGATTTGTCTATTTTAGAAATTCTGTCTTAAAAACCAGCTCTGATAGTAGAAAGCTGCTGCTTTAAAAAAAAGAATATTTTCTTACAGGGTTACTACGAGTAGTTTGTTATAAGGCAAAGGTAGCCCCTTCAAAAATAATAAAAAAAATCATATATAACAAGTAGGAAAATTATAGTCGGTCTAGACCGACTATACGATTCCCTATACCATGCGTTTAGAGATCCTGTCTCTTAGGCCCAACTAAGTGGACATAGAAAATAAGCATAAACCAAATCTGAGTGTGATTTTTATTAATTTTTTTGGCTGCAGCTATGAAAAAGTTCATATCGAATGCTATATCTATATGGGGACTAGGCCCAAAAATGGACCTATCCTGACCATGTTTGGTAAAGTCTCTTGTATTTTGCAAAAATATATACAAACAAAATTTGAGAAGAATCAGTGCAATATTTTTGTTTTTTGATACACTTAAGTGAAGATCGGGAAGCAGCACTATATGGGGCCTATGTGTAAGAGTTGCCCCATAGGGATCACTACTCATTAATTGATGTAATAAACGCACACAGACCCAATTTGAGTAAGATCTATATGACAATTTGGATCTTATGGCAATTTATGTCGATTTCATAGGGGACATTTGTATGGGTGCTAGGTCTGAACATGGACCGATTATCACCAATTTCAATAGCTTTCATCCAATGCCGATGAAAGCTTACATATCAAATTTCATCAAAATATATTCATATTGCGGACGGACGGACCGACGGACATCGTTAAATCGAATCAGATAATAATTCTGATTCGATCAGATAGTAATTCTGATTCGATCGGTATAATAAAATATGGATCTAGGTCAATTATTTTTGGTAGTTACAAACAGCAGCACAGTCATTATAGCCAAACCACATAGTAGTATAGGGTATAAAAATGGAGTTTCGTAACTTTGTTTGTACGATTGTTTGTGGACCGATCATCTTTAAATTTTTAAAGTTGGTAAGTGCCTATCCGCAAGGAGAAATAGGCAATATTCTATTTGGATTGTTCAAGTGAGCGTTGCACCTCCCATATAAAGCGAATTTTTAACACATAATATCTGGAGCAAGAGTTCTGAAACCATGTATATATATGTACATTAGGATGGCCCTTAATAAAAAAAAGTGTTCAAACTCTCGGTCTCACCCCCTAGAAATATGCGAATAGCAAAAAAACTGAGAATTAAAAAGTTTTGGGCCATTCAAAAAACATTTAGTCGTGGCTCAACGAGATTGAAAATTTTAAGTGTGTTTATATGGGGAAAATATGACTTTTTTCAGATTTTACGAAAATTTCGTTCTATAGTTTAATTTTTCCCACAAATTGTTACATAATTCAAGATCACTATTTAACTATCCTTTCAAAGAGCTATACGACTTTAAAATCGAATAAAACCTCGTCAAGAAATCGCAAATGCCCAGACCACTTTTGTGCTAAAAAAAACTAGCTCATGAAATTTGATGGCATTTTTTTCAACTTTAAGAGATTGATTAAAGCCATAGTATATTTTTGGTCTCTCTACTTATAAGTGCTCAGACATGAAGTATTATCTTATTACCGCGTTGCTAACCTATTGCGCGTTGAGACTGAAAATGGGAATTTTTTTTGATAAAATTTTGAGAACACCTTTTTCAAGTTTTAAAAAATTTTCTTAAACAAAATTTAAAAAACTGGATCTTAATGTTTAATTTTGTGTTAAATGTATGTTACAGATTAACTGTGTGCATTCTAAAGTAAATCCCTGTGCCAAAATTTTTCTGACAAGGATCTTATTTTTGCGGATTACGAGAAAAATGGGATTTTAGTAAAACATTCTGTAAATGTACACTTTCTAAATATTTTGTATCAAAAATTCATTACTTTTCTACTTTTAAATTTTGTATTTTATCTTAATAGCCTAGGGTTTCGGAAGAAAATAATAAGACCCTATTAACCCTTTCGTAATTGGGGTCACATATGACCCCAAGCTAATAAAAGACAATTTATTAATAAAATTCAAATATTTCGTAAGTGCTGTTGAATTTTTAAATGCGCTGCTTAAAATATAACAACCAAATACGTAGAACTTCCGCTCCTAAAATTTGGGATAAGGCCGAGAACGTTAACCCATTACTTGCCAAGGCCAGCTTTGGATTTTAAGATATTTTTATAAAAAAAGACCGAAAACGAGGTTTTTCTATTTAGAATTTATGAAAAATAATTCGGTTAGTTTTTATTTATTTAACCCTTCAGTGCTCCTGGGATCAAAATAATAAACTGTGATATATCTTTGCTGCAATTATCTGCTTTTTGCTCGCGAATATAAATTAAAACAACTTTTAACCAATTTTGTTATAAAATTATTTTTTGTATAAAAACTATCTCTATTTGTCTAAGTAAAATAAGAAGACCTACAAATAACCAAAAGCAAATAAAAGACAATTTATTCCAAGGAATATGAAATATAAATGAATATGAAATATAAAATTAATATAATAATAAATTTTGCTTCGAAAATTTTTTAAAACTTGAAAAATGATTTTTCAAAATTTTATCAAAAAAATTTCCCATTTTCGGTATGAATGCGCAATAGGTTAACAACGTGGTAATAAAATAATACTTCATATCTGAGTACCTATAAGTATAGAGACCAAAAAGAAATTATGGCTTTGATCAATTATTCAAAGTTGAAAAAAATGCCATCAAATTTCAGCGGCTAGTTTTTTTTAGTACAAAAGTGGTCTGGGGCATTTTCGATTTCTTGGCGTGGTTTTATTCGATTTTGAAGTTTTATAGTTCCTTGAACGGATAATTTAATACTGATCAAGAATTATATAACAAATTGTCGGAAAAATTAATCTATACAACGAAATTTTCGTAAAATCTGTCATATTTTCCCCATATAAACTCACTTGAAATTTTCAATCGCGTTGAGGCACGACTAAATGTCTTTTGATTCTCCCAAAACTTTGTATTTCTCAATTTTTTTACTATTCGCATATTTCTAGGGGGGTGAAACCGAGAGTTTGAACACTTGTTTTTTCCTCCATATAATGAAGGACCACCCTAATGTACATACTAAACTAATTTCTATAGTCGTTGAAAATGGGAGCGGACCAATGGGTATGGCACGCAGCATACAAAGTAAATATTTATTGATTTATATCTATATTAATGTAATAGAGCTAGTTATTAGTGTAAGCAGTTACCTAAAAAAATAGGCGGGATCGGACCAGCGGGCGTGGATCCTCCTATTCACTAAAATATGAAGTACTATGAAAATCACAGTCTTGAAACTTTTGCCAAGTACATTAATTACCACCGTGAGTTGTCGTGGAAAATATGGACGGAATCGCCAAAATCAAAAATCGCCAAAACCGAAAATCGCTAATAGCAAAAATCGCCAAAATCAAAAATCGCAAAAAACCAAAATTCGCCAAGATCCAAAATAGCACTCAAAGGCATTTGACACGATGCACCACTCAATTTTATGCTTCAAACTGAAGAAGTTTTTTAACTTTTCTGCATTAGCAGTTAAACTCATGTCGTCATATCTCATAAACAGATCCCAATCTGTTGCTAATGGTAGCTTCATCTCAAACTCACTGCAAGTTATGTAAGGGGTACCACAGGGCTCAATCCTTGGACCACCACTTTATTCGATATATGCCAATTATCTTCCACAACAAATTAAATTCTCTAAGATTCAGATGTACGTTGATGACATTCAGCTATATTTAAGAAGTACCAAAGATTCATTTAGTTCCAAAACTCAAGAACTAAATTATGATTTCAAACGAATTCTAAATTGGGCAACGGCAAATCGGCTACGACTTAGTCAAAATAAATCTAAGTGTATTATAATAAAGAAGGAAGTGATGCATTTGGAGAATGAGAGAAAATCTTCCTTGGGGGTTCTAAAATTGACATCGAGGAATCTGTAAAAATTTCGGTGTTGTGTTTAATGGAACTCTGACTTGGTCAGATCATATTAATCAATCCTGTGGCAGATTTTATAGTATGCTAAGAAGCTTGGGGTTAACACAGCACTTTACTCCACCAAAAATAAGATTGCTACTTGCTAAAACATATGTGTTACCAACATTACTATATGCATCTGAGATTTTAACAGGTTGCAACTCTAGAGATAACAGCAGGAAACTAACTGTAACTTTCAATAACATTATTCGCCATATCTTTGGATTAAGAAAATTTTATCATGTCTTACACATGTCTTTTGACAACTATATTAAATTCATAAATATTATATTCCTACATAAAATAATTATAACAAATTCTCAAAATTATCTTTTTCAACGATTAAGGTTCGCAAGATCTTCTAGAAGTAATCGAATAATTCAATTTAAATACCGGGACCATGCCTCTGAATATCAATTTTTTATTCTAACTATTCGTCTCTGGAACCAACTTCCTAATGTTATGCAAAATACATGGAACGCAATAGGGTTTAGAAAATTACCATACCAATACTTTCATTGATTTTATTTGAATTTTTTGACGTTTTTGAACAGTAATTTATAATATTTAAAATTTAGATTGTGAGCTACTGATGCTAAATATAATGAATAACATATCTAATTAAATTACTGTAATTTGTAAGATGGAAAATCAAATTTAATAAATAAATACAAATACAAATCAAAAATTGCCAACATCGAAAATCGCGAATGACAAAAAACGCAAAAAGAAAACCAAAACCAAAAATCGCCAAAAATTAAAATCGCGAATAACGAAAATCGCCAAAAACAAATAACGCCAAATTCAAAAATCGCCAAAATAAAAATCGCCAAAATTAAAAATGCCAATATCAAAAATCACAAAAAGCAACGATCAACGAAGTCAAAAATCGCAAAAACAAAAGTCGACAGTATCAAAAATCGCATATATAAATAAAATAGTTTTCTACAAAATGTATTCAGTTTTTTATTTCGTTGCGGTGGGTGTAGCGAAGCGCAGTGGGTTACTGCTAGTACTTTATGAAAATAAAAGGCACTTTTTTAAGGAATCAAAATTGTTATAGAAAACGTACTTTTAGAAAAGATGTTTTTTAACTAAAGTTACTTGTTAAGCAGAAACACTTTTTGTGAAGAGGTAATTTTGATAGAAAAAGTACATTTTCGGAAAAAGTAATATTTCAGATGAGGCACTTTTTTAAGAAGAATTAATTTTTTAAGAAATGGGTAATTTTTGTAAGAAATGCACTTTTTAAGAAAAGGTGATTTTTAAGAAAAGGTACCTTTTAAGAAAAGGTACTTTTTAAGAAAAGGTACTTTTTATGAAAATTTTCTTTTGCAAAAGGTACATTTTCAGAAAAGAGTCTTTTTGATAAAAGGTACTTTAAAAAAAAATGCACCTTTTAACAAGGGGTGCTGTTTAAGAAAATGTAATTTTTAATGCAATGCACTTAAAAAAATGTGCTTTTTAAGAGGTACTTTTTAAAAAAAA
The DNA here is from genome assembly GCA_963682025.1 of Cordilura impudica. Taxonomy (NCBI): domain Eukaryota; kingdom Metazoa; phylum Arthropoda; class Insecta; order Diptera; family Scathophagidae; genus Cordilura; species Cordilura impudica. The sequence goes on along the minus strand of OY821521.1, from coordinate 156,755,280 downwards.
GTACTTTTTAAGAAAAGGTACCCTTTAGGAATATGTAAACCTTAAGAAAATGTACTTTTAGTGAAAAGACGCTTTTTAAGACAACGTACTTTTTAAAAATGGTACATTTTAAGATAAGAAAAAGGTACTTTGTAAGAAAAAGTTTTTTAGGGAAAGGTACTGTTTAAGAAAAGGAACTTTTTATAAAAGAATACTTCTTAAGAAAAGGGATGCTTTTTAAATAATGGTAATTTTCAAAGAAGGTACTTTTTAAAAAAAGGTCCTATTACAGAAAATGTACTTTTTTAAGGCACTTTTTAAGAAAAGGTGCTTCTTGAGAAGAGCAACTTTTTGAGAAAAGCTTTTTTGTACTAAATGTAAATGAAAAAAGGTACTTTTTAAGAGAAGCTATTTTTAAGAAAATATACTTTTTCATTTATAGAACTTTTTTAGGAAAACTTCACTTTTAAGAAATGAAAGGGTATATTACAACAAGGGGTACTTTTTTAGGAAAGGCACTTTAAAAAAAATGTCTTTTAGAAAGCGTATTTTTTAAGAAGGTGTAATCTTTATGAAAATGTACTTTGTTAGGTGCTGTTTTAAGGGGCAGCTTTTCAGAAAATTGACTTTTTATTTATTTCCAAAACGTTGTTTTTATGAAAACTTACTTTCTTGAGAAGAAAGGTAATTTTTTTAAGAAAGTGACTTTTTAAGAAAGTGGCTTTTATAAGAAAAGATTGTTTTTAATAAAGGTAAATTTTTATGAGAATATACGTGTGTTAGAAAATGTACCTTTTATGAGGAGATTTGCGAGCATTATTTAATACTAGTTATTATTTAATACTTATACGTATGAGTGATAATTTTTTGAAATTAAATATTAATTACATACACGGCGTTACACAGTCTGTAAGTCGGCTATGAGCGTAACTTTATGCCCTGCTTTGAGAACATGTCAATTAATACGTGATAATGTATGCCTGTTTTTGACCTGAATGGACACTAATTCATCGATCGTAAATTTAACTTTATTCAAATAAAAGATCAGTGCGTGACAAATTTTTATATCACAAAAATTATTACAATCAGTCTTACAAACTGTCGAGAGAAGTATTTACAATTATTTTCAAAATAATGCGTTTTTAACAAAAAAATGAAACATATGCAAAAAAAAATCCACAAAGTAAATGTTGAATTATTTAAAAATTTGTGTCGCTCATCCAATTCTTATTTAAATGTATTTAATCATAGTAATAGTCTATACGCGTCTATCTCCTACAAAAAAAAAATAACTTTAAGAATAAAAACAATAACAGGATATCGAAAATAGAAACGAAAATAAAATTCAAATCAACTAGATGTTACTGGGGTTAGTTTTGTTTATCAAATACTTGCATTGTATATATGAAATTCATGAACCACCGTGTCTTATTTCTTAGACATTCGAATATTATTAAAAAATTTATATGCAGTATTATTCCATTCGTCTTATGAAATCCCTTTAATGAATCCTGCACTACAAAAGATAAATTTTCCGAAATATTATATATGACTAAATATTATAAAAATGGGGGAATATCAGTAACTTTTTATATGCCCGCGAAGGCAATATCTTAAAATGTTGACTTATTAACTTAGGGGGAAAAATAATGTTACACGACATTTAAATGGTAAGGTTATTACCACAGCACCATGTAGTACATATACTTTTGAAATTTGAGTAATTTCGTAAAGTCATTTCAGTACAATTGTTTGGTTTTTTTCAATTTTTAACTCGTTGTATTTCGCGACCAACTAAATAAAGTGAGTTAAAATTTTGGGTCAACATTTGCACCAAATTAAGTTCGAAAGAGATGGAGGAAACCATTATATTGGTACTTCCAAGCTTTAAACATATTTTAGATAATATGCAGCCATGTTTTACTATCCCCTCGAATGGCCTAAAAGTTTTGCCATCGTAAAAAATAAAAATTGGAGTTGTTGCCTTCTTTCGAGTGGTACGTTGAGAACATTACAAATAATATGGTAACATTCTAGACCGCTCATACAATTCCTTATACCATGCATTTCGAGAAATGGTTTTGGTCCGAAATTTGCTAAGGCTGCAACTGGATATAGAAAATTTTAGTAATATTTTTTTTAAATTTTTGTCATGCAGATATAAAAAAAATCATATCTGATATTATTCTAATATGGGGACGAGGGTAAAAAATGGACCGATTACGGCCATATATAGTAATTTCACTTACATTTCTGAGAAACATATAGAAACCAAATTTGAAAGACATCTATGAAATATTTTTATTATTTGATGGAATTAGTTGAAGATCGGGAATCGGGTGGACTATGACTGCAGAGTTTGTCGGATATAATAGATGCACATATGACATACTTATCTCTGTTTGTATCAGCCTACGGCTGTTCAACCCCCCTTTGACCGACTTTGTAAAGGCGTTTGATAAAGTTAACCATAATCTTCTTCTAAAAAAACAAATTTATTGGGGTTTACTCCCAATAGTCTAAAATGGATCAAGTCTTACTTATATGATAGATAGCAGCATGTTAAATATAAAAATAGAACATCTAAAAACATTAATGTCCTTTCATGGATTCCACAAGGCAGACCTGGGTCCAATTCTTTTTTCCTTATTTTGCAAAACATATATTAATGTATGCTGATGATGTTAAAATCTTCCTCACATTCAATTAAAAATCCGATCATATATATATATACAGAAGACCTTGACAACTTCTTTATATGTTGCCAATATAAACTTAATCACACTAAATATGAAGAAATGTAAATATATGCGATTTTCAAGAAGAAACTTCATAAACGTAAACAACTCCTTGGGCGGACAACCGCTGGTAGCAGGTCATACCTCTCTGGATCTGTGAATTTTGCTTGATTCAAAGCTGAGTCTTATTTTACTCATTAATCTGACGGTCAATAAAGGTAGAGGCATAACTGCTTTTATTAAGCGATGGGCCAAGGAATTTATTGAGCACTAATAGTAAAAGAAAAATTTTTTCCGCTAATTGATAAAATTAATATTGTGAACCATTTGCTGCGGCATAATCTCTGAATATCAATGAATCAGCAGTAAGAACAATCTTAAAAATTAAAAAAAAATATATCGAACAGGTGTTTGTGCTGGCGCTGCTGATACAGCAAAACGTGTACCCTACATCCGAGTTGGAAAAATCATTAACAATTTGAATTGAGCATGACGCCAGAGACAATCATATCGTTTTTTCTTCTAACGTTACTAAACAAAAAGGCATAAAATATATGACTCTATGGAAAAACAAGAAGACACAACGTGTAAAACTTAATTTCTGGCAAGTCATGGGTGGTTTGAAATTCTCATGAAACGTGCTGGCATAGGGGGTCAACTACTACAGAGGGAGTCCTCAGCAGATGGTCTAAATGCTGCAGAAACATTTCTTGTTAAATTCCCCCAATTGACTAACAATTGACTAACAATCATCCCCACCAAGTGTTTAATGCTCACGAAACTGGTTTGATTTGGAAATCAATATCAAAACGGTCCCACGTTTTAGAGGAAAATTCTACAGCTGTCGGCTATAAACAGTCAAAAGAAAGAGTACGAATTTTGATTTGAGCAAATGCATCAGAAGATTTTGTAATGAAACCTTTATCTTTAAACTAGTTCATGAACTCCAGATACATGAAGCATGTAAATAAGTCCAAACTGCCCGTATATTGGAGAGCCAATAAAATGGTGACTTCTAAAATATTTGAAGAGTGGTCTCAGAATATTTTCTCAAAACATACAGAAACTTATATGAAAACTAAAATCTTAGCTTTCAATAGTTTGCTTTTAATTAATAACGATCCCTTTCATCTGAAAAACTAGTACATCCAAACATTGAAGTAAAGGGTCCGCCATCTAACGTTTTTTTTTCAACTAGTGCATATTTCGTGAATGGTAACATTAAGCTCATGTCTGATTTGACAGTAATTAGTTTTATCCTTCCGCTGAGCGAATATGGTTGTGTATACGCTTGAACAATGCTGGAAATATTGCGCCTTTACTTTGACAATCATGGTAATGTTGCAGAATATGTGCGATAATTGCGTACGGATTTTGGAAGAAGAGAAGCACCGTCAGCTCCGTGTGTTCGTTATATTGTGAAAAAAAGTGAAAGAAACTGGCATCCTCATCGATAAACCAAAGCATGAAAAGCCAAAAACAGTGCGTACACCCGAGAATGTTGCTGCTGTGGCAGAAAGTGTGCGTGAAGCGCCATCAACATCATTTCACCGTCGTTCTCAAGAATTGAACATTTCGGAGGCATCATTGAGACGAATTTTGCATAAAGACGTTGGTATGACGCCACACAAAGTCCAATTGGTTTAGAAGTTGAAGCCAACTGACCATCCAATGCGTTTTCGCTTCGCTAAGTGGGCCTGCGATCGATTTACAGAATATGCCGATTTTGCCAAAAAAAAATCATCTTTTCAGATGAAGCTCATTTTGATCTTGGCGGGTATGTAAACAAGCAAAATTGTCGCATTTGGGGTACAGAAAACCCGCACGCATACAATGAAAAGCCGATACACACAAAACGAGTCACTGTTTGGTGCGGATTTTGGTCCAGAGGCATAATTGGGCCATTTTTCTTCCAAAATGAGCAGTTGCCGTTACAGTCAATGGCGATCGTTATCGGGCCATGGTAAACGAATTTTTGTTCACAAAAATTGAAGAGGAGGATACTGGCAACATTTGGTTTCAACAGGACGGCGCTAAGTGCTACACAGCCGAAGCTACACTCGATGTTTTGCGCCCTGTTTTTGAAGATCGCATTATCAGCCGCAGAGCTGATGTCGTTTGGCCACCTCAGAGCTGCGATTTGACACTGTTGGACTATTATTTCTGGGGTGCCCTCAAAGATAAGTGTTACGCCAACAAGCCAGAGACAATTGACGCTTTAAAGGACAATATTCGTAAAGCCATCGGTGAAATACAGCTGCACACAATCGATAACGTGCTTAAAAATTGGACCGATCGTGTAGGCTGCTGCATTGCCAGCCGAGGCAGCCATTTGAATGAAATTATTTTCCATTATTAACCGGAAGGATTGTACTTTGAAATAAAAAAAGAAATTTGAGATAAGATTCAGTAGTTTTTTTTTATAACATTTTCAAAAAAAAAAAAAAGGTATTTGGCGGACCCTGTAGTGTTTTTGCCCCCTAATACAACAGCTATTTTGCGACCATTAGATCAGGGTAGAATAGCAACATTTAAATATTATTATCTCTACAATTTATTTTGAATCTATTGGAAGAAAAACTGAACTTAAGTCTTAAGATTTATGGAAATAATTTTAAATTTTAACGTAACAGCAAAATCTATAAAAGAATTGAAACGTTCTACATTAATGGTTGTTGGCCAAACGTTGTAGAAGTTTCTCAAATGTTAAGAGTAATTCAAACATCTAAATTGTTTTGAAAATATAAGGTTGGAGATGATTAATATAGCTTCAGAATTGACAAATCAAGATCTGATTGAATTAGCCACAGAGGCTACTGAATCCAATGAAAATGAGTGTAATGGTGAAGTCTGAGTTAAAGAATCTTTTACAAATGTCTCATGATTTGATAGCTTTTATTTGAATGTTAAAAAAATTGCTGGGATCATAAGAAGAAGTTTTTAAAGAACAGGAACGGCAAAAATTATAACAGCGCACACCAGATTTCTTTGAAATGGACGAAGCACGGTGGCTGAAAATTGTTTTTCTTTGGCCAAAATTCTGTAACTTTTGAAGCGATCAAAATACTTTAGCAATTCTTTTTCTATTGGGTAGACATTTAGTTAAACTTGACCCTGTTTTCATTTCATTTAAATTGATTGAGAACTTTTTAAGAAATTCTAGGTCAAAGTTGAACTTTTAATTTTTTTATCTCTAAGCGTGAAATATGGGTTTTTTAATAATGTCATAGTTGGATATTAATAATAATTACAAGAATTTTTGTAATAATGGGTTTTTTTAATGTTTACAATCAAAAAAATTTTTACACTAAAAAGAAAAAGTAAATCAACTGGAAATTTTGCTATTACTACTGAAAAATTAAAAATTTTTTGCTGTAAAATTTTCAAATTTGTTTACACTGAAAGAATATTTCCACTTAAAAAACGTTAGTAATATTATCTAATAGTCTTGCTTTTACCACAGAAAAATTTATCATTTTTTGCTGTCAAATTTTTTAATTTTTGCAAACTAAATCTGCAGAACATTAGCGACGATTCTGATTTTCATATGAAAATAAACATTTTTTTAATCTTTCTTATATATTAAAACATTTCATACATATGTGGGTAAAAAAACCTTTTAGAAGAGTAAGAAAGTTACAGTCGGCCTGGACCGACTATACGATGCGTTTAGAGACACTCTCTCTTAGGTTAACCCTTTCGGTACCATGGTGACACCGGTGTCACAAGAATAATTTTTGTTTTTTTTTTTTAACTATCCATCCAGTTTTGATAAGTTTTGGGTTTATGGAAAGAGAGCTAAAGGTTCTTTAATTTCTTCTAAAAAAATTTACAAATATTTTTTGATAACGGTACTGGAGCGAATCAAAATGACATAATTCTACTTTTTTTTTTGTAAATTTTCAATCGCTGTGAATATCTACAAATTTATTTCGTGTGATAAACTCTTTTGATATGTTGTAGCGAAATCTTTATTATAAAACATAATTTCTCAGATTTTTAAAATTTTGCATAGTTTCGCCACAAATTTAAATTTTATATTGTGACACCGGTGTCACTGTGGTATTCAAAGGTAATTTTTTACGAACTTTTAGCAAAACTAAAAATTTCACAGGTTGGCCATGAAAATTCAAAATATCGATTTGTTTTGCATAAGCGAAAAAATTCAAAAATTCAAAACCAATTTGTAGTAGTAGGCGTATTTTTTGGTCTTTGCCATGATTTTTTAATTTCAACGCAGTTCAGTGTAGTAGTCTGAATGAAGCGTTTCATGTGTATAGTGACACGTAAAAATAATAAGTAGCGAAGCAGTAAATTAAAATGAACCGTCAGCGTACCTTCTTGATTAATGAGCGCGAAATTGCCCAAATATTGATGGCATCAGACAGTGAAGACGATGAGGATAACATGTATTTGGATGATGAAGACGTCGCATTTTTAGAGCAGGGCGAAGTTTTGAATTCCGAAATGGAAATTATCATTGAAGATGTTGTCGGTCAGCGACTTACTGCACTATCACCTGATAAATTAACACCAACCCCGAAAAAGGAGAAAAATGTACCCCTAAAATGGAAAAATAGGCCTGAGTATACCACACCAGAATATATTGAAAGTGAAACTGATTATGTTTACGGAAAAGTTTTGAAGCTTACTTTTAACTCTGGCGATGACTTCCCAAGTGTTTACGAAGTATTTGATTCCGTTGCAGATTTGAAAAAAATACTTCATTTTATAACTGTGGAAACTAATCGATATGCCATCCAAAATGGGAGGCAATTCGTAACAACGGAAAAAGAAATTGATGCATTTATTGGCATAACGATGGCTATGAGTATTCACAAATTACCATCTTATAAGCAATACTGGTCCACGAATCCACTTTTATCAGTGCCTTTTGTTGCAAATGTAATGACTCGGAAGCGATATGAAGATATAAAAAAAAATTTACATTTTGCCAATATCGAAAATCAACCATATCGTACAGATAGTAATTATGACCGAGCATTTAAAGTGCCTCCAATAATAAACCATTTCAATGAGGCATTTGGTATTCACTGACTGCCACTAAATCGCAATCAATTGATGAACACATGATTAAATTCAAAGGAAGGAATATTATGAAGCAATACATGAAAGCTAAGCCAATTAAGTGGGGCTTTAAAATGTGGTGCCGATGTGACTCCCAAACTGGCTACCTCTTTGAGTGCAATATTTACACCGGGAGAAAGGAGAATGCGGAAATTGGGCTTGGCGAATCAGTTGTGCTCGAATTGGCAGAGAACGTTTGCAATCTTGGTGTTGAACTATACTTCGACAACTTTTTTAATAGCATAAATTTGCTAATTAAACTTAAAGATATGAACATTCGCGGTTGTGGAACGATCCGAAGTAACAGAAAAAACCTTCCTAATTTTTAAGCGACAAAACTATGAAACGCGGAGATATTCAAAGCTTCTGCTCCGCTTGCATCGCAGTGGTAAAATGGATGGACAACAGAGCTGTATTCCTTGCATCCAACTTCATCGATCCTTTCGAAAAAACATTAGTAAAACGGCGTGTTCAGAGCTCGTCTGAAAAAATCAATATACATTGTCCACATATGGTTTCAAGTTATAATAAAGGAATGGGTGGCGTGGACTTAATGGACCAAAGGAAGGTAATATATAACATTCAATATTTTGAAAGTCATACTATTATTTGTTTGCTTATTATTTAGAGGTCTATTACGAATACGATCGTAAATGGATTAGGTTTTACTTGCGTATATTTTTTGACCTCCTTGATTTGGCTATATCAAATGCGTTTATTATATAACGGGTGATTTTTTTGAGGTTAGGATTTTCATGCATTAGTATTTGACAGATCACGTGGGATTTCAGACATGGTGTCAAAGAGAAAGATGCTCAGTATGCTTTGACATTTCATCATGAATAGACTTACTAACGAGCAACGCTTGCAAATCATTGAATTTTATTACCAAAATCAGTGTTCGGTTCGAAATGTGTTTCGCGCTTTACGTCCGATTTATGGTCTACATAATCGACCAAGTGAGCAAACAATTAATGCGATTGTGACCAAGTTTCGCACTCAGTTTACTTTATTGGACATTAAACCAACCACACGAATGCGTACAGTGCGTACAGAAGAGAATATTGCGTCTGTTTCTGAGAGTGTTACTGAAGACCGTGAAATGTCGATTCGTCGCCGTTCGCAGCAATTGGGTTTGTGTTATTCGACCACATGGAAGATTTTACGCAAAGATCTTGGTGTAAAACCGTATAAAATACAGCTCGTGCAAGAACTGAAGCCGAACGATCTGCCACAACGTCTAATTTTCAGTGAATGGGCCCTAGAAAAGTTGGCAGAAAATCCGCTTTTTTATCGACAAATTTTGTTCAGCGATGAGGCTCATTTCTGGTTGAATGGCTTCGTAAATAAGCAAAATTGCCGTATTTGGAGTGAAGAGCAACCAGAAGCCGTTCAAGAACTGCCCATGCATCCCGAAAAATGCACTGTTTGGTGTGGTTTGTACGCTGGTGGAATCATTGGACCGTATTTTTTCAAAGATGCTGTTGGACGCAACGTTACGGTGAATGGCGATCGCTATCGTTCGATGCTAACAAACTTTTTGTTGCCAAAAATGGAAGAACTGAACTTGGTTGACATGTGGTTTCAACAAGATGGCGCTACATGCCACACAGCTCGCGATTCTATGGCCATTTTGAGGGAAAACTTCGGAGAACAATTCATCTCAAGAAATGGACCGGTAAGTTGGCCACCAAGATCATGCGATTTGACGCCTTTAGACTATTTTTTGTGGGGCTACGTCAAGTCTAAAGTCTACAGAAATAAGCCAGCAACTATTCCAGCTTTGGAAGACAACATTTCCGAAGAAATTCGGGCTATTCCGGCCGAAATGCTCGAAAAAGTTGCCCAAAATTGGACTTTCCGAATGGACCACGTAAGACGCAGCCGCGGTCAACATTTAAATGAAATTATCTTCAAAAAGTAAATGTCATGGACCAATCTAACGTTTCAAATAAAGAACCGATGAGATTTTGCAAATTTTATGCGTTTTTTTTTAAAAAAAAGTTATCAAGCTCTTAAAAAATCACCCGTTATAACAAGATAGCAATTTAACATGGTCGTGCTTCTACAACACTATTCGACTTTCGATTGCAGCTGTGTACACACTTGGTCAACGAGTACATCAGTCGTCAAAGGCCTTCATATGACCGCCAAAAATAAGGAGGACGCCAAAGTAAAGTTCTTGTAAAAGCCACTTCTCCAGAACACCAAATGATTCGTGAAGAAAAACGACAGCGTTGTCACAATTGCGCCCAAAAGAAGAAGGCATCGAAAACCAACATCAGATGCACAACTTGCAACTTATATTTTTGCTTTGTAAAAGAAAGAGATTGTTTTGGTGAATACCACAGCAAATAAGTAATTATGTTCTCTTTTTTGAATTTAATAGGCATATTTTTTGTCTAAATAAATAATATACATTATTTTAAATACAATTTTTTTTTACTATAAGAACACAATTTTTCGAATAAACATACATATATACTAACATACATACTTGTCCAAGCAAATGCACTGAAAAATAATTTATATGTAAGTATGTATATTAAAACACACGAATTTCCAATGTAATAAACAAGTATTTTCAAAAACCATTGATTTTATATAAAAATAACTTTAATTTTATTAAAAAAAAAAAATAATATCAGTTACCCAAAAAGTTACCTTTGAGTACCATGGTGACACCCGTGTCACACTAAAATTTTAGCACTTGGAGGCAAAAACCCAAAATTTTCATGAAAAATTGTAACAAGAAATAGGGGTCAGAGATCACGAAAATGTGCTTGGTTTTCCGATAACTCTTCTAGTTTTCCTATGGTACCGAAAGGGTTAAACTAATTGGATATAGAAAATAATAAATTTGAGTGGCATTTTAATCAATTTTTTGGCTGTAGATATGAAAAAGTTCATATCGGATGCTAAATATATTTGTATGGGGACTAGGTCGAAAAATGGACCGATCCTAACCATATTTGGTAAAATCACTTATATTTAAAAAAAAAATATACAAACCAAATTTGAGAAAAAAAACTGTGCAATATTTTTGTTTTTTGATAGATTTAAGTGAAGATCGGGAAGCAGCTCTGACTAAGAATTGTCCTAGAGGGATTATTTTTGGACTACTGGTTAGTGTATGTAATAAACACATACAAAGCCAATTTGACTGAGATCTATATGATAATTTGGATCTTATGGCAATTTATGTCGATATCATAGGAGTCATTTGTATGGGGACTAGGTCTGAACATGGACCGCTTCTCACCACTCTTATCATCCTGTGGCCGATAAAAGCTCCTATACTAAATTTGATTAAAATATATTCATATCTGCGACCTGTAGTTTGATTACAAAGTCTACATGGACATACAGACGAATGGACGGATATTGGAAAATCGACTCAAAAAGTGATTCTGAGTCGATCAGTATACTTGTATTGTATACTTATAGGGCTGTTTAAATTACCGTAATTTGAAATTGTTTGAGTAATTTTATTAAAATGAATAAAGTGTTCTACCCGCGGGTTGTCGCGGCTGCAAAAGTATACATAGGGTTAAAGAAGACACTTTCACCTTCCTCTCGGTGGTATACGTTTCCTGTTCCCTTTCGTTCCCTAGAAGTTCCATTCCACTAAAGTTGAAATTTGAAACAAATATAGTAGTGTAATAACTATTTCAGAACAACCCTAATATTAAACGGTAGGGTTGTGACCATTTACAACAACTAAAGAATGTAATCCTGCCAAACTTGTAAAGAAGACCGCATGTCAATATCGACGATAACTTGCGAGTAGTAACCACATATTTTTGTTAAAAAAACGTGTTTTGAAATTAAAAAAACAGTTGAGTTTGACAGCATGCCACGTCCACAATTAGCAATAGTTTACCTAATTTTCTGGCTACGTTAATTTGGATATAAAGGGTCCGCCAAATAACTTTTTTTTTTGAAAATGCTATAAAAAAAAACTACTGAACATTATCTAAAAAATTTTTTTTTTTGAACGTACAATCCTTCCGGTTAATAGTGGAAAATAATTTCATTCAAATGGCTGCCTCGGCTGGCCATGCAGTAGCCTACACGATCGGTCCAATTTTTAAGCACATTATCGATTGTGTGCAGCTGTATTTCACGAATATTGTCCTTTAAAGAGTCAATTGTCTCTGGCTTATTGGCGTAACACTCATCTTTGAGGGCACCCCACAAATAATAGTCCAACGGTGTCAAATCGCAGCTCCGGGGTGGCCAAACGACATCAGCTCTGCGGCTGATAATGCGATCTTCAAAAACAGGGCGCAAAACATCGAGTGTAGCTTCGGCTCTGTGGCACATAGCGCCGTCCTGTTGAAACCAAATGTTGCCAATATCCTCCTCTTCCATTTTTGTGAACAAAAATTCGTTCAACATGGCCCGATAACGATCGCCATTGAGTGTAACGGCCACTCCTTGTTCATTTTCGAAAAAAAATGGCCCAATTATGCCTCTGGATCAAAATCCGCACCAAAAAGTGACTCGTTTTGGGTGTATCGGCTTTTCAATGTATGCGTGGGTTTTCTGTGCCCCAAATGCGACAATTTTGCTTGTCTACATGCCCGCCAAGATCAAAATGAACTTCGTCTGAAAAGATGATTTTTTTTTTGGCAAAATCGGCATCTTCTGTAAGTCGATTACAGGCCCACTTAGCGGAGCGAAAACGCATTGGATGGTCAGTTGGCTTCAACTACTGATGGACTTTGTATGGCGTCATGCCAAGGTCTTTATGCAAAATTCGTCTCAATTCATGATAACGACGGTGAATTGATGTTGATGGCGCTTCACGCACACTATCTGCCACAGCAGCAATATTCTCGGGTGTACGCACTGTTTTTGGCTTTTCGCGCTTTGGTTTATCGATGAGGATGCCAGTTTCTTTCACTTTTTTCACAAGATAACGAACATACGGAACTGACGGTGCTTCTCTTCTTCCAAAATCCGTACGCAATTTACGCACATATTCTGCAACATTACCATGATTTTCGAAGTAATGTCGCAATATTTCCCAGCGTTGTTCAAGCGTACACACAACCATATTCGTTCAGCGGAAGGATAAAACTAATTATCCGTCAAATCAGACATGAGCTGGGTGTTACCATTCACGAAATAAGCACTAGTTGAAAAAAAAAAAAACGTTAGATGGCGGACCCTTTATTAGCTACATTAATTTGTATATGTGGCGTTAAAATTTAAAAAATCGGTGACAAAAAATATTGGACTTTTGGCCAATGAAATCAAAATTTCAGCAACAGTGCGACGGCGATAAATCTGACAAGCATTATATATACGTTCACTGTGAAGAAGACTCACAGGACGTAAACTATCAAGAAGGCTTTGAAGATTAGCGATTTGATTAACGACATGTGTTTATATATTCTAAAATTATTTTTGTTTTGTTTTTGCTAATTTATTTTTTGTTAAATTTAAAAGTCTGAATGACGCCTTTTTGAAAACGTTTTTTTTATTTTGATATTGTAAATTTCCAAAGAGTGATCTACTTTTTTTAATATTGTTAATATATTTTAATTTTATATTTTGAGGTTTTACGGAAAAGTACAAATATAATTAGAGTAATTTAGTTTTTGAATGTATTGCTAAGCATTTTTAATTAAACGCAAGCTTGGTGCCAAATTTCACTTTTGTTTGCTACTAGTGTTCGATTTGCGCGGTTTATTCTTTTTTAAATATTGATATTCTAAAACGTAACATTATACCTTACTTAAATTGTTAAATTCGCAAATTAAATTCACTTCATACGTTAAATTTTTTTATGTTATATAAAGGGTGATTTTTTAGCTATTATCTCTTTGGCAACACTGGTTTAAACAGCTGACGCACATTTCGTGTTTTGTTTCATTGTCAAACATCTTCAGTTTGGTCTATAATTTAACCATAAATCGTCTTACAAACGAACAACGCTTGCAAGTTATTGAATTTTATTATAAAAATGCGTGCTCTGTTAAGAAAGTTCATCGCGCGCTTCTTCCATTTTATGGTCAGTTTAATCGACCCACTGAAGCGGCTATTCGGGCTATTATGACTAAATTTCGCACCAAATTTACATTGCTGGACATTAAACCACCAACACGCTTACGTAGAGTGCGAACTGAAGAAAATATCGCAGCTGTATCGGCCAGTGTTAATGATGACCATCAATTATCGATTCGTCGCCGTTCGCAGCAATTGGGCCTCTGTTACTCAACAACGTGGAAAATTTTGCGGAAGGATTTAGGTGTGAGGCCTTTCAAAATACAGCTGGTGCAAGAATTGAAGCCGAACGACCTACCGCAACGTAGAATTTTTGGTGAATGGGCTCTTGGAAAGTTGGCCGAAGATCCACTTTTTTACCGAAAAATTGTGTTCAGCAACGAAGCTCATTTTTGGCTCAATGGGTACGTAAATAAGCAGAATTGTCGATTTTGGAGTGAATATCAGCCAGAAGCATTAGAAGAGCTACCAATGCATCCAGAAAAAGGCACAGTTTGGTGCGGTTTATGGGCTGGTGGCATCATTGGACCGTATATAACGTAACGTAACTGTGGATGGTGAGCGCTACCGAGAGATGATATCCAACTTTTTTTTTGCCCAAAATGCAAGAGCTTGACTTGCATGACATGTGGATTCAACAAGACGGTGCCACATGCCACACAGCACGCGTAACAATGGACTTATTGAGAGGCGAGTTCGCTGAACATTTTATTTCACGTTCGGGACCGGTCAATTGGCCGCCTAGATCGTGCGATTTAACGCCTTTAGACTATTTTTTGTAGGGCTATGTTAAAGCTCATGTCTATAGAGACAATCCCTCTTCAATTGACGCATTGGAAGACAACATTGAAGCATTTATTCGTGAGATACCGGCCGAAATGTTGGAAAGAGTATGCCAAAATTGGACTAAGCGGATGGACCATTTGAGGCGCAGTCACGGTCAACATTTGCATGAAATAATCTTCAAACATTAAATTATATGGACCGTACTATCGACTCAAATAAAGATTTCATGCATTTTTCTGAATTTTATGTGGTTTTTTTTTGGAAAACTTTCCTATAGCTCTTAAAAAATCACCCTTTATATTATTATATCTCTTTACGGATTTATTCCATAGACTAAAATAAATAAAATCACTCATTTTAATCAAGCTAACACCAAATGAACAGGGTTGTCATTAAGATAATTCAAAGATAATATGATCAAAACAAATTTGAAATAAGGCTTGCGAAAAAAAGTTAAGAGGAAAAACGTGGACTATGATTTTTTCAATCTCAATCCTTAGATCTTTGAGATATGATTTGCAATCATAACACAGTGTAACAGTGAAAGGAATACACGGCCTTGACAAAATAGGTTCGATTGTACTACCAAAAGGTAGTAAAACCCTATACTCAAGAATTTTTGTGAAAATCAGTGCGCCCCTCAAAAAAAGGTGTCATCAGTTTTTGTTCAAGAGCTAATTCACTCTTGGTGTTACCGCTTAATAATAATTGGTACTAATATATGGCTAAGAATCCGTTGAATAAATTATGTCTGTGAAAAAGATAATTTTTTCCTACACTTTAAAAAAAAAATATAGGAAAAATTATTTTTTGTTTCACTTTTTTATAACCTATGCGACTATGTGGTCATTGTATAATGACTTTGTGCAAATGCTTGTAGCTACCAAAAATATTTGACCTAGATCCATATTTTCTTATATCCATCTACTCAGAATCACTTTCTGAGTCGATTTGCGATGTCCGTCTGTCCGTCCGTCCGTCTGTGTGTCCATGTAAACCTTGTAATCAAACTACAGGTCGCAAATATGAATCTATTTTGATGAAATTTGCTATGTAGGCTTCTATTGGCCATGAATGCTGTTGAAATTGGTGAAAATAGGTGTACGGTCAGAGCTAGTCCCCATACAAATAACTCCCATTCAAATTTGGTTTATGCTTTTTTTTATATCCAATTACTTGGACCTAAAACATAGACCGACTATAATTTTCTTACTTGCTCAGTACAACTTACAGGGATTGCTAATTTTTTATTAACAATATTTGGCAAAATTTTATCCACGATAGAGCTGAACAACACATCACGCCCAGGTAGTTGAGTAGGTAGCGTGCTCGCCTATCATGCGGGGGTCGTGGGTTCGATTCCTACCAGAGGATTTGGTCTGTCGCTGCAAAACTAAGCAAATCCGGCTTGTCCCTGGACCTAAAAATTAGAATCTTCAGACAAGCCACTCGGCTTCGTGGAACTAGGCTTAAAAAAAATAATAAAATCTGAACATGCTTAGTTGCCCTAAATAGCTCATAAAGACCAATTTGTACTTTAGCAATGGCAATTTTGGTTAAAACCCAATATTTTTTATACCCTCTACCACTATGTGGTTTGGGTATAATGACTTTATGCTGCTGTCTGTAACTACCAAAAATATTTAATCTAGACCCATCTTTTATTATACCAATCGACTCAGAATCACTTTCTGGGTCGATTTAACGATGTCCGTCCGTCCGTCTGTGTGTCCATGTAAACCTTGTAATCAAACTACAGGTCGCAGATATGAATATGTTTTGACGAAATTTGGTATATAAGCTTTTATCAGCCATGGTATGACCGCTGTTGAAATTCATGAAATTCGGTCCTTGTTCAGACCTAGTCCCTAGTCCCTGACTCCTATGAAATCGACATAAATTGCCCTAAGATCCAAATTACCTTATAGATCTCAGTCAAATTGGGTTTGTATGTGTTTGTTATATCCAATAAGCAGTAGTCCAAAAAGAATCCCTATTGGACAATTCTTAGTCATAGGCCCCATATGGAGCTGCTTCCCGATCTTTACTTAAATCTATTAAAAAAAAAAAACAAAAATATTGCACAGATTTTTCTCAAATTGGTTTGTGTATATTTTTTCATAATATAAGTGACTTTACCAAATATGGTCACAATTGGTCCATTTTTCGACCTAGTCTCCATATAAATATAGCACCCGATATGCACTTTTTCATATCCGCTGCCCAAAATATTAATAACAATGCCACACAAAGTTGGTTTGTGCTTATTTTCTATATCCAATTAGTTGGTAAAGTATCGTATGGTCGGTCTAGACCGACTGTAATTTTCTTACTTGTTTAATAATGTAATCCAATGCTCATTTCTCTATCGTGTTGTGTTGTGTTGTGTTATGTATTTGGTATTTATGAAAACATTTTTGAAACTCTTATTTTTCATCAGAAATATCACAAGACATAAAAAACTCTTCGACATAGTCTTATTTCTTATCCTCATCTGAATTCTCATAATCCTCTAACAATTATAGTTGAACGTGCTGCTGAGCTTTCTGTTCTTCGCCATCTACTTGAAACTGCCTTGTTCTTTTTTCGAAATCGGTGGCTTTAAATATAATTTTTGCGATTAACTCAAATAGCAATGCTGATTGATATATCATACTGTGAATAATTTTACCACCCTTCGCTATCGCAACCGAAAACTGGCGTTATTTCATGACTAGTTGCAAGAATTCGTTTCAGCATATTGTTTATATGTTTTTTTTGGCTATAACTCGTCGACTAATTGACAGTTTTTCAATCTGTAAAAGCCAAATTATTGCTAGAGACATATGCAACAATTAAATTTTTTTTTAGAAAATTGATTTCGAAAATTTTTGTGGTGCTTATGAAGCAAAATGTTGGAAAAATTATTTTTTTTTCATGCTTTTTGAAAATATTTTCCACAAAACTAAGTCTTTTTTGCTTTCTGTTTGATCTATAATATGCTTCTCATTTTCTTCAATAAATTTCGTTTGAAAAGAAAACAATCATAATACAAAACTTGCGTTTTCCAGCTTAATATTAGTTTACTTTTCATTTTTTATGTACCAATTTTGTTCAGTGTCGGTTTTGAAGATACATTGAAAAAGAAATTATAAAAATATGGAAAAGAAATATATTTTTGAAATGTTAGCAATAATTTGGCTTTTACAGATTGAAAAAATATCAATTGGTCGACGAGTTATAGCCAAAAAACCTTATAAACAATATGCTGAAAATCGGCATTTGACTGCAAAGTTCGAATGTCGATTAAAAAAAAATTCGAACAAACATAAACAAACGCCGCGACACAGGTTTTCTAATTTAGCCTCTATTTTCACCCCTCACTCTCAAAATCGACCTAACTTGCTAACCTGAATTTGTTCCACAGTGTATTCGAAGGCAGAAAATTAATAACAGTGCCACTCAAGTTTGGTTTATGCTTATTTTCTATATCCAATTTGTTGGATCTAAGAAATACGGTCTCTGAACGCGTAGTATAGGGTATCGTATAGGTGGTGTAGACCGGCTATAATTTTCTTACTTGTTTGTGAATGGTGAATCAAAATATTTGGCTTTATCATTGAAGCAGAATTTAATTTCAGTACTCGCAAGATACCGCTAGCATAATCCTGTTACAATAACTTTTAAATGCCAGATTATTTTTTTTATAGAAATCATTGATTACTAGAGGGCGGTCTGTGTCCGTTAATCTATGTTATCCCTGTTCTCCATATCAAAATATATTATCAACAACTGTCTGCATGTTTTTAACAAATGACCATCAAATTTTATGTTGATACTCTCGCTTAAAGCAACTACGAGCATAATTAAGTAATAAAATTAAAATTGGAATCAAATTTTCATAACAAATTTAGCTTGAAATTAAGAAAAAGACAAATGTAATGACATAATAAAATTAGATGTGTAAGCAGTTAATGGCGGTTCCTATAATCATTGTTGGGAAATAATTCGTCTTATGAATATTACAAGATGTTGTTTTTCAAAGAAACATATTGCTGGCACAAACAAAAACAGTTTAGGAATTTAAAGCACATGCTCTTTTTTTTCTGTAGTAATAAACACAAATTGATTTTTATATGGCCAAATTATTTTAAATATTAAAAATCTTCGAAATATTCTTACCAAGACAGTTTTCTATCAAACAAATTTGATGATATGGATTTTTGCTTGAAAAAGAAAATTGTTTACAAAGAAATGAATTACGAAAATATTTTTCGTATAAAAGTCGTTAATAAATCATTCAAAATACAACAGCGATTTGGATTCAAAAACAAACCGAAAATATCCTAAAATAACATCATTAAGATAATCGAAAATATTTGTTATCTTAAGAAAAGTTTTTGGTCTGCAAACCAAAAGAAATTATCTATTTCCTGTAAAATCTAAAACCAGTACTCTCTTACGTCTTAACAAGTTAAATACTCTATTTGTCTTTAAGAGTAAATTTCATCATTGCGCATGATTTCGGAAAATTCATGTTATTCTCATTTTAACATTTGCTATAAAATTTGTATTTACAGGATTAAATTGCAAATAGTTTGCGGAAGTTATTTTTACAGTTTGAGTTTACTAACACTATTTTTCGAAAATAGTTGAATTTTATGATTTTCGAAATAATTTCACTAGTTGTCATTTATTCGAACTAGATGAGAATACGTGGTGCTGAGGTAAATGTTAAATTTTTTCTACAATATGTTGAAGTGTTCTTGTGTTCTTTGTTGCCATATGATTACAAAAGTTGCAATAATTTGCAATTTCTTTAAATTATATTATTTTTTTAACAAGGATATTTAATAAATTAAGAAAGCTATAGTAGATCTAGGCTGATTATGAATTTCTTAGGTTCAAAAAAGTTTTCACATCACCCAAACCAATTGAGATGCATAAAATAAATTTGTGTTCGATTTGCATTTAGTGACAACAGAATGAGAACCCCCCACATAATAATGACTGTAGAAGTTGTCGCAGTGTAGAAGCTAAAGTTCCTTTTCAATGTCAATCATATTCAAAATGCTGGTTCCCATATCTTGACAGTTTACTATCAGCACATCTGACTTATCTATCCGGTATGAAAATTACTTGACCAACTTGTGCATAAGGGATTACGACTGGCTCGTATTGTGTTCCAATACAGCTCACTTTTCACTTGATAAGCGACTAAATCTCGTAAAAACCCATGGTAAATTTCTCTTTTTCAACCGACTAACTAAACTGTAAGCTATTAAAAAACAAGTGCACACATAATAATTTGAAGACTGCGTAAAAATATTAAAATAGCGACAAGCAACGAACAATAGCGGTAGACATCAAAATTATGACCGGAAAACTGATTTACTGCACGAAAAGCTTCTAGATTAGATTTTATATCTTTCTGCATTATGTTGTGAAAATAATTTTTTTGAAGAAAAGGTACGCTTTCAAAAAAAGGAACTTTGTTAAGAAAGGGTGCTTTAAAAAAATTTTTTTTAGAATACATCCGCTTCATAGAGAAGGTAACATATACAGAATATGTTCTTTTTTTAAGAAAAGGTACTTTTTAAAGATTTTTTTATGAAAATGTACTTTTTTTGACAGAATTTTTTATTGAGAAAAGGTTTTTTTTTTTGAGAAAAGGTAATTTTTTGAGAAGATATCAGTTTCATGGAAATGGTACTATTTAAAGAATATGGTACTTTTTAAAGAAATTGGTTTTTTAAAGGAAAGAATTTTTTTAAAGGTACTTTTTCAGAAAACTCACTGCCTTTTTGAAAAAATTTTCTTTTTGAATAAATGGTACATTTCAAACAAAAAGTACTTTTTAAAGAAAACTCAATTTTCCTGGAAAAAGTACTTATTTTAAACAAAATTTAACTTTTTAAACAAAGATATTTTTTATTTTTGTATATATTTAAAGAAAATTTTTTTTAAACAGAGGTAATTTTTAAAGAAAAGATAATTTTTTAAGAGCAGAAACTTTATTAAGAAAAAGTACTTTTTTCAGCAAAAGTGCTTGTTAAAAAAAAATTACTTATTTAAGCAGAGCTAAAGGTATTTCTTTAAGAAAATATCCTTTAGTTAAAGTTACTTTTTTAAGAAAACTTCCCATTTGAGGAAAGGTACATTTACAAAACGTACTTTTGAAACAAAAAGAAATTTTCCAGGAAAAAGTATTTTTTTTAAACAAAATTTAACTTTTTAAGCAAAGATATTTTTTTTAGGTGTATTCAAAAAAATTTTTTTAAACAGGTATTTTTTAAAGAAAAGGTAATTTTTTAAGAGAAGAAACCTTTTTAAGGAGAGGTACTTTTTTCAGGAAAAGTAGTTTTTTAAGAAAATTCACTTTTTTAAGAAGAGTTAAAGGAATTTCTTTAAGAAAGTACTATTACTTTCACGTAAAGTCACATAAGCTATGAACAATATGTGATATAGATCATAAAAATTGACGAACGCATAAATAGAACAGCAACAAACACACACATATTAAAAAAATTTATTTTTGTATGGAAATTGCGATTTATATCAATTGAAATTTCTCTGTAAATTATAAACACAATCAAAAGTTGTGCATCGATTCCAATGAAATAAAGCTCATTTCTTTCGAAATACTCGTATGTTTAGCTTATGCTTTTAGGCCAAACCTGCGATCTATGTTCCAAGGGTTAATTTCAGAAAATAAGACCAGAATATTATTTTTTAGAATAATTAAAATATTATCAACAACTTTTGTCGAAATCCTTCGACAAATATTATTTCAATATTTTGTTTTAAAAAGATTAAATATCTTTAAATTTGACTTTTGACCTTAAAGGGAGACAATTTATAGTGTTTCAATTTAACCTTTATTTACAAGATTGGGAACTTGTATTAAGTGGTATAATATTTTGATAAAAGATATTTGACGTACGAAAACACCAAAAAGATATAGACTAAAAGTTTAAAAAGTATGAAAAATCAAATTTTTTTTCAAATCCTCTGAAATAAAAACGCTTCCCTCGCTAAATTAAGAACAAGATACCTACAATGTTTGGCACTTTTAATCACATATATTTTGTTATTAAGACCTTAAAGTCCAGTCGTAGATTTCGAAAAATTTCTTGAACAAAATTTTTGAAAAAGTAAAATTGGAGATTTTGAAATAGTTCTAAAAAATACGTATCGTTTTGACATTAATTTAGAACAGCATAACAATAGACGAGATGCAAAATACTTTACAAAGATCATTTTGGAATTAGGAGAATGCAAAAACATTACTGTTGTAAATTATTTCGATGTCTTTAAAAATGTGAGCTCGATTTTCTAATCAAGTGGTCTGCGGCGCATTTATTGCCTGGAGAACTTGATATAACTTGGCTGTTTTTCAACCGATAATAGATTTTATTATTTTATTAGAAGGATAGTTTACTCTTGATTATGGCTTATTAATTGATTTAATTATTAATATCAACATTTTTGTGAAAAATTATTTTTTTTTTTGATAATTCTTACATATAAATTCATAAATGAACTTTGAACTCAATGCGTGTCCAGAAAGCATTGTCCGATTTGGCTCAAATTTTGTGCACTAAAATTTTAGATCCAGTGTTACAATAATCCGATCCGCACACCTCAAAATTCGATCAAAAAATTTTTTTTCATACAAAGCGCTGTCACCCTAGTGCACATACACACAGAGAACGGATTCGTTGTGGCAACAGAAATCGTTGCCAATTGAATTTTGTTAGTCTCATGTACTACCACATTATTCTGTTGTGATAAATAAATTATATTTTCGATATAACCATACAAAGTATAAGGCAACTGATTCTCAAAGTAAATTCGATTGTATGAATTATTATCTTTGGTTAATACGAGGGCGGATCAATAAGTCCTTGACTTTTCGAACTTCCCTCGTAATTATATGAAATGCAACACTGCTTTTAATAGACAACTGTAAAATTTTGAGCAAGTTCCATCATTTACTTTGCGTTTAACAGCTGTTCAAAACATACAACCTCGTTTTTTTTTTTAAATGGAAATAAGTGAATTTCGAATGCCTATTTTATGGACCTCGAAAAATCCTATTTTTTTGAAGCGATACAAAATTTGCAGAAACGTTGGACTAAGTGCATTGAGCTAAAAGGAGATTGTGTTGAAAAATAACTGTTTTTTTGCAAAAAAAAAAAAAAACTGTTTCATTCTAAAAGTCACGGACTTATTGAGCCGCCCTCGTATAATGGAATTTCGATTTTTTTAATGATGTTGACAACCATTTCAAATATATAATTATAACTGCAATTTAAATTAATTTTTAGTATTATTTATTTATTTTAATTAACAAAGTAAAAATTTCTTAAATCTTAATCCGGATAACTACTAAGTGGTCTTTTTGTACCAGTAGATGATAAATAAGAACTTGTTGGCTCTTGATTATGTACAGAAATTTAAAGTGGCGAAATAATAATATTAGAATTATCGGAGGCAGTTAATGATGACAAGTTACACTAGCGTATTTGTCGCATTTTTTATCACTGTTTCTTCAAGAATATATTTTATGCAACGGAAATAAGATATATTTTATACAACAAATAATGCGGGCTGGCAAAATATTTACAAATTCTAAACTTCATATTTATAATAATTATGTGCAAATAAATGAGAGAAACAAAAAAAAAATTAAATTATTAGAAAATAATATTGCACAATGTTGTATTAAACAATTACAATGAAATAAAGCTCATTTCATTCGAAGTATGTTTAGCTAAATACTTTTAGATCAAACCTGTGATCTATGTCGGTTTTTTATTTTTTATGAATTGTTAAAGAACTATTTTTTTTTTTTTTTTTTGAAAATTGTTCTTTTTTTTAAATTCCACAATATCTCTGAAACTGCTGGGAAAATTTAAAACCAATATAAGCACGGCTTAAAGATAATATTGGTGGCGAGTTTTGGATTTCTTCTAACTGTATATGATGAACCTTAATTCTGGACATATGGTATATCGCGAAAAGTTGAGCTGATAGAAAAAAACCTAGTGCAGATTCGAAATCAGCGTCCCTAAATTACTAGAAAATTGCAATAAAGTTTCAGTCAGCACCAAAAAATTTCAATTTTGTTCCCTTGTGTAATTAGTTATAAGAGAAGTCGTTCTAGATTATGGAGCAAATACTCCATTACTCTATTTTTAAAGACAGAAATTCTTTCTACACTTCTTATATCTTGAGGATGATTATTAAATTCAAAACTATACATATATTCGACGCGTTGCTCTGTAGTATTAAGCCGACATCTAGTTGTCCTAAGATTCGTACTGTTTCTGGTGTTAAATGTTGTTTGATTTCTTTGAAATGAAATTGTATGGTGACCAATATTATTTATTCCTTTTAAAAACGTAGAGAACTAACTGCAACTTAATAGTCCGTAGATTGGTAGAATTGTTATCGAAATATCCCTGTACGAAGAAATTGTGCAGTATGATAACGGCAAATTAAAAACAGCCTTTATTACATCATTTTGTGTTCGTTCTAGCGATCTAAACTCATTACTTTTCTTACTTCCATATATAATCGGTAAATAGTTTAAGTGGCTGCTTGAAAATGATGGGGATTTAGCATTTTAAGGGAAAAATAGCAAAAAAATTTTTGGACAAAAAACCAGATGGCTACCGGATCCTAAAGATTGCAATCCTAGTGCATTTTGAAAAAAAAAAATATTTTTGATTTTCAAAAAATTAACGGCACAAAAGGAAAATATTAATAAAATTTCCATAGAGCAATTTTGGTGCAGCATTGCATCTTAAAGATGGAAAGTGAGTAAATGTGTTTTTTCTTTCTTTCTTTCAAGCTAAATTAATCTCAAAGCTGCGCAAACTAGAGGATATTAGTTAAAACTATTTCAAAAAATGTGATAGAGCTTTTCTGGTCCAGCGCACAGTGGAACGAGGTGAAGTTTTTAACACGATTTTAACATTCGTTTTTGCTGCTTGTACCGTATTTAATTTCGCATTGACCCATCAAGCCAGATTTGTAATTTAAACTTTTAATTTGATTAAATTCTGTAGCGAAAGTCATGAAAAAGTGTATATTTCTTAAAAATAATGCTTAAAAATAACTGCTTAGAATTACCCAATTTACCATGTTACACACAAAGCGTAGAAAGGTGCGTCAAGTTAGTCACGCACGCTTCTCTTAGTGTAGTAGGTCCAGCATCAAGAGATGGATTAATTCGCAATAGAATTCAATCTAGAAAGGAAATGCCTGCTTTTGAGTTTTAAAAACAAATTTTTTCAAATCGTTAACTACTGTATTTATTTTTGCTTTAGCATAATCGTTAATTACATAGTTTTGTTTTTATATTAAAAAAATATGTTGCTGATTTTTTTAATAATGAATTATTTGTTTTTTTTTTTTTGTTTTGTAAAAATATTTAATAAAATTTTGAAACCAGTATAAAAATAACAAATATTTTTAATATGTTTGTACTTTTTTGCAATATCTAAATTAACTAATATAAAAAAAAAAAAAATAATTGAAAGCCATTTAGCATTGTTTTAAATAATTTTAACGAAACAACTCGGTTTTTCGTAGCTTTTGAGACTAATTATTAATATTTTTCCCGGAATGTACTCTGTTTTTCGTCACTTTTGGCGTCAATTTTTTGAAAATCAAAAATATATTTTTTTCAAAATGCACTAGGATTGCAATATTTAGGATCCGGTAGCCATCTGGTTTTATGTACAAAATTGTTTTTGCTCTTTTCCCGTAAAAGGGTCCTAAATCCCCATCATTTGGAGGGTGGGCAATCTAAAAATAAATAATTCGGGACACGCTACTGTGTATCAAAAGTTGATATAATATAAGTTTTCTTCTTTTACTAAATTTGTTTTTAAATTTATAAAGTAATCCGAGAGCAGCTACTATTTTTCTTTAGGATCTGGATATGATAATTCCATGACAGATTGTTATGAAGATAAATTCCAAGATATTTTATTGAGTCGCTTTCAATAATTTCTCTGCCATCAGCAAAAATACTAAAATTTCTATTATTTATCAAATATGGGCGAAATCGTAACAGTTTGTTTTTTTTTCAGAATTCAAATCAATTTTATTTAACCTTAGAAATTCACTAATTTTTGCCGCGTCTCTCTCCATATACGCCTTTAAAATTGCTTCATACTTATAAGGATAAAAAAGACATATATCATCCGCATACATATACATTTTCCCGAGACAAACCGAGATTGTTAAAGTCATTTAGATATATAGTGAATAGCAGCGGACCCAAAACGCTCCCTTGAGGCAACCCATATTCAACTAGACCGGTTCTACTTTTACAACTTCCTATTTCAATGTATTGTTTACGTTTAGTTAAGTAATTATCTAATTAGTAAGCTTAATGCAGTTCCAACAAGACAATATTTCAACTTTTGAATTAATACTTTATGATCTACCAAATCAAAAGCTTTTGAAAAACCGCATACCAGCAACACCATTAACACCACTATCCAAGCCTTGGCAAATACTGTTAACCACATTTACAACAGCTTCTTCTGTTCCACATGCCTTCTTAAACCCATACTGAAATTGGCTTAGCAAATTTTCGTTTTCCAAACAAGATGACAATTGCTTATGAAGAATTCGTTCAAATATTTTGTCTATTATAGGCAATACAGCAATTGGCCGGAACTAACTTAATTCAGTAGCATTATTCTACTTAGTTTTTGGTACGACTTTAGCAATTTTTAATTTATTTAACCGATATCTATATGATAATTTAGACGTTATGGCAATTTAAGGGGTCATTTGTATCGGGACTAGGTCTGAACACGAACCGATTTTCACCAATTTCAACAGCTTCGTCCTGTGGCCAATATAAGCTTGTGTACTTAATTTCAATAAAATATATGCATATTGGCGACTTGTAGGTTGATTACAAGGTTTACATGGACACACAAATGGACGGACGGACAGAGGGACGGACGGACGGATATCTTTCAATCGGTGAAATAAAAGATGGGTCCAGGTCAAATATTTTTCGTATCTACAAACATCATCACAAAGTCATTATACCTTGACCACATAATGATATAGGGTATAAAACGGTTTTTTTTGTGAAAAGGTATTTCTTTTAGAAAAATTTTCTTTTTTAAAAATTGGCACTTTTCTTAGAAAAGGGTCGTTTTTTGGAAAATGCACTTTTGTAAAAAAAGCGTTATTTTTTGTTATTAAAAAAATCGTTTTACACAAAGAAAAAGATGCTTCCTTAGAAAAATGTGTTTTTTAGAAAAAGTTGCCTTTTTAGAAAAATGTTCTTTTTATTAAAAGGTACTTTTTAGAACACGATATTTTTTTTTTTTAGAAAATTTAGTTTTTTTAAGAAAAGTTGCTTTTTCAGAAAAAATACCTTTTCAAGGAATGTATTAGGAGAACATAGTTTGTTTAACAAATGTAATTTTTTTTAAGAAAGAGGTAACTTCTTTTAAGAAAAGATACTTTTTAGAAAAGATGCTTTTGTTAAATAAATTCCTTTTTTGAAGAGGGTCCTGCTTTTTAGAAAAGATATTTTTTTAGAAAAGGCTATTTTTTCAAAAATATACTTTTTAGAAAAGTTTCGTTTCAAAAACCAAATTTTTAGAAAAGGTACTTTCTTAGAAAAATATATTGTCTTAGCAAAAGGTACTTTTAAGACAAAGAACATTTTAGACAAGGTACTTTTTTAAAGAAAGGTACCTTTTAGAAAAGTTATATTAAGAGACTTTCTAAGAGAATGTAGGAAAAGTTACTTTTTTTCAAAAGGAAATTTTTCGGAAAAATTTACTTTTTAGAAGGATAGTTTTTTAAAAACGAAATTTTTCAAAAAATATAATTTAAAAAAAAAATTTACTTTTTAAAAAAGTAAGTTTTTGGAAAAGGTACATTTATAGAATAAGTATATTTTCTTGAAAAAAAGTACTTTTTTTAGAAGAGGTACTATTAGAGAATAAGGGGGTTTCCTATAAAAAAAATTTTTTTAGACATGGTACTTCTTTACACAAGATATTTTTTTAAACAAATGTATAAAGGTACGTTTAAGTTATTTTGTAAGAGAATGTGGCTTTTTAGGAAATGTTATTTTTTATTTTTTATATATATATATATTTTTAAATACTTTTTCTTAAAAAAGTGCGTTTTTAAAAAAAGTTACTTTTCAGAAAAAGCTACTTTTCAGAATAGGTATTTCATTTTAAAAGTGGTACACTCCTAGAAAAAGTTATTTATTTTAGCAAAATTTCCTTTTTATACCCTCCACTCCAGTGTGCAGAGGGTATATATAAGTTTGTAATAATTACAAAAAAATTCTGAACCCCATAAAATACATATATTTGTGATCCATATAATAAGCGGAGTTGATATTACGATGTCCGTCTGTCCGTCTGTGGAAATCACGATGACAACTTCAATCGGGCAGGTAGGGTACTCGTTTGTAAAAAAAATGATTCACTGACTTTCTGAAAAGCTTGCTATTTAAAATCGGTCAAATCAGTTGAATAGAGCCCGAGATCTGAAAGAAGAACTAAAACAAGTCTTGAAAAAATATGAATTTCAATGTTGTTCTTGTCACAATCACGCCCTCAATAGGAAAGCTAGGGTGATAATTTTTAGTGGGAATGATTGACCAACGGTATGGGAAGATTTCTGTTTCAAAAATCATTAAAATCGGTGGAACAGGTCCAGGTAAATCTCTGAAAAAGTAAAACAAAATGAAAAATATTATATTTATATATTGTTCTTGTTGTTATTCTAAATGTTGTATTGTTGTCATAGCTTGACTTGTTATTTTTGTGGTCGTTGTGGTAATAGTATTATAAAAACTAACCTTTTGTAAATTTTTTTTATCAACTCTGGTAGAAAAAATTTAAAGTTTCCATTGTTTTGGCATCACTAAAAAAATTTGTTAAATCATTTTTGTCATCGCCACGAGCCTGCCTGCAAAGTTTCAGATCGATTGGGTCACGGGAAAGGGGTTAAAAATCGATCCAAAATTTTTTCGACAAGCAGACACTACGAGTTAATATATATAAAGGGAGTAAAAATTCAGCAACATCTAAAGTAAATTATGTTAAACTACCTAGTAGTTAATAAAAAAAGCAATGTAAATTTACCAAAAAAAATTTTATGTATTAATTTATTTGAAGAAAAATACGAAAATAACTTTTGATGTTTTATTTTTTGTGTGTAATATTTACATATGTATATGTACATACATACAGATATTAAATAATACAAATAATATACATATATTCTATACATGTATATTCATAATAACCGCATGTTAGAAATAAATCGGTTTATTATTTTATTTTATTTATACAAAATTCTACAATATGTATTTTGTTTTAGGGAAAATACATTTATTTTGTATTAACAAACAGAATGTCACTTCATTTTGCTCAGTGTTGCTATGCCACAGTAGATGGCGCCACAATTTTTGTTCCAATTAGTTTTGCAATCGTTATTTCTATTTTAACATGAATGTCAACATTTTCAATAAGATATCAAACACAACAATATTAAGAGTATACACAGGGCTGGTCTTTTATTTCATACGTTTTTCCATTATTCCTTTACAAATATGACCATAAGTTTGGCATATAAACTTTTTGTTGTGTTTACAAAATAGAGTTACCGAGTTCATCCATGAGTTTTGTTTTTGATTTCAAAACAGTTCTACATAGATACATAAAATTATTATTCTGCTTTACCTACAATATATCTGATTGCGATAACATATAATTTTTAAAAATTTTTATAATTACTAAAGCGTTACAATTTACATAAATACAAAATTGCTCCTTTTAAATTTTTCATTCAAATTTAAGAAAATATCAATTCTAAATATTGGAATGCAGATTTCCAATTATAGATTAGAAAATATCAATTGAATTTCAGAAAATCATATTAAGACGTCGGAACTAATAAATTGAAATTTAGAAGACATCAATTGAATTTTTAATATATAAATTTTATTCTTTAAACACAAATTGTAATTCAGAAATCAACTGAAATTAAAAAAAAGTATTGCGATTGAGGAGATATTAATAGCATTTCAGGATAAGGAAATATTAATTTAAATTCAATGAAGTTTAGAAAACCTCAAATGATATTTAAGAATTGCGAACATAAAAATTGTTACATAAATAAAGCGCCATTTGATGAGAATGTTATTTATATAATATTTCTGACAATTTTTTTGGGTGGAAATTTTAAGTTTTTCAGAAAGTAAAGATAACAAATTATTTTATTTAAAATATTTGGGACATTTGGTTTTTTGCGTTTGGCAACCCTAATTTGAACCAGTGTTCATGATGACTTCAAAATTTGAATTCACGGTGGCAAGGTAAAACCCAAAACATTGAAGTTCGATAATAATTCCCAGGCAGTAGTATTTAGAGTCAATAAATGAAAATATATTTTATTAACATAATTTAATTCAAAATCAAAAGTTGGCATCACTGGGTTAGATTTTGTATTGTATTGCGTAAATAGTGAAAACTACCTTTTAGTATGTAAAAAAAAATTTTTTTATTTTCCAAATATGGAACTATTTTATAAAAAAAAAAATTGAAAGACCTTTTTTTTTTTGGTTATTATTTTGTTACTCGATCCGACCTATATGGCCGCAATGAAGAATTATTTGGCCAGTTGAAAGAAACTATACATCTCCAATTAGCACGATTTAATGCGTATAGCCACTCTACACAACACTGCCTTCGCAATAGAAGTTTGGGCGAGCTATTTAATTTATAAAAACTTAAACTAAATTAATTAACTAATTATGTCATATAACCGGAAACGCATGCATAGGTATATAACCTTAATGTATGCCGATCAGCAACCACGATGACCAAAAAGCAAACACCGAAACGTGTTTTCTTTTATCCGAAATAATAGAAAAGACAAAAATGATCCTTCCTCGCTGGAGCGCGAATTACTAATGTGAGAGAGCCCGATATATCAACTCTTGGAATAAACAAAAATCCAGATCAAAATAATTTGGTATTAATGCCGTTTTCTTTTCTGACAAAAAATGTCGCACTTTATTTGTACTTTTTTCAAAAAGTGTATTTTTTTATATATTCTAAATTAAGAGCAACCTTATCTTATATATCAATCCAAAGGTCTCAAAGAGCTGTGTTCATAAAATGCAAAAAAAAAAAAAAAATATTATTACCCTCTTTGATGTCTTAGGGTGAAAATATTCAAAAACGGGAACAAAGGGGGAATATTCGCACACTATGACGTGAAAGAAGTATTTGGCTGCAATTTTATGCAATTTACGAGTGCTCGACCTTAAGACCTTTCACTTGATGTATAAGATAATGTTGCTCTTAATTCAGAATATAAAGAAAAATACACTTTTCGAAAAAAATGCAAATAAATTGTCAGAAAAGAAAACGGCATAAATCTAACAAATTGAAAAAGTAAACAATTTGTTAAATTTATGCCGTTTTCTTTTCTGACGCTTTATTTGCATTTTTTTCGAAAAGTGTATTTTTCTTTATATTCTGAATTAAGATATATATAATACATAATTATGTATATACAATATATAATACATAATTTTACGAAATTCAGTATTAGTCATACATCTTTATAAAGTCAGTGAGTTGGGAGTCAGTGATGAGCGTTAATATATATTAAGAATGTTTTTTTTTTTGTAAATCGAACCATTATTCTGATTTAAGTTAGTTGTCGAATCAGCGTTTTGCGTCAACTAGAAATAATAATAATAAATAAAACCAAATCCTAAAAAAAAATTATAATTTGTTAACAATTCCGCTGTCTTATGCGTAATTTGTAGCCAACGTGTTACAAATTTGTTAAAACAATAAATTTACAAAACCACAAAAACCTAGCTTTACCCATTCACTAATAAAGTATCTCGCTGAGTAAACAATTAACCTCTTAAAAACTGTAGGTGTCGCCAAATGGATTTTATAAAGAAAATAATAATAAAATGATTAGGAAAGTTTTTACAAACCTCAACAGTTGGCAAGAAAATTTGTTGTTGAGCAATTTGTTCTGATGCCGGCTAACAATTATGGCTTTCAGACATAGTTTATATATTAATTTAGTTACACGTTTTATAAGTATTATTTATAACTTTTGAAGGGTTAAATTATATAAAATATATGTTTATAAATTATGTTGTTGTTTTAGAGCCTGTATTTGATAATTTCGTTATGTATGAAAATAAATTTTATACATTTTTTCGGTTTCATAACTAACACAGCCACTCTCACTCCCTCTCATATATTTGTATGTATCATATATGCGACATCACACACCACTACCAATAAGTGTGACAACGCATATATAACAACAAATGCATTTTGATTCCCAATGACTGAATTCAGTTGTATGCGTGTTGTCGCATTGAGTCTGTGATAAATTAGCATATTTTGTGGCGTCAACTGGACGCTAAATGTTGTATGTGTGAACATATATCATTACAAGTGGCGCCCACTGACTGTTCAATTTTTCTCCTTTTTCAACATGCATGTAATAATTTTGTTTCAGTTTTTTTTTCATGATTTATTTAAACAATTCAATCATAATTAACATGTTTACAAGCAGTCTTTTTTTTATTTTGTTTCTGGTTAAATTGAACAAAAATGCTGGTAATTTATGGTATTCAATACTCAAAATAAAAAAAAATGAAAAATTAATGGTATTTGTGGCAACAGCCATTAAAATTTTGGATTATTTTTTTTTAAGTTTTCATACCACAGGTAGTTAAATGAGAATTATTTAATTGTTGCAAATGAAAAATGAAAAAAAATATGTAAAAATAAATTGTAAAGTAAAAACCAGGATTATGGCAGGAAGATTCAAAATGAAAAGGAAATATTAAAAACGATTTTGAAACGATTTCACAGAAAAAATTAATAGAAACAGTCGACCTTCTCTAAGCAATAAAAAAATAAGTAAAACTAAATACTGCCAATAATGTTATGCGTAGGCTAGGGCGGGTCGATTTAAAAATCGCCCAAGTGACAAGGAAAATCGTATTCCAGGGATAAAAATAAGAAACTTTGCCTGAGGAACCATACCTCTAAAACGAATTCTGATGTCCCGACTTTTGACCTGCCTGTCTGTCTGTCTCACTTTGATTCATTTATAGTGCCCCAATCGAGTCCAAATAGATGATCGACCCCCACTAACTTTGGAGGGCCGATCCACCCATGCCAGTGGGTTTCCCCATAAAAAACATTTCAAAAAATCACCATTTTTTGTTTAGAATTGGGCTGACTATGTTTGATTTAATATTAAAATTAACACTCATACGTATACGTATCTTCTACTCTGCTAATAAATAATAATCATACGCCTTGACTATGTTATGTTATTCAAAAAGATCGACCGGATGAGGGTAAATAACTTTTAAATCACTCCATGACTATGCGTGACTATGCGTGACTACCCCAAAATTAATCTGTAGTCACAAAAAGAGTATGGGCCAAGTTTCAGATCAATGCATGAGGGGGAATGGGGGTTGCCTACGGTTGCCAGATCCCGATTTGGAAAATGCTGGACATTCGGCATAAAAAAGCTGGACATTTTAAAAGTTTTTTCGTATCGAAAAAAAAGTTTTTAATATTTATTTTAATAAAATAATTCATTTATTTTTTTTTTCCAATGTAGGAACATAAAATATGATAAAAAAACGTATAAACAAAACATACAGCTAATCAGTTCATTCATTAAAGTTTTAAAAATATGAAATATAAGTATTTAAAAAAAGAGTAATAGCAAAAAACAAAATTAACAAAAAACATCAGTTCAGGTTATAGATGCTATATAAATTATTATAAAATTTTAAAAATAGTTATTCTAAAATAATTTTTATTGCCCCATATATTTTGTGTTTCCACTAACTGACTTGGCTAGTTCTGAACCAGCGATTTCTCCAAATTTATTCTAATAAATACTTCTGCCTTTATTAGGTCAAAAGGCATTATGTTTCTTTCTTTGCTATATAAATTATTCAAAATACTGAAAACTCTTTCGCAAAAGGCATTGCTTATAGGAATCGAAAAAATAAAATATATAAGCTTTCGTAAATTTTCGCAATAATCTTTAATTGTTTTTGTAAAAAAGAAAGACCATATTTTATTATTTGGTAAATCGTGTGGTAGCTGGTCGTAAACTACTCGAAGGCAACAAAAATCATTATATAATTTATCATTGTCTATAACTTCAGATATTTCTAGAATGTGTGGTAGTTTTTGTAACTCAGTCCACGAAAACAAAGATGTTTTAAAACTTAAAAATGAAATTATTTATTTTAAATCATAACGTTTTTCTAAATATGAAACAGCTGTTTTTAAAAATTCATCGGCTTCTGATGTAAACATTTTTCGTTCGAAAGATTTTTAAAACACTACTGTCTTTGCTACCATAAAATTTATCATTTATTCTACATTTAGGGCTACTCATGAATCTAGTCATTACATCGTGTAACTCTAAAATTGTAAAAGAGTCATTTTCAAGAGACAAAATAGTTAAATGAAATTCTCGCATTATATTGTGTAAGAAATATAGATATGCCTCTGAAAAACCTTCCACTTTACACTCATCATTTTCATCCACTACATTGTCGTCTGAAATTCCATAAGAAATAAATTCCCATAGGCCTTTTTGGCATTTCCTTTTTCCTTTTTTTAAAAAGTACGTTTTTACCGAAGGCCAACAATAGATTAAATGATCTACAGCTGGTTAAATAGAAAGCCACCGAGTTGCAATATGTCGTAGATGTTCTTTATACTCAATTTCAGCAAACTCAAAACATCCCTTTAACTTTTCTGTAGTCATTGCCCATGAGTTGAACTCGTTAAATTTTTATTATGATATTT
The DNA here is from genome assembly GCA_963682025.1 of Cordilura impudica. Lineage (NCBI taxonomy): Eukaryota > Metazoa > Arthropoda > Insecta > Diptera > Scathophagidae > Cordilura > Cordilura impudica. The sequence continues at coordinate 156,720,785 of OY821521.1, read as the reverse complement.
TCGATATCTATAGATAAAGCATTGAGGGCTCTTTTAACACAATTGTTTATAACGTGACAGATACAATTTACTTTAATAATTTGCTCACATTGGTTTCAAAGTTTTTGGTATACAGAATTAATACCGTAATTGACAGCAGCATTATCCGCACTATAAGCTGTGATTTGTTTTATATTCAAATCACAATCCTTTGTTATTCGTATTATATTTAAAAAAATATCCATTGATGTTTCGTATGGGTCGTTATAAAAATCCAAAATTTGTTTTCGGATACCGTATTCCGGGTCAAAATATTGAACAACATATGGGTAGGTTTTAGCATTTCCAATGTTAAAAGCATCACTACTTACAGAAAAGTAATAGTTCTTTTTTAAAGCATTACCTGTAATTTGTTGTGAATAAGGAGCCAAAACATTTCTAGCTATGGCTGCCGCTTTTGTACGCCCACAAGACTATCACAGTATAAAGTTGGGCTTAGTTTAATTTGACAATCGAGGCTATTGTAGCTAAGTCCATGTTTCACGTTGTGGTAAACACATGCCAATACCCCTATGGCGATTTGAGTTTTAATTTTTGTTTCAGAAGGAACAACAAAACTTGTAATGCTGACAAAATTTCTGCGACATCTCCATTTTAAAATTTTTTTTGTTTTTAAATGTTTTTTTAACGACCGACTACCTTCATGTTTTACTAAAATCTCTGTTTGACACAATTCACATTTCACTGCGAAGTTATCATTTTTTTTTTGTAACCACTTCGCCTATTCTGGAACATCTCTCCATACCTTGCAGAAAGATGTGTGTCTTTTTTGTGATGGGCCAGCTTCTTCATCGGATTCCATTTCAATACGATGTTCTACAAATTATAAAGTCATAAAATGTATTTAAAAATTTACAGAAGACAAATAAATTAAAACTTACTATTCTTTTTATCAACAAGACTGTTTAGGTATTTTTACACAGCTGTTTAAGTGTTGGTATATCCTCGTATTCTTTGTGATGAGTTAACAGGAAAAAACAAGTGATGATGCATTTGAAACAAAACAGTGTACAAAACAAGTATGTATGTACATATACCAGTCTTGTTCACAAGAGTTCTCAATGATGAGAACAAAGCTAAAATATCAGAGACGAGACTTTAGCAAAAAGTTCTTATGTAAAATGGACTAACACATACTTATTTGAAATATTTTGTATCTATAGATAAAGCATTTAAAGGATTTTTTTTAATTCCTGTTTGGCTGGACAAATTTAATTTTAGCTGGACGCTGGATAAGCATCTAAAAAGCTGGGCAATCAAGCCAGATCCAGCCTGCCTGGCAACGCATGGCAGACAGACAGGTCAAAACTCGGGACATCAGAATTCGTTTTATTGGCATGGTTCCTTGGGCAAAGTTTCTTATTTTGATCCCTTGAATATGATTTTCCTTGCCACTTGAGCCATTTCTTTGCCTCCCTACAAATCGACCCGCCCTAATGTAGGCGTATAGTTTGACCACTTTGCAGTTTAATTATTTGCGGAGTTAAAGGTTGCTAAAAATTATACGTGAAACTAACAAATGTGTGATTACAATTCCGTCTATTATATCAGGTGTTCATCGAATTTTCGATTTAATTTATAATTTTTCCTTCAAATAAAATCAAAGTAAAATTTTTATTTAAATATTATGTGCACACAGAAAATAATTTCACAAACCGAGATTTTCAACAATTTAATAACCGTATATTCGCCTGTATCAATGGAAATTTTGATAAAAATTTACTGTTATTACAACGGCATTCAATTCATAATTAACTGGAAATTTGTTTATTAGGTTCAGCCCGAATTGCGATGTGCAGATTCAATTTTATAAGTCTATCAAAATGGTATAAGAAATGCCAACACAAAGTTGGGTTAGTTACATTAATTATAACTCAAGAACGGCTGGACAGATTTTAACGATTTTTAATTTGTTGGATACGTCTCCGCCCAAATAGCAGAATAACTAATTAAAATTTTTTAAAAATCCATGTAAAAATAAGTAGGTGCGTCACCTCCAGTACAAAGTGATTTCACAGGTTATTAGTGTGAGTGACCTTGCTTAAAGCTGTCAGTGTCGGATCAGTGGAGTAGCGAGCTTAACTCGCGACCATGGCACTATACGTTTTTTTAGAGCCCACCATTCAAAAACCATATAATATTATAAAGGATGATTTTTTAAGAGCTATAGGAAAGTTTTCGAAAAAAAAAAATACATAAAAATCAGAAAAATGCATGAAATCTTTAATTGAATCAATAGTACGGTCCATATAATTTAATATTTGAAGATTGCTTCATGCAAATGTTGACCGTGACTGCGCCTCAAATGGTCCATCCGCTTAGTCCAATTTTGGCATACTCTTTCCAACATTTCGGCCGGTATCTCACGAATAAATGCTTTAATGTTGTCTTCCAATGCGTGAATTGAAGTGCGATTGTCTGCGTAGACATGAGCTTTAACATAGCCTCACAAAAAGTAGTCTAAAGGCGTTAAATCGCACGAACTAGGCGGCCAATTGACCGGTCCCGAACGTGAAATAAAATGTTCACCGAACTCGCTTCTCAATAAATCCATTGTTGCGCATGCTGTGTGGCATGTGGTACCGTCTTGTTGAATCCACATGTCATGCAAGTCAAGCTCTTGCATTTTGGGCAAAAAAAAAGTTGGATATCATCTCTCGATAGCGCTCACCATTCACAGTTGCTGCGAACGGCGACGAATCGATAATTGATGGTCATCATTAACACTGGCCGATACAGCTGCGATATTTTCTTCAGTTCGCACTCTACGTAAGCGTGTTGGTGGTTTAATGTCCAACAATGTAAATTTGGTGCGAAATTTAGTCACAATAGCCCGAATAGCCGCTTCAGTGGGTCGATTAAAGTGACCATAAAATGGAAGAAGCGCGCGATGAACTTTCTTAACAGAGCACGCATTTTGATAATAAAATTCAATAACTTGCAAGCGTTTTTCGTTTGTAAGACGATTCATGGTTAAATTATAGACCAAACTGAAGGTGTTTGACAATGAAATAAGACACGAAACGTGCGTCAGCTGTTTAAACCAGTGTTGCCAAAAAGATAATAGCTAAAACATCACCCTTTTTATAAAATATACTCGCAAATTAATAAACAAATAAAGTAAACTAAATAAAGTCATAGGCTCAAGCTAGGCTTTATGTAGTTGAGAAAATAAGATTAGATTTTGAAATGCATATGATCATCTAGAATTTGTTCAAAAGATACCTATTATTTATTTTACGTATTAATAAAGAAATATTTTAAAAACACGTAGTTTAAAACAATAACAAGTAAGAGTGTTAAATTCGGCTGTGCCGAATCTTTGATACCATCCACCTCGGTTTGAGTATTGATAATAAATATAAACAAAATATTTGAAAAAGTAAACAATTTGTTAAGCTTACTATCAAATTTTATAGTTGTATTTAATTTTATAGTTGTATTTATACTATCAAATTATTTCAGCAAATACACTGATTTTTTAGAGGTATCTCCATATTTTAGACCATATAGTGACACAGTGATGCCTATTTAAACCATTTCAAATACCAACCTGCTCATAGCAACGACAAAAAATATTATTTTAACTTTACCCAGGTAAATGGTTTGTTTTGTTTAATGACCGTAATTTCAAAAGACAGACAGGCCGACGCATGTACGGACATTATATGGACTCGAGTTGATATAGGGACCAAGAATACAAATTCTTTATGGGGTCGCAATTCATTGCTCAATGCGTGACAACGGAATACCAATAGTCACAATAAGAAATAATACTTTTCAATGTTTTGAGAGCTAAAAATTATATGGTATTTCAAAATAAAAGTTTCTAAAAATCTTGGCAATTTTTGGTTTGCCATACACTGGGAAAATGTTCTTTTTTAAAAAAAGTACTTTAAAAGAATTTACTTTTTTTTTAAATTTATTTAACAAAAGTTATATTCAGCTGAATCAGCCCAATTCTAAATATTCCCAGGGAAATGAGTTCCCGGGGAATTCATTTTTCCCGAGAATAAATCCTCCTATTCTAAACAGGCGGGGAGAAGAATAATATGGAAGAGAGAATTTCGATTGTTCGAAGACAGCTGTTTTGCTTCAGTTGTTTTGTTTTGTTTACAAATTTAAAAATTTTTGTGGAAATTAATAGTAAAACTTTTTTAAAATCTTTAATAAATTAAAAGAAATACAAAAAATATTCAGTGTAGCGTTTCTGATGGTAGCTGAAGCAGAAGAGCAGCAGCAGGTCAAGACGGAGCAAAGCGTGGCAAGAAGAAAGCTACGTGATGCCAGCAACCCACTTGAATTGCCTGCTGAGTTTAATTTCCACTCCAAATTGCGCCATACCCGGCTTAGCTCCTCCTTGCTTCCTTTGAACATCCCGCATGCAACATCGGGGTTGGCTTGCATTGTGTTCATTTGTTTTTTTTTTTTTTTGTTTCTTTTTAACTTGAAAGCCATAATAATATTATTATACAAAATTTTAAATGATATATATTACTATTCTTCATAAAAATATTAAATACTTACATTTTTCGCAGCACTCCCTCTCAATTTTTTGGCGGAATTATTCCCAAATTATTCTCCCTTTTATGGACATTCAGAATTGCTACTTTTTTTTCCCGGGGAAGAGATTCCCATTTTCGAAGTTCTTTTAGAATAAGGGTAAAGGGAAAAGAGAAAAAATTCCCGGGGAGATTTTATTCAGAATAGGGGAACAGGGAATAGGGAAAAAATTCACAGGGAATTGTTGTTGAGAATTGGGCTGATTCTGTAAAAGATCCTTGTTTGAGAAAAGGTAACTTTCTAAGAAAATTTACTTTAAGAAGAAAGCTATCCTTTTAAAAAGATACTCTCTAAAAAAAATAGTACTTTAAAAAAATACTTTTTAAGAAAATTTTCTTTTTAAAAAAGGGTAGATTTTTAAGAAAATGTACTTGTTTAAAAAAAAATTGTTTTTTAATGGTTATTTGTTAAGAAAACATTTTTTTTTTTAATTTTAATATAATTTTCTGAATTTCAATTGATATTTTCTAATTTATAATTGGAAATCTGAATTACAATTTTTAGAATTGATATTTTCTTAAATTGGAATGGAAAATTTTAAAGGTGCAATTTTGTATTTATGTCAATAGTAATGCTTTAATAATTATAAACAATTTTTAAAACTTATATGTAATTTATTTATTATTTATTTATTAATCTATGGAATAAATCCTTACAGACTATTTACAAAAACATTAAACAATGAATAAAAAATTTAAAAATTTAATTTAATTTAAAAAATAAATAATATTATTATATATCTATGTAGAACTGTTTTGAAAGCATAAAACTCTTTGATGAAGTCGGTAACTCTATTTTGTAAACACAACAAAAACTTAGTATGCCAAACTTAAGGTCATATTTGTAAAAGAATAATGGAAAAACGTATCAAATAAAAGACCAGCCCTGTGTGTGCTCTTATCATTGTTGTGTTTGATGTCTAATTAAAAATGTCAACATTCATGTTAAAATAGAAATAACTATTGCAAAGAACAAAAATTGTGGCGCCATCTACTGTGGCATAGCAACACTGAGCAAAATGAAGTGACACTCTGTTTGTTAATACAAAAGAAATGTATTTTCCGTAAAACAAAATACATATTGTAGAACTTTATATATATAAATTATAACGATTTATTTAACATACGGATATTATGAATAGATATAACAACTATATAAAGGGTCCGCCAAATAACTTTTTTTTTGAAAATGCTATAAAAAAACTACTGAATATTATCTCAAATTTCTTTTTTTACTTGAAAGTACAATCCTTCCGGTTAATAATGGAAAATAATTTCATTCAAATGGCTGCCTCGGCTGGCCATGCAGCAGCCTACACGATCGGTCCAATTTTTAAGCACATTATCGATTGTGTGCAGCTGTATTTCACCAATGGCTTCACGAATATTGTCCTTTAAAGCGTCAATTGTCTCTGGCTTGTTGGCGTAACACTTATCTTTGAGGGCACCCCACAAATATTAGTCCAACGGTGTCAAATCGCAGCTACGGGGTGGCCAAACGACATAAGCTCTGCGGCTGATAATGCGATCTTCAAAAACAGGGCGCAAAACATCGAGTGTAGCTTCGGCTATGTGGCACGTAGCGCCGTCCTGTTGAAACCAAATGTTGCCAATATCCTCCTCTTCAATTTTTGTGAACAAAAATTCGTTCAACATGGCCCGATAACGATCGCCATTGACTGTAACGGCCACTCCTTGCTCATTTTTGAAGAAAAATAGCCCAAAAATGCCTCTGGACCAAAATCCGCACCAAACAGTGACTCGTTTTGGGTGTATCGGCTTTTCAATGTATGCGTGCGGGTTTTCTGTGCCCCAAATGCGACAATTTTGCTTGTTTACATACCCGCCAAGATCAAAATGAGCTTCATTTGAAAAGATGATTTTTTTTGGCAAAATCGGCATCTTCTGTAAGTCGATCGCAGGCCCACTTAGCGAAGCGAAAACGCATTGGATGGTCAGTTTGCTTCAACTCTTGAACCAATTCGACTTTGCATGGCATCATACCAAGGTCTTTATGCAAAATTCGTTTCAATGATGCCTCCGAAATGTTCAATTCTTGAGAACGACGGTGAATTGATGTTGATGGCGCTTCACGCACACTTTCTGCCACAGCAGCAATATTCTCGGGTGTACGCACTGTTTTTGGCTTTTCACGCTTTGGTTTATCGATGAGGATGCCAGTTTCTTTCACTTTTTTCACAAGGTAACGAACTTACGGAGCTGACGGTGCTTCACTTCTTCCAAAATCCGTACGCAATTTACGCACATATTCTGCAACATTACCATGATTTTCAAAGTAATGTCGCAATATTTCCCAGCATTGTTCAAGCGTATACACAACCATATTCGTTCAGCGGAAGGATAAAACTAATTACTTGTCAAATCAGACATGAGCTAATTGTTACCATTCACGAAAAAAGCACTATTTAAAAAAAAAAATGTTAGATGGCGGACACTTTAGAATATATGTCTACATGTACATATGTATATAGAATATATGTATATTATTTTATTATTTAATATATGTATGTTTGTATGTGTATGTAAATATTACACACAAAAAGTACAACATCAAAAGTTATTGTTGTTTTTCTTTAAATAAATTAATTCATAATTTTTTTTTTTTTTTTGGTAAATTTGCATTTTTTTTCTTTTTTATTAACAACTAGGTAGTTTAGAATTATTTGCTTTAAATGTTGGTAAATTTTTGCTCCCTTTATATTAACTCGTAGTGTCTGCTTGTCGAAAAATTTTGGATTGATTTTTAACCTCTTTCCCGTGCCTGCAGGCAGGCTCGTGGCGATGCAAAAAATTATCTAACAAATTTTTTTAGTGATGCCAAAACAATGGAAACTTTAAAATTTTTCTACCAGAGTTGATAAAAAAAACGTACAACTGGTTAGTTTTTATAATATTATTACTACAACGACCACAAAAACAACAAGTCCAGCTATGACGACAATAAAACATTTAGAATAACAACAAGAACAATGCAGAAACATATATTTTTCAATTTTTTTTTACTTCTTCAGTAATTTCTCGGGACCTATTAAACCGATTTTCATAATTTCTCAAACGGACACCTTTTCATTATGTTAGGCAATCATCTTGACTGCGAACGATCGCCCCAGTTATTCCATTGAGGTCGTGATCGTGACAAGAACAACATAGACAAATCATATTATTTCAAGACTTTTTTTACTTCTTCATTCAATTCTATGGACCTAATCAACCGATTTCAACTATTTGAAACTGCAAACTTCTCAGGATCTCAGTGAACAATTTTTTATATCAACGAGCACCGTAGCTGCCCGATTGAAGACGTCATCGTAATTTCCACAGACGGACAGACGGATATCGCTATATCAACTCCTCTTGTTATAAGGATCACAGATATATCTATATTTTATGGCGTTCAAAATTTTTATTTAATTATTACAAACGGAATGACAAAGTTATATATACCCTCTGCACACTGCGGGTATAAAAAAAGTAAATATTTATTATCTCTAAGGAGCTACATATATTTAATAATATGATTATCTATAATATTAATAGGCTAGGCGATTTCTTGTGATCGATGTTTTGTACCGTTTTACCCCGATTTTGACCAAACATATATTATTTAAAAGGTATTTCTTTTTATCCGTTTTGCAGATTTGCAGATTTTAAAATTTTTTCCTTCCTTTATTTTGAGTAAATTGCATTTAAAGTTGCTACTAAAACTTACATAAAGTTATACAGTGCTATGTGTGTGTTTATTAAATTTGTTAATGTGTTTGTAATAAAAATGAGTTTGTTTTTTGTGTTGATTTGCGAATTGGCTATAATTGATTAGCATAAATTTAGGGTCTTTATTTAATGAAAAAATAAAATTTCCTAGAATTTGCACTCGAATTTCGAGGGCTGGAATCCGCTAGTAAAACATTAATAAAACTAATTACCACGTACAATTTTCCTTGCTCTTGATGAAGCAAATTTATCAATAATATCATCAAAGTTGATCATTTCAAATATTTCTCTTTCCACAATTAATAACTTAGGCTCTTATCCCATCGTTGAGCTTAGATATGTCAAAATTAGTTTTCATTCAGCAAGAATGAACGTTGGCGGCTCGCAATGGATATTGAGATAGTCAGGAGTATTTGAAGTGCCGCTCTCAGGTTTGGAAAAACATTTTTTCCATACGATATTATAAAAGTAAGAAATTCTAATGGAGTTTTAGGTTCAGTTTCTTTTCCACTGCGGAGTAATATTTTACAGTCACATATTTCGATAAAGAGCTCTATTCCCTTGAAATCTGTATTACAAAATTCACCCAAAATTTTAACAATTTTTTTCAAGGTCATTATCAACATTATCCATATTTAATAAATTTTCAACGTCTAGTAGAAATCCAAATTGAAATTAAGGTCACTTAATCGTGTAAATCGTCTACATATTTCTTGTTGGAGACGATCAAGAATGCTTTTCATAATGCGAGAAATTTCGCTTTCTGCGGAAAGACCAACATCTCTAGCCAATTCTCCGAACATTTTGCGCCGTCTTCTTACACGTATTATTGTATCAATATCCCATTTTTCACAAAGCGACTTCGATTGCTTCATCACATAGCTTACCTCGGACTTCGGCAAGTACAGTCGCTAATGATTCAAGATCATGGAACGCTTCTCTAAAATTCATTCTTGTAATCTGAGCCGCACTCGATCAATCGTCCTTAAGATTTCATACTAAAAATGAACTCAAGTTATTAAACTAAAAGTTAGTATATTTTGCAATAGAATTGTAGCTTCACTTCTGGTATGACTTGTAATGGTGGTGTCCTCTGTAAATTTTTGTAATAGTTCTACTACATTCTCAAGCCCATAAACGATAACGCTAACCGCTTGTATTCTGGCGCTTCATTGTGTTTCAGATTCACGTATGAGAGTTTTTGTTAAAGCATTTTTTAATAATTCCCATCGTTACTTTGAACGTTTTTAATAATTTCAAAACATGTCACAGCGATTGGATCTTGTTTAGTTGCAGTAACTATTACTAAATTTAATGAATGTTTATCACAATTCACAAATAAAGCTTAATGATTTTTTCCATTATTCCGCTGAATGCCAGGTGTGGGACCCGCCATCACGGCAGCATTATCGTAACATTGTGATCTGCAGTTTGTTAATGAAATTTCATCGAAATTTAATATCTCTAAAATTGTATTTTTGATCGATTCTACATCTTTAGCATGTATTTTTATACAACCCAAATAAGATTCTTCGATGGGTATTTTTTTTTTTTTGATAAAATCAACATCTACGTATTTGGGACGTTTGTTCTCGATGAGAGATATCAGGAGTTCAATCAAACAAAAGTCCATAATATTTATTTCTTTTGATATTGTTTATTAGTTAGTTTCGATCTGTAGATGCCAGGAGATGAATAAATTCAATTTGAATCTGTGGTGACAAATATGAGACAGTTTTTGGAATTTCTGTTGCAAACTGAGCTACAAGTCTAAGTAAAGATAATAGGTTTCCTCCATTTGTACCATCTGGAATATGCCCACGTAGAGGAAGATTTTGTGTAATTAAATACCTCATCCAAGCTAATATTATTTGCAATATATTTCGCCACCGTTCTTTTTTGGACTGAATATTCACATCTAATGATACATCAAAATTCCCATTCTACTTATTAATCTTCATTAAGTGATTTAGGTGATTTGGATTTCTTTCATGGCTAATCAATTTATCTTTTTTCTTCCATTTATTAAAAACAGCAGATGTTACGAAAGATGATTGTGTAGCGGAATTTAAAGTAATAAACAGTAAGCAACAGAAGCAGTATGCTGCATTGTTTTTTGGTGAATATAACAACCAAGAGCGGTTAACTTCAGTTCCTTCCTCTTCATTACCGATCCGTCGAGAAAACCAAGATTTTGGCGTTAGACGATTAGTTGATGTTGTTGCTGCATTTAAACTGGCTTCATATTATTGAAAGATTGTTGCTAAATTTTAAATAAGCAACATCCGTGAACTCCAGAACATCCGGAATTACAGCAAGTATTTCTGTTTTATTTTCTTTGCTTTTTATTAAATGTGAACATGTTTTCTTCATTTCTGATGTACTTGGGCCATCTTCTTCAGAGTCTTGTATTTGCTGAGTTGTGTTATTAATACATAAAACTTTAGAAGCTGTTGGTGTTCAGCCTGAATCTGATTCTGACTCTAAATCTGATTTTACGTCCCTATCCTTTTTGTCTTCTGGATTTTTTTTTGCGATTTTTTTTCCTAAGTATGATTCCATTATAACTCCAGATTTCAGAGCTTCATTTTCTTGTTGTGGTTTTCTTTTCCGATTCTGGGAAGCGCTTAGTTTTTTTTCCTGGCGTTGACATGGTCTAACTGTAAAATAAGTCGAGTAGATGTACAACATCTTACTTGTTTTATTACTTACCAAGAATGTCTTGAACTTGAAAGCTAGTAACACACTATAATTTATACTAACATTAAACTTATAACATATAGCATTTAATACTTCATTAACAAAAATGTTTTTCAAGTGTCGAAAGAAATTTTAAGTGCCTTGGTTTTCTAAAATGGTGCAATAATTCCTTCACTCCTTCTGATCTCCTTAAAATCCATACTACTTACATCCGAATACAACTCCCATATATGGATAAGAGCTTCTAAGTCTACTTTGGAACTACTGGACCATGTGTAAAGTAGGACATTGATGCTCATTAATGACAGTGGGGTATCCAACTCTATTGACTTGTTGGAACATCGGCGGAGTGTGGGTTGTGTAACAGTGTTATGTAGATACTATCATGTGAAATGTTCTTCTGAGATTAGCGCACTCATTCCTCGTATCCGAGTTTCAGTTTGCTCTACCCGCTTCTCTAGTAGATCACATCAATTTGCAGTCTATTTTTCAGTTGATCGCTTACCGCATTACCGTAAATTTTCATTTATCAGTCGAGGATTAAACTCCCCACATAAGTCTTCCATGACAGTTAGTAATAAAATTTAAGAAAAATATCCACAAACTCTACTATCTCTTTCCTCCTTTCCATAATCTATTTTCCTGAGATCAACAAAATGCACTGCATCTGTTGGGGGCATCCCCTGAGTGTTGGTTAATAATTGAAAAAATGTATATACCAGGGCTATGAAAAGACATAAATTCCACATCATATTGATTTTTGGAGGATTTTGGTGGAAATTGCAGTCAGTAAACTTTACTCGCTCTCCATTCTCCAAATGAACTGCCAAATGCATAACGGTGGGATATCATTAATATAGTGACGTTTTAATAGCTGGGGACTTTAACTCTAATCTGCTAACAGAATCATGTTTAACCATCAATATGAAATCATTTGATCTTGTTGCTACAAATTCTCTAACGCCAACACATTTTACATCATCCAATAACAAAGGGTTTTTTAATAAGAGCGCTACAAAAGTTTTTTTAAATAAAACAAAAACGGTTTTGGATATCAATGAAATTCTTTATTCATGTGAAAGTACATTCGATGCCATTATGTATGAAAATCGATCTCTTTTGTATGGCCGCCACGGAAGAAGTCCAGACGCTGAACCCCTATTTTCGACGGTTTTCAAGCATAAATCGGCCGATACTGCTGCAATTTCACGTTCGATATTCGTACGAAGTTCATCAATCGTCGCTGGCTTATTGGCAAAGACCATAGACTTGACGTAGCCCCACAGGAAATAGTCCAACGGCGTCAAATCGCACGACCGAGGCGGCCAATCGACTGGACCATTTCGTGAGATAACACGTTCTCCAAACTTGGTTGCCAATAAATTGATTGTGACATTCGCTGTGTGGCTTGTGGCGCCGTCCTGTTGGAAACGCATGTTCTCCAAGTTCATATCATCCAACTGGGTCCAAAAATATTTGATTATCATTGAATGGTAGCGATTCCCATTCATAGTAAGGTGCCGGTCTTGATCATCACGGAAGAAGTATGGCCCAATGACGCCGCCGGCCCATAAACCACACCAAACCATAATTTTTTCGGGATGCAATGATGACTCATGGAGTACGTGTGGAATCCTGTCTGACCAATAACGCATATTTTGTTTATTGATGAAGCCATTCAGCCGGACATGAGCCCCATCGCTGAAGATGATTTTTCGATGAAAATCCGAATCATTTTCAACTTGTTGCTCAGCCCAATTCACGAACATACGACGCTTCTGGTGGTCAAGCGGCTTCAGCTCTTGCGTCAATTTGATCTTGTAAGGATGTAGGCCAAGATCTTTTCGCAAAATTCGCCACAACGACGTCACGGAGATGCCCAACGCTTGAGAACGACGTGTGAGAGACACATTTGGGCTTCCTTCAGCTGAAGCCTCAGCGGCGGCAATATTCTAGACACTGTGGGCACTTCTTTATCTCACTGGCACGGTAACATTTTGTACTGTGCCTGTGGATTCAAATTTTTCTACTAGACGCTCAACTGTTGATCTGCTAGGACGATTACGACGACCATAAATTGGACGTAGCGCTCTTAACGTTGAGGCCACTGACTCCGAATTTTGGTAGTAAATTTTAATAATTTCGACTCGTTGTTGGCTCGCATATCTTTCCATCATGAAATGGCAAACCTTACTGAAGAGAAATGTCAAAAGAGCGGCAAGAAATATGGCGTCGTTTGCTGTGCCTGTGTTTCTACTTTTGTAGCGTCCCTGTTGAAAAACCCTATACTTTGCTCGACCTATTTTTTGTCTCCAATGAAGAAAAAATCCTATTATATGACCAGTTGTCCGCATCGTGTTTTTCTAGGCACGATATGATATTCCTAATTTTTGACATTCCATATGAAACTTCTACAGAAAAAAATCAATTTCGTAACTTGAAAGGTATAAACTGTCTCACTCTCGAAGAAGAGTTTGTCAAAATCAACTGGGATTGCATTTATCATTTGATATCGGTTAATGATCAATTGGCGTTTTTGGAACAAAACATAACAACTTTATTTAATACAATAGTGCCAATTCAAATGAATGAATTAAGTTACCGCCAGAAACCTTGATTCACGGCTGATATAAAGCATCTCATGGCAGATCGTGACCATGCTTACTCTCGCTGGAAGCGCTTTAAAACTGATGATCTATATAACACTTATCGAAAAGCAAGAAAAATTGTTACCAAGACCATAAGAAACGTAAAGTCAAAATACTATGCCAACAAATTTTCAAATTCAATTTCTAAAAAAAATAAATGGAAAACTATTAAAGATATTGCAACAGTTAATAGTAAAAATAATCATGTTAATATCATATCAGATCAAGATGTTAAAAATAAAAAATTTGGTAATATACCCATGTCCCATGTCTTGGAGATAAGTAGCAGCAGTGCTACAGGGAACCTGATGCGTTCACATAGCATATATCCATTATGCATTAGCCTCTCAGTTTTCAAAGACCGTCCATGCATGGCGAAGAGTCATACCCTGCAAGAGGTGTCTCTGCTAATTATAACAGAACATGGCGGATCTAGAGCGGACACTCGATAAACACCCGTAATCCCCGGTGTTATCTGAACCGTGCCTATGGGATGAATAGCACTACGTTAGTGTGTTTTCTAACGGTAGCCTCCAGGTTGTGGCGAAAGCTGGTTGTATATAGCCCGCCGGTAGCAAAAGGGCTCTGCTACCTGTGCGTATCTCTTTAACCCCTTTTTCTTCTTTATTTACAGATGGAAAATTTTAATTTAAAAATAACCACCCCAACAGACATGGTCAATATGGACCATTCGGATGTGGCTAATGAGGTTCAAGGTCTCAAAAGCAAATCCGAAAAAATGGATGTGGTAGAGCAACAAATGGACGCAGGTCCAAACGTTGCTACTACTAATATCCTGACGGATGAAGAGGACGAGCTTTTAAGATCTCAGCCTGAAGAGTCCGTAGAACCTAAAACACCTGGCGTAAATAGCAAGCCTATTTCTGAGAAGATAAATCTCTCTGGAGCCGCTCGGAAGCGCCTAAAGATGTACATTGATGAAGGCATCGACATCGAAGTGGCTCGCAGGCTTTGCAAGATGCCTATGCGTGAAGCCCGTGTTGAGGTGCGCGAGCTTTCATCAAAGCGCAAAAGGGCGCGATCGGATGGATCCACTCCACCTGATACTAGGCACCCACCAAAACGCACTACCGAATTGTCAAATAATGGCAACACCTGCACTGCTGTAAGTGGCACTGCGCTGCCAATCGATCCACAGCAACAGACAGCTGCATCTTTTACAGATGCATTAAAATTGGTGAAAATTGGCGTAATACCGCCCGACTTCCCACACACCAGATGGTCAAACGAACAACTAAAGGCCATACAAAAAGCTGTTCTTAACAAGATAGTGGAGCTGAAGAAAGGGTCTGTTAAGCCCAGTTTCTCTGGCTGCTCCTTTAAACCAGGATGGCTTAATTTCGTCTGTCGGGACAACGATACGGCACAATGGCTCAGGACTCACGTCCCGGATTTAAAGCCATGGAGCAATGCCGTACTCAAAGTGGTCACAGAAGACGAAGTTCCCAAGACACAGATTTGTGTGGGTTATTTCCCCGAAAAGGCGGACACGTCCACGGAAACCATCTTTGGACTGATCGAGGGCCAAAACAGTGACCTTTCGGTTGAGTACTGGAAAGTGCTTAAAAGGGCGATAAAAGGAGGTGTAATAGAACTCACCCTATCTATCGACCCAATATCGGCAGAAGTGCTCAAACGATTGGAACACTCGGTAAACTATGGGTATGGATCAGTGCTTATAAGACCCACCCGTCCACAAAATGAGGCAAGGCACGTCATACCCAAAGAGACGAAGACGGCTACATCAACAACTACGGCCAAACACCAAACGGGAGCTTCCCAGAACTCCAAACTGGATGCGACGCCCGGTTGTTCGAAAGATGCTGTCACGTCTCGAACATTCAGGCCCCCGCTCAAGACGAAAGCTGATAGAACACACGACAGGCCGCTGACCAGCAAACCTAAAAAGTGTGAGAGATCAGCCGAGGAAGCAGTTCTGCTTACTTCCAGCCGAAGCAGAAAAGTGGCGAAACGTGCCTCAAAACAGTCGCGGTCATAATGCCTTCCTACGGAGGCAATCAAAAAAGGTACCTTAAGTGCCTACAAGTGAACCTTCACCACGCAAAGGCTGCATCCCATGTGGTCAGCCGAAGGTTCACCACTGACATCCTGGATATATTATTTATTCAGGAACCATGGGTAAATGCCGGAGTCGTTAAGGGGCTCAACGCCAACCAAGGTAAGCTCATATACGATTATCGACAACCAAGACCCAGAGCGGCCCTGATTATTAGAAGTGGTATAACTTTTCTTCCAATTTCAGAATTCGTCTCAGGTGATCTGGTCACCATCCGGGCTGAAGTGCCCTCTCTTGCTGGCGAACATGAGGTAGTGCTGGCCTCTGCCTATTTACCGGGCGAGGCGGAAACAGCACCCACCACAGAAGTGACGGCCCTCGTGGAATATTGCCAGGCACGTAGCCTCAGCTGCATCATATGCTGCGATGCCAATGCCCATCATACAACCTGGGGAAGTGGTAATGTTAACAAACGTGGTGAGTCTCTTCTTGAATTTATCTGTAAATATAATTTAAGTATTGCAAACAGGGGTGACGAACCGACATTTAGGAACTCAATCAGAACAGAGGTTTTAGATCTTACTTTGACTAGTTCTAATCTATCTTTCGCCATCTCAAACTGGCATGTTTCTAGTGAACTCTCTATGTCAGATCATCAACATATAGTTTTTGACATAGTTAGTTCTATGAACACTGATCAACACTATCGTAATCCTAAAAAGACTAACTGGGATAAATTTCGATACCATTTAGGTAACAATGCTAATTATTCGGAAGGGCTAATAGAAAGCACTAGGGTAATTGATTATGAAGCATCTGAATTACAATCAAACATATCATCAGCGTACACAGAGAGCTGTCCATTAAAGACCAGGAGGACTAGAAGAGATGTTCCATGGTGGAATGATGGACTAGAAGGGCTCAAACGTAACGCTCGAAGATTATTCAACAAGGCTAAAATTAATGGTGACTGGAGCGCCTATAAAATAGCCCTCACTGAATACAACAAGACACTACGCAAATCCAAAAGGACCACGTGGCAGAGCTACTGTGAGAAGATCAATGACCTTCCGGAAGCTGTGCGACTTCAAAAGGCCCTCTCTCAGGATCACACAAATGGTCTAATGGTCTTTAATGAGACCAAATGGTTCATACACTGAATCTCCGGAAGAAACCTGTGAACTTCTATTGGAAACACACTTTCCAGGATGTGTCCCCATTAACAGGTCCCCACCAGTCATCGGGATACTCTCCCTGACTAAAGGGAACATACGTTTGGCGGACAACATTTTTCAGAAGAACCGGGTTAAATGGGCGATAAATGGTTTCTCTCCACTAAAATCGCCTGGGCCGGACGGTATATATCCATGTCTACTACAGGAAGGGATGGATATCATCATCCCACAACTGACTAGACTTTTTAAATCTTGTCTTCTACATGGCTTTGTGCCATCGAAATGGAGAGAAGTAAAGGTAGTATTTATACCCAAGGTAGGCAGAAAATCTGAACAGTTACCTAAATCGTATAGACCGATTAGTCTAAGTTCTTTTTTCCTAAAAACAATGGAAAAAGTTCTGGACCATCATATCAGGGACACTTACCTGGCACGCAAACCTATTCACGAACTACAGTTTGCGTACCAACAGGGTAAATCCACAGGATCAGCTGTCCATAATGTTGTCACAATGATAGAAAAGGCATTCGATGCCAAACAAATATCTCTCTGTGCCTTCATTGATATACAAGGCGCCTTCGGTAATACGTCATATAGGGCAATTGAAGAGGCCATGTTGAGAAAGGATATTTCTCCAATCATAATTAACTGGACGCTAGAGATGCTCAACTCTAGGGTCATCACACTGAATATAGGCAGCACATTTAGGACCATAAGTGCCACTAGGGGCTGTCCTCAGGGAGGCGTTCTATCGCCACTGCTTTGGACCTTGGTCATAGATGAGCTGCTGGAGGAACTTAATGAGTTAGGATTCAGGGCCTTGGGCTACGCAGATGATCTTGTTATCTCTGTCTCCGGATTTGATGAGAGGACAATATCGGAACGTATGCAACAGGCTCTGAATTATACCCTCAATTGGTGTCAGAGAAAGGGGCTATCTATGAACCCATCAAAAACCATACTGATACCCTTCACTAAACGAAGAAGATGCAACCTTATGGAACCAAGTCTGAATGGCTTGAAAATAGGGTTCTCGGACGAGGTCAAATATCTTGGGGTCACCCTGGATAAATCCCTCACATGGAACGGCCACTTAGATCAAATTACCAAAAAGGCCACCAGGGCTTTATACGCCTGTCAAAGGCTATTTGGTAGAACATGGGGCTTAAAGCCCCACATGATCTACTGGTCGTTTGAAACTATTGTGAAACCAATAATTACCTACTCGGCCCTTGCATGGTGGCCGAAGGTTGAGCAAGCCAAAGCAAAAGCAATCCTGAACAAGGTGTACCGCATTGCCTGTATTGGTATCACAGGGGCGAACAGAACGTGCCCAACAGATGCTATCGGCATCATGCTTAACATTACACCACTTCATATTTCGATCATTGAAGATGCGTGCATGAGTGCCGTACGACTTCAGGATTTTGGTAGCATGAAGGACGGTGACCTAAAGGGTCACATGAGAGTCGCGAGGCTCTTCATCCACGACCCGGTGGCGAGAGTCACGGACAGAATGTTACCAAAAAATATATTCATCAGGGAATTTGAAACCATGATATTGGAACGGAGCACATGGACCAGTGGGACCTGGGAACCAGAGCAAGGTTCTCATGTGTGGTTCACAGATGGCTCAAAACAAACAAATGGGGACACGGGCGCGGGCATATTTGGTACCAACTTTCAACTTGCCTTATCCATGGGTAAATACCCATCCATTTTCCAAGCGGAGGTCTTCGCTATTCTTACATGCGTGACTGAATGTCTCAGAAGAAAGACAAAAAGGGCACTCATTTATATACTATCCGACAGTCAGGCTGCACTTAAGGCAATAATGGCCTACAAAGTTACGTCCAAACTGGTGCGGGAGTGCATCGAAAAGCTAAACGAATTAGGTAGATGCAACAAATTAACTCTATGCTGGATTCCGGGACATGAAGGACATGCAGGGAACGAAAGGGCCGATTGCCTAGCCAATGGAGGGGCCCGTCGTCCTTTCATCGGTCCGGAACCTTTCTGTGGTGTTCCAATGGGACACACAAAGGAAAACATGAGGGAGTGGAGAAAATCACAAATTGCCGAACACTGGGACAAAAGTCCAGGTCAACGGCAGGCCAAGAGATTCATAACTCCATCCAGTGTTCAATCGGAAAGACTACTTGCCCTTGATAAAAAGGACTTAAGGACCTTAACGGAATTCTTTACAGGACACTGCAATCTTAGATATCATCTACGAATGAAAGGACAATCTGCTATAGACACATGTAGGTTCTGCGAGCAGGAGGTGGAAACAGCAGAACATATTCTCTGTGAATGTCCAAGACTAAGTGGTAAGAGAATCCTTGCACTTGGAGGATACATTGTATCCCCCGGGACATATGGAAACTAATGCCAAATAGGATAATTGGCTTCATAAGAAGCCTTAATCTTTAGGACAACCATGGGCTGCACAAAAGATCAAATTGGTCGCAGTGCGTTTAGCCTTCCTTATCTTATCTTATCTTACCCATGTCTCAAGCGGATCATAGTTATTATATTAAATATTATCTTGCCAATCTTCAGCATAGTCTATTCAATTTCGAATGTGTAAGTCCGTTAGATGTACTCAAAAGCTGTTTATCCATAAAATCAAACGCTACAGGCATTGATGATATCCAGCCCGCTTTTATAAAAATTAATCTCCCGTCACTACTACTAATAATTACAAATATATTTAATAAAATAATTATGACAAGCACTTATCCACTAAGATGGAAGCAGGCTAAAATTCTTCCAATACCAAAGTCACCCAGTGAGTTTTGGCCCATAGTCAAAAGCATTCGAAAAACTTCTACATTTACAGATAACTAATTACGTTAATCATCATAACTTGTTGATCGATAAACAATCTGGATTTCGAGCCAAACATAGTTGCATTACTGCTCTTACCGATGTAGCCGAAGATCTCAGAAAGGAAATTGACGATGGATGTGTTGCAATGTTGGTGTTGTTGGATCATTCAAAGGCTTTTGATATCGTTGACCTAACCATATTGATTCAAAAATTAGAAAAAAATCATGAATTTTTCCTCAACATCTACCAAATTAATTGAGTCCTATCTAAAGGATCGAGTGCAGTGTGTTGAAATAAAACCATTAACAACCTCAACCTTTCTTCCCGTTATCAGAGGTGTTACACAGGGCTCCATTCTCGGTCCTCTCCTCTTTTCCATTTATGCAAATGATCTTCCTGAACAGTTGCTCCACTGCAACATTAGAATGTATGCTGATGACGTCCAATTGTACATAAGCAATAAACAAGGAATCATTGAACAATGTGCTGCAAAATTAAATGATGACCTGCAGCGTGTTTCTCTCTGGGCGGATGTGGATGGTTTAAGTTTAAATCGTAAAAAATCCAGTGTATCGTTATACATAAAAGGACAAAGAAAATTATTGAAAGTCCCATTGTTTGTATTAACAACCAACAAATTGAAATAATTAATAAAGGAAAAAATCTTGGTATCATATTTAATAAAAATAAGATTACTGCTTGCTAAAACGTATCTGATTCCTACTCTTACCTACGGATGTGAGACTTTTTTGAAGTTGTGATGGCGCTAGCAAATCAAAATTAAACGCTACTTATAACAACATTGCAAGATACGTTTATGATCTCAGCAATTATAGAAGTAATGGAGATTACCTCAATATAACTCTTTACTCTAAGAGAATATTTGGTGTGTTGTTCGAAGACCCGCTAAATATAAAAACTTTAATATTTCTTCATAAAATTATAATAACCCGAGAGCCATGTCATCTTTTTAATCGTTTGAGATTTAGTCAACTCAGAAGAAATAGAAATTTAGTTCAATTTAGTCATCGTACATTGTCATCCGAATGGCATTTTTTTATATCTGCAATCGAATATTATTCCTCCAACAATTAAAGAAACCAGTAACGCGTTAGACTTAAAAAAAAAAAAACAAATATATTTGAATTTTATTCATGACAACTTTTTTTTAATAGAATATGTTTTATTATAATAGATTATTTGTTTATAAATTGCTAACAACATTATGTTTTTTGCAAAATAGTTAAAAAATTTTATTTTGTATGTAATTGTTATTTTATTTCTTAATTTACATTATAACACCATAACATTTTTACTTTTTAAGCTAAATGTTTTGTTGTAGAAGTTACAAAACAAATAAATAAATTACATAATTACAGGAAATTTTGATTTTGTTAGAAAAATGTTTGACTGAAGCTGAGTTAATAGTTTGAAATAATTTGTTTCCTGAAAGATTTTCGCTCTTCCCATCCCGCTCATATTCTTGTCAGTCCAAAGCATCCGTTGGAAACATCGCAACCTAAAACTTTTATTCAACAAATCCGTAAAATTATAAAATCTGAAATCACATTTGCAATACAAGCTGAACTTTTCACTATTTTCCTTTGCAACTTTAAAATTCAATAAGAGCCTAAACACAATTTAATAACCAAAACAGTAAACATATTCACTATATATGTATGTGTGTATGTGATTTTTAACAAATTGACATATTTAAATCCACAATTTGTGCAATACTTGTTTTTAGTTACAGTTTTTATTTTTAGATTTTTTTAAGAGGCTTAATAAACAAAATCCTGCAAATTAAAATGTGTCAATATATGGCTTAAAATTTCCATACACAAGTTAACCTACTACAACAGCAACAATTCAAACTGCAATGATTTATATATCAGCAGAAAAACAGCACTACAATCACAAAAAAATATCGACTGAAAAAGCATTAAAATAATGCAACTTCATTTTTTTTTTGCTTTTCTTATTTTCTCTGTGGCAACAACAAAATATTGACACATACAATATAGAGTGTGTTGTATCAACAACAACGGCAATAGCAGCAACACAACAACTTGGAAAAAAAAAAATTGCATGAATGCATTTATGTATGATGATGCAAACAACAACAGCAACAACAAATGGTTGAAAAGAAGAAAAAAAAAAAATGAAAAAAATAAATAAATACTGGAATAAAAATGATGGTGATGCTGATGCTGATTGTGATTGTGATTCCGATTCGAAAAGCTACTGAGGATGATGATGATGCTGATGACTTTGAGAGCACCACAATATATACAAGTTTTGAACAGGCGATATCTACAAATACAGACAAATATCCATACAGTCGTATATAGAGGTATGTAGGTAAATATTAAGGCCGTCAAATTTTGCTGTGTATGCTCGTTAGGGTGGTATTTGTGTTTAGGCAGCCAAATCCAATTTATGCACAAAATATAATCCACAACATAAATGGCAAACAGCAAATAAGACATTTATTATAAGAAGAATATATTTCTAATTTTTTGAGTTAATTTAGGTAAATCAACAATGTGTTCACAGCAGTCAATAAATTCCTCCCTAATAACCATATACATATACACGTACTACATGTGCTCATACGTATGAGTAGAAATATGATGAGTGATGACTAAAGCCATTGTTTTGATGAATCTGTTTTCATTTAATTGACGAATGAGTTTTTAACTCAAATATAAATGTTGCTGTTGCACAATAACAAAAAGGTGAAGATATACCGCACATGAAATTCCATCCATACTCGTGTTTTGTTTTTTTTTCCTTTTGTTTTGGCAATCCGAATGGCATTAATTCCAAAATTCATAAGGTAGTTTTTTGTGGCACATTGTAAGAAATCATATTTTGATTTGTTGTTATTTTTATTCATTAATAAATAAGAAATTTTATATTTGTTCCTATAAATATATTAAAATGGAGTTTTGTATGTTTGTTTGTGATTTATAGGAGCCTAAACCACTGGACAGATCGTCTTGAAATTTTTACAGTAAGTCACATCCTATCCGGAAGGACAAGGAGTCTATTTTTTTTTTGATTTTTCAAATTGGGCTGGCACCTCCCATATAAAGTTAAATTTTAACATCTAATTTTAACATATAATATCTTAAAGATCTGAAACTAGGTACATGTACATGTTAAACTAATTTGAAGAGATGCGGAAAATATGGGTGAGTTCATAAGTTATTAATGTGAGTAGTTGCCCAAAAAATTAGCAGGATCGGACCAATGGGAATGACACCTCCTATGCAAAATGATATGAAGTACTATGAAAATGACAGTCTTTAAACTTTTGACAAGTACATCAATTACCAATGTGAGAAGTCGTGGAAAAAACCGCCTAAATCAAAAATCGTCAAAAACAAAAGTCGACAAAATCAAAAATCGCCGCAGACAAAAATCGCCAAATTCAAAAATCGCCAAAAATTTAAAATCGCAAAAACAACTATCGACAAAATCAAAAATCGCCAAAACCAAAAATCGGCAAAATCAAAAAATAGGTAAAATCAAAAATCGCCAAAATCAAAAATCGACAAAACAAAAAATCGCGAATGACAGAAATCGCAATAAATGAAAAACGCCAAAATCAAAAATCACCAAAACGGAAAACCAAGAATAAGAAATCGCGATAATCAAAAATCGTAAAAAACGAAAATCGACTAAATAAACAATCGCAAAATATAATAATCGCCATAGACAAAAATCGCCAATAATTTTAAATCGCAAAAACAAATATCGACAAAATCAAAAATCGGCAAAAAATAAAATCGGTTAAATCAAAAATCGCAAAAATAAAAATCGTCAAAATCGAAAATAGCTAAAATAAAAAATCGCCAAAAACAAAATCGTCAAAATCAAAAATAGCTAAAATAAAAAATCGCCAAAAACAATAATCGTCAAAATCGAAAATCGCGAATAACAAAAATCGCAAAAAACGAAAAACACCAAATCAAGAATCACAAAACCCGAAAATCGCGAACAACAAAAATCGCGATAATCAAAAATTGTCAAAAGCAAAAATCGAAAAATTAAAAATCTCAAACAAAAAAAAATAATCGCCAAAGAGAAAAATCGCCAAAATCAAAAATCGACAAAAATTAAAAATCGCAAAAACAAATATCGACAAATTAAAAAATCGCCAAAAAGAAAATAAACAGTTTTCTATAAAATGTATTCCCAGATTTTTGTTTCGTTACGAGTGGTGTAGCGAAGCACATCGGGTTACAGCTAATATATTATACGTTTTATATTTCAACACATTTTTATCCTATGGCAGCATCTAATAGGCTTAACAAGGAACATTTTATGGTCGATTTAATAAATATATGTTCTGAATTTCAATATATGTTCATAAAATATGAAACCTTCTTTCAAGTTCAACTTAAAAATAGAAATTATTTTAAAATTTTTTGGTATTGGTATTTGTTCGGAAAATATTTTTTTGTCTTATTTTGCTGTTTTGAATTTATAAGTATATTGTGGCTACTTATTTGAAAACTTATTTTAAGCTCATCATATCAGTGTGCAGTGGAAACTTTTAACAAAATTTATTTGAACGGTCAGTACCAAAAACATTGGATCATGACAATATTTATTTAAAAAAGACAAAATATTAACCTAAAATTGTTTAACTTAAGAAAATATGACACAACTTAAAAGCATAAATTTTTACGCTGCTGACTAAACAATGGACATCTTTACTATTCAATAATTGAAAACTTTCATTATATTAATGATTCCAATATATTGTTGGGTAATCAATATTTTATAGTGCTGCTTCATAACACCGAGGTGTGGAGTCTGTTAAATTGTTGATGATATGCACTGAAAATTTTGGCAATGCTGTTTTAACTGCCTCTAAAAAAACTGTCTTGTTTGTGTAATTTCATGTCCGAATTTCTCGATCGAAAATTTCCCATAGATTTTTTATGACTATGATTTTCTATGATCTCAAATCTGGTCACACTAAAACACAAACTGCATTATATTGTAGCCATTCGGTTATATATTTGGAGTTGTGGTTTAGATCAGTGTCATGTTGGAACTTCTAGACCAGTAGGATATTTTCCTCTGTGTGTGGTTACATTACTTTACTTAAAATTTTCCTATATCCAATTCCAGTTAGATAATGTTTAAACTGTTTCTGTCTGCCTGTCTGTCGTTGTTCAACACCATTCCCCCTTATCCAATTGATCTGAAACTTGGCTCATAGATTTGCGGTGACTAAAGATTAATTTTGGGGTAGTTATGCACAGTCACGGAGTGATCTAAATGTCATTTCCACTCATCCGATCGATCTAAAACGTGGTCTATACACTTGTTCGATATACTTGCTGTGAAAAAAGATTAACTTTGACATAGTCACGCACAGTCACGGATAGTCACGCACAGTCACGGATTGATCAAAATGTCATTTCCCCTCATCCGATCGATCTGAAACTTGGTCGATAGACTTGCTGTGAAAAAAGATTAACTTTGACATAGCCACACACAGTCACGCATAGTCACGCACAGTCTCGGAGGGACTGTAAATGACCCCTATTAGCTCGACTTAAATTGCCACAATATCTAAATTATCATATAGATCTCGGTCAATTTGGGTTTGTATATGTTAATCATATCTATTTGTCAGTAATCCAAAAATAAACCCTTTAGAAAAACTCTTAATCATAGCCCCCATATGAAGATGATTCCCGATCTTCACTTAAATCTATCAAAAAACAAAAATATAGCACCGATTTTTCTCAAATTTGGTTTGTATATATTTTTGCAAGAAATAAGTGGCGTTACCAAATATGGTCAGAATCGGTAAAATTCTCGACCTAGTCCCCGTATAAATATACCATCCGATATGAACTTTTTCTTATCCGAAGGCAAAAAAAATAATAGCAATGCCACTCAAATTTGGTTCATGCATATTTTCTATAACTAATTATTTGGGCCTATGAGATAGGGTCTATAAACGCATGGTATATGGTATCATATAGTTGGTCTAAACCGACTACAATTTTCTTACCTGATTAAGGTTCAGATTGTTAATGACCTCTTAGATAGTTTTTTTTTTTTTGGAAAATTTTTTGTCACCATACCTCTTTTACGATATTTATTGATAATATTTTAAATCATGGATTTATTCATAGAATATTTATTACAAAATTTCCTTGTCTTAAGACCACCGCTTAAATCATGACTTATTCTGATTTTATACCAGCAGTAAAATAATCTATTATTGTTGTTGTCAACTCTTCACAAAACTTAATTCTTAACATTATTTTATAATCTATTATATTAATAAGCCAGACGCTTTTTTGTGACCGATATTACACTTTTAGTTATCAATCGATTTCGACAAAGAATATACAATTTGAAAGGCAATTATTTTTATTTGTCCATCATGTATACAGATATGCACCACCTTGAACATTTTTTTCGATTAAAATTCATTTAAAGTTGCTACTAACACATACACAAAACCAATATTTAGACTTCAAATAAAAAACCATACAATGCTGTCTGTGTGTTTATTAAATTTGTGTCGAATTGTGATTCTGTGGTTTTCTAAAATAACCGCGTATGTCATAAAATCGAAATGTTCAGGGGAGCCAAAAAAAACGTTATATTTGAAATTATGGGCTCGATATAAAGTTTTTAGAGCTTTTTATTTAACAGTCCCGTAGATATGGGCAACAAATACTTTATATAGAATTTTGAGTCAAAAATCTGCAGAGGATTAGATCCTAGAGAAGGACGAAAAAAACAATATATAAATTACACTTAAAGTGTGTGCAGATAAAGCAACTTATGTCGACAAACGTCGTTTTCTTTGAAAAAGGAAACTACCAATGCAACCACTCATGTAGACATTAGTTGTTGTTGCTTGAAAAATATTTAGGATGAGAATATAACAACGTATCAAGAATAATAGTCACAAAAAATAACAGAAATAAACCCACGAGTTTTTATAAGTGGTTATACATTGAAAAGTAATCCAAAATTATTTTGCATTTTTTTTTTTCATTAATAACAACGTATGTCGCTATGTGTCGTTTTCTGAGAAAATAATTTGTCAGCGATCAAACGTAGGTTTACATACGTCGCACAGTGGCGCCCGTAGAGCAAAAGAGGTTGCAAAAATCAAAATTTTCGTGTGCGCCGACGAAGTTTTGAATAAACCCATGTTATAGGAAACTTTTCAACGATTTCAAATATGCTACTCTTAATAATATCACATTTTTAGTTTAGAAGATATAACCGTTCAAAGTTGACCGACTTTCGGTTTTCAAAAAAACACACAATTTTTAGTCAATTTGTTGCGATTTCAGGTGTAATATCACGAAAAATAGGTAACTAATCGCCTTATTTTTTGTTTGTATTGATTGATGTATTTATTAAATGTATAATGATAAAAAAAAATTAACTGTTTGCTTTGTGTTTCTCCTGGTAAATCACTATTTAAAAACTATCCGTTTTTTCACTATTTTTCAACTTTGACGGAAAATAAAAAAATCTATATTTTTCTATATTTGGCATATATGAAAAACATGTTCTTTGCTTATTTCTTTACATAATTCAAAAGGTTTTATCTGCCCGTACGTGCCCGTTTGGCTTCTAGAGGTAAAAAAGGTTAAAAAGACATGGTTGCAGAAATTGTATGGCGCGCATCCCTTACATGTTTTGACTGACAGTAGTTTGTTCTAATAGTTTTAAAATTGCATTTTAAGTCGGTTGTCTACCTGCGAGCCTCTGCCAAAGTCTACTCCGAATATTCTGTTACAGACACAGGATGCACAAAAAACTACTCATTGAAATTCGCAGGTACGCACCTCACTTAAAAATTACTTTGGAGTACAAATGGTCAAGAACAATATTGACATATGGTCCCTCCAGGTAGGCACAAATCTTATTTAGACACGAGCATAATATCAAAATTGCATAATTCAGCCTAATCCATATGTATGCAGGGAACAGGTAAATTTTTATTCATGGTAGCATAAGCCTATATATTGCAAAATAAGCATAATGCCGGGATTAGTCTACGACTGAAAGTTGGCGCAACAAGTACTGAAACCATATCGTTAAACAATTTAAAATTATTTGAACTGTTTAGAAGGTCAACCACACCAAAGTTTTCACGGAAGCTGCTTTAGAAGAACTTGATAGCTTATACGGAAATATTGAGAGAAGCGAAATTATAAAAAATAATTTTTATCTGATATATGCAAATATTAAGGCAAAATGGGTGAAATCTAATCGAACCATTCAGAACTTCAACTCCAAATACGAGGACTGGCTTAATGAAGACACCATCCTGGATATATTGGCAGTACCACCACATCAACCAGAGGAGCAAAAGGAAGGCCAAAAAAAAGTATTGAGGAGTGTTCAATTTTCACAAGAAGGAGGAAACTTGCCGATGCCACCAATGACTTGACCACGAAGCATTTATCGGACGCGCTGTCTATTAAATATACAAAGGATAGTGAAAGAGTTAGGTCGCAGATTACAAAATCCGTTGCTGATGCAAGCCCACTGCGACTAAAAAGGATTAAGGAAAGCATTCCCTCGCCCACAAACGCACACATTAAAAAGTATGGTTCCGAAGAAGCCTTGGGCTTGTTAATGGACTTACAACTCTCCAAAGAAAAATATGAGATGCTACGGGCATCCTTGATGCGACACGGGGCTGACCACGGTGAAGGACATTGAAGAACAAATAAGCAAGATTAAGCCTACAAAGCTGCAAATTGGAGAAGGAAAATATATTGAATGCAATTACGAGTTCCACCTGACCATGGTTGACGGAAAAGTCCTTAACGAACTGACAGGAACAACCTCAACATTGTCATGCCCGATTTGCAAAAAGAGTCAGAAGAACTCTGGTAATTTAAACGATTCTACATACGAGGAGAACAACGAATATGGAACGTCACCATTGCACGCAAGGATAAGGTGTATGGATTTCTTGCTAAAACTGGCGTATACGCTACCACAAGAGGAGGAAAACTTCGATGAAAATACATCAATAAAGGATAAGGAAAAGATCAGAAAGAAGCAAATACAGGATGCTTTTTTTAAAGAAGTTGGACTAAAAGTAGACTCTCCCAAGCACGGATATGGTAACTCAAACGATGGAAATACTTCTAGGAGATTTTTTAAAAATGATGAGGCAGTAACTAGAATCACTGGAATTAACAATCAAATCGTGAAAAGATTGGGAACGATCTTGAATGTTTTAAACTGCAAAGAAAACGTCCATTCTACAAAATATGGAGAATATGCATTGAAAACTGCGTCTCTTTTAGCAGAAATGTATCCACAGAAGAAGTTGACCCAGACCGTCCATAAAATATTGGCGCATGGCAAAGATATAATTGAGTACCAGTCTTTGCCAATTGGAGAGCTTTCTGAAGAAGCACAGGAGTCTCTTAACAAATTTTATAAAAAATATAGATTGCAGAACACATTCAAAGCATCAAGGGTAAGGCAAAATGATGACCTCTTCAACATGTTGGCAGCATCTTCCGATCCATTTATTTCTTCCCTGCGGCATGTGAAGTCACGAATAGAGTTAGAAAATAATTATAGTTTAGAAATGATTAGTTTTTTAGATATACCTTCTCTTACGAATTGTGATGAATATTTTACAGAAAATTGAAAAAATAAATTTAAAAAAGAAGTAATTTTTTTTTCAATTTGTTGGGTAATAATTTAAAACATAAGACCCTAAAGAAAAAAAATAAAAACATTCTAAAAATGTAAAAAATAATTTTTTTTAGTTACCATAAAATTGATTTTTCTACAAATTTTAACTTTAATAACCCATAAGTAGGCCCCTACAAAGCGTAGCACTCTTTCCAAACGCTCATTTCATAGGCTGAACAGTTATCTATCATATGCTGTTTAAACTGTTCAATTATGTTATTCGATTAAAATGGCGCCACTGTGCGTCGTTACTGCTGCAAATTATTTAATAAACAGGACCTTAAAAGCCCGTTAGATTAATTTCTAAAAAATTCATAGTAATTTAATAAACATTTAAGTTACGTCGTTATTTAAAGAAAAAACTCAGAAATGGTCAATATTTTTCTTTAAAAAATTAAACACATGTAAAGAGCGTTAAAAATTATTATATTTGGCATCGTTAACTCAAAACTGACAAAAATGGACATACGCGGTTATTCCAGAAAACCACGGAATTGGCCAAGGTTAATTAGTATACCTTTAGGATCTTATAAAATTATTTCTTAACAAACCCATTTATATATATTCTGTTAGTTAAACTAATATTTGTATTGAAGTTTAATGAATTTTATTTAAAAATACACCATTTAATGAATTTTTGTTTAAATATTCAAAAATATATAGATTAAAAAAAATTGAAAGAAAACCATTAAATGAAAAAATAAAATTTCCTAGAATTTGCACTCGAATTTCGAGCGCAGGGCTCCGCTAGTAATTAATTGTATTGATAAAACAGTTGAAAGAAAACGTTAGAACTTAAATATCAAAATAATGCTTAAAATTTTATACATTATCTTTTACACCATCTTCTATTTTTATTGTTTTAATCAACTCTAGTTCATAAGTATAGAAGTTTTCTTTGTTTTGATGTCACACCAAAGAATGATTTTCAAAAAACATAATTCAGAATTTTTTCAAAGTTTCCAATGTATTGTCACCCACCGTGTATAGGTTCGCAATTTTTTTTGTAACTGCTAGAAAAAAACGGGACCCCATATATATTCCTGATCCTTTAAACAAACGAAATTGATACAGCGATGTCCGTCTGTCCGTCTGTGGAAATTATGATCATGCATCACGGATACATATCTATACGCACGCATTGCGTTACGTATAAACATTTTTCACTTTTTTGAACTTTCTGGATGAAATTTTTTAAAATTTTTAGATAGAAATAGTTAAGCTGGAGTTAAGCAATGGCCTCAAGCTTAACAATTTTTATCTAAAAATTACAACAAAAAGGTCGAAATAACACTCAAGTTTATTTGAAAAAAATTTTTTGGAATGAGCAATTGGGGTACCCATCACGCGAATAGCTTCTTTATGTCTTTTTTTTTTGAAAAAAGTATAAATAAAATTCTCATTTATTTGTCACAAAAGAAAATGGCATTTGTGAAATGATCAGCGACTATGAAAATGTATCAATCTTCCGATAAGGAGGTAAGACTTCTGGGCCATAAGTCTTTGATTAGCAGCTTTGATTGCCTTAGAAACATGGCATGACTTAAGGCATTTCTGATTTGTAAGGTCTGCTCTTCAAAATTTTTGATACTACCATTAAATGCTGAAATATTGACGGAGTAGCCTTTTCTTATTATTATTTTAGTAATTTATTATAGTTATCCACAATTTCCACTTAAATTCTTTTCCACCAATTTGATTCAATTTGATTGTCTTAAGAAACGAACCAACTACCAACATTACATCTGGTAAATTTTCTTAATTTTCTCTCGCTTTAAATTATTAAATTATTCACAATCACAATATAGCTTTTCTTGCTATACCTTACAGTTTGTGCAGATTTTTACATCTACCAAAAATACTTGACTTTCTGAGTCGATTACTGTCCTTCCGATTAGCTATGTTTCCATTATTTTGATAAAGTTTAATGAATTCGAACGATTGCTATTGGAATGGTTGAAAATCTGTGCATACTCCGAACTAGTCTCCAGAAAAAAAAAAAACACCCTTGGCAACGACTTAAATTACCATAAGATCTAGATTAGCAAGAAGTAGTCATAGTCTCCATATAAAATGCTTCCCGATCATCACTTATGTATATAAAAAAAAAACTAAAAATATTTCATAGATTTTTCATAAATTTGATTTTCACCAAACAAACTGACTTTACTAAATACGGCCATGATCCCTATTTTCACCTAGTCTCCATACAAAAATGGTAACCTATATGAAAGTTTTCATATATGCAGAACACAAATTAATAATAATGCCACTTATATTTGGTCTACGGTCATTTTTTGTAACCAATTATGACTTAAGAAAAATTTGATCTAAAAACCTTTCTCGAAACTCATATTATAGGTTATCGTATATTCGGACTAGAACATGTTAAAACAATTGTAAATGCTCTTTTTTTTTTAAAGATTCTTGAATGTTTTCTATTTTATGTACATATAGTACTTAAATTTTTAAGAACAATTTTGTTTTGATGGAAAACATAGATGGAAAACAAAGCATATAAATTAAACCACAAAGAATGAAATATTTAACAAATGGCAGGAGTTTTTCATGGGTTTAATCTATTTGCAATGTTACCAGATTACAGGGGAGTTATTTTTTTTTTAGTTTTTGAAAAGCCGAGAAGTATAATTTTCATATCTATGCATGTCTGTCAAACCATTCACTACATCATTATAATCATGATTTTGACCTAAATAAGATTTCTCAATTTTTCACCGGACAGACAGACGTAACATAATTTATGTATTAAACATTATTGAAGACAATGTATTATTATTTAGATTCACACTATTCTCTTTATTCATCTCAAATAATTTAAGTTTTTAATTGCAGCTTGTAAACCCAATATCATCGAAATATCTCTAGTATCTCGGTGGTTTTTAATATAGAAAATTGTGGAAACTGGTTAGAGTTTAGAAATAGTAATAATTGGAAGTTAAATTAAGTTTACAAGTTTGCATTTATTACACACAAAAAAATTATTATTCCTAGAAAAATATGTTTCACTTACTCGTTAAAAGTGGATATGTTTTAAAGATTTTTCGTCTGCTTTAAAATAAAAATAAATTTACAATTAATTTAATTTAATATCTAATTTACCCACAGATTTCCTATTCAAAATTAGGAATTTAAAAAGTTTTTCTCCGATCTGGCTGCACTGTCTAACAATATACATTCCATCATATAATAACAAAAAATGCCTAAAAGTCTGCAACATTAAAACCTCATACTTGTCTGAACATAAATTTTTTTTATTCTCTCGCGTATGAATGTGTAGATGAATTTAAGATGAAAAAGTACGATTTGTAGTTTAATGCTTTGGTATATTTTGTGCTTTTAATTTTTTATACCCTACACCAAATTGTGGTCAGTAGTTGACCTAGGCCCACCTTTTATTATACCGAGTGACTCCTATTCACTTTCTGAATGATTGCATAAATTTTTTCCGCCTTAGGGCGGTCGTTATCGAAATTGGTAAAATTCTCTAGATGTTCAAATCTAGCCCCTATACAAATAACCCTTATGAGAGCGACTTAACATAAAACGGCTTCCGCAACTTCACTTAATCTACAAAAAAAAGGTGATTATACTATATAAGGTCATGGTTGGTCAATTTTTCGGCCTAGTCCCATTATAAAAGTAGCACTTAATATAAATTTTTTCACAAGTGCAGGCAACAAATTTACAATAATGCCACTGAAATTTAGATTACAATCATTTTCTATATGAAATTAGTTGGACCTAAGACCATTTCTCCCACGTTGATGGTATAAGGTATCGCACAGTTGGTCTAGACCGACTATAATTTTCTTACTTGCTTTTGTTTTGGATTTAAGCCAAACGCGACATTTTTTAAATTAAATGGAACTTGAAGCGAAATAAAATGTACAAAATAACAAGTAAAAATTTAAATAGAAATGAAAACTTTTAAGTGAAAGATTATAAATTAAAGTTGATGTTAATTCAAAAAAATAAAATAAAAGCTTTTAAAATGTTTTTAACTAACATTTATTCTTTTTCTATATCTGTTTGATATCTTGGCCAGCAATCTAATTCAAGGCATCTAGTTGTAGAGTGTAGTACTTACATATAAATGTGTATTATAGCGATTTAAGCTTAAAAGATTTGAAAAAAGTATTATTAATTTTCGAACAACGACAATATTAAATTGGAACAGCAAGTTTATTTTGGCTGTATTAAAATAAAAACAGCAATATGTGTATTAGGGTGGCCCTTAATAAAAAAAACTGTTCAAACTCTCGGTCGCACCGCCTAGAAATATGCGAATAGGAAAAAAAAAGTGAGAAACAAAAAGTTTGGGGCCAATCAAAAAACATTTAGAGGTGGCTCAACGTCATTGAAAATTTCAAGTGTGTTTATATGGGAAAATATGTTTTTTTTTCAGATTTAACGAAAATTTCGTTCTATAGTTTAATTTCTCCGACAAATTGTTATGTAATTCGTGATCAGTATTAAATTATCTTTCCAAAAACCTATAAAACTTAAAAATCGAATAAAAACTCGCCAAGAAATGCAAATGCCCCAGACCACTTTTGTGTCAAAAAAAAAAAAAACTAGATCATGAAATTTGATGGCATTTTTTCAACTTTAAGAAATTAATTAAAGCCAACATTTAGTTTTAGGCTCTATACCAGTAAGTAAATCAGATATGAATTATTGTTTATTACCACCTTGTTAACCGATTTTCTTTAATTTTATATTATTATATTAATTTTATATTTCATATTCTTTTGAATAAATTGTTTCTTTTTAGCTTTGGGTCATTTGTGGGTCCTCTTATTACATTCAGAAAAATATAGATAGTTTTTATACATAATATTATTTTATAACAAAATTGGTTAAAAGTTGGTTTAATTTATATTCGCGAGCAATAAGCAGATAATTGCACCAAAGATATATCACACTGGATTATTTTGATCCCGGGAGCATTGAAGGGTTAAATAAATAAAAATTAACCTAATTATTTTTCTTTAATTCTATATAGTGGTTTCATCGACTTAAATACAAAAACTCGTTTTCGATAATTTTTATTTAAAAATATCTTAAAATCCAAAGCTGGCCTTGGCAAATAATGGGTTAACGTTCTCGGATTTATCTCAAATTTTAGGAACGTAAGTTCTACACATTTGGTTATTATATTTTAAGCGTTGCATTCGATAGCACAAATTATTTTAATTTTTTGAATAAATTGTTTTTTTATTAGCTTGGGGTCATATGTGACCCCAATTCCAAAAGGGTTAATGGGGTCATAATATTTTTTCCGAAACCCTAGGCTATTACGATAAAATATAACATTTAAAAGTAGAAAACTGATGAATTTTTGATACAAAGTATTTAAAAATAGTACATTTACCTAATATTTTACAAAAATCCCATTTTTCTCCAAATCCGCGAAAATAAAATCCCTGTCAAAAAAAAGTCGCGCAGTTAATCTCTAACAAGCATTTAACAAGACCTTAAAGAGCCAGATCAATTCTTGTAAATTTGTTTAAGAAAATTTTTCAAAATTTGAAAAAGGATTTTTCAAAGTTTTATCAAAAAAATTTTCCGTTTTCGGGCTCAATGCTTAATAGGTTAACGAGATTGTATTAAAACAATACTTCATATCTGAGTACTTACAGGTATAGAGACTAAAACAAAATGTTGGCTTTAATAATTTCTTACAGTTGAAAAAAATTCCATCAAATTTCATGATCTAGTTTTTTTTTTTGGCACAAAAGTGTTGTGGGTCATTTGCTATTTCTTGGCGAGTTTTTATTCGATTTTGAAGTTTTATAATTTTTCGGAAAGACAATTTAATACTGATCCAGAATTATATAACAAGTTGTCAGAAAAATTAAACTGTAGAACGAAATTTGAGTAAAATCTGAAAGAAAGTCATATTTTCCCGATATAAAACACACTTGAAATTTTCAGTCACATTTAGCCACCTCTAAATGTTTTTCGATTGGCCCAAATCTTTGTATTTCTCAGTTTTTTTTTTTTTTTGCTATTCTCATATTTCTAGGGGGTGCGACCGAGAGTTTGAACACTTTTTTTCTCCATATAATGAAGGGCCACCCTTGTATGTTATGTTAACTCATGATTTGTCCGAGACCAAATAATATATCTGAACAAATAAAAGAGGTGTTTTGAAGAAATTCAAAAGATGAACTTTCAAAAGTGAACGTTCTCGCAAAATTACTCGTATGCTTAAAACACTCAACGAATATAGGAAAAATCATTCTAATACGAACAAGCTAAAATACTTTTCTGCCAAGTTTAAATATGTTAACGCCTGTCGTAATCGTCAGCTTGAGTTTTGTAATGAAGGTTGGGAACAACTAAATTCTGTACGTTGCAGTAAAGCGTGGTGGAATCTTTCAAATATTTTGAAATTACGAACTACAACAGATGGTGGTATTCTTAACTCGGATGACTTTCTTATACACTTTAGATCTATGCTTCAGAATAAAAACCAACCAAATAAGTTACACTGGTGCATGCCGTTTTTTACTGACATTTTTCACCCATAGAGTATTTGAAATTATCATTGGTCTTAAAATCATTAATGGTATAAGTTACGAATTTTAAAAATTTGCCCCTGCAAACTTTATCAATGAAATCCTGCATTCTCAAACCACATAATTTTAACCCTCATCATACCGACAGAAAAAGTTACAAATCCTACCAACATGTGTCACTAAGACACATATGTGACGTTCTCCGAGATAAGGGACATAGTGTGTCAAAAAAAGGGTTGTGTCAAAAACGGTGTATGCTGGTACCGAAAAGGTACCAAAAAGGTAATTTTTACACACTAGGTCCCTTTTCTCGGGGAAGGTCACATATATAAAAATTAAGAGAAAACAGCTTACAGCAATTACAAATAAGTTTATAAAAATAAATTTTTTATTGAATGATCATTGCAAACATTTTTTTTTAAATTTTTGACAGGATTGCTTTATTATACGACTTATTTTAGGATCACACAAATAACATCTCTTACAATTATTTGTTATACAAGGAGTTGCATTTGGTGTATTTCCTTCTTGAAGAACATTTTCCATGCATTAAATTATAGGAATTATATATTAATTTCTAATTTATTTCTTGACCTTTGATGTATTTGGGGGCAACAAGTCCTTCGGCAACTTCTCATGAAAAGAGTTTGCGAGCTTTTTCGGTTGTGTTGCTTTCCAAGATGGATGCAAATTTTTTGCAAATAATATATGCTGCAATTGCACAAACATCAATTAAATTGAAAAAGAACGTAAATTGCCACCTGTTTGATTTTCTCCGGCAAGTAAAACTATGTGCAAGTTGATCCAACGTGTCAACTGCTCCTTTAGTCCGATTGTAATTTAAATTTATCTCCGATTTGTTCTTATTTTATAAGTCGCAGTGAGTGTCATAATGCATTGTAGAGAGTGAAAGTAAAATCAAACAAATTTGTTTTCATTAGCCTTTTTCTGTTTGACAAAAATGGTGAGGAAACAAAGCGCTTATTTTTTTTATAAGAGTGCCTGTTATTATCAAACCTTTAGCTAATGAGTTCACGGCAAGTTCCAAACTCGTAAAATAATTATCACATGTTATATTTCGGCCTGTGTTTTCATAACTTTGAACTAATTCCTCCACAACTCTTTGGCCCAAGCCAAAACCCCTCTCGTTATTAATTTTGCATAAGTAAGGTATTACGTTGAGTGGAAAGGCTGTTTTGCTGTCACGTACCCACCAAATTTTTAGTCCATACTTATCTGGTTTCCGAGGAATATATATTGGTGAAAAGAACACCTTCCACGAAAGGGAATAAGCTGCTCATCGACAGTTTGGTTGTCACCAGGAGTGTAAAATCTTTTTAGGTTTTTGTCGACGATTTCAAATACAGATGCCAGTTTATGTTTTTGCTGTCGAGTGTTTCTAGTGCTTTTGTCGTCAAACTGGAAATTTTTGGAAATCTCCATAAAACGATTTCGACTCATAGTAGCGCGATAAATTGGGCGCACACCAAAATTCAGCAATCTCTTTTTGTCCCTGCTAAAATCAAAAGTCCAATATATGCTCTCATTTCTGTTACATTTGTTGGATCCCAGGCGTTCTAATTTGTAGTCACTGCATATAACATAGTAAATTTTACAAGTGCATCAAAAATTTCGTCATTCAAATATAGCTCAATTACCTCTAAACGGTCTTCAATTTGTTTTGCAGGTGGCAAGTTAACTTTGTTCAATGGGCACCGAATTACGCCTTTGAGTTTTTGGAATATCATACCACTGAGTGCCGTCCTTACCAACAAATATTTCACCATATTCCTTACATGCATCTTCTTCAATATCCAAAATAGTATCAGACATCTCGGAAGCATCATCTTCAATATTTTCATTATTTTGACTTTCTTCGATATCAGACTGTACAAACATATCCTCGTCTTCGATATCATAAACACTTATCGCAACTAATTTGTTGTATTTTAACATTCGAAAACACGTCACTACCGATTTCAATGAAAGAGAACTCCGCAAAGTTAACATAGTTACATGAAAATATGCAACATGTATAAATATATGTGAAAGAGAGTTACTGCTATACGAATGTAGTTTCTGTAACACATATGACAGATTGTTGCTTTTGGTCTAAATTTGCAAATTATACTAAATTCTTTGTATGTGTCTCTGAGACACATGTTGGTAGTTTATGTTGCATTTTTTTGCTTTGGCTTATAATAAATAGAGGAATTTAATATATATTAACTTTTTTTGTGGAATCATAAAAACATATATAAAATAAATATCATCAACTTTGGTTGCAATACGTCACATCAAAATGTGTCTCACAGAGACATGTTGGTAAGATTAGGGTTAAAGGAACAGATCCCATTTAGCATTAAAAAGCTTTATTGATACCGCTTTTAAAAAAAGGTGATCCTAATTGCACTTCTAATTGCCGTGGACTATCGTTAATTGATACACTGTGCAAAATATTTAATAATATAGTTTTGAACCGTTTAACAGAATGGATTGATAAATTCAAAATTTCAAAAGAATGTCAGACCAGTTTCAGAAATAACTATTCCACAGTAGACAACATATTCAACCTTCTCAATATTGTATACTTGAATAAACTAAATGGCAACAATGCCTTTTTCGTGGCTTTCTCTTGTGCCTTCAATACGATATCTCGGAGTTCACTTTTTGATGTGTAGACATCTATGTGCTCAGGGGGGGGGGGGGTAAAATCCAATTTCACAATATCATCACAAAAATAGCATAAGGGAAAATCGGTGTGAGGTATATGTAACTGTATTGGTGTATTTAGTAAGTAGAACCGCCGAGTTCGATGTCTGTTTAGCAAAATCTCAAACATTTTTCGTTAATTTTAAATATTGAAGCTATTGTCCGCTAGGTGTGTTGTGAGTTTAACATGTTAACAAACTTACAGAGTTGTTTTTTTTTTTTTAATTTCAAGTATATATTGCTATTGACAGAACTTTTTTAGTAAACAGAACCACATCGTTCGCTGCCTGTTTAGCAAAATCACAAACCTTTTTCGTTAATTTTACATATTCAATTTTATAACGGGTGATTTTTTAAGAGCTTGATAACTTTTTTTTTAAAAAAAACGCATAAAATTTGCAAAATCTCATCGGTTCTTTATTTGAAACGTTAGATTGGTCCATGACATTTACTTTTTGAAGATAATTTCATTTAAATGTTGACCGCGGCTGCGTCTTAGGTGGTCCATTCGGAAAGTCCAATTTTGGGCAACTTTTTCGAGCATTTCGGCCGGAATAGCCCGAATTTCTTCGGAAATGTTGTCTTCCAAAGCTGGAATAGTTGCTGGCTTATTTCTGTAGACTTTAGACTTGACGTAGCCCCACAAAAAATAGTCTAAAGGCGTCAAATCGCATGATCTTGGTGGCCAACTTACCGGTCCATTTCTTGAGATGAATTGTTCTCCGAAGTTTTCCCTCAAAATGGCCATAGAATCGCGAGCTGTGTGGCATGTAGCGCCATCTTGTTGAAACCACATGTCAACCAAGTTCAGTTCTTCCATTTTTGGCAACAAAAAGTTTGTTAGCATCGAACGATAGCGATCGCCATTCACCGTAACGTTGCGTCCAACAGCATCTTTGAAAAAATACGGTCCAATGATTCCACC
This sequence comes from Cordilura impudica, assembly GCA_963682025.1. Classification (NCBI taxonomy): domain Eukaryota; kingdom Metazoa; phylum Arthropoda; class Insecta; order Diptera; family Scathophagidae; genus Cordilura; species Cordilura impudica. The sequence goes on along the minus strand of OY821521.1, from coordinate 156,681,148 downwards.
AGCGTACAAACCACACCAAACAGTGCATTTTTCGGGATGCATGGGCAGTTCTTGAACGGCTTCTGGTTGCTCTTCACTCCAAATACGGCAATTTTGCTTATTTACGAAGCCATTCAACCAGAAATGAGCCTCATCGCTGAACAAAATTTGTCGATAAAAAAGCGGATTTTCTGCCAACTTTTCTAGGGCCCATTCACTGAAAATTAGACGTTGTGGCAGATCGTTCGGCTTCAGTTCTTGCACAAGCTGTATTTTATACGGTTTTACACCAAGATCTTTGCGTAAAATCTTCCATGTGGTCGAATAACACAAACCCAATTGCTGCGAACGGCGACGAATCGACATTTCACGGTCTTCAGTAACACTCTCAGAAACAGACGCAATATTCTCTTCTGTACGCACTGTACGCATTCGTGTGGTTGGTTTAATGTCCAATAAAGTAAACTGAGTGCGAAACTTGGTCACAATCGCATTAATTGTTTGCTCACTTGGTCGATTATGTAGACCATAAATCGGACGTAAAGCGCGAAACACATTTCGAACCGAACACTGATTTTGGTAATAAAATTCAATGATTTGCAAGCGTTGCTCGTTAGTAAGTCTATTCATGATGAAATGTCAAAGCATACTGAGCATCTTTCTCTTTGACACCATGTCTGAAATCCCACGTGATCTGTCAAATACTAATGCATGAAAATCCTAACCTCAAAAAAATCACCCGTTATATACTAGGAAAACTTTGTAGAAGTGTAAAAATAAACTTAGGTGTTTTTTTAGTTACTACACCTTTTCCAATTGTATTTCAGAAAACATCAATTGAATTTCAGGAAGTATCAATTTGTTTCAGAAAACGTTAAATGATTTTCAGAAAATATAAATTGTATTTCAGAAAGTATCAATTTTATGTCACAAAACATCAATTGAATTTCATAAAGTATCAACTGTGATTCAGAAAACATCAATGGAATTTCAGAAAGTATAAATTGTGTTTCAGAAAGTATCAATTGTACGTCAGAAAACATCAATTGATTTTCATTAATAATCAATTGTATTTCAGAAAGCATCAATTGATTTTCAGAAAGCATCATTTGTATTTCAGAAAACATCAATTGGATTTCGGAAAATATCAATTCATTTTCAGAAATTATCAAATGTATTTCAGAAAATATCAAATGTATTTCCGAAATTATCAAATGTATTTCAGAAAATATCAACTGCACTTCAAAAAACATCAAATGTATTTCAGAAATTGTTAAATGTATTTCAGAAACCATCAAATGTATTTCAGAAAATTTTAAATATATTTCAGAAAACATCATATGTATTTCAGCAATTAACTAATGTATTTCAGGAAACATCAAATGTATTTCAGAAAACATAAAAAGTATTTCTGAAACTATCAAATGTATTTTAGAAAATATCAAATGTATTTCAGTAAACATCGAAGGTATTTCAGAAATTATTAAATTTACTTCAGAAAATATGAACTGAATTTCAGAAAATATCATTTGAGTCTCAGAAAAATAGTCAGAACGCTGTAAAAAAAACCTATTTTTTTAAGTATTATATTACAAAACATCATAAAACAAAAACTACTTTAAACTTAATACCCAAATTTTAGAATCAAACTGAAAAATAAAGATGGATTTTTTTATGAACACAAAATTATGGTAAAATAGTAGTTTTTGAGTAAAGGGCCGTAAGCAAAATACAAAAAGTCAATTTTGAACTTTTTGCTAGTTACGGCCTTTTGTATTTTAGGTGACGATATAAACGTGTTTTTTTTTTTTGAAAATGATGACATCAAAATCGGTCAAAATTCTATCCTGGTGTTTATATTGTAGCTGATTAAGAAATGAAGTCCTCATCTTCTTTCGATTAAAAGGCCGCCCTTGATAGTTTATTGCTAAACATTTTCTGCGACCCCAAATCACTAATAGAAACAATAATAACTTTTTGGTATTGTAGGGTAAACTTCTTTTTAATTCTGAGTTTCAATAGATATTTTCAGAAATTCAATTGATATTTTCTGAAATATTTGATGCCTGCTGAAATACATTTGGCGATTTCTGAAATATATTTGATAATTTCTGATATACAATTGGAAAAGTGTATATGTTTACACATCTCCCCTGTGATCGGACTCACATTGATTTTTTTTTTTTTACAAATTATCTTCAAAAATAATTCGAATCTATCAGCTTTATTTTGAAAATACATCCAGTCTAATACTTTATGGAAACATCTTTTTGAATTGTATTTAATTTGAAAGGAACTGATCTTAATTATAATTTATCATTTTCAAGACATCTCGAAGTCAAATTTAAAACGTCAAACATGACAACTGCTTCTTCATGGATGAATTGTATAAATCATCCCATGATTTCTAATAACAATAAACTTATAATATTTAAAGCTGTACCCAAGTCAATTATTTTTTATGGAGCTCAAATCTGGGGTTTTAAAAAATACGATAAAGTTGAAAAATTTTTCACGTTCTCTAAGAAGAAAATGATCCATCTAAATATTACTGGTTGAAGTTCTTTAATTTTATCTTTAATTTTTTGAACTTCTTCAGTTATGACATCTTTGGTTTCCTTTTTGAATGCAAATTTTATTGGTCTGCAATACTTTGTTGAAAAAGCAATTTAATTTTTCCATACATCAATTTCATAAATAAATTAGCAGGACGGACATCGTTAAAACGAGCCAGAAAGTGATTTTGAGTCGATCCGGATAAAAAAAGATGGATATAATATCTGTGGTAGTTTCGAATATCAGGGCAGACTCATTATACCCTAACCACATAGTGGAAAACTTTTGTATTCATAAATTTTGCACAAAATATCCGACCTTGGGTCAGAAAAATTGTTCTGGTGCACACGGACGGAAACTGGCGATACACAATGGGACATAGAAGTGTAGGGGAGGGTTCTTACTACAGAAGAGTGCATGATTTTATTGGATGGCTTTGGATGGGCAGATGTTATGCTCTATTAAGTAGGAGATTTTCGGAAAATTTTGACCTTTTTGATTTTATTTTTGATTCCTGAAAGGCTCAGTGACTTTATATTTCTAAAATCTTTTAAAACAAAAAAATTACAGTCACTTACAATTTTAAATTTACAAATAAAATTTTAGTTTTAGTAAAATACTGAGAAAGTCCATTTTCGAAGACCCTGTTCGCTGTGATATAGAATCGCAATTTTTGGCTCCCGAGGTTCACTGGTATTTAATTTCAAATGAATAACATAACTTTAAAATCGGTAACCATAAAAAAATTATTTTTGGCCGCCTTCTCAAAATATGATCCACAGTAAACCGGCTGAGTTCCAAGATTCGCATCCATTGATTCAATAGAAGAATCGATAATATTAATTTTGTTTTTTCTTGATATATGAGGAAATCAACAGATGAGATTTAGGACGCAAAATTATCTCTTGCCAAGATAACTGCGACTCTTTATATCGTAACTTGAACCGCCCTTTCAGTAGGAAACATCGTCTGATTCGTTCTCTAGTTCAAAGATTTTATAATCATTATCTTGGCATTGTTTATTATCTTGGCTATATTTGATTTTATACCATCTTTTTCTGTACCTTTCTATACTTGTTTGATCTTTGCAGCCATGTAGTTGTAGTTGTAACAGAGTAGAGAGGTGTTTTCAATGTAATCGAGATCCTCTAGCGTTATATGAAAACCATATGAAACTACTCATTCCTTCAGATTGCTCTATTCATAATGTTGCCTAAGACTATGATGACAACCAGGCTGATAGAATGCAGCCTGGCCTCTTACCAGCATTAACGCTAAATCTATCACTAACACAGCCATAATGAATCACCCTTCAGATTAGATTACCATCAAAGGCTTGAATTAATGACATTATCTTGCTGTGTGTGCCTTTATAAGCAACGCCATTCCAAATAGGCGAGTATGAGTTGGTGTCAAAAATCTGTGATAATTAATTACAGAGGAAATTTATATTCCATGGACTGTTTTTATTATCATCCGGAAGCGCTATATTGATGAGTGTGATATCGTGATAAATCTCCTTTTTTGAATGCCTGAGTTACTCACCTGATTTATTAGCCCACCAAAGCTCTTCTTGCTGATGAAGCGAGCACTTTTTTATAAATGCTCGGTAGAGATGTTTTCTATACCCGGGGTCATTTAGTTCTTTAGGGATGTTGTGGAGTCTATAATTTGGGGTATATCTGGAACTCTATCATTCCCTATATTGTGATCACCGTAGTCACAAAGATCGTACTACATGTTTTTTACATATGATCATTCTATCTGGCCGTTTTTCTATGTAATTGGACATCCGTTGCCGGATGATAAGAGGTTTTCCCATTGTAAGGTTTAGCTGGGTAAGTTTTCAAATTATACTAAATAGATCCATAATTTGGTTAATCGTAGTTAAGATTTTGGCTTCTCTGGCATGATCATCAAACCAGCTGCGTTTGTCATCTATAATACTAATAGGCTAGGCGATTTCTTGTGACTGATATTTATTAAATTTGTTAATGTGTTTGTAATAAAAATGAGTTTGTTTTTTGTGTTGATTTGCGAATTAGCTGTAATTGATTAGCATACTTTTAGGGTCTCTATTTAATGAAAAAATAAAATTTCCCAGAATTTGCGCTCGAATTTCGAGTGCTGGAATCTGCTAGCTATCATTATTATTGCAACTAGTTCTTGAAGATAATATCAGCTGTCTTCATAATCTCTTTCACATTCCTTATCTATAATTAGCTCCTTTGGTACACTTTTCACCAACCCTTATTCTATCACCTAAAAACGTCTAAAGAACCTTCAATAATCACTTAAGTAAAATTTAAACTTAAACGCTTGCTATTTTCTTTTACACCAAATCGTTTATTCAATGACTTTTATGAATTATTTTCTTTTTAATTCTTAATCCTTTTTAATTAAAAACATCTTTTTAGGTATTTTTCACCGTTCATTCGTTCGTTCCATCTAACTACCACAGCCAAATGACTCTTAAATACTTCTTTACACCCTCATCCTGAAGTTTAAAGATTTTATGTTGTAAAGTAAACGTTTTCTTTTACCATTAACCCTTACCCTTAATAGCTGTTTCCTATAGTCTGCTTATATTTATGTTTGTATGTTGTTGTTTTTTCTTTTTTATTATTCTACTCTTCATCTGCTTCTTCCTCGCCACTTATTATTCATAATTTACTAGCCAAAATTATGACCATTAAAAAAAATTAATTTTCACTTAAAAGTTGCTTTGGATGGTGTACATTTTTGCTTTGGGGTAGACGTGCAAACGATGGAATGGAAGATATGCTGTTAAACCATTACATGCGTACGTTTACATCCATCACTTAAGTAAAAATTTCTTTAATTGATTATCACCATAAGCCCTCTTGTTTACACCACTTACATGGGCTGGAGCTTAATCAGAATTAAAATCATAGCAAGAAATATTTACCTTTTTTTTTAATTGTTACAAGGTAATAATTTTTAAGGATCAAGTTTCAGAGAATCTTGAAAACGTCATTAAAAATTTTTTTAAGAAAATTATTTTAAACAAACTGAACTTTATAAAAAGGTTCATTAATTTGATCAGATTTTTTTTTTAATATTTGCAAACCATTGACTATAGATGAGAAGTTTGTGGTTTTTGTTTTGAAAAAAATTTTATAAATATTTTTGGACGACTTTTCCACCTGTAAGTTATTGCTCAAAATTACAGAATACTAACCACAAGTAGGCCAGTGGTCAACACTTAAGTCAGTACTACAAGGCTGTTTGAAAAATATTTAACCTTGGCAACAACTGACGTTACTAGGCATTTTGCAATTGTATTTCAGAAAACATTAATTGAAGTGCAGAAAGTATCAATTAAATTTCAAAGCGCCCCCATTCGATTCCCACCAGAGGCTTTGGTCTGCCGCTGCAAAAAAAAAAAAAAAAAATAAATAAATGAACACACTACTCCCTCTTTCCTCCTTCCCATAACCTATTTTCCTGAGATCATCACAATGCACTGCATCTGTAGGAGCATCCCCTGAGTGTTGATTAATTAAAAAAAAAAAAAGTATCAAATGAATTTCAGAAAACATTAATTGAGTTTCAGAAATAGTCAATTGTGTTTCAGAAAACAACAATTGAATTGCAGAAAGCATAAATTGTATTTCAGAAAACATAAAATGTATTTTCAAAAGTATCAAATGTGTTTCAGAAAACATTAATTGAATTTCAGAAATAGTCAATTGTGTTCAATAATTTCAGAAAGCATAAATTGTATTTCAGAAAGTATCAATTGTATTTCAGAAAATATCAAATGGTTTTTAGAAAACATCATATGTATTTTCAAAAGTATGAAATGTATTTCAGAAAACTTCAATTAATTTTTAGAAAGAATCAATTGTATTTCAGAAAACATTAACAGACAAACATTAACAGACTTCCAGAAATAGTCAACTGTGTTGCAGAAAATATTAAATGAGTTTCAGAACGTCAATTGTATTTCAGAAAGTATATGTATTTCAGAAAACATCATATGTATTTTCAAAAGTATCAAATGTATTTCAAAAAACATTAATTGAGTTTCAGAAATAGTCAACTGTGTTTCAGAAAACAAAAATTGAATTTCAGAAAGCATAAATTGTATTTCAGAAAGTATCTATTGTTTTCCAGAAACAATCAAATGTATTTCAGAAAACACAAAATGTGTTTTCAAAAGTACCAAATATATCTCAGAAAACATTAACTGAGTTTCAGAAATAGTCAATTGTTTCCATAATTTCAGAAAGCATAAATTGTATTTCAGAAAGTATCAATTGTATTTCAGAAAATATCAAATGGTTTTCAGAAAACATCATAAATATTTTCAAAAGTATCAAATGCATTTCAGAAAACTTCAATTGATTTTCAGAAAGAATCAATTGTATTTGAGAAAACATTAATTGAGTTTCAGAAAGTCAATTGTATTTCAGAAAGTATCAAATGTATTTCAGAAAACATGAATTGATTTTCAGAAAGAATCAATTGTATTTCAGAAAACATCAAATGTTTTTCAGATAGAACTAAATGTATTTCAGAAAAACCAAATGTATTTTAGAAAACGTACATGTATTCAGAAATTATCAAGAGCATTTCAGAAAATACCAAATGAATTTCGAAAAAAATCAAAAGTAATTTGAAAAATATCAATCGATATTCAGAGAGTATCAATTGTATTATAGAAAGTATCAATTGTATTTCAGATATTATCAAGTGTATTGAAAAAAATATCAATTGAATTCCAGAAAAATTATAGAATAAATATTTTTTGTCGTCGGTATGAGTTAAGGACCTCCACAATTTTGGCATTGATTTCTATATGCATTTGTTATTTAGTGACTTGCATTTTGTTGAAAAAAAAAACAGCGAAATCCATTTATTACTTGTGAACTAAATTAAGATATTGTATTTCTATTGCGGATTTTTTTTTTTTTTTTGTAAAACATGGAACGATCTGATAAAATAAGGGTATAATGACTTTTTGCTGAGGTTTGTAACTAACAAAAATGTTTAACCTAGACCCATCTTTTATTATACCGATCGACTCTGAATCACTTTCTGAGTCGATTTAGCGATGTCCATACGTCTATCCGTCCGTCCGTTTAAACGTCCGTCCATCTGTCGATCAGACCGTTCATCTTACCGTCCGTCCATTTATCCATCCGTCAGTATGTCCGTCTGTGTGTCCATGTAAACCTGGTAATCAAACTACAGGTCGCAAATATGAGCATATTTTGCTGAAATTTAGTATGCGAACTTCCCTCAACCTATTGAAATTGTTGCAAATCGGTTCATGTTCACGCCTAGGCACCGTACAAATGTGCCCTATATGATCGACTTAAATTGCCATAATATCCAAATTATCATATATGTAGATCTTGGTCAAATTCGGTTTGTGTATGTTTATTTCATTCACTAATCAGTAGTCCAAGAATAAACCTGTAGTCATGCGTTCTGCTTCTCGATCTTCACTTAAATCTATCAAAAAACAAAAATATTATTTTTTCTCAAATTTAGTTTGTAGATATTTTTGCAAAAAATAAGTGACCTTCGCAAATATGGTCTAAATAGGTAAATTTTTCTACCTAGTCCCCTTATAGATATGGCATTCGATATGAACTTTTTCATATCCCATGGCAAAGTACTAATAACAATGCCACTCAAATTTGGTTTATGCTTAATTTCTATATCTAATTAGTTGGACCTAAGAGATAGGGTCTCTACACGCATTGTTATTTTGGAATAATTTTATTGTTTTTCTCTGTAAATATTCAAAAATAAAGCCTTTTTTTTTGTAAGAAAAAAAGTTATAAAGTTATACCATTGAAATACCTGAAATCAAACTTTGTGTTAAATAAAAGCTCTAAGTTTTGAAAATGAATTCATGTTGCAATAATATAATTTTGGATTTCATGATACTCCGTATCTCCATATATGTTCCCTAATGGGTATTTAATTTTCAAAATTTAACCTCTGTGACCCGATAATAGATGACTTGGGTACAATCAATTCAATTGCTGAACTTAAAATCGAGTTGATTCGCAGAAGATTGAGAACTTATCCAGCTACTGCCCACAATAGCTGAAAATCGTTTTTCAAATTCCGTAACATTTGAACTGATCAAAATATTTTAGCAATTGTTTTTTAATAGATAGATATTTAGTTGAGCTTGAGTCAGTTTTAAATTCATTAAAATTGATTGAGTACATTTTAAGGACTTCTAGATCAAAGTTGAACTTTTAATTTTTTTTTTTAACTTTTAGCGTGAAATATTGGTTTTTAATTTTTTATTCTCTATACAACAATGTGGTTTGGGTATAATGACTTTGTGCTTCTGTTTGTAACTACCACAAATATTTGACCTAGACCCATCTTCTATTATACTGACCGACTCAGAAAAAATTCCTCAGAAAAAATTTCTGAGTCAATTATGCGATGTCCGTCCGTCTGTCCGTCTGTGTGTCTATGTAAATCTTGTGATCAAACTACAGGTCGCAAATATGAATATATTTTGATGAAATTTGGTATAGAACTTTTACTGGCCATACGATGAACGCTATTGAAATTGGCGAAAATCGGTCCATATTCAGACCCAGTCCCCATGCAAATGACACCTATTAAATTGACATAAATTGCCATAAGATCTAAATTATCATATAGATTTTAGTCAAATTGGGTTTGTATGTGTTTCATGTATCCATTAATCAGTAGTCCTAAAATAATCCCTATATGAAAATTCTTAGTCATAGGCCCCATATAAGCTGCTTCCCAATCTTCACTTAAATCTATTAAAAAACAAAAATATTGCACAGATTTTTCTCAAATTTGGTTTGTATATATTTTTTCAAAATATAAGTGACTTTGCCAAATACGGTCAGGATCAGTCAATTTTTCGACCAAGTCCCCATATAAATATAGTATCCAATATAAACTTTTTCATATCTGTAGTAACAATGCCGCTCACATGTGGTTTATGCTTCTTGTCTATATCCAATTAGTTGGGCCGAAGAGATAGGGTCTTTAAACCATGATAGAGGGTATCGTATTGTCGGTCGTGACCGGCTATAAATTTCTTACTTGTTTATGATTGTCTTTCTTACATGGTGGCATTTTCTTGTATTTATTTTGGGATAGCGTTAAAAAAGTGTGGCAACACAAGCCAAAACCAATTCTATATGTGAAGTATAAGGAGACATATACACTAAGGTGGGTGAAATGGTAGGGGTCCATGGCCAAGTATTTTTGCCCAAGGAACTGTACCTCTAAAATCACTTTAAAGCCTGCCAAAATGTCGATGAAGATATTTTCATGATATTTTTCAAAAATCGACCAATCTAGTTCATACCAAATCTAAAAAAATTGTTGAAAATGGGGGTCTTTTGGATCGGGAAATCTATTTTTCACGTTTATTTTCTTAACAGCCGCCAGGGGCCGTTTTCTTGCTTTTTTGTGGATTTTTTCACCTTTTTGGGGAAAATTGAAGAAATTGTTGCACAAATCGACAATCGTTAAATTTAAGTCGAAAAATTCGTTTTTTTTTTTTGTTTACTCTTTTTTTTTATAAATCTATAATATCAACAGGCTGGGCGATTTCTTGTGACCGATGTTTTGTTCTACCGTTTTATCCCGATTTTAACCAGCCGTATATTATTTGAAAGGTATTTCTTTTTAGCTGGTCACTGGATTTACAGATTTTTAACTTTTTTCCTTTGTTTTGAGTAAATTGCATTTAAAGTTGCTACTAACACATACATAAAATTATACATATGTAATGTGTGTTTTATTAAATTTGTTAATGTGTTTATTAAATTGCATTCGAATTTCGAGCGCTGGAAACTGCTAGTTTTCTTTATTATTTTAACCAAAATACAACTTAAGAAATAGAAACTTATGAAATGTAAATGAAAAAAAAAATCAATTGAATTCAATAATAGAAGGAATGGAGAGACGAGTTATTTTAGAAAAGAATTGAATTTAATTATTTTTGAAAGTCTTTCTTGCTGTCCAGTCTATGGTATTTTCGACGGCTTTCTAATATCATAGACATAAGTCATTCTCGATTCTGTTCTAAAACTCGTTTGGACACGCTAGCCAGCAATTGAACGCGTCTTTCCGTTCCATGTATGTGTAACGGAATTTTCAGATCAGACAGCGGTGGCTCATCGCTTAGAGCAAATAATGTTTCGAATATATTTGATTTATCATTCAAGTCAATCATATTCGTATAGTCCGTGCAATTGAAGTTTGTGATATGTTTTTTATAAACTCTCAGTTCCAACGGATCTTCCTTATGGATATGGTAGTTTCAAATTTTTTTTATAGCCAAATCGCGTGTTCTTTTTTCATTATTGAATAACATTGCTAATAAAATATTTTTCGAGTGTATGCAGTACGGGTTTTCTTTTTCAATATTATTGACAATTTGTCTCATATTCAAATCTATATATTGAGTCCAACGTATGAATTTATAAAATAATAGACTACCGTACACCACAGAGTTGTAAAACTTAATATTAAAGTATATTGGCGTAAACACTTTGATTATATAGTATACCAAAATTTGTAAATTTTTAGATGGCTTATTGGTTATCACATAAAACCGTAACAATCTACTGGCCTTGGTAAGCCAGCGAAAATGTGCGATTGGCCGTGGTTGAGCGTTAGCCAAATCTACCGAAACAACACCAGCAGAAATTGTAAGTGCCATTTGGATAAGAACCTTGCGTCTGTATTTAATTTAACAACACATAAATCAGGTATATTTTCCAGTGCGATCACCCCAAATTCGTTTACCGCCTGAAAATAGAAAATTAGAAGAATGGAATACAATTTTAGCATTTCGTATTGAAATATAATAGCTGTGGAAAATGATTAAAAATGGAAATAAATAAGTTGCAATTACAGCAAGTTTCAATTTGTTTGCTTAAATTTTAGGTTGTTGTTCTTGGTCCAGTGGTGGATGATTTATTAAACAATTTTCGAAACGGAAGCTCATTAAAGTGGAGAAGGCACACAAACCTTTAACTGAATTTCGAATCGTCGCAAAATTCATTTCCTCACGCCAGTATTTGCTGGCTCATCATCACAGCAAATGCAAATCAACGAATCCAGAGATATTAATTGACGAAAAATTCGTTCAAACTGATTACATTAGCTTCAGCATTTACTTATTCCAATTTTGTGTAGCCTAACAAATGGGTATGCGGTTCTTTCAAAACTACTAGATGAGGCTCATTCATCATCCGTGGATGAATTTCTTCATCGATTTTTTCCATTGTAAGAGAATTTTTTTTCTGCCGCCAAATGAAAATGCAATTAAACTGCAAGCATCATATCGCTTACGACGCACTTCTTGCCTACATTTGGCTTTTTCTCTACGAACTTTAGACTTATCCATAATGACAAAATTGCCTTGATCATCTTTTACTCCCATGTCTTTCATAGGCGATGTTCCCAATGCTGATGCCACTCTATTAGGCACACCAAATCTCTGTGGTTTTCTGGAATGACCGCGAATGTCCATTTTTGTCAGTTTGGAGTTAACGATGCCAAATATATTAATTTTTAACGCTCTTTACATGTGTTAAATTTAAAAAAAAAAAATATTGACCATTTCTGAGCTTTTTTCTTTAAGTAACGACGTAACTTAAATGTTTATTAAATTAATTTGCAGTACTATCGACGTATGTCAGCCTATATTTGATCGCTGACAAATTATTTTCTCAGAAAACGACACATAGTGACATACGTTGTTATTTATAAAAAAAAAAAAATTGCTAAATAATTTTGGATTATTTTTCAGTTTATAACCACTTATAAAAACTTGTGTGTTTATTTCTGTTATTTTTTTATCACCATTATTCTGGATACGTTGTTATATTCTCATCCTAATTTATTGCCCATATCTACAGGAATGTTATATAAAAAGCTCTAAAACTTTATATCGAGCCCATAATTTCAAATATAACGTTTTTTGGCCACCCTGAACATTTTGATTTTATGACATACCCGGTTATTCTAGAAAACCACAGATCTGTCACACATCAATGCCAAATTCAAAGCATCATATCTAGCAGTATATGATCCTCGTTGGAGAAAGATCTCGGGCATGTACTGATGGTTCACCATCCACATCCATTACCACTTCTGGATCGTATGTTGCATCCTGGCTATCGGTAGCTGTTTGTATCATTGTAGGCGTTGGTATTTGCTCAACAATTTCTGTCAACAAGAACGAGTTTTAAAAATAATTTATTTCAATTCTTTTCTAAAATAAATCGTCTCTCCATTCCCTGTATTACTGAATTCAATTGAATTTTTTTCATTTACATATCATAAGTTTCAATTTCATAAGTTGTATTTTGGTTAAAATAATAAAGAAAATTAAGAAAAAAAATATATATGTTCATTCAAAGAGTAAATAAAACAAGTAAGAAAATTATAGTCCGACTATACGATACCCTATACCATGCGTTAAAGACCCTATCTCTCAGGCCCAACTAACTGGATATAGAAAATAAGCATAAACCAAATTTGAGTGGGACTTTTATTAATTTTTTCGGCTGCAGATATGAAAAAGTTCATATCGGATGCTATATCTATATGGGGACTAGGCCCAAAAATGAACCGATCCTGACCATGTTTAGTAAAGTCTCCTATATTTTGCAAAAATATATACAAAAAAATTTGAGATGAATCAGTGCAATATTTTTGTTTTTTGATAGATTTAAGTGAAGATCGGGAAGCAGCTCTATATAGGGCCTATGACTAAGAGTTGTCCAATAGAGATCATTTTTGGACTACTGATTAATGGATGTAATATATACATACAAACCCAATTTGACTAAGATTTGTATGATAATTTGGATCTTATGGAAATATATGTTGATTTCATAGGGGTCATTTGTATGGGGGCTAGGTCTGAACATGGACCGATTCTCATCAATTTCAATAGCGTTCATCCCATGGTCGATAAAAGATAAATTACCAAATTTCGTCAAAATATATACATATTTGCGACCTGCAGTTTGATTACAAGCTTTACATGGACACGCAGACGGACGGACGAACGGACAGACATCGTTAAATCGAATCAGATAGTGATTCTGATTCGATCGGTATAATTAAAGATGGGTGTAGGTCAAATATTTTTGGTTGTTACAAACAGCAGCACAAAGTCATTATACTCAAACCACATAGTGGTATAGGGTATAAAAACGAATTTTTATACCCGTCCGTCTGTATGTCCATGTAAACTTTGTAATCAAACTGCAGGTCGCAAATATGAATATATTTTGATGAAATTTGGAATATAAGCTTCTATCGGCCATTGGAGGAACGCTGTTGAAATTGGTGAGAATCGGTCCATGTTCAGACCTAGCCCCCATACAAAATACCCACATGAAATCGACATAAATTGCCATAAGATCCAAATTGTCATATAGATCGTACTCAAGTTGGGTTTGTATGCGTTCATTACATCCATTAATGAGTAGTCCAAAAATGATCCCTTTGAAACCATATAGAGCTGCTTCCCGATCTTCACTTAAATCTATTAATAAACAAAAATATTACACTGATTCTTCTCAAATTTTGTTTGTATATATTTTTGCAAAATACAAGAGACTTTACCAAACATGGTCAGGACCGGTCCATTTTTGGGCCTAGTGTCCATATAGATATAGCATCCGATATGAACTTTTTCATATCTGCAGCCAAAAAAATTAATAAAAATCGCACTCAAATTTGGTTTTTGCTTATTTTATATGTCCAGTTATTCTAAATATAGGAAAGTCAAAAATTCGTCGACTTGTGCAATAATTTCTTCAATTTTCCCCAAATAGGTGAAAATTCAAAAAAAAAAAAAAAATGCACGAAAACGCCCCAAAGTGGTTACTTGGTGGCAAATAGTCCATTTTTCGACCAACTGATTTCAAAAAACTAATTATGCAGTTTTGTAATATTTTTATATTTTAATATTTTTACTAGGAAACCCCGTAGAAAATCGCATAAAGATTATCTGGCAATAATTGACTAAGATTTGCATTAAATTCAGTATTGCATTAATGGAAAACAAAATCGCTCCTACTAATCAAATACTTTTTTTTTTTGCGAAACACAACATTTAGTCATGGATTCACCGAAAGAATCAGTTAGATACTATAAATAGTTTAAAAGTTAGGCGGGAATACAAATGACCCTATGAAAAACAGCATATGTTAAAATTTGTTGGGAAAGAACAAATTCGTATTATGACGTGTTATTTTCTAATCGGGAAAAAATTGAATAAAATTTATGGAGTGTATTTTGCATATAGGCTATAATAAGCCATTTCAAAAGTGCTCCGCGCTTGCTACTGAACATAAAGCGCTTAAACTTGAAAATAAGCAATGAATTCAGGCTGCATTTAAAGATAAAATGGGCTTACGAGTGGATTTTGTGCAACAAGGAACTGGCACTTCAAATAATGGCGACACCTCTAGGCGATTTTTTCTCATCCCTCATTGGTAGCTGATATTACAGGAGTTAAAGAAGAATTAATAGACCGTTTTCGCTTAATACTGCAAATGATTACATGTGGCCAAAAAATTGATACAACAAGATTTCAACAATTTTCAAGGAAACAGCAGAATTTTTTGTTAAGGAATACAACTGGTATTTCATGCCTGTCACAGTGCATAAGATACTCATGCATGGGAAAGGAATTATGGATGAGGCTGTACTTACAATTGGAATTTTTTCCGAAGAAGCTGAAGAAGCAAGGAATAAAGATTATAGTAGGTACAGGTTGATGTTCTCTAGAAAATTCAACAAAACAAAATTCACAAAAACTGATGTTTTACACCGTCTGCTTGTATCATCTGACGTCATATAAGACGTGAACCAAATAAACATCATTTGGAGTTAGATGATATTATTAAAGATATGATCGTGATAAATAAAACTTTGAATTATTTGTTATTTTTATAAACTATGCTCATTTTATCGTTTTTTTAATACGGCTATTACAATTTTTTTCAAATATTTTTGTTTTCGGTTGTATGGGCGGTAGGTGATGGGGGTGGCCGATTTTAATGAAACTTTATATATTTCTTAATTATGCAAAAAAAAAGACTTGGTGCCATGTTTCATTATTCTAGGAGCACTCCTTCTACTTATTGCCAAGAAATGTATAAAGCCTAACCACTGCGCCCCCTGGCTGCTGTTGAAAATAAAAATAAATAAAAATGGATTTTGCGACCCAAAAAACCTGCGGTATACACATTTTCAATATTTTTTTTTACATTTTAAATTGACTACGTAAGTCGAATTTTGGGTATTATAGAAAATATCATAAAAATATCTTCATCGAAATTTTGGCAGGCTGGAAAATGATTTTGGAGGTATGGTTCCTTGGGCAAATATGGCCCATAGTACCAGAATCGCGATGAGCCCATAGAGTAAAAATAATTGACCCACCCTAATATACACTCATTAAGCAAATGCTGCCAACATTACGGATACAACAACAACAACAGCAACAACAAGTAAGAAAATTATAGTCGGTCTAGCCCGACTATACGATACCCTATACCATGGTTTAGAGACCCTATCTCTTCGGTCCAACTAATTGGATATAGCAAATAAGCATAAACCAAATTTGAGTGACATTTTTATTAATTTTTTTGGCTGCAGATATGAAAAAGTTCATATCGGATGATATGTCTATATGGGGACTAGGTCCAAAAAAAGACCGATCCTGACCATATTTGGTAAAGTCACTTACACTTTGAAAAAATATATACAAACAAAATTTGAGAAGAATCAGTGCAATATTTTTGTTTTTTGATAGATTTAAATGAAGATCGGGAAGCAGCTCTATATGGGGCATATGACTAAGAGTTGTCCAATAGGGATCATTTAGGGACTACTGATTAATGGATGTAATATGTACATATAAACCGAATTTGACTAAGATTTGTATGATAATTTGGATCTTATGGCAATATATGTTGATTTCATAGGGGTCATTTGTATGGGGGCTAGGTCTGAACATGGACCGATTATCACCAATTTCAATATCGTTCATCCCATGGCCGATAAAAGATGATGTACCAATTTTCATCAAAATATATTCATATTTGCGACCTGCAGTTTGATTACAAACTTTACATGGACACACAGACGGACGGACGGACGGACGGACATCGTTAAATCGAATCAGATAGTGATTCTGATTCGATCGGTATAATTAAAGATGGGTGTAGGTCAAATATTTTTGGTTGTTACAAACAGCAGCACAAAGTCATTATTCCCAAACCACATAGTGGTATAGGGTATAACAAGTTGAGATACCACAATAAATAAGAAAGTTTAGAATAACAACGATAATAAGAACAACATAGACAAAAATCATATTTATTTAAGAGTATTTGTACATCTTCATTGAAATCCGGGAACCTATTGATAAGATTTTGATTATTTTATACAGCAACCTGCTCAGTACGTCAATGAATTATTGAGAAACATAGTTGACCTATTGAGGTCGTGCTTGCCATTTCCACAGGCGAATATCGCTACATCAACTCCGCTTGTTATAAACATCGAGAATATATATAATTTATGAGGTTCAGATGTTTTTATAATTATCATAAGTGGAATGGCAAACTTATATGTACCCTCTGCATGCTGGTGTGGAGGACGTAACAATAAAAATGTATGAAAAAAATACACCATAACAGAATTTACAATAATTCGAAAACCAGCTGTTACTACTTAAAATGTGGTTTTAATAATAATAACAGATCAGTTACACTTTTTTCAAATAGTAAAATGTCAAATAGTAAAATATTAACACAAGACTCCAAGGCACTTGGTGCTGCTTTTTGTTAAGCTTCAGAGCCAAGTATGATAACGAGCATTGTTCTTCCATAAAAATTAAAAAAAAAATCTACAAAGACTTGTATCGCATCGACTATCTCCATTTTCCCTCACATGCTCACTTGTGATAAAGAGCAAAATATTTTGGTAAAAAACCATATAAAACCACACTAGAGGAAACTCGTTTTGCTATTTGAACTTTAGCCACAGTTTGACATTTTGCGCCGTATGGTCTTAATTTTTTTATATCTGTTGTTATTTTTATTAAGATTCTTGCTCATAGAAGAACTTAAAATGTAGCAGCAAAAAAAAAAAAGGATTTAAAAACCTTTTTTCAGATTCGGTTTTTTTCTTTTTTTTTGGAAACAGACGTTTATGTAAAAAAAAAAACACCAACCAACAAACGAACTTTAGAGAATTCTCGTTGCACTTGGCTGCCAATTGCAACTGTCATTTTGTTTAGCAAAGTTGGTTAAAAATCCCATGGTATATGTGCGGAGCCCACAGCCAAAACTCTCAAACAACAAAAAAAAAAAAAAAAACAAGTTGTTAGTATAAGTGTAATGTTCTTTTTTAACTATTGAACTTACAAAGTTAATAATGTGATTAAAACATCAATAAATCGTAAACTTTTTTACTGAGTTTTTTCCCCCTAAATGTTTAAATCTTAGCCAGGAAAAACAGTTTTGAAATACAATATTGTTTCAGCCAGTAAATTTTTTATTTAATAATTTAAGTTGAATTTTTCAAAGTTTTTAATACAAAATATAAATTACTTATTAGAATTTCTATTCTTTTCTATGGCGAGTGCATTTAATTTAGTTGCCACCATATGCTTTGAACTAAAATCAAGATTAAGACATCTTAGATCCTCTTCTTCTGTTAATCTTGATTCATTTATATTAATTAATTTTTTTTCATCTTATTTTTAATGTCCACCCTCTTTAGTTGGATTTTTCATTATCCTTAAAAAGTAAAATATAGTAAAGTTAGCGGTTAATGCCGACTAGGACATACACTACATTTAGTAAAGAAGAAAATGAAATTTATAATTTTTTTTTAAACAAAATTTAAGCTTGGCGGCTTCGCAAAATGCCCTAATGATCCTAGAACTTATTCGAAAGATTATTACGAGTGACACCTACATATATCTTGAGATTGGTAAAACTGATCCGTTTTCACTATATCTATTTTTGAAAAATTAATGTTTAAGCAGAGGTGTTTATAATAAAAAATTGGCAAACAAGATTTCTTAAGTAGCGGAAATAATCAAGTAATTAAGGCTGTAGCAAACATCACATCGAAATCTCTCTGACAGACATAAAATAATCGCCAAATTCTCTATGTTCGCCAGCTGCATTTTAGTGTTGCAATACCTGTATTGAGAAACGCCAGAGCTTATATCAACTCACCAAACATAGAAGTAAGAAAATTGTAGTCGGTCTACACTGGCTATACGATACCCTATACCATTGGCTTAGAGAAAGGGTCTAAGGTCCAAATAATTGCATAGTTTTTTCTTCGGATATGAAAAAGTTCATAATTTCTGCTATATTTATATGAGAACTAGGTCAAAAATGGTCCGATCCAGACAATATTTAATACAGTCACTTATTTTTGTAGAAAGTTATACCAACCAAATTTTAAAAAAATTTGTGCAACACTTTTTTTTTTATAGATGTAAGTGAACATTGGCAAGTAGCTTTATATGAGGGCTATGACTAATAACAGTCCTACGGGGTGTATTTTTGGACTAGTGATTAATAGATATAACAAACATGCACAAACCAAGTTTCACCGACATCTATCTGATAATTTGTAAGTCTAACTTTTTATAGTTCTAGTTAAAGAAATAAGTTATACAAGGCGTTCACACTACAATATTTTGAGGTATTTTAGCTCGTGTTTTGCAAAACAAAACATAGTCGTTCACACTTGATTTAATGTGTTTAAGTTAAACATTTCAGCAGATTGAACAGCTGTTTCAAAACTAAAAAACAATTGAAAAGTTGTAAAATTTTGAAAATGGATAAAAATAATATGATTGAATTGGCGGCCAACTACTTTAATTATATTAATAATGAAATTATCAATATAGATGCGCTATTTGCATTTTTGTATTGTATTTTTTATTTTATTTTTTTATTGCAATGCCACTTTAATAGTAACTAGAAGATTCCAGCGCTCGCAATTCGAGTGCAATTTCTAGGCAACTTTCAACTTAGCCAATTCACAAACCAACACTTTTCTGGTTTATTATTACTGTGAATGAAGATGACAAACTCATTAACAAACACAATAATAAATTTAATAAACACACACATAGCATATGTATAATTTTATATATGTTTTAGTAGCAACTTTAAATACAATTTACTCAAAATAAAGAAAAAAATTAAAAAATCTGTAAATCTGGGGAACGGCTAAAAAGAAATACCTTTCAAATAATATATATTTGGTCAAAATTGGGATAAAACGGTAGAACAAAAGATGGGTAACAAGAAATCGCCTAGCCTATTAATATTATAAAAAGGATGCCAACTTAGCAACAATGAGAAATATTGCATTGAACATGCGCAAAATTAAATAGAAATCTGTAATTTTTTCGTTTTTTGATATGTTTAAGATTTAAACATGTCAATTGAGGTGTTTAGCCAAACGAAAAAATGTATGGGTAAACATCTCAATTTGACTCGTTTATCGCATTAACACTAAACACTTGGCTAAACACTTCATTGTGAACACCGCACAGTGGACCATTTGACGGGAAGGCGGTCAAAAATCTATAACTTTTGATTGGATTGGAATTTTGATATGCGGTTTTTTTTTTGTTTGGTAGGTGAGACTTTAGCCTTAAAGTTTTGCCACAAAACGTAATTCTCGACCGAAAATAAAAAAAGTTGCGGATGGTTTTAAATATATTTTCATTTGTAGTTGAATTTTAGTACAAAAGTGAAGTGTTAAAAGGTAAAAAAAGGTTTTTTTTTTTAATATAATGTCTTATTTTTTCTGTTAATTTTACAGCTAATACTATTTAACAATTTTTTAAGTTATTTTTTTCAGAAAATGCCAAACTTTGGTCCCCATAAACTTTTTAGTCCTAATGTGCATAAGGGCCAAAGGTTGTTTTTTTTTTTTTTTGAAAGATCCCGAGTTAAAACATAATTTATTAAGCAGCGAACGTAAAAGTTACCTTATATTGGTTCAAGATAGAGAAGTTTCAATGAAAAACTCGTATGTGTTTGCTTTAGTTAAATTTTTTTTTATTGTCTTTTTAAATATTTCTATATCAATTTTTATGGTAAATTTATGAAATATAACAATTTTTATTGTATATTTACAAAATATATAAATTCTTAAATCAAGAAATTTTCTTAACTATATAAAAAAAGTGTAACTTATTGTTAGTGTAATGAAAAAGTACTTTAAATCAACCAATTTTAGTAAAAGTTTCTTCTAAATAGCCTTGATTTTCATTTTCTAGAAGTTGTTTAGCTTCTTCGTCCAAATCAATAGAGGTAGTTTTCCATTTTTGACGAATGTTGGACATATATGGATCTGAAGTGCACAACAAAATAGTAATAAGGTCTGCATTAGTACAACATCTGGACATTTTCCTTGTGTTGTGCTCGCGAAAGAATCTGTAGTCTTTGTTCCTTTTTTCTTGCGCTTCTTCAGATAGATCTCCTATTGGTAGCATATTGATTTGAATTATTTGTTCCCCATGGTACAAAGTTTTATGAACTGTGGATGGCATATATCTCCAAGAATATTTTTCATTATAAAGTATAGCTGTTTTATTGGCGTACTCTCCAAATTTTTTTGCATTTTTCTTTCTGCTGCATGCTAGAACTTGTAATATGATTTTGAATTTGGTGCAAAAATGAATCCTTAATAATTCTTGGAGAAATTTCAATTGGTTTTGCTGGTCGACCCTTTTTTCCACTTTCGTTAGCAGTTGTAGATGCACTCTCAAAAATAAGTTCCTTTATTAACCAGTCTTGGTAACGTTTGTACATCTTTGCCTTGCTATGAGAGCACTCAATGCACCGTCTTTTCAAATTCAATGCAAAATTAGTAATTTTTCCTTTGTGCATTTCAATGTCTTCTAGGTTACAATTCTTAAAGAAGTTGTTGCTGACTATGTGCAAAATTACATCGTCTACATCATTTCGGTGAAAATAAATATCTGCCAGATCTCTGTAACAGTACTTAGCCATTGCAGAAATTGTAATGTATAATAATTGTGGAAATATTATTATAAATACTCTTTCTTGCAATTATGTAAAATAAAAATTTTTATCTTTTATTACCACTTTTAGAAGCATAAAAACCCACACCCTAACCCCCTTTTAAAAGGTGAAGCATACCTGCTCATATCTTAAAGGGCTATGTCGCAATAGTTTTTTTTTTACCATTTACAAATTTTTATCTTTTATTAACACTTTTAGAAGCATAAAAAACCCACACCTTAATCCATTTTAAAAGGTGAAGCATACCTGCTCATATCTTAAAGGGCTATGTCGCAATAGTTTTTTTTTTACCATTTACATATTTTTGTCTTTTATTACCACTTTTAGAAGCATCAAAACCCACACCCTAACCCCTTTTTAAAGGTGAAGCATAGCTGCTCATATCTTAAAGGGCTATGTCGCAATAGTTTTTTTTTACCATTTACAAATTTTTATGTTTTATTACCAATTTTAGAAGAATAAAAAACCCACACCCTAACCCCTTTTAAAAGGTGAAGCATACCTGCTCATATCTTAAAGGGCTATGTTGCAATAGTTTTTTTTTTACCATTTACCTGTTATTTAAATTGTTTCCCATTTTGTTATTTAAACTATGTAACTCTAATTCAGACTATTAATGTAACAGTTAAGCGCATTATATCTCAACCCTTTTTTATAAGTATATAACAACTCTTGACAACTATACCGACACGCAAAAAAATACACCGCGGTGCACCGGTACGACCAACTTTTGTATTCATAACACTCAGACAGACGGACGGACATCGTTTAATCGACTCAGAAAGTTTTTTGAGTCAGTCCGTATAATAAAAGATGAATAAAGGTCCAGTTACAAACATCAGTTACAAACATCACCTCAAACTTAATATATCCTAACCACATAGTGGACAACTTTTGTACTCATAAATTTTGCAGAAAATATCTAACCTTGGTTCAGAGAAATTGTTCTGGTGCACACGGGCGGAAACTGGCGGGTATATAATGGGGTATAGGAGTATAGGCGAGGGTTCGGACTATAGAAGAGTGCAAGATTTTTTCTGACTGCTTTTGGCTGGCAGGAGTTATGCTCTATTAAGCAGGAGATTTTCGGAAAATTTGGACATTTTTTAAAAATTTCGGAATGACTCAGTGATTTTACATTTTTAACATTAATAGTATGGAAGCCAAAAAATTATACAAAATTTATTTCACTTCAAAATCTTTTAAATCAAAAAAGTTACAGTCATTCAAATATAAAAATTTACAAAGAAATTTTTAATTTTAGCAAAATACTGAGAAAGCCCATTTTCGAACACCCTGTTCGCTGTGATATAGTTGAGATAGAGTCGCAATTTTTTGGCTCCCGAGGTTTACTAGTAGCAAAAAAAAAAATATTTTTGGCCGCCTTCTCAAAATATGGTCCACTGTGCGCCGCATTAAAAGAAAACATATAACTTCAACTTCTAATTGAGTTATTTTACTATGAATGGAATGTTCCAAAATAATATTTTTTAATACATATATGAAATTTAAATGCGTATAATTCTTTCGGTTTCGATGTTATTAGGTTTGGATAAATTTTATTGATTAGACTTATATTTCGGATAATTTATTCCAACAATTCTAAATTCTGTATGTAGTTATTTTATAAATATTGTTTTCAAATATCCGAAACCCTATAAAATTGAGCAATTATTGAAGTATAAACTCAAGAGATAAAATGTAATTATTGTCTGGCAACATTGGCAACTGAAGATATATTTGGGAAACTAAATAACACTGAGGATGCACAAAGCATTCAATCTTTTAATTGTATAAAAGTTATATTTTTCTATCAGTTGTTTACTTATTTATTTTATTTATTTGTATCTTGGTCTATGGAATTAATCCTTGCTGACTATTTACAAAGAAAAACATTTAAAATTAATTTTAGTACATAGCTATTCATGAATTTAGAAAGCATATTATTTTATTTACTTTTAATTAGATTAGTATTTAATGAGAAATCAATAAATCTATAAAGTTCATTAAATTGAATACTCATTCTCCTGAGAGTATCTGCAATTTGCATAATTAGCTCTATGGAACTGTACAGATAAAGGTGAGAAGTAACGTGTTGTTCGTTGATCTGGAAACCAGAACAAACATCATCATTAATTATATTAAGAAGAAATGAAACATTTAGCATAGTTCTCCGGCTTTTTAAAGTTGGCAGTTTAATAAGGGCAAGTCTGCTGGCATAGGATGGAAGATTGAAGTTTAAACTCCGAAAAAAAAGGAATTGTTTCTGCACAGATTCCAGACTGTCGGTATGAATTTGTTAGACTGGATCCCAAATTACAGAAGAATATTCCAGGATAGTTCTCACAAGTGGCGTATATAAAGTTTTGGTGACATAGGGATCATTGAACTCATTATATTATATATAATTTTTATGCCTTTATATATAATTTGTATGCCATTTCCTACGACTTACCAAGACTTATTGTCATGTTTTATGTCATAATCAATTGTTCCTAGGAAGTTTGTGTTGTGAAATTAAAATATTCTATTTAATTTATTAAAATTTTTTATTTCAATGCTTGCTGCTAAACAATATTTTTCGTTTTTTCATTCGGTGCAACAATTATAACTGCCCATGAAAAGAACATGGATTTTCCAGATTAAATCTTGCATCACTTATCTATTGGCCTTGATTTAAGAATACCATTTGGCAATTTTTCATTTTAACGATTTTTGATTGTGGCAATTTTTAATTTTGCTGATTTTTGAGTTTGGCGATTCCGCCCATATTTTTCACGACGATTTATATTGATAATTAATGTACTTCTCAAAGGTTTCAAGACTGTCGCCTTCTTAGTACTTGAAATTTTTTGAAGGTGTCACGCCCACTAATCCAATCGTGCCCAATTTCAATCGAACTACTCACATTAATATCTGATGGAGTCGTGAAAAGTGTTAAGGCTTTCCTTACTAATACACCACTTATATGATATTAAATATTTACTTTGTATGGGCTGCTCCGATCACGCCCATTTTTTGTTGGACTAATCATATAAATACTAACGGGCTCACGCAATGTCACAAGGCTCTCACTTTTATAGTAGTCCAGATATATTATATTTTGTATATACTTTGTATGGGATGTACCACGCACATTGCTCCAACACCGCCAATTTTTTATCCGACTAATCACATTAATTATAGATGACCTCCAACAAAGCTGTCTTTCCTAAAGTACTCGATATATATAATATTGAATTATTACTTTGTATGGGAGGTACCCCGCCAATTATCCGAACGCCCAAATTTTCGGCATACTAATGTAAAGAATAGGTGATACCATACAAATTTGCAAAGATCTCTCTCTCTCATAGTACTCAATATATATGGTATTAAAAGTTCACGTTATATGGGAGGTGCCACTCCCACTCAAAAGGACCATTAAGGACCATTCTAAATACTGGAACCAACATTTTTAAAATCAGGTGAGAAGTAACGGAAATTACCTCCTACAAAGAAACAAACAAACAAACACACATTACCTCTTTCTTATATTAGTATAGACAAGTAAGGAAATTAAAGTCGATCTAGACCGACTATACAATACCCTATATCATGCGTTTAGAGACCCTATCTCTTAGGTCCAACTAATTAGATATAGAAAATAAGCATAAACCAACTTTGAGTGGCATTGTTATTAATTTTTTTTTGGTTCGGATATAAAAAAGTTTATATCGGATGATATATTTATATGGGGACTAGGTCGAAAAATCGAGCGATACTGACCATATTTGGTAAGATCACTTGAATTTTGGAAATTTGAGAAAAATCTGTGCAATATTTCTGCCCAATAGGGTTTGTTTAGGACTTCTGATAAATGGACAAACCACATTTAACCGAAAACTCTATGATACTTGGATATTATGGCAATTTAAGTCGATCTCATAGGGGTCATCTGTATTGGAACTAGGTCCGAACATGAACCGATTTTCTTCAATTTCAGTAGCGTTCATTCTGTGGCAGAAGCTTATATGCTAAATTTCATCAAAATATATTGATACTTGCGACCCGTAGTTTGATTACAAGGTATACATGGATACACAGACAGATGGATAGATGGATGGATATTGCTAAATTAACTCAGAACGTGATTCTATGTCGAGCGTTATAATAAATAATGTGTCAAGGTCAAATATTTTTGGTAGTTACAAACATCAGCACAAATTCATTATACTCGGAGTTTTGGAGGCTGCACCACTGGACCGAAATTTATTCAGTGCCGATATAGACAGCGACCATAACCTATTAGTAGGCACATTTAAACTTCGTCCTGCGGCAGTCAACTCACAAAAATCTGTCGTGAAATTTAATACTGCTCGGCTTCGCAACCCTGATGTTGCTGCCCCCTACTGTTCTACCCTGAGAGACTCATTCCAACAAATCAACAACAACAACAACAACAACAACAACAACATTAGTATACAATCTTGGACAAATGTAGCACAAAACTGCTCCCGAACAGCGAAGGAAATTCTAGGCGTCCGCAAGAAAAACTAGAAGCCTTGGATCAGCGAAGAGACGTGGGCCGAAATAGCAAACCGCAAGTGTCTTAACAAAATAGTTTCAAGAGCGCGAAACCCTAATGAGAAACTTGAAGCGAGAAAGGACTACAGAATGTCAGCGAACTCCGTAAAGAAACTAGTACTTGCTGACCGGGAACGCTACTTTAACAGCATCGCAGAGGAAGCCAAACAAGCAGCGAATATTGGTAACATGCGTAGGGATTATAAAGCAATTAAAGATCTAGGAGGCAGAATTTTCAAGAATATCTCAATGCTAAAAGATAAACACGGTCGTGATCTCACTAAGACTGAAGAGAAACTAGAACGCTGGCAAGAATTTTTCAACTCTGGTATATCACAAAACAATACCTGAGAATTTAACTTAAATGGCTGCCTTTGGCTCTCTCGCCGTTGTAATCCTCGCAGGGAAATAGCTACATCTCCACCATCCTACCAGGAATTATTTTCAACATTGTGCAATTTGAAGGAATCAAAGTCTGCCGGTCTGCTGAAATATGGTGCTGGCCCCATTCCTGAGGTGCTCTTGCCAATAATACAGTCGCATGGCAGAGCAATATTATCCCAGAATGTTGGAAGGCTGGTGTGGTCATCACTATACCCAAGAAGGGTGATCTGAGTTACTGGAAGAACTGGCGAGGGATTACATTGCTAAACGTTATCAACAAAGTAATGGCCCTACGTCTTTTGCAAAGAATAATACCAATTGTTGAACCGCTGTTACGTCAGGAGCAAGCTGGTTTTAGGCCTGGTCGATCATGCTCGGACCATATAAATACTCTACGAATTATCATAGAGCAATCGCAGGAGTTCAATAACCACCTCTATATGCTGTTTGTAGATTTTGAGCGCGCCTTTGACACCGTATACAGACCGGCAATATGGGCTGCCCTTAAGAGTAAAGGCGTACCCGATAAGATCATTGATCTCATTCGTGAACTTTACAATGGTGACGAATGTAGAGTCAGATTCTGCGGACAAGAGAACCGTCCATTTGAACATAATGAGGGTGTCAGACAGGGGTGTGTTCTATCGCCGACTTTATTTCTGATACTCTTAGATGGAGTCATGGAGCACACAAACATCGAAGCTCCGAATGGCATACGTTGGAACCTACGTGAACGTCTTAATGATATTGACTAGGCAGATGATTTATGCATGATGGCCCATCGGTTTGAAGATATCGAACAGAAAGCTCATATGTCTTGACAGAAACGCAAGAAAAGTAGGTCTTAGAGTCAACGTTAATAAGACAAAACTAATGAGAATTGGTACAAACAACTCAACACCTCTCATATTGCACGGAGATTTTATTGAGGACGTTGACTCTTTTTGCTACCTGTGTAGTCGCATAACAAAAGATGGTGGCTCTGGAAAAGATATAGAGGAACGCATCAACAAGGCTAGAGTCACATTTCACTCATTAAGTAAAGTCTGGCGAGCAAACAACATCTCAGAACCTACGAAACTGCGAATATTTAACTGCAGTGTTAAGTCTGTCCTGCTATACAGTTGCACAACATGGAGTACAACACAGGCCACCCAAAGAAAGCTGCAGATATTCGTAAATCGTTGCCTTAGACAGATTCTGCGTATCTTCTGGCCATGCTGGGTAACTAATGAACAACTTTTATATCTAGCCCGTTGTGAACCTATTGATATTGAAATCAAACGCCGTAAATGGTCTTGGATAGGCCAGATACTAAGAAGACCGACCAATGAAATCACCAGAGCGGCTCTTGAATGGAACACGCAAGGTCACCGCAATCCTGGTCGCCCGCGTAACACCTGGGTGAGGATGGTGAGAAACGAAGGTCAAAGTTGCAACTTGTCTTGGAATCAAATTAAGTCGCTAGCCAAGGATCGTTCCAAATGGAGAGAATTTGTAGACGCCCTATGTTCATTATGAACTTTTATATAATTTAGTTAAGACATATTTATCTCACTATTTTATGTAAATAAAGGAAATATATATATATATATAGGTAACTAACTATCTGGAAGAAGGAGTACGCTATATTTTTTTTGGATTTTTCAAGTGGGCGTGGCACTTCCCATATAAAGTGAATTTTTAATATCTAATTTTAACATAAAATATCTGGAGTACTACGACAGCATGAGTTCTGAAACTATGCATGAAACTTTGCCTATGCCTTGAAACTTTGTGCAAGTTCATAAGATATAAATGTTAGAACTAGGAAAAGAAATGGGCGGTATTAGATGGGTGGGCGCGGCACCCTCATACAAATAAAAAATTTAATGTCATATAGTTGGCGTATGTAATAGTGATAGCCGTGGGACTTTCTCTGAGTTCATGGATCATTAATGTGAGAAGTCGGACAGAAAATCTGCGGCATCGGGCGTGGTACCCCCTTACAAAGTAAATATTTAATATCATATATCTGGAGAATTGTAGTTTCAATAGCCTTGGGAATTCTTGTAAGTACATGCGCTATTAATGTGACTACCCAAAAATTGGGTGTTATCGGAGCAATGGGCGTGACACCTCCTATGCAAAAAATATGAAGTACTCTGAAAATGACAGTCTTTAAACTTTTTACAAGTACATTAATTACCAATGTGAGTAACAGTGGGAAATATGAACGGAATCGCCAAGATCAATAATCGCCAAAACCGAAAATCGCGAATAACAATAATCACCTTAATTAAAAATTGCTAATATACAAAAATCGCCAAAAACAAAAATCGCCAAAATCGAAAATCACAAAAAAATCCGCAAAGTCAAAAATCTCCAAATCCGAAAATCGCGAATGACAAAAATCGCCAATATCAAAAATAGTCGAAATCAAAAATTGTCAAAACCGAAAATCACGCCAAAATATAAAATCACTAAAACTGAAAATTGCGAATAACAAAAATGGCCAAAATCAAAAAAAGCCAATAATCAAAACACGCAAAAAACAAAAATCCCCAAAGTCAGAAATCGCAAAAAAAAAAATAATCGCCAAAGTCAAAATCGGCAAAATTCAAATCAAAAATCGCCAAAAAAAAAAATAAAGCAAATTGTTTTCTACAAAATGTATTCCCCGTTTTTACTTTGTTACGATGTGTGTAGCGAGGCGCGTCGGGTTACAGCTAGTACTTAATAAATGGCGGGAAAATTTTTGCTGTTTGATTTTTCGTGTTTAATTTTTTTTACAGTTCACGCTTGATTCGTGAAATCTGTCGCCGTCAAACATGTTTAGTTAGCATTGCCATTTCATCAATGGAAGACTTCGTCTTCTGTGAAAAATGTTTTTTCTGGTCGTTAAAATCGACCTCCTGAGCACACAATTCATAATTTTACGCTTTTGGTTATCATACCAGCTAGTCGCATTCATACAGTGCGTACAAAAGAAAATGTTCTGCAGTAGGCGCCAGTGTTGTTAAAGACCTCAATTTATCCATGCGTCGCAGCAATTGGGATTGTGTTACTCCACTACGTGGATAATTTTACTAAAATCATATAAATTAGACCTTGAACAAGAACTGAGTGGACCTTGGAAAAACTTCAAGAAGATCCACTTTTCTACAGAAAAATTGTGTTCAACAATGAAACTGATTCCATGTTGAATGTGTATGTGCACATTTGTCGCAGCTGGTGCGAAGAGCATCCAGAGACAATACAAGAGCTTCAAATACACCCAGAAAAATGTACTGCTTGTTGCGGATTATGGGCCGGTAAAATCATTTGTCTATATTCCTTCAAATATCATGATGGTCGAGGCCAATATCAAATCAATTGATTGTAGTTCTCCAAATAATAATATCAGGTATGACACAAGTGTATTTAACAAAGAACTTCACTGATCAAAAACCAAAAAATTTTGGTGGTTACATGAATAATTAGCTATAAAATTTTCTTTTAATATTTAGACCTTAGTTTTATCCTTCTGCTAAGATACAAGTAATCTTTTCAAAAAAAATTTCATTACAAAATAAGTTTACATCTGCTGTGCATTTTAGTATACCAAATGAAAAAAACTAATAACAGAAAATCAATAACTATATTTAGAATACTAGAGAGCTCGTTTTTGGGAATTTGTATATTTGTATATGTAACTTTCTTTGTTTACTATAGTTTAAGAATTTCAAAATCTAGATACATTTATAAAAGAGAGTGACGTTAGTTACTACGCTTATAACTCGAGAACGCCTGGACCGATTTCGGTCTCCGACCAAACAAGAAGAATACCTAAGAAAATTCCGGAAAATTTCCCGGAAAAAAATTATGAAGAAAACTCATTTTCCAATACATTTCGTATGGAGCGATTTTACAACGCCATCTTAACTCAAGACCCATAGAAACTAACACGATTTCAAATGGTGGTTCCGGTTTTGCCAGTAGATGGCGTTGTGTGCATCGACTTCCGACAGCTGATTAATTTGAACAATTTATCAAATTTTTATCAGCTTTAGACAGTAATTGTAATTCAATTTGATTAGCTACACAGCTTTGAAACGATTTTTTGTGAATTTGCGATTACCAGCGAAAAGTGATTTCATAGAGGCGAGTTCCGTTTGATGAAGTACACACTATAAATGGTTGTGTTCTTTATGATTGCGTGCTCATCGACAATAAACCCAAATGTTCATTTCGGATTGTGCAATTAATTTTTAGGTAGATTATTTTGAAAATCAATTTGAATTCGCTGTTCATTTCTTTCTGATTGATCATGTTGGTGTGGAGTTCCTTTTTAAACGGTAAGTTGCCTAGAAACATGTTTATTTTGTGAGGTTATCACATTTGAGCACATGTTTCATGTTTTGTGTGTTCATTTCTCAGTGCAATTCACAATGCCGCGAGCCAGAACATCTAATCATTCGCATCGAACCGGAAATGCAAATAGAGTTCGGAATATCGCCTATCAATTGACGACGGATGAACAAGAAATCGCACAAGAACAGCGCAGTGTGACCTCGTGCATCACGAACACAAGAAGTAAGACAGGCGGCAAATGAAACGGCTCAGTTAACAATGAGAAATTGTGGGGCAAATCAAACAACTCAACAACGTGATAATCTAAATCAACGCGTAAGAAGATGTGCTTCCAGTGTTGATTCGAATTGAGCAGCGTTTCATTACGATTGCAGAATTGACTACAGCTTGCATCCTTCCGTTCAAATTGGCCCAATGGAGGTTGTGTGCAACCATTGCGGTGCATTGAAATTTGTTGGACAAATATCTGGATTGTGCTGTCTCAGTGGCAAGGTTAAATTACTACCATTGCCTTTGCCAACAGAGCCATTGCATTCTTTGCTTATTCTGGAATAGCGGCTACGCTGCTGGAAGACTGCCGAACCGCTAATTCTGCATTAAAATTGCCATCAAGTGGTTGAAGATCCAACATGTAACATAGCGAAATATTCAGCAATGGCCAAAGTTCTGGTAGCAAGCAAAATCATTATCTGGGGCAAATACACAATGTCGCATAAACGTGCGCACTGTGTAAGATCTGCGCAATGACGCAAGATGTTTTGGAGGTGTATTGATTTTCAGCAATGGCCAAAGTTCTGGTAGCAAGCAAAATCATTATCTGGGGCAAATACACAATGTCGCATAAACGTGCGTTAGAAGCGCTGAATCGCACTATGTAAGATCTGCGCAATGACGCAAGATGTTTTGGGGTGTATTGATTTTACTCTCAGGCGATTTCCGGCAAACCCCGCCGATCGACCGCTGCCGATGAGATCAATGCTTGCCTCAAATCATCACCATTGTGGCGTTATGTCAAGAAACTTCAGCTGACGACAAACATGCGAGTTGCATTACTAAACGATCCATCTGCCGAAGTGTTCTCCAATCAACTGCTAAATGTCGGTAATGGTCGTGTTCCTGTCGACGCATTGAATGGATTGATATCGTTCCCGCCAAATTTTTGTCATTTCGTCTCAACGAAAGAGGAGCTCATCGATAAAGTGTTTCCGAACATCATTGCTTACCACGAAAACTGCGATTGGTTGAGTGAAAGAGCAATTTTAACGGTAAAGAACAAGGATGTGGATCACTTAAACTTCACAATTCATCATCAAATCGTTGGGTCACTGCATTCATTCAATCTATCAACGTGTAACAAACGAACGCGAAGCAACCAACTACCCAACTGAGTTCTTGAATTCATTGTATGTGCCTGGCTTGCCACCGCACAGTTTACAATTGAAGGGTGGTTCAGTCGTCATCATTCTTCGCAATCACAACTAACCAAAATTATGCAACGGAGCGCGTTTAGCGGTAACAAAACTCATGAGACTATTAAAAGGAAAATTCAAAGGTGAAGAAGTTCTCATTCTGAGAATTCCAATGATCCAAACCGATATGCCATTCGCCATGACAATTAATAAATCAGTGTTTGTGGCAAGAATCTGGAAAATGCATGTTTTTCACAACGACAACTGTATGTCATATGTTCCCGTGTCGGAAAACTATCTGCTTTGATCTTTTCGCACCTGACAACAAAACAAAACATATCGTTTATCACAGAGTGCTTCAATGAGGGGAATTACAATTCATTTTCGCACCTGACAACAAAACAAAACATATCGTTTATCACAGAGTGCTTCAATGAGGGGAATTACAATTCAATAAATAAAAAATATTTTCATACGAGTAAGTACAGATAACGTACTGGCGACGAGGGATATCAGTTTAAAGCCGGAGTTTAAATTTTATATTTGTCAGCGGAGGGACATGGCAAATGAGTTGTTTAGAGCAAGAAGGCTGAAGGCATATAGTGCTGATGGCGACAAATATCAATTTATATCTGCATTTCTCATTTTAGTTTCATTGGTGGAGGGGTAGGCTCAATGTATGTTTTAGTCCTAAATACATATATAGTATGTACATCTATAGTATAGGTCATGAGACATTTTTAGGCAAAACAACGTTTGCCGGATCAGCTAGTTGTAAATATATAAACGTATAAAAAAAATATGATGATCGCATCTTTACCGTTAAGAGCGACCGCTGTCGTTCGATAATTTCGAACTTTTTTGCCAAATATGACTGGGCTGAATTCGGTCGACATGTGGTTTAAACAAGATGGCGCTACATGTCACACAGAACGTGAATCAAGGAACGTATTGACGGATGAGTTCTTTCAGAAATTTACGTTTCGGACCGGTGAATTGACCGCCGTGATTGTGTGATGCGATGCCTCTAAACATTTTTTTGTGGGTTTACGGTAAGTCACTCGTCTATACCGATAAAGCAATGACTATTGATGTCTTGAGAAACAACAATTACATGTGCTATTAGCCAATATTTTGGAAAAAGTGTTTCAAAATCGGTTTTCTGAAATGAATCACTTAAGTCGCAGTCGTTGTCAACATTTACATGAAATAAAGTTTAAAAACTCAATGGCAAGCGTTGATTTATCGACTCAAATAAAATCTGATTACACTTCAATAAATTTTCGGTTTTTTTTTAATATTAAAAACCAACCACTTTAACATTTTTACAATCTCCTTCTATCCCCGATTTTGATGATCTAACCCTTGAGTTGAAGTCCAAAATTCTATGTATTCAATAAACAGAAATAAACTACCTGTTTTAAATTTTACAGATTTTTGAGCGCCTGTTTGCAAATATGTCACTTAATTTATTATCCAAACTATCAAATATTTGGGAACTATTTTCGAAATAAACAAATTTCTAAGTTTTCGGAACATCATCTGGCGAATCTGTGATCATTCACAATATAGCAGGACTCAAAAGAAGAAGGCATCATGAAGCAAACAAAATGAGAACTTACGTTATGTACGGATGATCTAAAAGACTTTTTACTTAAGAAGGGATTTAAAATGATTTGTTCAAAAAATGTTACAAAGCGCCAATATCTTTCGAAGTTACAGGTTAACATAAAAAACTCTTACACAAGAGTAACCACTGAAAACTTTTTATATAATTTGAAAGACTTCACAATCAACTCAAAAAATTTATAAAGCCACCTAGCTTGCTGTAGAGCAAAGAAAGCTTCTGGTGTTGTGTTTATGTGTTATTTAATATTTTTTATGTGTGTTGAGAATTTCTTTACTCTCAGGTTTTTACTTGGATTTTGTTTTATATTTTTATATCACTTTAGTTTTATTTAGTTTGTGTGTGTGTTTTTTTTTTGTCCATCTATCCAATTCGAGTACATTCTCTACTCTCCATGTGATTATGTTTAAGTACAAAACACTGCTGTTGCTGCTACTTACTAATGTTGTTGTTGCCATTTCCTAATGTCGTTGTTTTGCTTTTGCTGTTGGTCCGTGTTCGTTGCGGGTACGTAGTATTCACGCGCGTTTAATACATTTTAACGTTTTAATTAGAAATTATGTTGCGTCAGTTGTAAACATTTGCTATTGCGGTTATTTTGGTTTGTCCATTAAATACCACAGAGACATATTTATTTGATTAGCTTCCATTGTGTTTGTTTGTGTGTGTACATGTACGAGTACTATACGAGGTAGAAGTAGTCGCAATTCATGGTGTTGTTGCTTCTCTTGTGAAAGTATGGTGTTTGTTTCTTTTTAATTGTATGATTTTAAGGTTGTTGACTGACATGAGTAAGCAAAAAAAAAAGAAAAAAGTTCAACAACGGCAAGCCAGGAGTTAAGTCCTACCACATGGGCTCTAGAGTTTATATATTCAAGGGGTATTACTTAGTAAGTTTTGTTATATTTAAATGCTGTGGTTGTAGTAGTGAAAAGAATGCATTGCAGCTTAGGTTTGGTTAACAAAAATTTAATAATAAGTTGTCTTCCTACAACAAAGTCAAATCAAGGAAATTGAAAATTATAATTTTTTTTCTGATCTTTCTAAACAGCCATACAATTTACAGGTAACAATAATTTTATCAGCATAAGCAACAAGTTTCAATTATCAATTAAGAATTATACAATTTGTAACTACATGTTGTACTCTTTAACAAAGTGCTGCCTGACGGTTTTGATAGCAAATATATCAGACTTAAGCTATACTTTGCGAATTAATTTATGGGTACAAAAATTACGCACAAACCAATTAAGTATGAAATTGAATTTTAATTGTAGTGTGGACATAAACTAAATAAATGCCTTGCTTGCCAAATCGATTAACTGTACTGTATAATTTTTTCACACCGTTTTTACCAAAACCATAATCTCTAATAACAAATATTCCTCCATAGTGTTAATTTTTATTATTGGAGAAATTTGTTTTGAATATAAACATTAAAATAAAAAAAAATCAGACACTGAAGTTAATCGATTTGGTAAGTGAGGCATTTAAATGCAATTCAATATTTGGAATGGTTTAAATATGCAGTGATTCCGCTCAAATTAAATGTATTTGAATTTCGATATATTGCACATTAAATGCATTAAAATAAACTAGCAGATTCCAGCGCTCGAAATTCGAGTGCAAATTCCAGGAAATTATATTTTTTCATTTAATAATTACCCTAAAGGTATGCTTCACAATTCAACTAATTTTAAGTGAAGAAAACAAACTCAACACATTAACACAAGCACATTAACAAATTTAATAATCACATGCATAGCATTGTATAATTTTATGTATGTGTTAGTAGCATCTTTAAGCGATCATAACTCCAACAAGTAAGAAAATTGTGGTCGGTCTATACCGACTATACGATACCCTATACCATACATTTAGAGGCCCTATCTCTCAGGCCCAACTAACTGGATATAGAAAATAAGCATAAACCAAATTTGAGTGGGATTTTTATTAATTTTTTTGGCTGCAGATATGAAAAAGTTCATATCGGATGATATATCTATATGAGGACTAGAGCCAAAAATGGACCGATCCTGACCATGTTTGGTAAAGTCTCTTGAATTTTGCAAAAATATATACAAACAAAATTTGAAAAGAATCCGTGCAATATTTTTGTTTTTTGATAGATTTAAGTGAAGATCGGGAAGCAGCTCTATATGGGGCGTATGACTAAGAGTTGTCCCATACGGATCGGTTTTGGACTACTAATTAATGGATGTAATAAACACATACAAACCCAATTTGACTAAGATTTATATGATAATTTGGATCTTATGGCAATTGATTTCATAGGGGTCATTTGTATTGGGGCTAGGTCTTAACATGGACCGATTCTCACCAATTTCAACAGCGTTCATTCTATGGTCGATCAAGGGTAAGGTACCAAATTTCATCAAAATATATTCATATTTGCAGCTTGCAGTTTGATTAAAAGCTTTACATGGACACACAGACAGACGGACGGAGGGACGGACATCGTTAAATCGAATCAGCTAGTGATTCTGATTCGATCGGTATATTAAAATATGGGTCTAGGTCAAATATTTTTGGTAGATACAAACATCAGCACAAAGTCATTATACCCAAACCACATAGTGGTATAGGGTATAAAAACAAAAATATTGCACTGATTCATCTCAAATTTTGTTTGTATATATTTTTCCAAAATACAAGAGACTTTACCAACCATGGTCAAGATCGGTCCATTTTTGGACCTAGTCCCCATATACATATAGCACCCGATATGGACGTTTTCATATCTGAAGCCAAAACAATTAATAAAAATGCCACTCACATATGGTTTATGCTTATTTTCTAAATCCAATTAGTTGGGCCTAACAAATAGGGTGTCTAAACGCGTGGTAAAGGGTATCGTATAGTCGGTCTAGACCAACTATAATTTTCTTACTTGTTTTAGCTTCAAGTATTTATTTGAGTATATAGGCAGGATAATATGGATTTAACAATTCTTGGTTTTTTCTTTAAAGTGTGGCGTGGCGCTGGAAAAAAATTGTTTTTTTTTTCATGGAACACTTTAAAACAATTCTCTGAGTGCAGGTGGACGTTGCACTTCTCAAACTTAAATATGGTTGCTTTTAGTGTGCACACAATGTAACGGCGATGATTACTGGTTTTCAAAGGAACATGCAATTCGTCTACTTTGGGAAGGTTTTGTACATATAATCGTGGTCTGAGTCATCAGTAGGAGAAGTTTCGATTCCGTCCATGGCATTCGCATTCTTGAAGTCAAGCTGTTACGTAGGCTTCTCCCTTTTCGAAGCTTTTACGAAGCAATGTAGTTTCCATGCATTGACAACAGGGCTGTCCGAACATTGGACCCAGGGCGGCTACCACGACTTTTTGCCACGAATGCCGATACGGTAATTGGCGACTCCATTGTCGTGTAAGTCCACGCCGCCCATATGCCTATTACAATTGTTGAATGCGGTGGGCTGTTGACTACCAACCTTTTTCTGTTTTCCTTTGCCGTAGCGTTGCACTGTTACCATTGGATCGATTGAGCCAAAAACTTTTATTATAATCGCCGGAAGCACCGGAATATGGATAGAATTGAAACATATAACCATTGCTCGAGCAAAGTGCCCACAGTTTATACCCGAAACAAATCGATTTTCCAAGCATAAATATTTTCGCTGAATGGCGCCCGAAATAGGGAACTATTGTCTCATCGATCGATAAATGTTCCACAAAAACACCAAACTGCATGTAGCGTTTATTGAGTATAAACAATGGCCGAACTTTCACCCTCGTGAACCTATCAGAAATATACAAATTTTCATTGTCAGCGATACGAAGGTTCGCTTTCAATTTCGTGAAAATGTTCAGCGACATTGAATCATGGGAATGCGGAACGCTGGATCTAAGCTCTAATACAATGTGGATAGATAGCCAGAAAATAGCAGAATTCCCATGAAACGTTGTAATAAATATTTGTGGAACATTTTGCTGATATTTTGTTGGATAGCATACCGATTCGTTTCGTCTTCAAGCAGATCAATTATTTCATCGTCAAGGAATAATTGAAACAATTCAAATTAATTTTTTTTTTTTCGCTTATAGTTCGAAGCAGTATCCTTTGATTTTACTCTATCAATGGCTCGTAGGCAGTTCGGTTGGTTTTTTTTCCATACAGGGGCCAAATCACCGCATTCGATATCGAGTAAAATCAATCGAAATTCCATATTTTGGTTTATTATTTGCAGAAGATGGACAAACGCTCGACCACGATTCGCTTTTCTTCTTAATCAGAGGCCATAATCCTTCAACTGTGAAAACGAAAAAATGATAAAAAAAATGATTTCGATAAATATCTTGTGGCAAAATAAGATTGGCAGCCATCACAGCATATTTAATTAAAAAGAAACAACAAATTAAAAAAAAAAGAAACAAAGAGAAGTGTTTGAGTGAGAAAATGGGCGAAGATTCCATGCAGCTGAAAACTTTCTTGAGAATTTAATAGGATACTAAAATGGGATTGGCTATACCTCCTAATGACCAGCTTTTAGCTACTCTTGGATTTTCGGCAACAGTTAAAAAAAAACAAGAAAAATACTTTTAATTCATTTTATTTTCATAAGTATTTAAAATTAAATGCAAATTAAGAGTAACTGTTTCAAATCCTTGTTTACTTCTTTGTTTACTTCTTGACCAAACTGCGTTCGGAGGTTGTGCAATTTCCTTTTTACCTCTTTTTCGGGTGCATCTATATCATTGGCTTTTACCTTTAAAGCGTTTTGTTTTTTAATTTTACTCTTATAGTCTTTTGAGGACGTGTCCTATAATTCAGGATAACTTTCATGGTTTTCAATTACCAAATGTATTTTTTCACTTCTCCAAATGAATTTATTATTGCAAATTTTTCTAAATTTGAAAAAGAACTAAAAAAAAAACAGAACAAAACTGAAAACAGAAGATAATATCACAAACCCTATACCAGACTTCTTCTGCAAGTCTTCAAAGTTCGCAGAAAGTCGTTCAAGTTACTTCCAGCAAGCAACAAACACGTGTTTCCACATAATTGCTGCAAGTAGCTTCTGCAAGCCGTGAATTCTGGAAGTCGACTTCTAATACGTGTTTACACGAAAAAAACTACTGGATGTGAATTTTGGAAGAAACTTCCGCAAAAGAACTTGGTAGAGGACACAGGGATTAAGAAACGGTACTTTTTATGGAATCGTTCTTATTTAGGTAAATTTAGTTTTTAAAAGAAGACACTTTTCATGGAGAGTACTAATTTTTTGAGGAAAACGGTACCTTTTAAGTAAAGGTACTAAACTAGGTACAAGTATTTTTCCAGAAAAGTTAATTTTCTAAGAAAATACACTTTCTTTTAGAAATGCTTCTTATTTAAAAAAAATATTTTTAAGAAAAGCTTCCCTTTTAAGAAAAGGGAACTTTTTTCAGAAAGGTACTTCTTTTAAGGAAAGTTACTTTTTTAAAAACAAGTACTTTTTTATGAAAGGGATATATTTTAGGAAAACGTACTTTTTTAAAAAAGGTTCTCTTTTAAGAAAATGTACTATATAAGAAAAGGTTCTTTTTTTAGAAAGTTTCTCTTTTGTTAAGAAAATGTGTTTTTAAGAAACTGTACCTTCTTAGAAAAGATACTACCTAAAATACTCGTTTCATTTTACAATTTTTGGCCGCTTTTACCGTAAAGCGGTGAAAATTCCCTATTAGCTTATATGTAATTTTCGGGTTGAATTCTCGCACGAAAAGTCATATTCCTAGATTTATTTGTTTAGAAGATACAAAATGCAACATTTTTCGCCAATTTCTGAAAAATTTTAATCTTGGCCGATGTGTGGTTCTCGGCTAGACTCTTTAAAACAAATTTTGTGTTCCATAATTCATTTGTTATGAAGAGACAAAAGGTTACCATTATTTTATTTTTTGCAGTTTTTACTCCCTTAACACTCGAATTTCCTTGTGTAGGGGGAACCTA
The DNA here is from genome assembly GCA_963682025.1 of Cordilura impudica. Lineage (NCBI taxonomy): Eukaryota > Metazoa > Arthropoda > Insecta > Diptera > Scathophagidae > Cordilura > Cordilura impudica. Next base: position 156,641,209 of record OY821521.1, on the reverse strand, counting down.
AATTTAAAATTTTTAGCCCCAATTAAAGATTTATTCGTATACCGTTAAAATAATAAGCAGAGAGCAAATTCGGTTACTATTTCGGTTGTCAATAATTTCGGTAGTCACAATAATAGTAATTTTTTTAAAAGGCGGACTAACTAGTAGAGACTTTCGAAGTCTTTAAATGGTTTTAGCATATATATACTGATGACCAAGATAAATCTTTTATTATATCGATTGACTCAGAATCATTTTCTGTCGAACTGTCAGTTAGGCTATCTTTTCGGTCGTCTGTGCGACCATGTAATCTTTGCAATCGATGTAGAGGTCGCAAGTATAAATATATTTTTTACAAAATTTTGTATATAAGGTTTTATCAACCACAGGACGAACGCTGTTGATATTAGTGGAATTCGGTGCATGTTCTGACTTATTCAGACCAACTAAAATTATCGTAAGAATCAGATTGTCATATATATAGATAATATTTGCTGCACGGTTATGTATTATACCCACTAATAACTAGTAGTCCAAAAATTAACCATTTTTATTGATAGCCCCCATATAAAGCTGATTACGAAACTTAACTTAGCTCAAAAAAAAAAAAAAGATGTTGCATAGATATCTTCTAAAATTTGGTTTATATATATTTATGGGAAAAGTAATTGAACTAAATAGGTCCATAATGGGTCCATTTTTTGACCTAGTTCCTATGTAAAAATAACATCAGAAAATAACTTTTGAGAGAAATTCAATACAAATGTTACAAGGTATATTTGTATGTACGTATGAATATGTTATCACATTATATATATTCAGAGAATTTCCACTTAAATCTATATCATAGCATTGAACACTTGTAGCGCACATATGTCTTATGGTCAAACATCAACGACAATTAGTTTCTTGTATATCCGAGATTTTTTTAAACTTTCTGCCATTGGAATTTTTTATATTTTTTATTTGAGTTATCGTTACATTAACGAATATTCATTTAATTAAACTTTTACGAAAGTGTTACATTTTAACGACAATTTTTAAAAGACGCCACATTAATTGCTAACAGAACTTTTATATTTATGTGTAACTGCTCGTGCATAGATGTCTGACGACGTAAGTGGATATAAATGTTATTGTGGTACAGATTCACAGTATGTAGAAGGGGTTTTGTAAACAAAATAGCAACGATGAAAAATGAATAATAGTATACATATTTAATCTAGGCAGACCAATAGTACCATAAAATATAAGTTTTGGAACAGTATCAGAAGTAGAATCTGATTTCCCAGTTACAGTAGATAATGTTTTTAAGGGAAATAGCAAACAAATTTTTTTTAAATATATTTTTAAGTATTTATTATTAATTCAACGGTAAACACATTTTTTGGTGTCCTTTGTGAGCTCAATACTGAACCGTTTTTCATAACAAAAACACTATAGTGATGTAGATCACGTGAAGAAGTGCACAATGATATTTTTTTTGAAAACCGGCTCAGGCAACACAGGTAAATAATGAAAGAAAGATTACTTTTATTCACTAACACACACGAAATCGAATTTCACTATACCTGTATACTAAACCCCCTGTGCTAAATTGTGAAATAGCAAAAATAGCGTAGCATACTTTTGGGCTCTTTTAAAATTATTTATTAACAATCCCTTTTATAGCTCCTTGTGTTCAGCAAATATTTGTAATGAATATTAATTAATTTGATTTAGAAATTCATAAAACAATTAATTTTATTTAAATATTTACGAATTTTTATAAATTTTTGTTATTATTTTCAGCTATGAAAGATTAGTACCAACTATCAGGGACTATTATCATATAGTGAGTCCCAAAGTTTGAGGTATTTTAAAGTCAATTTTTAATATGATTATATCATAATGCCTCGACAAAAATGTATACCTAACTGCAAGAAATAAATGTAATCGCACCTCAAATATAAAAAGAGTTCATCGTTTTGATCTATTGAATAACTCTCATCGGTGTGCATTAAATCCGATTCCCCGTAATTTTGAATTGTTCAAATTGAAAGAAATTTGTTCACTTTGCGATGCAAAACATATTTAATCGGTAACTACTTTTCGTAATAATGATGTACTCAAAATTAGTTCTTTTGAAGCCTCTGTGAAGGAATTATTTCTACAACAACTTAGTAAATTTCACTGCCTGACCAGCCCCCTTTTCGAGGAAGTATGCTTAATTGATGTCACTAGCCCCAAATTCATACCCAATAGCGACACGTTGAGCATGTGGGTTCTCGGAACCAAAAATGCTGCAAGTTTGTCGTCAGACGAAGCAATCAAAATAAAAATATGCTTCAACGTTTCTTATGCTTTTGTTTGAAAAATCAGCATCCATTCGTTGTGGTCCACTGATCCATTCAACGAACTACTCATCTTCGCTATTCATGGTCATTGGGCTTTTGTTCTTGAATCAGTTAAACTTTATAAGTAATTACACGCTATAGGGAGCTTCTTTAAGTTTGCAATTCTTGTCCACGACGTACTGTGTCACGAAGCTGGCCAAAAATGGTTAAAGTCAATGTTAGAATTTGAACGTTTTTTTTTATATTTTTTTTTTAACACTCTGGTTAGATGATATCTAAAATATCTTCTTAAAATATTTACAAATTTTAAAGTTATAGTGGTTCAAAGTCAAGGTTTGTGTTCAGCATACGAAATTTATGGGAAAATCCCAAATTTCAAGTTCATTTATAATACTAAGAATTTAAGTATTTGAATGTAACGGCTACCAAAATTTGTAACAGGGTTGTAAGTGATGCTTCCAGTTTTGTCAGATACCGTTAGAAAAAAGATAGTAGTGAGGCATTGTCAAGACTTTTCAGCAACCTTGAACTTTCGCAGAGAATTTAAAAGAAAGTAGAAATAACACTTTTCCTGTTTTTTTTTTTATTTTGTAGCTACAAGTACGTATTTTAATATATTTAAAGTTCAGCTGCCCGATATTGCACGAATTCTTTTTGTGATTGTGTTTTAGTGTTGCGGATTCGTACTCGTTGCGGATTCGTACTATTTTTCAACTGTGGCTAGACATAAAGGAAAACAGACCCTGCGATGTTATGCGTCATGTTAAAGATTTTGTAGAAAATCATTTTGAAAGAGTATTATTGAAAAGGGAACAACAGAAAATAAGGCTTACTCTTTTAAAATTTTCTAACAATTGGTCCAAATATTATCGCATGAGAGATAGATTTGAAACTGAGTTGAGTGACTGGCTAGATAGCGATTTATTTGGTGAATTCATTTGTAATGTAAGTTTCCGTATAAAGTTTTGGTTTTGCAATGAAACTAAATTGTGTTATATTATATTAGGAAGCAAATACAAGTGGTAGAGGCCTACCAAATGTTTCTTATGAGGAGGGTTCAATGAGATCAAAAAGGAGGTGAGTGGAAGAACTTGTCGCTTCTACTTCATCTGAAGCTCTTAAAAAAGCAGCAAGAAAAGGTAACAGGTTCAAATACTGATAAGAAAATTTGTGTTGAAAGTGCTCTAGCATTATACATTGATATGGATTTATCTACGAGGCAGTACAATATGATGAGAAAAGTAGTAAATTCTGTTCACGAAAATTGTTTTCCGTCATTCTATATGATTGCAGATGCTACAAAAAGATTTTGCCTGATGACATACAAGTAACAGAAACTTCTGCAGACGTCCCCTTACAAAAAATTTTAGATAAAGCTGTAGGAAGCATTTTAGATGTTCATGATATTGATACCGAAAATGATATAGTTCTGGATTGCAAGTGGGGATTTGACGGCAGTAGTGGTCATAGTGTATACAAACAAAAATTTGAAAATGAGGAAGGTAGTGATGAAGTTATGTTTGTTACTTCTTTCGTTCCTTTACGCTTGTTGGAATGATAAACATTCGTCTTGGAGGTTACGTAGACCACTTAAAATTATTTTTACAAAGGAGAATCCAAATGTAATACAATCAGTAAGGGATAGCATAAATTCAGAAATTGAAGGCCTAGATACATATAATTACATTTCAAAAAACAAAAAACTTAATGTTCATTATAAAATGCAATTGACGATGATAGATGGTGCAGTTTTAAATGTATTAAGTGGAAACAGTAGTAGTTTAACTTGTGCTTTATGTCGAGCTAAACCATCTGAAATGAACAGCTTATCGATTTTCGAAAGGCCTGTGAATGAGCAGTGCTATCAGTATGGATTGTCGACATTACATGCATGGATCAATTATTTTGAATGCATTTTGCATATTTCTTACAAACAGCATATAAAGAAATGGAAAGTGGTAGGAAATGAAAATAAAGATCAGGTTGCTGAGCAAAAGAGAAATATTCAAGAAAAATTTAAGTCTGAAATGGTCTTATAGTTGATAAAGTTAAGACGGGGTATGTCACAACAAATGATGGCAATACTGCAAGGCGCTTCTTTTCTAATGTGGAACTTTCAGCTCAGATTACAAATGTTGATGTAAGGTTAATAAAAAATTTTTCCATTATTTTAAGAACACTTTCAAGTGGTTATTATATTAATATATCAAGTTTGGAAAAGCTTTTAAAAGATACTCCACTTTTATATTTTGAATTATATTCTTGGTACTATATGCCTTCAACTGTGCACAAAATTTTAGTTTATGGTATAGATTTTATTAAATATTCTACAATTCCCATTGGAATGTTATCAGAAGAAGCAATAGAATCAAGTCATAAAATTATAAGAATTGCAAGATTAAGACATACGAGAAAAATAAGTAGGATTGCCTCCATGAGACACCTCATAAATTATCTTATTCTGCAGTCAGAGCCATCAATTTCGATGCGTAGTCAGAAAATACTTTTAAGAAAATGTGATTTAAATAATCTGAAAGGGTATTTAGTTGAAAAAAATAGATTTAATGTCATAAAAACAGCGAATGAATCATTGGTAGAATCTGAAAGTGATTACAGTCATAATTGTTAATATACTTTGATTGCCTGTAATACTTATATATATTTTATGTATGCATGTTAAATATGTTATGTTAAATAAATAAAATTTATGTTTCTAAATTTATTTTTTACTGAGCGGCAAGGACTTACGTACTAAATTAATTTTTGTAAAATTTTGCTCTTTTCTGATCGATAATTTCTAAATTATGACAATTTTTAAATTTAGGTTGTCGGCGTGGCGCTTGTCCGATTTTCTTGAAAATTGGAAATGTGTTACAATATTACTAAATATATTCACATGCAAAATTTCAATGTTATCGGATTGCTAATTTACAAATTATTACAATTTTTAAATTTAGGTTGTATGGGAGGTGGGCGTGTCCTTTGAGATAATTTCATAAAATTTAACAAAGTTATCAGGAATTATCATAGACCAATCGAGCTAGGTTTGGTTCAATTCCAGAAACAACTTTGGAAAATGTAAGGTTTTTTCATTTCAGGATATATGGGAGGTGGGCGTGTCCTTGGGCCGATTTTCTCTAAACTTCGTTTTTTTTCTTTCCTACTTATAAAAGCAATGTGTACTAATTTTCACTCTGTTATGAAAACTCCTTCTATTTTTGGCCACCGTTTATGTGAAAACACGACACTGTGCGACGCCGAATTGATGGCTCTGGACTTTCACCAGCACTCTTATGCTCTGTTTCGATATTGAAATTATTGAATGGCCTGCTTCTGGACGACCAGCATGTTTAGCATCACTAATTGAACCGGTCTGCCTGCATTTCACAGTTGACAATGTTAGATCAATGTGCCATTTTTTTTAATCGAAATTTTCGATAAAATTTCTCTTTTTAAGAAATTGTTCAATTGTTTAAAAATTGTATAACTGTCTTTTTAGCTTAGTTTCTAACACTTAGCTATACAAAAGGTGGTAAATTCGAATCATGTCTGAATTCAGGCACACAATTTTGCATTAAATAGTTGTTAATATATGGTATTGAATTTTGGATTTTTTTAATTTCTAAATTAAGTAGTATATCTAATAGGGCGGGTCGATTTGTAGAGAGGTAAAAAAATTTCTCAAGTGACAAGGAAAATCATATTCTAGGGATCAAAATAAGAAACTTTGCCCAAAGAACCACACCTCTAAAACGAATTCTGATGTCCCGACTTTTGACCTATCTGTCTGTCTGTCTGCCATGGGGCAACCCCTTTCCACCTCATGCAATTGATCTGAAACTTGGCCCATAGTCTTGTTGTGATTACAGATTAATTTTGGGCTAGTCACGCAGAGCCACGCATAGTCACTCATAGTCACGGAGTGATCTAAAAGTTATTTACCCTCATCCGATCGATCTTATTGAATAACATAACATAGTCAGGACGTATGATTATTATTTATTAGCAGAGTAGAAGATACGCATACGTATGAGTGTTAATTTTAATATTAAATCAAACATAGTCAGCCCAATTCTAAACAAAAAATGGTGATTTTTTGAAATGTTTGTATGGGGAACCCGCCAGGGGGTTCCAGAAGTGTGCCACTGGCATGGATGGGTCGGTCCTCCAAAGTTAGTGGGGGTCGATCATACATTTGGACTCGATTTGGGCACTCTGAATGGGTCAAAGTGAGACAGACAGACAGACAGGTCAAAAGTCAGGGCATCAGAATTCGTTTTTGAGGTTCCTCGGGCAAAGTTTCTGATTTTGATCCCTAGAATACGATTTTCCCTGTCCCTTGGGCGATTTTTAAATCGACCCGCCCTAATATCTATATATTGTTAAAAAAAATAAAAATAATCCAACCCATAAAAACAGTTTTTATTAAAAGTCTTTCTTTCCTTATGCATATGAGTTTTGACAGTGACAGTGCGTGACTTTGAGTGACTATCATAAAATTAATCTATGGCCATAACAAGTCTACGGACAAAGTTTCAGATAGATCGGATAAGGAGAAATGGGTTTTAAATCACTCCGTGACTGTGCGTGATTAGGTCGAAGTTAATCTTTCTTCACAACAAGTATATCGACCAAGTTTCAGATCGATCGGATAAGGAGAAATGGGTTTTAAATCACTCCGTGACTGTGCGTGACCATGCGAGACAGTGCGTGACTAAGTCAAAGTTAATCTTTTTTCACGGCAAGTGTATGGACCAAGTTTCAGATCGATCGGATGAGGGGACATGTCATTTAGATCACTCCGTGACAGTGCGTGACTATGCGCGACTACCCCAAAACTTATCTGTATTCACAACAAGACCGTGGGCCAAGTTCAGCTCAATTGGATAAGGAGGAATGAGGTTGACCCACGACAGACAGACAGATAGTATGAGTTAAAAGAAAGAGTTTAATAAACCAAATTTATATACCCCAAAAATTCTCGTAAATGAGAAAAAACCTCTAACTCCCAAAATTGGAAGAACTGGCTGTTCCCTTCCAAATTCTAAAAGTAGCTCCGTCAATGTTTTTTAGCACATTTTAATTTACCGTAACGTAAATTATATGGCGTCAAAAGTGCTTTTGCTACAAATATCAAGAGTTAAAATTTAAGTGCTCAAAACTTTTTTGTCTTTCGTTTCATAAAAGGAAAAATATTTTGTAAATCTAACTAAAACTAAAACAAATAAAAATAAGGTTTATACCTTTAACAAAAAGTATCACCAAATTAAAAGCTAAAAAAATACTAAACAAGTAGTAAAATTATAGTCGATATGGACCGAATAAACGATATCCTATGGCATGTGTTTTTTGGTTTCACCTTTTCTACGGCAGTAACTGTATATAGAAAATAAGCATAAACCAAATTTTAGTGGTGTTGCTATGAATGTGTGGCGTTTAGATATGATGATATTTTTATATTGGGACTAGGCAATACCATACCATAGTAAATAAAGTATAACCAATTTTGAAAAAAAAATCTTTGCAATATTTTTGCAATGTGGCACTATGGTCCTAGATGTTTCTTTTTTTTTTTTTATTTAGTGGGTACAATGTACACACATGCTCCAACTTTTATTGCTATATATAGTATATGATAATCTGGATTTTGCGAGAATTTTAATAAGTGTGATAGGTGTTAGTTTTATGGGGGCTAGGTCTACACTAAATATGCATAAAAAAAGAATTATATATGCGAGTTAAAATTTTATAACATTGTTCATATGGACACACACAAGTCTAGGTCAACTTTTGTTGGTAGTTACAAGCATCAACAAAAACTCATTATACCCTGACCCTATTATAGCACATAAAAACGCATAATTTACTTCAGCAGACTTGAGGTAGGCGAAGATAAAAGGTCTGCTCACCTTTTACTATAATTAGAAAAACGAGAAGGGAAAGTAAGTTAAGCAGCTGTTACTTTCTACTTTACTTCAATAAAAAAACTATTGCCTACTTTAAGGCTCTTAATTGTTTGTGTAATTTAAAGCCTACTTTTAGTTACGCAATTTGCAATTTCAATTATATGACAACATGTTTTTAACAAAATTTTATCATTTTCGTTTATGGCGGCAACACACAACATATGTGTTATGTTGGTAATATTTCTCAAAATTACATTGATTACTATTTACAAAACTTTGTCAACTAGGAACAACAAGAAAAAGTTGTATGAAAATAAAGAGGACCTCCTGAAAGTTTCTCTTTAGACATTTGTAAAACTATTTTGATAAACAATAAACAAAAAAATAAAAACAAAAACAAGTAACGAAATAACGAATAATGTATGCTTTAATTTGGCTTGTTGGGAAAATTTCACAAGTCTGTTTGGTGAGTACCTGGTCTGTGCTAAAATAAACTTTTTAAAAAGACATAAATAATCTTTAAGTTAGTTGCCATTTCCCAAAGACATACGAGCAAGGCTTTATTACACATATGCTGCATTGTTGTTGCTCTTGTTGTTGTTGTAGAATGTCCTTTGAGCCTGTGGAAAATATCATGTTGTTCACATACATTTACGCAAACATATTTTGCAACTAAAGTTGCTGACAAACAAATATGATACTAATCTTTAGTAATTAGTGAGCTCGAACTTGGGCAAAAAAACAGAACTTTTGAAACCTTGTTCATTGTTGTGCTTTTTTATTATCATTTGTTATTTGTAACACGTGGCTACATTGAGAAGGTTATGAAAGTTTATATTATAAAATATATTACAATATATCGAATTTGAATTAGATCCACACATTTTCGGATATAAAATCTAGTAATCACCCAAAATATATGGATTAATGTTAAAAAATAAGTTTTTGTTCGAACTGTTACATATCCGCAGCTTAAATTCTTGAATTTCGATTGTATCACTCGTTTGGAAAAATTTTTTATTAGTTTGAATTAAGTAGTAAAAATTCTTTTTTAAATTCGACCAAAAATTTATATTGGTCTTAGTTTTTGATGATCCACTAAATGACGATGACGTTGAAAATAGCGAAAAATACATTGATTTGGAAATTCTACGACGCTCTTATTTTCGAAAAAAAAAAATAGGGAAGTGGTTACTACAACTAGCAGATTCCAGCCCTCGAAAATCGAGCGCAAATTCAAGGAAATTTTATTTTTTCATTAAATAAAGACCCTAAAGGTATGCTAATCAATTATAGCCAATTCACAAATCAACACAAAAAACAAACTCATTTTCATTACAAACACAACTTTAAATGCAATTTTAAATGCAATTTACTGAAAATAAAAGAAGAAAATTTAAAACCTGTAAATCTGCAAAACGGCTAAAAAGAAATACCTTTCAAACAATATACGTTTGGTCAAAATCGGGATAAAACGGTAGAACAAAACATCGGTCACAAGAAATCGCCTAGCCTATTAATATTATAGATAAGTAAACATAACGAGCATTAAAGCTGCAACGTGGATTAAATATATTTCTTTGGGATATGGCGAACTTGAGAAATAGTTAAGAATGTGATCATCATAAAGTCAGAATCAGAAAGTAAAACCTGTGAGATTTTAACGAATCAGTTGAACAAAAGTGTAAACTAATCGAGTGGTGAACGTGGTGATATTCCATCTGATGACAATTTAATTTTTCTCTTTAAGTGTTAGTGATATTCTTCCATATTATGATACAGGGTGGCTGATGAAAGCCGCTAACAAAATAAAACTTTTTTTTTATTTAATGAATCTGCTTAATTTTTTATTTTTTTTTATTTTGCAGATTGATCTTTATATTTAACAAAAAATGGATAACTGGGATACTGAAACAAGAATTTGGATTGTCCGCCGATATCACACATTGGAATCCATAGTTTTGGTTCAGAAAGAGTATAGGCGCACGTTTGGAGGCGATCCTGCTAGCATAATGAGGCTTGATAATAATTTTGCCGAGCATGGGTCAAATCGGAGGGAGAAAATAATCGCTGTTGCCATACAAAACAATCCAAGAATTTCGTCAAAGAGCTTATCTGCTCAAATGGGTATAAGCAGACAATCATTGCAGTCAATTGTGAACAATTATTTGGACTTATTCCCATATAAAATTCAAATGGCCAACAAACTGAATGCAGCAGACTTACCGATTCGCTTGGAATGTTGACAGAAGATGCTTCAAATGGTGGAGAGAACGGAAACATGTTGAACTGTTGAAATTAAATTTTGCTTAAAAAACAATATCACTTTAATTTGACCGCACAGACTAACAGTTTTCAAAACTTTTTAATAACTTTTTTGATAACTCACTTTCATTTCAAAATGACGTCACGTTTCATCATCCCAGAATAAATTTCATAATAGCAGCTCATTGATTTTTGCATTACCAATAATGACATACCCCTGCCCACTGCATTACTTCTAAAGTGCAAATAAGGCATTACTAATAATGTGTTATACAGCTACTTATATATCATGCCAGCTCCTTGCATACTGCATTACTTTCAAAGTGAAAATAATGCGTTGCTAGGCAACTAGCTACCTCCAATGACATCCCCGTGTTAAAATAATAAGCTTATCAGGCAAACTTCAAGCAGCTACTTCTCCCTCTAAAATCCATTATTTGGTAAAGTTTTCTTCCTGGGATCAGCAATCGATTAATCGTAACCGTAACGGTTACTGTAGACCGTTACTTGAGCATATTGGGAGAATTTTTCTATCCAGAATTACGCCGAAAGAGAATTTCTTTCAAGTCTGTGCGATTTCAGCAAGATGGTGCAACCCCTCACATAGTCCAGCCTGTTATGACAGAATTACGACGAAAATTTCCCACTAAGCTGATATCAAGAAACTCCACATTCCGTAGGCCCCCAAGGTTGCCTAACCTTACTGCATCTGACTTTTTCTTAAGGGGTTATTGCAAGCAGGAAGTCTATAAAGCAAAACCGACAAATCTGAATGAACTAAAGCAATCAATTCGAGCAACAATTCCGGCTATTCCTGTCTCAACTCTCCAAGCAGTAATGAACAACTTTTTGATAAGATGCCGTACATGCATCTACGAGCAGGCGCATTTAGATTCCATTATTTTTAAAACTAATTAAGTTATATATAATAAAATTGAATGAGCTTTAACATGAATAAAATAAAAATGAAAAAAAAAATATTTGTATGTCAGTTACTTTGTCTAGTAATGAAAATGACTAGAGACAAATATTTAGTGGTTCTGGTTAATTTTGATTTGCATTTTGGTGACCTGAATTTTTATAATGAATTAATTGTTAAGTTGAAATTGTACTCAATACAAACTTCTAAATTATTTTCTTTTATGTTGATAATTGAATGTAATTAATATATTAAAAATATTCATTCAAGCAAAGCTTCTGTTTATAATAACTTTATGTATTCTCTTTAGTTACCTTTTATCTATAATATGAATAAGCAAGGCTATATATTGTGATATCTTCTCCACTCTCAGCTACCAACCGATTTTGACATAAAATATACCATTTGAAAGCTATCTATTTACAGATGTGCATTACCTATAAAGATCTGTACCATATTGTACACTTTTTGGAGTAATAACCATTTAAAGTTGATACTAACACATACCTATATAAAAAACATATTTAAGCTTCAAATAAAAAAGCTGTACAATGCTGTGCGTGTGTGTATTTATGAATGGGCTAAAATTGATTAGCATAACTTTAGGCTTTTGCAAAATTATTTATTAACGAACCCAATTATATAACTTCTCGGTGTTCAACAAATACTTATAATGATATTAGATGAATTTTTTTTAAAAGTTCAAAATTAATGAATTCTATTTAAATATTTATAAATTTTTTTATGTACATATATAGCTAAAAAAAAACATTGAAAGAAAAAAATTTCCTGAAAAAGTAAAATTTCCTGGAATTTGCACTCGAATTTCGAGTGCTGGGCTCTGTTAGTATGAATAAATATATAATTTTTATGTTTATTTTACGTTTACATACTGAATTTTTAAACAATAAGAAAACAGTAATTTTGACTGATTTTTTTTTTGTGATTTGGTGCATTTAAAACACTATAATTCAAATTTCGTATTTATATTTTAGAAGTATTATGTTTTATGCGATTTTAGTGTGAATTTCTGTGGAACTCATCTAGGCAAAAAACGAGATCTCCTTTGAAAGGCACTGGTTAACTGATGCTACGTTCCCCTATGACCAATCACAATACAAATTTTCCTGGGAACTTCTATTAAAAATATTTTTTTTTCTCATGCATTTATTTATAGGATCTTCACATAGTGAACAAACAATAATTATTCAAATCTTAGAAATAAAACTTAACTTATTAAATCCGGCCATTGCCAGAAAACATTTAGTGTTTCTACATAAGTATGAAATAAATAAATATTCATTGGCTAACCTCAAACATTTGTTATAAGATCTGCAATCTCTCTCCTTCTTAGGCGTTGGTGGATGTGATTGTTGAGAAGGTCACGGGTGAGATTCGGGTGAGTTTCTTATTTTTTCAAGCAGCTTGAGAAGTTTTTCATAATTTCGACTTTAACTAGGGGTACATTTAATTCTCAATGCAATTGTGAGTTTCTCACATACCATGGGGTGCGGGTAATCAACATTAGGATCTCATTTTGGCATCTTTTTATTTTCTCTATATTAGAAGCTGAAGCGGTTCCCCATAACTGTATACCATAGCACCAAATGAGTTTCATGATTGAATTATATATCAATAACTTGCAATCAAGATTTAGCTTTGAATTTCTGTTAGTTTTGATTCTATGTGTTTGCTCCAAATAAGGCGGCGGTCAAGATGAAGTCCCAAATATTTTACATCAAAATGCTGCGGTATTTACTGATTATTTATTCGGATTTGAGGGCATGTTTCTCGTCTGAGCGTAAAAGTAACGAGAGTGCATTTTTGTTAATTTATTCTTATTTGCCACCTGTGTAACCAGTACTCCAATTGCAAAACATGTTGTAAAAGTGTAGATGCTGTTGAGGGGTCCTCATGAATACTCAAATTTGCCGTGTCATCTTCAAAGGTTGAAGTAACCGTGATTTGAGTAGTTGGCATGTCCGCTGTATAAAGGATGTATAGGAGCGTGCCCAGGGGGGGCTCGTAAAGTTGCTCTCCTTTATTGAGAATTTCCTGTTAATTATTTATCTTAAAATTAGTTTATGAATGTTTGAGGGCAGCAACGATTTAATTTTATAGAGTTTTGACCCTCGTGCCAAACCTTAACGAAAGCTTGCGAAACGTCAATAAAGAGAGCAGAGCAGTACTTTTTTCTTCAAATAGCTTACTAACCTACGGACTTGCCCAATGGTGCTGTGTTTTCTCCTAAATCCAAATTGATGTACTGGGATGACGTTATTTTGATCTACAGCTACAGTAAACTTATTTACTAGTATTTTCTCGAACAATTTTGACAGATTTTACAATAAACTTATTGGTCTGTACGAATCGACCTTTGTGTGATCTTTATCTGGCTTGGGTACAATGGTAACGATCGAAACCTTCCATTTCGAGGGATAATATTCAAGGCGTAATATAGCGTTAAATATAAAAAGAATTATTTTCAATGCTATTCTGGGTAATTCCAAAAGCATTTTATTACTGATCCCGTCGATCCCCGATGTTTTTTTAGGGCTAAGATCAGAAATGGCCTTTTAAACCTCTCTTATCTCAAATCGAAGTGATACTGTACAGTGCTAGTTTATTACTGGTGGTAACTCATTTATTGAACTAGTAGTTATATTCGGAGTAAAAACTTTTTTCAAATCTTCTACAAATAGATTTCCTTTTTCTATATCATTTCTAGCCCAGTCTCCATTTTGCGTTCTTAACGGTGGTGTAGGTACAATGGGCCCTTTAGGATTTGTTGCAGCTCGCCGTAACGAGTAGTCAGTTCTTGAAGTCGGATCTAATCTTTCAAGATATCTGTTTAATTTATCGTGTTTCGGGGTTTCAAGCAACTTTCTTAAATTTGATGTAGATGCTTTCAATTGTTGCTTAAGTTGTGGAGATCTGTACAGTTGTCACTCTCTTCGAATTCTTTTTTTTTTCATTTAATAGCCGCTCGACATCTACCGAACAAGTTCTATACTGCCCTCTGTGTCGGGCGGTTTCGCAGCAAGTTGAGAAGATATTTTGAAGTTTTGTTCAAGGTTAACAATAGCCAGGTCAATATCATCTGGTGTTATTAGTGGTAACCTATCCGTACAATAGGCACTGAGAAACTGTCTATACTTTAACCAATCTGTAATACTTGTTGGCGCTAAATTGCCATTCGGAGGCACAATTTCTCCGGGGTTAGAAATAGTTACAATAACTGGTGTGTGATCTGATGAGAGTTCCAATGAGGATTCGGCAAAATCGATTAGATCGGGAATCTTTTGTCTATCTGTCGGTCAATATGTTGCTTGTCTGCTTGAGATAACATCTAGGCCCATATTAGAAATTGTGCCAAACAAAACACGGCATTTTGGGGAGATGAAACGCATTAAACGTAAACGATTAAAAAATATGCTTTTATTTTCCAGTTGCTTTCCGAATAGAAAACCCTAAATGAAGTGTTGGGAGTCATTTGCTGTCATTTACGGTAAACAAAACTCATTATACATCACGCATTTAAACTTAATGGAGGCGTAGAAGTAATTCTGCAATTCTCTTACTGCCTTCTCATTTTTATAGCCTATACCACTATGCGGCCAGGGTATAATGACTTTGTGCTGATGTTTGCACCTACCGAAAATATTTTATTATATCGATCGACTCAGAACGGTATTCTAAGTCGATGTCCATCCATACTTCTGTCCACCCATCCGTCTGTCCGTTTGTCCATCTGTGTGTGCACGTAAACCTTGTAATCAGACTACAGTTCGAAAATATAAATTCATTTTGATGAAGTTTAGTATATAAGCTGATATCGGCCATAGAATTAACGCTGTTAAAATTGGTGGAAAGCGCTTCTTGTTCAGACCTAGTCCCCATCCAAATGACCCCTATAAGATCGACCAAATTCGGTTTGTGTATGTGTATTACATTCATTTATCAGTAGTCCAAAAATAAATTCTATAGAACAAATCTTGGTCATAGCCCCGATTTGAAGCTGATTCCCGATCTTCACTTAAATCTTTCAAAAAACAAAAATATTGCACAGATTTTTCTCCAATTTGGTTGTCTTTTCAAGAAATAAGTGACCCTACTAAATCTAGTCCGGACCGGTCCATTTTTCGACTTACTCCTCATATAAATAGAGGATCCTGTTACAACGTTTTCATATCCGACGGCAAAAAAAATTAATTACAATGCCGCTCAATTTTGGTTTATGCTCATTTTATATATGTAATTAGTTGAACCAATAGATAGGGTCCCTAACCGCATGGTATAGGGTATCGTATAATGTGTCTAGACGGACTATAATGGTCAATGGTTTCAAATTTTAGCATTGCAACCGACATTTGGTTTTATTTGTACTTTTATATTAATTTGCAATAATTTAATTGTCTTTGATTTATCCACAGTCAGGCCATTGCAGAGTTTATAATGAGTTTGTGCTGATGCTTGTAACTATCCAAAATATTTTATCTAGACATACCTTTTATCATACCGATCAACTTAGGATCACTTCCTGAGATGATTTAACGACATTCATCGGTCGGTTTATCCGTCTGCCTGTCCGTCTGTCATTCCAACCTTGTTTTCAAACTACAGATCGAAAATATGAATCTATAGTGATGAAAATGTTTATAAGCTTTTATCGGCCATAAAATTTCGTGTATATATGTTTATTGTACCTACGAATCAGCAGTAATAAATGCTGTAGGCTAATACGTTTTTGACAAAAATAAGTGGCCCCAGTTTCGACCTAGTCACCATAAAAATATAATGTTATATCTGGACGCCACAAATTAATAATAAATATAGTTTATGATTATTTTCTACATCCAGTTATTACCTCATCTAATTTGGATCAAAGACCCTCTCTCAAAACGTATGGTATGGAGTATCGTATAGTTGGTCTAGACCGAGTTTAATTTTCCTTTCTAAAATATTAAGAGGCTAGGCGATTTCTTGTGACCGATGTTTTGTTCTACCATTTTATCCCGATTTTGACCAAACATATATTATTCGAAAGGTATTTCTTTTTAGTCGTTTTGCAGATTTACAGATTTTTAAAGCTTTTCCCTTATTTTGAGTAAATTGCATTTAAAGTTGCTACTAACACGTACATAAAATTATACATGTGCTGTGTGTATTTTATTAAATTTGGTAATGTGGTTGTTAATGAGTTTGTTATCTTCATTCACAATAATAATAAACAATGTTGGTTTGTGAATTGGCTTAGTTGAAAAATAAAGCTGTCTAGAAATTGCACTCGAATTTCGAGCACTGGAATCTGCTAGTTTGTTAATTATATTCTATTTCAAAGTAATTTTTGCAAAATTTAACATATTGCTATGAAATTTGGTATAACAGATGTAACCAGTTTATAAAGGGGAGAAAATCGGTGCATGCTCGAAGGTAGCCCCTTACAAATGCTCCTATAGCTATATGTTGTGACCAGATTCGGTTTGTTATTTTTCGTTACATCCATAAATCTTTGATCTAAGAAAAGACTTTTAGTCTTATGGCCGACATTGTAGGACAATAATAGTTTTATAATTTTGATGATTTTATTCCAAATGGTTTTCAGTTGGAAAATATGTTGAACTCTGGGGTCAGTATTCTTTAAATCTGGCTAAAATATTGCTTTTCGAACATCCACCCCTACAACTTCTCGAAGCCATTTGCGAGTAAGTTTTCATATTTTTAAACTTTCCAACTTTGGCAACCACTTCAGAGTCTGACAGCATAATACCCCAAATTGTTTTTGAATAATCTTATCATTCCGCACTGTCTCCATGAATTTAGTTATATTGTTTTCTAAGTAAGCTCGATATTCCAGAATTATCATACTAAGTAGGTTTTAATTAGATTGGCCTTTTTTGGACACTGGTTTCCTTTCACTGACTTTTCATACCCGCTACACATAATTTTATTTTATACACTGAAAAGAAATCTTCATAATTACCAACTGACCCTCGCATATCCACTAAAATCCGTTCGTATCAGCATATTTGTATATATCTTCCTTTTTTTTTTTGGGTGTTTAGTGTCCTTTATTATTATTATTATTATTATTATTTTATATGAAAGTCTAGAACAATATGAAACCAAACAAAAAAGTACTTGTTATGCTGCATTTGTGGTCAAAAAAGTTGTTACGTTTAATGTTTATTTATTTTTTATTTCAGTTTTTATATGTTAAATTGCGGTTTTTTTGTTATTGTTTGCCTTCATAATGATGATGCTGCTGCGCAGGGAATTTTTATTGGAAAAGTTAAGCTGTTTTTGTCTTTTATTCAGTTTTTTTTTTTACGGATGACAAGTTTCATAAGCTTGTAAGGGATTAATTAGTGTATTAAAGTAAAAAAAAAAAAACGAAAATAGAAACCCAATTTATTTTTAACTGAGAATATTGCGACAACAAAAGGGAGAAAAAGGGTATATTTTGGATGGAAATTAAAAAAAATAAATGATTTGTGATTAATATGGATAATTGCTTTAGAAGAATTACTTACCATATAATCATAGTACTTCCTCTCAGAGCTTCTTAAAGCTATAGAATTTTTATGACCTCCATATCGCTAGGCAGGTGAAATTAATTTTTTCATCCTTGGATCATGAAGAGAACATAAAGTATAAGTTGAAAAAATATCTTGAAACATCACACAGTGTTAAATTGATTCAGCCCTCGAAATTCGAGCGCAAATTCTAGGAAATATTATTTTTTAATTAAATAAAGACTCTAAAAGTATGCTAATCAATTATAGCCAATTTACAAATCAACACAAAAAACAAACTCTTTTTTGTACTAACACATTAACAGATTTAATAAACACACACATAGCATTGTATAATTTTATGTATGTGTTAGTAACAACTTTAAATGCAATTTACTCAAAATAAATGAAAAAAAATGAAAAATCTGTAAATCTGCAAATCGGCTAAAAGAAGTACCTTTCAAATAATATACGCTTGATCAAAATCAGGATAAAACCGTAGAACAAAACATCAGTCACAAGAAATGGCCTAGCCTATTAATATTATAGATTTAATATTTTTTTAAAAATTTATACATTGCTTGTAATGTCAATTGATTTAGTTTTATATATATCGCTAATTCGTGGAGCATCAATTTTGTGAACCCCAGTCGAAGCAGAGTAGTAATTTCGGTTGAAATTCAAATTTGAGAAGTCCAATTGACAAAAAAAATTTTTAGCCATGCCGTGACGTAAATAATCGCAGCCGAGAATGAAAAATGAAAACACGGGAAACTTCCTTAAAAGCCTTAATATTAATGTCTCCAAAATTAATGAAAACTATCTTTGGTTTGCGACAAAATATCTAAAGCGACCAACTGCTCATGGAGTGAAAAGTATGTGGCCTCACATAGAGATGGCGTGACAAGTGCCATTTTTTTTGTTTACTCAATAGAAAAATTAGAAAGATTGCATCAAAATTGCATGACATTTCACTAATTAGAAAAAAAGTTACCGTTATAAAAATTATGCTGCTTTGAAAAGAGTTTCGTGTTCTAATTAAACACTGTTTGTTGGTTGGAAATAAATACTGTCCAGTGCAAAGAATGGATTGATAAATATTGTGGTGAATCTCCACCGTCAGATTCTATGGCTAAAAGATGGTATTCCGAATTTAAACGATGCAGAAGAAAACTTAAGAAAAGCGCAACAGGTTGAATTTGATGATCGAAAGATTAAATGGGATTGCTGGCATCATAATAATATCAATAGAGCATGTTAGGCATATATAATATTTGCATTTAAATATGAAAGAGCTTTCTGCCGCGCTTTGTAACAGCTGAACAAAACTGAGCATGTTCATGATTCAAAGTATGCTTTGGAGATGTTTGAAGTAACTTGAGCTGTAGATTTACGTCAAGTTATAACAATGGATTAGACATGGATTCACTGTTATATACCGGAGTCCAATAGACAGTCTGCGGAGTGGCTACAAGTGTGCGAAAGCCAGCCAAAGACTCAACAATTGGCTGGAAAGTAATAGCTGGTGCTTTTTGGGGTGCTCCTCGTATAATATTTATTGATTACTTGGAGAAATTAAAACCAATAATTGCCAAGAACTATGTTGAATTATTGCGCAGATTGGATGAAGAAATTAAGAAAAAAACGACTTCACTTAAATAAGAAAAAAATCTTGTACCATCATGACAATGCATCGGTACATTCATCTGATTTGGCTTCAGAAAAATTAAAGCCTTTCCACACCCCTCATATTCTCTAGATCTATTGTTCCCAAACTTGAAACGATGGCTTCAGAGAAAGAAATTTTCCACAAATAAAGAAGTCGTGCTAGACGGAATCCTATTTTTAAACTTTTGACAAATCACTTTTTTCAAGGGTATCAAGATGTTAGAGGATCGTTGGAAGAAGTGCATTTCACTGAACGAAGATTACGCTAAAGAACAAATTTGATTTCAAATCCAACAAATTGGTTTTTCATCATCGCCCCTGTCAAGTGGATCTTAAAATTTCTCAAATTCCTCCTCAATAAGTTCAAAAAGAAATTGAGATGCTCAATAGCCAAGAAACTGCTGGATACGACCAAGTAACTGCAAAAGTGACCAAAAAACACTGCCAAGTAAAGGTATTTGCTGGCATACTACTATTTTTAACTCAATATTAAAAAACTAGCAGATTCCAGCGCTCGAAATTTGAGTACAATTTCTAGGCAACTTTATTTTTCAACTTAGCCAATTCACAAACCAACACTTTTTTGGTTTGTTATTATTGCGGACGAAGAAAACAAACTCCTTAACAAATTTTATAAACACACACATAGCATATGTATAATTTTATGTATGTGTTAGTAGCAATTTGAAATGCAATTTACTCTAAATAAAGGAAAAAAATTACAAATCTGTAAATCTGGTGAACAGCTAAAAAGAAACACCTTTCAAATAATATACGTTTGGCTAAAATCGGGATAAAACGGTAGAACAAAATATCGGAAACAAAAATCGCCTAGCCATTAATATTATAGATATAACATTTTCGAAATCAATGGAAGTGTACTGAAGTTAGGTTGGAAGTGGCTGCTGATCCAAGGACCAGCACACTTAGACTCTGGGGTCCGTTGTGATACCACGGGACGAATGGGTGTTCCCCTCAGTCCCCACCGGAGAACCAGTTCGAGCTTCTAATGAAGCCCCTAAGATGTGAAATTTCCACGTTTGAGAGTTCAGAGAGATCGTGAAGAAACGGCGATCCCAATGTCCGTAATCTTGTTCTGGATAGCGCCGGGCAGTGGCAGAGGAAGTGTTCTACGCTCTCTACCTCCTCCACATCCAAGCAGCTACGACAGAAATCATTTGACGAGACCTTAAGGCGCTCAGCGTGTCTCCCTATAAGGCAGTGCCCAGTAACAACAGCAGCTACCGTTGAGAGCTCCCCACGGGAGAGTGTTAATAGCGCATTTGTACGCTTTCGATTCAGAGCAGGCCAGATTTGTCTTGTGATCCTACACGTTAATCCATTAGCCCATCTGTTATTCGTTATGCCAGCGGTGCGAAGCCGAAGTTCAAGCTTGCACGATTCCAGGGGTGTACCAACACATTCCAAATCCGCTGGAACCTGTAAGGTAGTACCCTGTCTTGCCAGCTCATCCGCTTTGCAGTTTCCCGGTATGTTCCTGTGCCCTGGGACCCATATGAGCCTGATGTCGAACTGCTTGGCCATCTCATTTAAGGACGTGCGGCAGCTAAGGGCGGTTCTCGTTTTCAGGAACATTGATCGCATGGATTTTACTGCGGCTTGACTATCAGAATAGATGTTGACTGCGATCGTAGACAGAATATTCCGACCCAACCAGTCAGCAACCTCCTTTATTGCCAGTACCTCTGCCTGATATACACTGCAGTGGTCTGGTAACCTTCGAGCCAGATTTAGTCCAAGCTCCCCTGAATGGACTCCAAAACCAACCTGACCGCACAATTTCGATCCGTCAGTATAGAAATTTACGGAACGCCTACTGCCTGGTGTCCTCCCAGACCAAGATTCCCTGGTCGGTATGAGTGTACAGTAGTGACGTTCAAATACGCTCCTTGGAGTAGTGTCATCCACGTTCAATGGCAAGTTCCTATCATTCAGGATCACCCCGTGGCCACAATTGTAGCCCCGCCATTGTAGTGTGCTTCTTAATCGAATGGCCGATGAGGACGCCGACTGCTTCCCTAATATGTCCAGTGGTATTAGGTGTAATAGGATGTTCAAGGCATCCGAAGGTGTAGTACGAAGGGCTCCAGTGATGCACATGGAAGCCATTCTTTGTACCCTTGCGAGAAGGTTGTTATTGGTGGCCTTCTCCAAAGCAGGCCACCAGACGATGACTCCGTACAGGAGTATTGGACGGACCACCGCTGTATAGATCCAGTGAGCAATTTTCGGACTAAAGCCCCATCGCTTACCAATGGCCTTCTTACAGGAGTATAAAGCTATAGTCGCCTTCTTCACCCGCTCCTCCAAATTCCGTCTGAAGTTCAGCTTCCTGTCCAGGAATACGCCAAGATACTTGGCTCCATCATAGAAGACGACTTCAGTGCCGTTGAGAGAAATGGGATCGAAGGTAGGGATCTTATACTTCCTAGTGAAAAGCACAAGTTCCGTTTTGGTCGGATTAACCCCCAGAACGCAACCCCTTGCCCAGATAGATAGCTCTGTGAGAGCCCGTTGCAGGATATCTCTAATTGTAGATAGAAACTTCCCATTTACGGCCATGGCCACGTCGTCAGCATATGCTGAAGTAATAATGATACCCAAACCAAACAAGAAAGAAAATATTATTTCATCTTACTGACCTATTGGTCTCTTAACAACTTTCTTAAAAATTTTCGAACGAATACTCGAACGACTATTTTTATGGAGGTTAACGCCAATACTGGAGAGACAACATATAATCCCAGAACGCCAGTTCAGTTTTCGACATAATCATGGTAATCCTGAGCAAAGTCATCGTAGAGTCACGCTTTTAGGAAATTCATTGGAATGAAAAAGATATTTTTCAGCAGTATTTTTGGATATTCAGTAGGCCTTCGATCGAGTGCGGCACCAGTGACTTCCTTTTAAACTAAAAAATCAGCTTCCAGCTCCATATTATTTATTTTTTGAAATCATATCTTGAAGAATGATACTTGTAAAAGTCAACAGCGAAATCTCCGACAAATGTCCCATAAATGTAGGAATTCTTCAAGTTAGTGTTCTAAGAGCTGTTCTTTACTCAATATTTACATCTTATATGCCTATACAAGAAAATATGACCGTCGAAACATATGCTGATGACACAGCATTAATAGCAGAAAATGGTGCAACTTATATTGTTTCATAAATGATTCAAAATCAATTCCGGAATATCAAAGTAAATACTAACATTAAGAAGTCAGGATTGCCCAGCTCCTGTTTTGAATGGCACGGAAGTTCCTAAGAAAAAAAATG
Organism: Cordilura impudica; assembly: GCA_963682025.1. Lineage (NCBI taxonomy): Eukaryota > Metazoa > Arthropoda > Insecta > Diptera > Scathophagidae > Cordilura > Cordilura impudica. The sequence goes on along the minus strand of OY821521.1, from coordinate 156,618,324 downwards.
TTAAATACATATTTTGGTTTCCATCTCGACAGCTAAAACACATGGAAAAAACATTTTCAGACAAAAAGATAACAATTATAGTAAAAAACAAGAAAAATGTATTGGCTACTTAGTCCTAAATCTAAGTTATCCCTGGACAAAAACTTTAAGTCTTCAAAACAATATCGAAACCGATTTGGGCTTTTTTTTTTTTTGTTAACCACCACTCATTAGATGCCCCTACAAATGCAGTGCATTGCGTTGGTTATAGGAAAACAGGTTATGGGAAGGAGGAGAGAGGGAGTAGTGTTTGTGGATATTTGACTTAAATTTTATTAGATTATAACTGTCAGGAAAGACCTCTGCGGGAAGTTTATCCCACATAGGGCTAGTTCGACTGATAAACAAGTTCTCTCTGTAATGCGTAATTCGGTCAACTGGAGCATATAGAGCAAACGGATGTGATCTACTAGAGAAGCGGGTAGAGCGAACTGAAACTCGGGCACTTAGAATAAGTTTGCTAATCTCAGAGGAACATTTCCCATGGTAATATCATAGAACAGTACTACACAACCCACATTCCGCCGATGTTCAAATGAGTCAGTAGAGTTGGATACCCTACTGTCATTGACAAGCGCCAACGCCCTCCTTTGCACACGGTCCAGTGGCTCCAAAATAGACTTTAAAGCTCCTGCCCATATATGGGAATTGTATTCCATTTTCGGTCGGATCTAAGTGGTATAGATTTTAGGGAGATCAGAAGGAGTGAAGTAATTTTTACACCGTTTTAGAAAACCAAGACACTTGAATGCTTCTTTCGATACTTGAAAAACATGCTCGTTCCAACGAACATCACATTGAATTCTAATGCCTTGAACATCAAGAGTATCCAATTCCTTAATATCAATACCACCCATATATACAGATGACATTGTTGATTCCATGGCCCTATGGGTCAACATACAACATTGAGTCTTCAGCGCAACAAAATCAACCCTATTCGCTTTACCCCACTCGGAGATTGTTAACAGGCCTTGATTGAGTGCGTCATTCATTGTCCGCCTTTTGCACCCAACCTACAAGAGGCTTGGCCTACAATTAAAGGAAAGTTAATGACAAATGCTGCTGTCATCTGCGAAAGAGTATATAGAGTTAAAAGTTTGACAAAGAAGGTCGTTCAGAAAGATAAGGAAAAGAGAAGGAGAAAGAACCGAACCTTGGGGTACCCCTGAATTAAGCTGAAACTTATTAGATAAGACCCCATCTATAACAACACGTATTGTTCGGTCTCTGAGAAGACTCGATATAAATCGAGAGAAGTCATAACCGACCCCAAAGCTTTGATATCAATGCACCGTGCCACATACGATCGAGTGCCTTGGAAATATCTAGAGCAACCACTTTTCTTTCGCCAAAATTGCGAGTGGATTGACTCCAGCACTCAGAAGGTTGGCCTCCAGGTAGTTCACACGATGGAAATTGATCATGTTTTCCCTCACCTTTGAGAACGCAGAGCAGATTGCAATTGGACGGTAATTTGCAGGTTTATTAGCGGCATCCTTTTTAGGGATTGGTTGGACATTTGGCAACCTTTCAGTAAGAGGGAAAAACTTCCGCACCGTACGAAAGGCTCAAAAGGTTGGCCAATGGACTGGCTAGCGTCGAAGAGCACTGTTTCAGCATAAGTGCTGGCATACCATCCGGTCCCGGAGACTTATTAATGTTGAGATCCGAAAGAACGTTTTTAACTGCTCGTGCTCGGAAGAATATTTTAGGCATAGTACAAGATACTCTTTCGAGTTCGGGCTGTGGTTGATCACTATCTGAAAAAAATGAATTTTTTGCAAAAACTTCAATTAAACGGTTAGCCTTATCAACCGGGTCAGTGAATATTTGGTCATTCATTATAAGAATTGGACTTACCGAATACAGCTTTGAGGAACCGCTTGTAATTGGAACACTGAAATTCTTCAGACACCAATCAAAAGCGCTAAGATTATCAGCAAATGCTCCTTGGTTCATAACTTATGACAATATTCACAAGGACTTAAGAATCCAGACAGACTTAGTAGTCATAGTAATCCCTTAGCAGTATGCTAATAGATGAAAGCGACTTAAAAGCTATTATAGCTTACATTTACCTTTCAGAAAATGATCTCTATATGTTATTACCTTTAAATTTATATATTTGTAGATATTTTCAAGACAAGGTTAAGTTAAAACTAGATAATTAAATTTACTTATTGCTGAAAAAATATATTTATCGTATGTCAATTCATTGCATAAATTTCCATTAACGAATTCACTACTTTTAGGCATTAATCTAACTTATTCCAAAAAGAATTTAATCTTCCAAGTTATATTTAGAGCACTCCTAAATATTACAGCCAAAACATAATCTGGGGTATGATGATAACTTGTAAATTATAATACCTACTTAAATACTTAAGCCTTTAGTGGTTTAATTAATATTAACTTGTATACAAGTGAAAAGTTATAAAAAAGCGTACAAAATAAAATGACTGATGATGTTGGGGTAATACGTCAAATAAATGTCAAAAGAAGAAAAAAATGACAACAACGAAAACAACAATAAAAGCTGCCTTTAACTCATTCCCAAAGCAACAATAAATATAACGGCTATGATGTGGATACTTTAAAAAACACACGCACACTCACACTTACAAACATACTCAGGCACATACATACATAAATAAAAATTGCAACAAATTTTCCACTATATATTATGGTTCGTTTTTTTTTTTTTGTATCTTACCAAATGACTTTATTCATTTCTTTTGCTTTTTTTCTGTGAACAAATAAATTTAATGAATTTTCACGCCATTCGAGTGTAAAATGTGGCAACATTTTATATTATTACTACCACTGCTGCTACCATTGCTGCGACTGTATGTGTACATCTGTTTTGTTTGAAGATATGATTTCATTTAAAACAGCCATATTATGGGCCTTTAATATTAAAAAAAAAAAAAACGTTCAAATGACTATAACAAGTTATATCAGTCATTTTGGACCTGACAAATAATACCCTACACTTTTTACATTTAATATAGAACAAAATCTATTGGCGATTAAGGTATATTTGTTTTCTAATAATTGGAAACTTTTCATTTATGTTATGAGTTTTTTATAATATATTTTCACAAAATTTATTAAGCTATTATTTTATTAATTTGTGTTGATTATGATTACGAAAGAATTGTGGGCTCAAATTTATGATATATATTTGAAATATCATCATTTATTGCATGTTTTTATAGTACATTATGATAGAATTTTAAAGTAATTATGAATAGTTTTACAAAAAAAAAATATATAGATATTTTTTTTAAATTAAAAGTTTCATAAAAATAAATATTATTTAAATACATAAAATTAATAAACTTTTCATTTGATATTGTACATATTTGCACGAATTTTTTTCAATGAGAACAGAGTATTTTTATACTATTTTTCATTTAAGTTTCAATATTTTTTTTTTTTATTTATTCAGTGTTTCATTGATATTATTTCTATGAAAAAAATTATTTTAGTGTTCGAAAAAGTATTTTATTAACTAAATGAATTGGTTACAGCAATTAAAAAATGTTGCATAAATTTATAAAAGATTTTTATTTATATTTTGCAATAATTTCTTAATAGCAAATTATAAAAAACTTAACAGGATTTTATGAAAAGATTTTTTTTACAACCGATAATTAATTTATTAAAGACTGTTATTATTAATTTGTTATTTATCCTTTATTTTTATTGGTTTAGTTATAATAATTATTTCATTTTTATATATTACTAGCTGACCCGGCAAACGTTGTTTTGCCATAGAACTGTAAATATATGATGATATGTATTTACTGTGTATGGGAGATGCCATGCTCGCCCACTGGTTTGATCCCGCTCATTTTTCACATAACTTCTCACACTCATCACTCGTGAATTCACACCTAGTTTCAAGACTGACTGGTTTAAATTACTCCAAATAATTTTTTATGTATGGGAGGTGCCACGCCCACCAACCCACTCCAACCCATTTTTGGTACAACTACTTACATTAAAAACTAATTGACGTGCAGAAGGTTTCAAGACACTGGCCGTCATAGTACTCTAGATATTTACCATGTGTGGAGGGTGCCACTCCCACTAGTTTGATCCCGCTCATTTTTTTTAGTACTAATGTGCCACGTTCATGGTGGATGCCACGTTCATTGGCCCGATCCCGCCCATTTTTTCCAAGTCTTCAGATTAGTTTAGTATGTACACTTGCATCGTTTCAGAGCTCCTGCTATCATAGTACTTTGGTTTGGCTGCAGCTATGAACAAGTTCATATCAGATGCTATATTTATATGGGGAATAGGACGAAAAATGGACCGATCCTGACCATATTTGGTAAATTCAGTTATATTTTGAAAAATATATACAAACCAAAATTTGGGAAAAATCGGCGGAATATTTTTGATAGATTTAAGTGAAGATCGGGAACCACCTCTATATGGGGCCTATGACTAAGAATTGTCCTATAGGCATTATTTTTGGACTACTGATTAATAAATATAATAAACACATACAAACCCAATTTGACTGAGATCTATATGATAATTTGGATCTTATGGCAGTTTATGTCGATTTCATAGGTGTCATTTTTATGGGGACTAGGTCTGAACTCGGACCGAACTTCACCAATTTCGAAGGCGTTCATCCTATGGCCGATAAAAGTTTAAATATCAAATTTCATCAAAATATATTCATATTTCCGACCTGTAGTTTGATTAAAATGTTTACATGGAGACACAGACGGATGGACGGGCAGACGGACGGACGGACATCGCTAGATCGACTCGGAAAGTGATACTGAGTCGATAGGTCAAATATTTTTGGTAGTTACAAACAGCAGCACAAAGCCATTATACCCAAACCACATAGTGGTATAGGTTATAAATACGTACCTCTTTAAGAAAAAGTACTTTCTAAAAAATAATTAGTTTTTAAAAAAGGTACTCATTTAAAAAAACAGTTCCTTTTTAGAAGTAGAATGTCTTTTAAGGAAATGTGTTTCTTAAGATAATGCATTTATTTCAAAAATTAAACTTTTTCAAAAAAGTTTCTTTTTTTTAAATGTTAATTTTGAAAACAATTTTGTTTTTAAATGTTTGTTTTATAGAAGAGGTACTTTTTAAAGATTTTTTTAAGAAAAAGTTCTTGTTAAGAAAATTTACTTTTTGTTAAAGGACATTTTTTAAACTGACGTTTTTTAAAAAAAGTTTTCTTTTTAGACTTTTGTTTTAACAAAAGGTACTAATTTAAGAGGAGATGATTTTTTAAGAAAATTAATTTTTTTAAGAACAGTTTCCTTTTTGAGAAAATGTCTTTTTAAAAAAAAATTACTTGTTTACGAAACAGTGCTCTTTTAACAAGAAGTATTTTTGAGAAAAAGTATTTTTTCAAAAGAGCAACTTTATTAAGTAAGTGTACTTTTTGATGGAATATATCTTTTAAAATATAAAATTTCTTTATTGCAGATAAGAAGACCTTTTTGCGGAAACTATACTTATTTAAGAAATCATACTAAGAAGAGTTACATAGATTAGATTAGATTACACTAAGAAGGCTCTACGCACTGCCACCAATTTGATCATTTGTGCATCCTGTGATTGTCCTAAAGATTAAGGCTTCTAATAAAGTCCATTACCCTATTTTGCGTGAGACACCGTATGTCCCGGGCGGATATAGCGTATCCACTAAGTGCAAGGGTTCTTTTACCACTAAGTTTTGGACATTCACAGAGAATGTGTTCTACCGTTTCCACCTCCTGTTCGTGGAACCTACATGTGTTCGTATCAGACTGATCTTTTTTCGTAGATGATATCTAGGATTACAGTATGCAGTACAGAATCCCGTGAAGGTCCTTATGTCCTTCTTATCATGGGAGGGTAGTCGTTTCGATTTAACAACATCTCCATGAACGTTCCGGCACGGTCAACACGTTTTTACACTCCACTGTTTATCCCAATCTGTCGTCAAAAGTTTGCCGATGCTGATCCATTTAGAAGAATTTGCCATGATTTCAATGATATGTATATACAATTTAATTGATTTTTCTTTAAATGATGATGTTATTAAACGCAATATTATTATATTATTCTCTGTATTATACTTAACAGTCTGTAAGGTTTTACCATAGACTTAATAAAAAAAAAAAAAAATAAATAAAAAAAAAAAACAATGGATGGAGTAATAAATCTGTTAGCCTGCCGCTGACCGAGATTTTTGTTCTAGTTTTCGGCAAATTGTGATTCCCTCCACATCCTCATTTTTTGCTTGATGTATCCTATTGGAACACCAAAGAATAGTTGCGGACCGATGGGAGGGCGGTGGGCGCCCCGATTGATGCACACCACGATTACTTATAAAAACATTTAATTAATTTTATGAAAAAACTAAATTCAGTAAATTAATGAAAGTTGTAACGGGTCCCCCAAGGACCCCCAGAACCTTAAATAATAAGACAGGATTGAATTTTAATGAACTGAATTTTATTGTTTAATTGATATACATATATAAATTGCAAATAATGACACACTGGCGAATGGCTCTTCGTCTCTTACTCGGACCTTCTAGGCTTCATATTGGTGGTCGAAATGGTTCGTTTATCCATAGATCGGCAATATTGGCTGTAGTTTATTGTATCGGTAAGTCGGCTGCGTAATCGGTGGCAGTCGGTTATATTGGTGAATCGATTAATCGGCAGCCATCGGTTGTATCGGTATATCGGCTGCTTAACTGGTAATGGTCGGTTGTGATGGTAGCTTGGTGCTTCGCTTAGTTTTCGGCTGGCTTGGCTGCTCGGTTGTGATGGGAGTTCGGTTGCTTCGTTGAGCTGTCGGCTGGCTTGGGTGCTCGGTACATATCGGTTGTGATGGTAAAGTAGGTAGAAGAATTAGCGAGAGCAGTCAACCGAAGGTTGCTGGAGTAACGAGAGTTACTGGAGTGAAATTTATTGATGACGATCGAGGTTGATCGTCAGTACAAAATATGCCCTTGGATATATCTACTTGGTGGCAGATTGTTCCGACACAGGGTCTTGTCACTAACTAGACTTAACCCAGAGTCTTGTCACTAACTCGACTTGACTGACTTTGCCTATACCAACATTGCTTACTTATCTAAATTAATATATTGACTGAATGAGAATCAATAATAAGTAATAAAGATGGTACTTGGTATAGGTTCAGTCAGTGTTCGTGTTGTTAATGTGTATGGTGACGTCATGTACGTTAAGTATGGCTGGTCGTAGTCAGTTAGTGTCGTGTATATTATTATGGTATGGAGTTGTTATTGTCTGTGGTTGTAATACGTGTTAGTTATGTACGTTGTATTTTGTGACGTCACAAGTTCATAATATCTTACAAAAGTTCAATTAAAAAATCTTCATTTATTTCTTGAAATTCAAGTTAATTTCGCTTCATTGGCCTTTGTTAAAAAAAATAAAAAATAAGGTAATAACTTAATGTTAAGAGTTTCCGTTATTAATAAGTTTCACTTATTATGAAACAAGTTAATAAATTCGTTCGTAGTATACTTTATTTATTGTTACGAAATACATTATCTATATACATTATACATAGCAGATCCCAGCACATCAAATTCTAGTGCAAATTCTAGGAAATTTTATATTTTCATTAAATTTCTTTCTTTAAAAGTTTTTCTAATCTATATACGAAATTTGAAAATTCATTAAATAATGAATTTTTAAATAAAGTTATTTAAAAATCATTATTGAACACACAGATGATGGGTTTGGTAATAAATAATTTTATATGAGCATAAGGTTATGCTAATTTATTTTAGCCAACTCGCAATTCAACACAATTAATAAACACACACACACAGCATTGTACAGCATTTTAATTTGAAGCTTAAATATTTTTTTTATGTATGTGTTAGTAGCAACTTTAAATGATTATTACTCAAAAAAAAAAATGTATCAGATGCACATCTATAAAGATGGTACACGTCTGTAAAGAAGAACATTTCAAATAATATATTTTTTTGTCAAAATCGGTTGGTAACTAGATGTGTAGAAGAGGTCACAAGAAATCGCCTTGCCTATTTATATTAATATAACGGCAGCTTCATTCGTTTTGTTGTATATTTATTTATGAATTAAATAATTATTAAAAATTTATCATTTAATTTTTATTTATTATTAATTTATTGAAATTATTTAGGTATGTTGGTATTGAATTTCCTGAAAATATTCCTTTATGATTTGTCAAGAAAAACATTCATTAATTTAACATAACTTGTATCAGTTCTATTTAGATGATTTCCTTTTTTTCATTTATTAAAAATGAAAAATTTTATATTACATTGAATTATAAAGGGTTCGCCATCTAGTTTTTTTTTCAACTAGTGCTTGTTTCGTGAATGGTAACACATAGCTCATGTCTGATTTGACAGATAATTAGTTTTATCCTTCCGCTGAACGAATATGATTGTGTATACGCTTGAACAACGCTGGGAAATATTGCGACATTACTTTGAAAATCATGGTAATGTTGCAGAATGTGTGCGAAAATTGCGTACGGATTTTGGAAGAAGAGAAGCACCGTCAGCTCCGTATGTTCATTATCTTGTGAAAAAAGTGAAGGAAACTGGCATCCTCATCGATAAACCAAAGCGTGAAAAGCCAAAATTAGTGCGTACACCCGAGAATATTGCTGCTGTGGCAGAAAGTGTGCGTGAAGCGCCATCAACATCAATTCACCGTTGTTCTCAAGAATTGAACATTTCGGAGGCATCATTGAGACGAATTTTGCATAAAGACCTTGGTATGACGCCATACAAAGTCCAATTGGTTCAGGAGTTGAAGCCAACTGACCATCCAATGCGTTTTCGCTTCGCTAAGTGGACCTGCGATCGACTTACAGAAGGTGCCGATTTTGCCAAAAAAATCATCTTTTCAGATGAAGCTCATTTTGATCCTGGCGGGTATGTAAACAAGCAAAATTGTCGCATTTGGGGCATAGAAAACCCGCTCGCATACATTGAAAAGCCAATACACCCAAAGCGAGTCACTGTTTGTTTTTGAAGATCGCATTATCAGCCGCAGAGCTGATGTCGTTTGGCTACCTCGGAGCTGCGATTTGACACCGTTGGACTATTATTTGTGGGGTGCCCTCAAAGATAAGTGTTACGCCAACAAGCCAGAGACAATTGACGCTTTAAAGGATAATATTCGTGAAGCCATTGGTGAAATACAGCTGCACACAATCGATAATGTGCTTAAAAACTGGACCGATCGTTTAGGCTACTGCATGGCCAGCCGAGGCAGCCATTTGAATGAAATTATTTTCCATTATTAACCGGAAGGATTGTACTTTCAAATAAACAAGGAAACTTGACATAATATTCAGTAGTTTTTTTTATAGCATTTTCAAAAAAAAAAGTTATTTTGGCGGACCCTTTATCTATGTATGTAATGGAAAAATTTAATAAAATTGATTAATTTGATAACATTTTTCATAAAATTAATTAATTTAATTAGAAAATTTCAAAAAACTTATTAATGTTTTTTGACGTAAATATTTTAAAATATTTAAGAAACAAATATATCTTTATTTTACGTTGACTTGTTAAATTGGTTATTGCAATATATGAAAAGTTTCACTAACATTATTTAATAATTTTATAATCCCATAATGTATACTAGTTGAAATTTAAAATCGGTATGTATTCTTATTATTGATAAAGTCCATGTATTATCAACCTCATTTACAGGACACAAGTGTGAAGAAATTTTACTATTTAGAAGAGGGAAAAGGACATATGACGACAGGCGACTATAACACCCACAGCGTAATTAGTGATTTGCTATGGAACTAATCCGTTCATATTCACTTTTTGTATATCTAAGGCCTATTTTCCGCACAAATATGTACCGCTGCATTGTGCCTTAATTTCCAAAAAATTCTGTAGGGTAGACATGTATTTCGAAATAGATGAGTTAAATGTTGCAGTTCAGTTTGTAGATGAACAATTAAAAAAAATAAAGTGAAAATAAAAAAGGAAATTTTATTGCTCTGCTCATCCATTTGACTTAATGGCGGTGAAAATGATTTTGCCCAAAAGTAGCACATAAACACGACTATGTGTTTGTGTGTGTGTATGTGTGCGAGAGACAAAACGAGCTGGAAAACTGGAAAGTAGTTAAAATACAACAAAATGCTTAAAATTCACTTACAAAAGTGATTAAAAGATTTTGTTAAACAATAATATTGTATAAAATAAAAACAACAACAAAAAAAAAACATTGTTAAAATAAAAAAATAAACAGAAATGTTAATATGAAATAAAAATTAATGCTACACCAAGTGGAATTTATTGCAGGGAAATTAATGGGAAATAATAATTTAAAAAAAATACGGAATGGTTTTATAATACGAATGAATTTTTATACCAGAAAAACTGTGATTTTTTGGTAATTTTTTTTGTTGAATATGAAAAAAAATCAAAAGTTTTCCTATAACAATATCGTTTGAACTGGCAAAATATTTTGAAATTCGTGTATTGAAGTTTAATGCTTATGATGTTATAAATTACTAGACCAATTTTTTTTAGTGATTATATGACGTACCAGGCTTTTATTTAATCTTAACCCTCTTAGGATCGCACTAAACTCTATGACAATAAAATTATCAAATTTTGCTTATGACCCAGTTTTAGGACTAAAGAAGTGAATACGAAGTTTGGATAACATTTGTGCTTCCTACAACACCTGAAGGAAGTTGATGGTAATTAACAACTGTTTATAGTGATATATAATTAAAATTTATAGTTTTTTAAATATTTTTGCGGAATAAATAATGCTAATAAATTAGACTGTCGAGGATTTTGGGGGTCATTGTCTGGGGGTGAGAAATTCCCAGCCAGGGTGAAAGTGCTCGGCAATAAAACCTTCAAAGCAACTGGCGTTCTCAGGAAAACACTTTTTTACAACCTTCAACATCTCTTTATTACGTTGATAGTGTTTGCTTAGTTTTTCAGCAATAACTCAGGAACTATTGATAATTTCTCATTTCATTCTTCACCAAAATTGTAGGCATAAATAAATAATTTATAATATTAATAGGCAAGACGATTTCTTGTGACATATTCCACACCTTCAATTACCAACCGATTTTGACTAAAAATATAGTTTACAGATGTGCACAATATGGAAAATTTTTTTTTTAGTACAATTCATTTAAAGTTGCACACATACATAAAACACATATTTTAGTTCAAATAAAAAACTATATAATGCTGTGTGTGCGTTTATTAAATTTGTGATAAATAGTGAATTCCTAAAATTGTGAATTCCTTATAAAATAATTTATGAATAAAAAATAAAATTTCCTAGAATTTGCACTCGAATTTCGAAGGCTGGGCTATGCTAGTATTTATTAATGTATATATGTAAATAACGGAATAAAAAAAACTTAGAAAATTATGGTTGAACTAGACGTATTACGCGATACCCATACCATGCTCTTAAAGACATCTCTCTAATTGAATACAGAAAATAAGCATAAACCAAATTTGAGTGGGATTTTTATTAATTTTTTTACTTGCAGATTTGAAAAAGTTTATATCGACAGCTAAGTCTATTTGGGGAACAGGACGTAGAATGGACCAATCCTTCCATATTTGGCAAAAAGATATAAAAATAAATTTCAGAAAAACCTGTGGAAATTTTGGTTTTTTTGATCGATTTATGTGAAAATCTGGAAGCAGCTTTATATTGAGTCAATGACAACGACCTTTGCAACAGAGTTAACTTTTGTACTACAAATTTGTGGATGTAATAAATATAGACAAACCCAAATTGACCGAGATATATATGATAATTTGGATCTTATGGCAATTTAAGACGATCTCATAGTGGTCATTTGTATGGGGACTAGGTGTAAAGATGAACCGAATTTCACCAATTTTAACAGCGCTCATCCTATGGCCGATAAAAGCTTACATATACTAAATTTCATCAATTGATATTTGTGACCTGCGGTTTGGTTACAAGATTTACATTGATACACAGACGGACAGGGGGCGGACGGCCATCGCTAAATCGACCCAGAAAGTGATTCTGAGTCGATCGGTATAATAATATAGGTTAAATATTTTTGGTAGTTACAAACAGCAGCGCAAAGAAGGGAATTTTTAAAGATAAATATTCAGCAACAGAAGAGGAAGATTCCATGCCATTTGGAACGTAATTTTTTTTTATTTATACTTTTATTTTTTTTAATTGTTGTTTATAGTAAAAACAATTTCTTTTCTCAAAAATATCGCTATATTTTTTCCTTAAGAAACAAATTTTGACAACCTAATGTTTGTTATAAAAATTATATTTTCAATAGAACCAGATGAAGACTTTTTCGCAGTTAAATTTTTACACAGTGCAAACATAGCAGTAGATGAGGTTGATCTTTACTGGAGAAAGAGTGCACAGCAAATATTTGAATCAAAATAAATATAAGTAAAGTTTTTAAAGATTTGATTTAGAAATTATTCAGACTCAAGATCAATTTTTTACTTTAAAGCATTTTTTAATGTTTTTTTTTTTTTTTTTGTTATTATACCCTATACCACTATGTGGTTTGGGTAAAATGACTTTGTGCTGCTGTTTGTAACAACCAAAAATATTTGACCTAGACCCATCTTTAATTATACCGATCGAATCAGAATCACTTTCTGAGTTGATTTAACAATGTCCGTCCGTCCGTCCGTCCGTCCGTCTGTGTGTCCATGTAAAGCTTTTAATCAAACTGCAGGTCGCAAATATGAATATATTTTGATGAAATTTGGTATTTGATCTTTTATCGGCCATGGGATGAACGCTATTGAAATTGGTGAGAATCGGTCCATGTTCAGACCTAGCCCCCATACAAATGACCCCTATGAAATCGACATAAATTGCCATAAGATCCAAATTGTCATATAGATCTTACTGAAATTGGGTTTGTATGCGTTTATTACATCCATTAATGAGTAGTCTAAAAATGATTCCTGGGACAACTGTTAGTCATAGGCCCCACATAGAGCTGCTTCCCGATCTTCACTTAAATCGATCAAAAAACAAAAATATTGCACTGATTCTTCTCAAATTTTGTTTGTATATATTTTTGCAAAATACAAGAGACTTAACCAAACATGGTCAGGATCGGTCCATTTTTGGGCCTAGTCCCCATATAGGTATAGCATCAGATATGAACTTTTTCATATCTGCAGCCGAAAAAATTAATAAAAATCCCACTCAAATTTGGTTTATGCTTATTTTCTATATCCACTTAGTTGGGCCTAAGAGATAGGGTCTCTAAACGCATGGTATAGGGTATCATATAGTCGGTCTCGACCGACTATACTTTTCTTACTTGTTTTAGATTGAAATTGATTTCGCTTTAAAATTTCCTTTTGCGAATGATATGAAAGAGAGATGGTCGTTTTTCGAAAATAGACTTTTTTTTATTTTGAAGACGAAAATTACAAATTCAACTACATTAAAAATGTTGCAAGAAGTTGACATCAAATAAAGGTAATTTTTAATTTGGTTGTGTCTTAGATTACTGCTAATATTAATAATTATATTTTTTATATTACAGTCTAAAATTTTTGCAATATTTTGGTTTTTACATCACAAAAATATGTTTTCGATCACAGTGGTACCAAGATAAAAATAAATATCCCATAGTTAACTCACAGGAGTCAATCTTTCCAAATTGCAATTTATTTCGATGATGTTAATTTTTTTTTTTTTGTTTATTTCAAATTGTACAAATTATATCTTACAATAATAGGGTCTCAGCGCCATAGGGCATTGTTGAGACAAGTTGGCAAACAGCTCAAATTAATTGATTTACCATAGTATGTAGAATAAAAAATGGGGAAAAAAATAATAATAATAATTATATGAGAAGCATTTCTATATTTTGCAAGAAAATGCTTTGAGTCTTTGTTTAAAAGTCGAAATTGTCGAACAACCTTTTAAAAGGATTGGTAAGTTATTATACTCCAGACTACCGATAAATTCTATTCTCTGCTTGGTAGTTTCTAGCCGACACCTTGGAAGTCTTAAGTTAGAATTATTCCTTGTATTAAATACAAATTGGTTTCTGAGAAGACTGATTGTATGATGACCAATTCCATGAACCACCTAAACATATATCAGCAGCTGCATTTTATATATTCCATATATAGGTAACACTTTTTTAACAACATCCTTATACTTATAACGACAATGTGGGGAACAACTGAGGGAGATTAAATATGGTTTTTAACTGTTTATTTTGAATTATTTTTAACGATTTAAGGTCTGCATTTCATCTGATAACATATACAAACGTTCGGTAGTTGAGATGACTCTGGCCCAGAGCTTGAAATATTAGCTATTTAGTTTTTTCATCCAGTTTGTACCTAGGTTTATATACAATTCCTGTTACAGGAGATGTTTTAGAACGTACGTGTTGAAATTGATGGTGCCATGATAAATTATTTTAAAGAATTATTCCTAAATATTTAACGGTATGAACTTCAGCAATTTCCTTTCCATCCATCAAAATAAAGTTTTCATATTGCTCTCGATTTGGCTGTGAACTAAACCGAAGGAGATTTGTCTTATTAGGATTTAAGACGAACTCATTTAATCCAGCAAACTCTGAAATTAAGTACAGACATAAGTATTTTTCCAGTAAGTCTGGGATTATTGAAATCATTAAGATATATATATTAAACAATAAATGATCCAGTACACTTCCTTGAGGGACTCCATGTTCAACATTCCCCATTGAACTTTTACTTCGATTAGCTGCAGGTCTGTAATAATATTAGAAACTTGATTATTGGTAGTGTAGCGTAAGTGAAACTGTCTACTAGTATTACTTAGGGTTTGAAGTGAGTTCCAATGGACATTAGGATTATATTCTATTTGACGATTTAAGTTTTTGACAGAATTTAAAAAGTATTGGTTGAAAACTTCAGCTTTCTACCAAGAGTTTGATTTAATAACTGTCAACCTTTTCTGGGTTCTGTCTGTATCTTGCATAAGTTATAATAGTTCCTCATTAGAGTGGTTATTTGAACGTTATATGGATATTTTTCAAATCGTGATTTTGGGGATAGCCGGGGTCTATTTTGTTACCTTTTAATATAAATCTAATAAATGTGAAGTTTGGGAACAATCGGATAAGGAAATTCGCGCCGGAAATCGATTGAAAATTTCAAGTTTGCTTTTATGGGGAAAATATGAAATTTTTTTTGATATTTTACGAAAATTTCTTTCTATAGTTTAATTTTTCTAACAAGTTGTTATAAGAATAGGGATCAGTATTTAATTATCTTTTCAAAAAGCTATAAGAATTCAAATCGAATAAAAATTCGCCAAGAAATAGAAAATGCCCCTGACCACTTTTGTGCCCAAAAAAAAAAACTAGGTCATGAAATTTTATAGCATTTTTTCAACTTTGAGAGATTGATTAAAGCCATAATTTTTTTTGTATCTATACTTATAAGTAATCAGATATAAAGTATTGTTTTATTACAACGTTGTTAACCTATTGCGCATTGAGATCGAAAATGGGAAATTTTTTTGATAAAATTTTGAAAACTCCTTCTTCAAGTTTTAGGAAATTTTCTGAAACAAAATTTAAGGAAGGGATTTGGTATTTTAAAGCGTTGTTAAACACATGTTGCAGATTAACTGTGTGCATTTGTGGGTAAATCCCTATGCCAGAATTTTTTTGACAACGATTTAATTTTTGCGGATTTCGAAAAAAATAGGATTTTTGTAAAATATTCTGTAAATGTACTTTTTCTAAATACTTTGTATCAAAAATTCATCACTTTTCTACTTTTAAATGTTATATTTTATCCTAATAGCCTTGGGTTTCGGAAAAAAATAATACGACCCCATTAACTCTTTTGGAATTGAGGTCACATATGACCCCAAGCTAATAAAATATAATTTATTCAAAAAATTCAAATATTTTGCAAATACTGTTGAATTTTTAAAAGCCTTACTTAAACTATTATAACCAAATATGCATATCTTTCGTTCCTAAAATTTGGGATAAATCCGAGAAAACTGGACCCCGCCTATCCCCAAAATCGCACATTCATTTTTAAGGACCTCTCTATTCCTCAAACATTCTTTCATGGCAACTTTATTACTTTACTAATTCTCTTTATGCTTTGTTCAAAGTCGCCTTTAAAGCGTTGTCTCCTTCTCATTTTCGGAAGTTTTTTTTTTTTGCTTTCTATAAGAGCCAGTAAGTTCCCATTAAGCCAAGGTGTTAGTTATTTCATGCTTTAAAAGAATTTTTCTCCTAGTTATCAGTGTTGAACTAGAAACGCCAATTGTTACAACATTAATGAAAAAGCTTTTGCCATTATTTGGATCTGCAGAAGGATTTGCTAACGAAAGATTATTATTAAGTTTTCTCTTAACTTGGTCATAGTTATAAATTCATCTGACAATATCCGTAAAATCTTGCCTTGGCGATTGAGAATCAAACCTGATTCCAATTAGGTTATGATCCGAGAAATTACATTCAATTGATTCAATATATAGTCTTGTATGTAAGTTGCTAAACAAATTGTCAATTGAATTACACTACAAGTTCGAATTACAAGAGTATGACTATTCTTAAATTCATAACTACTAAAAAGGTCAGATAAGTTATTTGCCAAAGGATTAATCAAAAATCTACATTCGTACACTCACAAAGAATGCATGGATTTCGCGCTAAGATATAAAGGTATATGATGACTATTAGTATCATGGCGTAGAGATCTTCGCATATAATTTGTGGTTGCATCTAATAACAAGATAGCTACATCCTCTGTGGTTTTGATTAATTTTGGTGTAGATAAATCACCTCTTTTAACATAAACTTTATCTGCCATGCTGTAAATTCTGCGATATCCAACATTTTTATACCCTCCACTCCAGTGTGTAGAGGGTATATATAAGTTTGTCATTCCGTTTGTAATAATTTGAAAAAAAATTTTGGACCCCATAATATATGGGGGATTTCATGTCAAGTGCACCAACTTTTGAAACCGATGTCTTCCGATCGGGGTGAAATTTGCACCAAGGTTAGTCCTATTGGATAGTAGTTTAGACACAATTTTTCAACAAGATCGGTCCAGATCTCTCTGAGTTAGAGGGGCTCAAAATTTGACATTTTGGCCAAACAGGTGTTTTTTCCCATCCTTGTAACTTATTACCTATTGTTCTTAGAAAATTTTCTCCCAAATAGTTTAGATAGCTATTTCTTCAGTATTTCGGAAAAAATACTTAAAAAAAAAAAAATTTGTAGACTTTTTTTGCTAAGTTAAAGCATTTTTTGCCTTTTTTTCCAAAAAGGGCATTTTTTTTTTTTTTCATAAGAAAGCTTGGGATTTTTCCTTTAAGAGCTTTTTGGTCGCTTAGTGGGATGGGAGTGGGATATCTATCAATATAAATGTTTTGTAACTCAAGACAACGGTTTTTCAATTTTTCACAAATGCACTATTTTGAATTTTTTCCTATTTGAGTCTAAAACCTTACAAATAAAACTTATACTGAGAAACTAGACAAACTAAACTTTCCGAAGGTATATAACATACCTAACTAAAATTTTATACCCTCGATACTGTAATACTCAGAATATGTTAACCTCAGGAAAAAATCGCTTTTTTTCTATAGAAATTATTATTTTTTATTTATTTTTAATAATAATTAAATTAATGTATAATAATAATAGTATTAAAAATAAAAAGATAAATAATTTATTAAAATTTAACCTTATTTGCATTAGATCCATTTAAATCATAACGATTTTTATACTTAATTTATTTTAGCTGATGAAGTATTTAAGTCTTGTAAATTTTTAAATACCCAGTCTTTCATCCAGCTTTTTTGTAAAAAAATGAAAACATGATGTTTCTATATTGTTCTTGTTGTTATTCTAAATGTTGTATTGTTGTCATAGCTGGACTTGTTGTTTTTGTGGTTGTTGTGGTAATAATATAATAAAAACTAACCATTTGTACATTTTTTTTATGAACTATGGTAGAAAAATTTAAAGTTTCCATTGTTTTGGCATCACTAAAAAAAATTTGTTATATAATTTCTGTCATTGCCGCGAGCCTGCCTGCAAAGTTTCAGAGCGATTGGGTTACGGGAAAGTGGTTAACATCGAAACAAATTTGTTCGACAAGCAGACAATACGAGTTTAATATAAAGGGAGTAAAAATTCACCAACATCTAAAAAAAATAATGCTAAAATACCTAGTTGTTAATAAAAAAAAAACAATGTAAATTTAGCAAAAAAAAAATAGATGTATTAATTTACTTAAGAGAAAAACACAAAAATACATATACATACAAACACATATTAAATAATACAAATAATATATGTACATATATTCCATATATGTATGTATGTATATCCGTAATAACTGCATGTTAGAAATAAATCGGTATATTATTTTATTTACATAAAATTCTGCAATATTTTGTTGTGGGGAAAATACATTTCTTTTGCATTAACAGAGTGTCACTTCATTTTGCTCAGCGTGACTATGCCACAGTAGATGGCGCCACAATTTTTGTTCTAATTAGCTTTGCAATAGTTATTTCTATTTTAACATGAATGTCAATATTTTCAAATAGATATTATGCATAACAATGTTAAGAGTATACACGGGCTGGTCTTTTATTTCATACGTTTTTTCATTATTCTTTTACAAATATGAACATAAGTTTGGCATATTAACTTTTTGTTGTCTTTACAAAATAGAATTACCGAGTTATCAATGAGTTTTTTGCTTTCAAAAAAGTTCTACATAGTTATATAGAATTATTATTCTGCTTTACCTACAAAATATCTGATTGCGATTACATCTAATTTTTAAAAATTGTTTATAATTACTAAAGCATTATTATTCACATAAACACAAAATTGCACTTATTAAATTTTCCATTCAAATTTAAGAAAATATCAATTCTAAAAACTGGAATTAAAATTTCCAATTATAAATTAGAAAATATTAACTGAATTTCAGGAAATCATATCAAAACGTCGGAAATAATAATTTTAAATTTAGAAGACATCAATTGCATCTTTAATATATAAATTTTATTCGTTAAACACAAATTGAAATTCCTAAAATAAAACACCAAATATGTTTTAAATTAAAAAATGTTTAAGTTTAAAAAAAACGTTGGCATTCAAAAAGCTTTTCAGTACCGCGATTCAGTAATTTCTTTTAACGATAGTCGAATCGTTAAAAAAAGGAAGTAGCAAAATTATCAGTAAAATTTTTAAACGATATTCGCTATTGTTAAAGTCAGCTGTTGTTGTCATCTAAACGACAACCATTTTTGTGTTGTTTATTCAATCGATAAAAACTTAAATTTTTAGGTTGAAATGTCGTCATACATAAATAATAATCATAAAATAGTGAAAATATTTTGCTTCTATTAAAAAACTTTTTTATTTAAATAAAAAAATTAAATAGCATATTCAGTTCATTATTTCATTTTCAAATAAATAAACAGAAATATTAGTAAACAAAATAAAGATATTAAACATAAACATAAAATCATCCTGTCAAACACGAAGTAATTTGTTTTTTTCTATTCTTTGCGTTTTTTGCTTATTTCGACAGAGATGTCACTCGTTTACAATTTAAATAAATAGAAAAATAGATTTTTCGACTGTCGTTAAGATGTATGTACTTAGTGAATCACTTAATCCTTAGTGCAAACAACAATAGCTGTCGATATATTTTGCGATTGTCGGATCGTTGAAATTTACAGAATCACACTACAGAAAACATTAATTTAAATTCAATGAATTTTAGAAAACGTCAAATGATATTTAAAAATTGCGAACATAAAAACTGTTACATAAATAAACGCAATTTGATGAGAATGTTATTTATATAGAAATTTTCACAATTTTTTTTGGATAAAAATTTGAAGTTTTTCAGAAAATAAAGATAACCAATTATTTTATTTAAAATGTTTGGGACATTTGGTTTTTTGCGTTTGGCATCCCTAATTTGAATATTTATTATTACAAATTTATTCTCTATGTTTTCCAAATATGGCAGTGTTTTAATAAAAAAGTTGAGAGAGCTTTTTTTTTTGGTTATTATTTGTTACTCCATCCGACCTACATGACCGCAATAAAAAAATATTTCGCCAGTTAAAAGAAACTATACAGCCATCTGCAATTAGCACGATTTAATGCATATAGCCACCCTACACAACCATTACCTTTGCAATGGAGGTTAGGGCGAGCAATTTTATTAGCAAAAACTAAATTAAACGAGAAGTTATGTCATATAACCGGAAACGCATGCAAATAGGTATATAACCAAAATGCATGCCGATCAGCAACCACAATGACCAAAAAGCAAACACCGAAATAAATCCGAAAACCAACCCAAAGAATTTGTTGAAATAATTTGGTATTCAGTTTAACAAATTGTTTACTTTTTCCAATATTTTGTTTACATTTATTATCAATACTCAAACCGAGGTGGAGGGTAACAAAGATTCGGCAGAGTCGAATTTAACACTCTAACTTTTAAATTTGTTTGTGTTTTACATTACTGCTGATATTAATAATTATATTTTTTTTATTACAGTCTAAAATTTTTGCAATATTTTGGTTTTAACATCACATCTTTCCACCTCAACAAAAAGATGTTTGTGATCACAGTGGTACCAAGATAAAAAAAAAACCACAACATAGTTGACTCACAGGAGTCAAACTTTCCAAATTGCAAGGGAAAAATATTCAGCCAAAAATATTAATAATTGGTAATATAATGGCAATAAAATCAATAGCAATTTATTTGGATGATGTTAAACTTCTCCTTTTATCCATTTTAAATATGGTTGATATATTATTTAAAATTTTATATGTTTTTAATTTTGAATATCCCGAAGACTCTGAGCTATTTTACAATTTTCTAAAAAATATTTTCTATGAAATGGCAACACGCAAAAAGTTTACAAGTTTATCAGTTATCAAAAATGAAATTTAATATTTAAATTTTTAAGTATTTTAAATTGCGAGATAAAATTTCAATGTACTTATTTTATTTAACTTATTAGATATAAAAATGTTCTTGTATATATTTAATATATGAATTAAAAATTTTTTAATTATTATATTGCAGTAGTTATTTAACTTTAATCATTTTTGTTTCCTTTTGTAGGATAAAAAACACATTTTTAATGCGAAAAATCAATTAAAAAGTTATTAAGTCGATTAACAAAATTATAAAATTATTTTAAATAATTAATAAACTTTTTAAGCAAATTGACTAGTAGTAGTATTCTTTATTTTGTTCGTTTTAAATTTAACAATGTATGTACATAATTATAAAAAGGATTAAATTAAGAACATATCTATATTCGACTTTGACAATATGTCGTCAGTCGAAAGACTGTTTAAACAAATAACAATTTTACAATTTAAATATTCCTAAGGATTAAACTCCGCTATTAAAAAGTTTCTATAATTTACACATGTTTTCACATAATTTGATACAGATTGCCAGCCTACAGTCCTGCCATCTAAAATATTGATTATTTCGACTTCACTAAGTACAGATTTTCCAAAATGTAAAATTCTAAACTCTTTCAAGGTATTACAACGGCCAATAAAATGTTCTATGTATTCTTTTTCCTTCAAATTACAAAGTGAACATAAGTCTGAACCATTTAACTGATAATTATTACCATTAATTTAATATGGTCACTTCTTGCCATGAAAATCCACGTTATGTCTTCTAACCCCAAGTCGTCCATCATGTATCTGATTTCTGCCATTGGGTAAAGTTTTCTATATATGTATTCTGCTTGTTTCAGCTGCTTTCATTAGAAGGGCTTGATTATAACTAGTTCTAAGTGAATATAATAAATTAATCCGATTTTCAGCCCTCTATGTTCGATTGAGATTTTGCTCTGTCCATGAGATACCATAATCAGCTCCTATTCTATTCATAGCATTCACCCATAGAATTTGCCGTCTAATAAGGATTTTGGAGAGTTGATTGGGAAGTCTGTCCTGATTATAATAGAACAAGGTTTTGTTTATATACCTCAGGTGCAAATCCAAAGTATATAGATGACCATTTTCTATTCCCGTTTCAAGTCTTAGCGTGTATGTTGGTGTAAAAATAGGAATCCTCAGTATCTTCTTTAAAAAGTATAGCTGTAGTTTATCCACTTCATCGAACAAAGAGAATCCCCAGACTTGTGCGCTATAGCTTTGAACTGCTCTACAAACTGCCAGAAACAGTTTCCATTTTGATCTTAGAGATGTCGAGGGTTTGTTCAAAAAGTTGTTCCATGTCTGATTTATGCTGCTTTTGGCACAAGCGGTTCTTATTTCAATATGTTTTTTGAAAATCATTTTTGGTGTCAAGGTAACGCCGCATCAGTATTCGGATGCTATTCTAATATCTTCTGCTTTAAAATATCATTTTTCATTTCGTGACATTCGTCCACCTTTTCCGAATATCATAATCACAGACTTACTTTAATTAACCTCGACATCCCACATTTAATAGTAATCTTCTAATTTATATATCATTTTCTGCAAAACGTTTATATAATCAGCAAGAATAACGATATCATCTGCATATAGCAACAGTCGGTTATATAAGTGTTCGATATTAAGTCCTCCTTCTAAAAAGTCACGAAGATCATTAAGGTAAAACGCAAAGAGTAGTGGTGATAGCAGACAAACTTGTTTTACGCCCGATACAGTTGAAAAGTCCTCTGATAATTCTTGACCAGTCCACATTGCCGAGTTTGTAGTTTTCTACATGTTTTCTATAAACTTAACTGCTTTTGACGAAAGACCTATTGTATGTAGCTTGTATGTAAGTGCATTTCTAGAAATTTTATCGAATGCGGCTTTAAAATCGAGAAAAATTCATAAGTTTCCTTATTCGCATTTAGATTTAAATGTACTAAAGCTGAGAGGTTATATATGTTGTCAACTGTTGAATAGTTCTTCCTAAAACCAGCTTGATATTTATTAAAATTGTGATTTATATTTTTAATTAAAAATCTTTATTTATTATATGTTGTTTTATGTTTAAAAGAAAAAAAAAATCTGATTGAAGAAAATTAAATTTTCAATATGAAGTTAAAATACAAAATAACTATTTATAAACATTTATCAAATACGCAAGTGTATTTACTCAAAGTGTGTTATATTTAATATTCTCAACACTCCTCCTCAATTGCGAATCAATAAATGTTGCTTTTATGTCTAAAAACTTCAAGTTTAGAGCTTGATAATGGTTTTGTTAACATATCTGCTATCATTTCTTCTGAAGGACAATATTTACAATCTATAACTTTCTTATCTACATAATACTTTAGAAAATGAAATTTAGTATCAATATGTTTAGAACGATTACTTAATTTTTCTTCTTTAATCAAATTTAAGCAACTCCGATTATCTTCATATATTAAAGTCGGAAATTTTTGATTACATCCTAAATCAAACAAAATTCTTTTTATCCACACAGCTTCTTTTGCAGCTTCTGATAATGCAATAAATTCTGCTTCTGTTGTTGACAAGGAAACACTTGTTTGTTTTTTGCATAACCAACTAATTGTACCGCAATTAATCATAAAATTATAACCAGAATTTGATTTTCTATCTATTCTGCACTCTGCCCAGTTTGCATCTGCGTAACCAACAAGTTCATTTTCCTTTTCAAAATTTCCATTTAAATTTAAAAACAATTCCGAAGTTCCTTTTAAATATTTTGCTACACGTTTTAATTCATTCCAATCTTCGATAGTTGGATTACTTGTTTTTTGAGCCAATATTGCAACACTAGCTGAAATATCAGGACGTGTATTTACAGCAACATATAATAGTGATCCTATTAAACTTTGGTATTCACTATTTCGTAGTAATGGTTCTGAATCAGTTTTCCCATAAGAGGGATCAAGAGGATATTTTGAAGCCTTAGCATCTTGTAGACCAAATTTAACCATCATATTTTCTATAAATTGTTTTTGTCGAATCTTGTATTGAAATTCTTTTGTTTTTATAACTTCCATGCCAAGGTAATGTGATATTGGCCTAAGATTGCTGACTTCAAATTTAGTATTCAATAATTCATGAACATTTTGTATTTCATCCTTTTCTGAAGAAGCTACTACCAAGTCATCAACATAAAGAAGCACATAAACATCTTCCATTTTCAATATGAAGTTAAAATACAAAATAACTATTGATAAACATTTATCAAATACGCAAGTGTATTTACTCAAAGTGTGTTATATTTAATATTCTCAACAATATTCATTCAAGATTTTGTAACGTTCGGCCCATTCTGAGAGTCTAGATATTCCACGATAATTACTTGGAATTGCCATATCTCATTTTTTATGTATCGGGTAAATTATATTTAATATAAAAGTATCGTCTTTTTTGCCACTATCGTACATTATATTACATATTGTTCCCATCTCTTCTAATAATTCTTCTTGAGCATTTTTATAGAATACATATGGAATGCGATCTTCGCCTGGTGCCTTGTGGTCTTTAGGTTTTTGCAGCACTTGCCTTATTTCGGTTATTGTTATGGCCTTATCCACCTCATCATTTGTCTGGTATAGGTAAGCATATTGTAACTCTACTGCATTTTGTATTGGATTCAACAGTTGTTGAAAATATGATTTCAGCTCTTTTGCTGGTACCGTTATTTTTTGGAATTCATCACCATTTCTTATTTCCTTAGCAATTTTTCACCAATCTTTACTGTTATTAACTTGATCTATCTTTTGTTCTAAGTGCAATAGGTACTTTGATTTTTCTTCCCTACAAATTCCTTTAAATCTTTTATTTGCTTTTAAATATATGTCTTTGTTTTCTTTGCTACCGATTTTTCTGAATTCATTTAAAAGAAGCTTTTCTTGCATTGTAACATTTAGCATTGAACCACTTTTGCTTTTGATGAAATTTTAAGCCTTCTTTATAAACCATTTGGAGATATATCTACAGTAGTAAAGGAGGCGTATACCTTTACTACTGTAGATATATCTCCAAATTCCAGGGATTCTTTTTAATTTTTGGCATCTCCCAATGTTCATGAATCTTCATGTGATATTGCTATAAGTATTAATTTTTTCAATGTAATTTTGGCAACAGATTTGGATTTATTTTGTATCCGTCATCAAATTGACTAAATGAGTACATTGAATAATGTCACTAACTTGTCTGATTAATTCAATAAAAACTTTAATTGTAATTTTTTTCAATACTGATAAATTTTTGCCCAAGTCGATTAGTCATTTTATCGAAACACATCCAATCATTGCCATACATTTTTTTTTTTTTTATTGAATTGACAATTTTTTGTTATATATTTACGCTGATCCCTGACTCACTGACTGACTGACTGATTCTGTAACGCTGAAATAATACACACACATAGCACTCCATACAAGGCTATGCGAAATACACAAACAAAATTTAATCTTTCTCATTTTATACAAAACCACACACAATTATCTCTCTTCTTTGTTACCGACCAGTGCTGCTAACAAAATCTTTTGAAAATCGACAATTTTGGAAACTAAATCGCCAAAATCGTCATTTTTAAAACAAGCAATTGTCAAGAAAATTTTACCGCTTATAAAACTCAAAACAATAAAATTTATTTATATCATTCATATTACGAATATTATTACAGCATTGGTTATTTCTATATATAAAAATGTATTAGTGATGAAATTTCAACGAAAAAAATTTAACACAGCAATCAACTAAATAATTTTATTCATATATATCTATATACATATAAACATATAATATAGGTTTAAAGTATCGCCGTAATTAAAACTTAAATCTTAAATGGAGATGCTATTCAAGGTATTTCCGTTTTTAAACGACTTGACCCAGAATTAAATCTATACATATTTTGTAATTTACATTTACACTGAATAAAAACTATCAATTTTCGATAAACAACCCATTAATTGTTAACCCTTGAAATCGTAATTTTTATACTACTGAAAATTTTAAATCTTCAATCATTTTAACAAATTTAACAAATCATTTTAACAAATTGAAAAATCGTCAAATTACAATAATTTGCCAAAATTGGCAGCACTGCTAACGACAATAGCACTACATATGCATATTTCGTGTTACATATGGAATAATTTGAACGCAAAAAATGCATAAAAAAAACTAATATCTATTCAAATTCTTCTTTAAATTCCCTTTGTTGGTCAATAAAAAAATTCTGCAAAAAAGTAATGGATGAAATTTTAAACATTTTTATTTTTCTCATTTAACGTCGTCCGATATGCATACATACTTATTTTATTAAACTAAACTTTTCCATTTGTCTGTTTTGAATTTCATCTCAAAATTGTTTTGTATTGTTATGAGTGCTTTCGCTCAGGTTCTCTGATGGCCAGCACTTACCAAAGAGTATGCTTTTTTAATAAATATTTGAGAAAAAAGAGATCTTCAATGTGGATTATGTTGTTGTCCAACATATGATTTCGTTTAAAGCTCTGTATTGAAAAGCACTTGAAAATATAGTGGAATATTAGGTTTAAAATTTAAATTATTTATTCTAACTTTGCATAATTATATTACATTATAATTTCAGAAGAGAGGTGGGAAAATAATTTTTTTTTTCACTCATAATATTAATTTTTGCATAATTTGCTTTCAAAAAATTTAGACAAACATAAATTACGTAAATAGGTATATTTAAGATTTTAATTTGAATAATTTATTGAAATTATCATGGAAGAATTAAAGGCGATTTGGAATAATAAGTTTTTTTTTTAAGTAAAACTAATACGCCCTTATTTTTTATTTTTTAGATTTATAGATAACTTTGCAAAAAAATGTTTTTTCATTCTACATGTATGATGAAATATGAAATATTTTTTCCTCTTTTGTGTAGGTGGCTTGGTGTTTGCACTTCCTTAAGGGGTGGTAGGTTATGAAACCTTTTTCTGAATGCACAACATGTCGAGCGTGTTGTTTCAAAATTTTAAGTAAATCAGAGCAAAACTTAAGAAGATACAGCGTTTCCTGCGACCGGCATCATACGGTATATAGTATATAAATCAGTTTTTAAAAAACTTTAAACCGATTTTCTCGCAAATAAATGTTCGAAGTCCGTGAATATCATAACTCAAAATCTACTTGACCGATCTTTTGAAATTTCAGACACTATATCTACACATAAATCATCAGGTAACCATGAAGAATTTTTTTTTAACAACAGTTTTTAACAACAAATTTCCGAAATTGTATAGCAAAAACCGTTTTTTACTTCAAAATTGCTGCAAAAAAAAAAAAATTGTCACCTTTGAAACGCATTTCGATTTTTAAATTTCACATCATCCGGTAACGAGAGTTATGATGAGTTATGATTCCCTGTCACGGACTTATTTATTAAAATTTTTAATTGAAATTTTTTTCAAAGATTCCTCATATGTTATGCTATAACGTATATATGAAATAAATAATCCAACATTATTCATATCTTCAAAAAAGAATTATGAAAATACGACTTTTTTTTAACTTTTAAAACCTTACCCCGCTTAAGAAAATTTTAAGAAACTTGCTCTAAAACGTTTTATTTTCTATGCTATCCTATTTTTTTTACAGTAAAATGGAGTTCGGTTATAACGCACTCAGCGGGACCGGCCAAATTAGTTCGTTCAAGACTAAGTTCATTATAACCGTAGTATTTTTTTGTTTTGTCCGATAGGTTTAAAAAATTTTTTAGTTGAATAAGTTTATTTATTTCGATGCATTTTAAAAAGTTATAAAACGTAAATTAAATTATTAAAAGGATACATACTAATAGTTTGTCTTAATAAAACTAAAATTACCGAGTTCCTATCAAAATGAAATATTTTTTTAAAATCAAATAATATTAAAAACTCCTTATGTATAGAAGCAGAAAGTACAAAGCAAAGGTTGGCTACTGGCAAACTTTTACGAAAATATACATAAAAGGACCTTTTACAAAACTTCATTTGAAAATCGAAGTTTTTGTTTTGTATTAAAATTAAATTAAAATAAAATTAAAATGAATTTTTTTTAAATATATATAATATATAAAAAGTCTGAAATGGAAAAAAAAATTGTTTGTTAAAGTCAAAAGTTTGATGTAACCACTGTTCGCTATAAGACAAGCAATTTGTATGAAAAATGTGATTAAAACTCTTGGGACCGAAGAAATCTTCGTTATAAACAAAAATTTATTACAACCAGGGTTCGTTATAAGTGAACTCCATTGTATTAAATTGTAATATTTTTTGGAATCTCCAATCTCCTCACTTTACCCGGCCTTCCCACGTTCAAGTCAAATTGATCACACATACAATAGTCAAAAAATTGTTAAGTAACTGTCCCATTGAAAAATTGAAAGAGAGAATTGAAACGTATGATTGTTTAGTAAAAAAGAGTAAAAAAGTATGAGTGCATTACAACCTGATAGCCAAAAATTTAACATGTGAAGGCCGGGTAATATCTAAAATAATTTTACGGTGATCCCTGACTCACTGACTGACTGACTGACTGAGAGACTGACTGATTCTGTAACGCTGACCAAAACGATACGGTTCTAATTCCATATTAAAACTCCGCCAGTTTCCAGTAATTCCTGCATACGCAATTACCATAAACAAGGCTCAAGGCCAGTCATTTGATTACGTTGGCATTAATTTGGAGACCGCGGTATTTTCATACTGTATGTGGCTTTGTCACGATCAAAAGTTGCAAGCCAAGTTAAGATACGTATTCAATCGAACCCACAGCAAGGAAAACTATTAAATGACCAACGATTTTTCACACGAAATATAGTTTTTCAAGAGATTCTAAATTGAAAAACTTTTTTGCCAAATATTTCTTATCTGTTTTGATACTTATGTATACAATTTCTACAAACACAATCTTTTTTCATATGCACATATGTAAGAATATAATTTTCAATTTACTACTCTATTAAATTTAATTTATTATAAATTTTTCGTGTATTTAAGTTTAAACTGTTTATTTTATCCATAATTTTTAAACGGGCGCCTAGGCGCCACACAATCAACTAGTTGTTATATATGAATGAAAATCAACGGTACTTTTAATTAAATTCATGAATTTCGTTATTGAGATTAGTTTTAGGTTTTTTCTATGAAATTTTCTGTCATGAATCTGGTAATGTATCTTATTTAAGAATAACATAATTTTATAATAACTTTGTGCTGATGTTTATAACGATCGACTCAGCTTAAAAGAAACGGTAACCAAAATACACAATGAAAATTCTATAGATCTGTTGAATAATTATGTATAAATTTTTATCGTAATAATAATTGTTAATTAAAGGTTTCATTCCTAAAAAGTATAAAGAATATAAATGGTCGTAATATAAAATTTGCCTTGAAAACGCGAAACTTTCAGGATGTTTTGCTATACATTACTAACACTTTCATCCTGACTTGGAATTTCTCACCCTCCAGAAAATGACGCCGAAAATGTCCCACATTGTTACACGTTTCTAACATTTACCATACATAGGTATATCTCGAGAAATTACTAAGGCAATAATTTTAAATCATTCTCCTTCTAGTAGCATATTTTTGATTTTATAATTTTCAATTAAACACAACAATTATCTCTTATGTATACAATTTATTTCGTTTTAATTTTCTCACGTTTTCTGCTTTAATTTTTGGCCAATTATAATTTCTGTTGCATGAAACAGTTTCTATTGCTAAACAATATGTTATATATTTATTTTTTATATACTTATATATGTATTTTTTTTGTGTTAAATATAGTAATCATTCATGGTATAGATTATTTTCTGTTCATTTCTTGATGTATATTTGTAGAGGTATGAATGTTTGTGATATAACGATGATGGCCACTCTGGAAAATCGACCACTTTAACATGCAACTCGTGTAGAAAATAAGTTAAAATGCCGCAATTTTCTCCCCATTTCATGTTTCAAATAATGGTGTACGAGTATGTATTTGGTTTTTATTGTTATAACCTCTAACACTTCTTCCTTTCGAGGTTTTTTCCAGAGGGGTAGTCCACGAATTTTATTTTGGCAATGTTGTGATATTTAAAAATAATTAGAACATTTTAAAAAGAATTTTAAGTATAATTTTAGCATTAAGTTTTTTGCGTGTTCTCGAAAAATATTGACTTCTACGTCACTGTTATCCTTTTTCTCTTTTGATCATCATTAGCTTTCGGTTTGACGTGTTCGACGTTTGGAATCCACAAACTATGAACGCTAGTTATGATTATATATTCTCATCATCAACGTCCATAGTGTTTCGAATGGCTTTGGCATCATTATTTTAACGTCATGTTTAATATTTTTCGTGACATGTTGAAGAAATTAACAATACCACAACGTTCTTGTAATCAATATTAAATAATTGCTTTTACGAGTATAAGTCTTAGTTGTTATTAAGTATTTAAAATAAGTAAGCCCAGCATTTTGTGCTAAATATTTAGAGATGTTTAAATACATTTGAAATGTAATTTAAGGATGTAAATTAAGTGGCAGCTCAGTAGCTGGTTCACCAGGAACCACCTAATAAATGGAAAGCCGCACAATAATTTTTGCTTTATTTTTGTTTTAATTTAAATTAATTGTTTTGAAAGTCTCATACTGATATGCTACATGTATCAAACATATCGGATAAGTGAACAAACTAAAGTCATGTGGATATCTCCAAATAAATTACTTCGGACGTGAAACTTACCTCAGTAAATGTAATAGCAGATAAAGTTTAGATTTTTGCTTCTAAAATTGCAAATATTGTGATTTCAATCAGCTGAGCAAAACAAATTTTAATGAAAATAATCTGGGGCCCAGGGACGTATGCAGGAATTTGATTTGCACCAATTTTTTTTTAATTTTATTTTTCGTCATATATTATGTCATAGTTAAATTATTTTAGAATTTATTGTTGAAGTCTTTCTTATGAAAAAAATAAAAAAGTAACTTATTATTAGAGAATATTATAAATTTCTCTGAAGATATTTTTTTATAATTGTTTTCAACCAACAAAACGGAGCTTGTATTTATATATGAGTAATTCAATATTCGGCTTTCGGTTTAAACCCAATACCGAATATTCGTTTTTCGGTAGAACGAGAAATAAATTGTTCGTGATATGTCTAAATTGTATTTTTAAAAGTAAATTATGCGTGTTTTCTCAGAAACATTGTATATTTATAAGCTCAATTTTAAAACTTTAACATATGAGAACAATTTATAAATCTAATTTCCTATTTGAGCTAAAAATATTGTAATTATTTTGTCAATTATTCGTTCCATTCGATATATTGATATTAATGCTAGCAAATAAAGCCTTTCCTTGCACATGGTATTACGAAGTTTTAGTTTAGTCCTTCTTAACGTAGAAAAGCTTCTTTCTGAGGAAGCTGTTGTGACAGGTATGTTAAATAAAATTTTTAAAGTATATTTGGAAAAAGATTTTCATCACACATTCCAATGGTATCTAATGAGTTAGAAGGTTTTTCTTCGTTATCCTTCCAAAACTTAATCCAAAGAGATAGTTCAGCTAAAATAATTTGATTGGCTCGTTCAAATAATTTTTTTTTAAATTATGAGATCTTTAAAATCATTGCTTGAGAAGTTTATAGCTTTGATGGGAACTACATTGCATAGAGATTTTATAATATTTTTCTGACAGGGAAATCTATCTTTTAGACTAGAAATTATTTCGTCTGCATATGGAATAAAAATATTGCTTTGTAGCATTCCTCTGGGCTCCCTGTTTTTATATTTGAGCCTTAATTTAGTGTTCCTATTCCTCTGGGAATTTCAGGGTTGATTACAAACTATCTAAACTCCGTACAATATTACAACCTAAGAACAATATACAATAATAGTTACAGAACTTCTGTTCATAAAAATTATAACTATCGCCCAGCGTTAAACCCTAAAAATAAATTACCTAATATGTGAGCAAATGGGTAATATTTTATGATAATTATTAAAAAATTGAATTTTATGAAAACGAATTATTTATTTATTTAGAGTCAATTTTAACGAGTTGATATAGTTTCAAGATAAAAAAAGAATTAAAAGGATTGCATACAAAAATTTAGAGAAAAGATAATTACGAGTTGAAGAAGTGGCATCTACTATATATGGGGCGTTTCATGTCAAGTGAACCAACTTTTGAAACCGATGTCTTCCGATCGGGATGAAATTTGCACCAAGGTTAGTCCTTTAGACACAATTTTTCAACAAAATCGGTCCAAAACTCTCTGATTAAGAGGGGGTCAAAATTTGACATTTTGGCCAAATAGGTGTTTTTTTTCCATCCATGTAACTTGTTACCCATTGTTCTTAGCAAAATTTGTCCAAAAAGCTTAGATAGCTATTTCTTCAATCTTTCAGAAAAAAATTAAAAAATAAAAAAAATTTTTTGACTTTTCAAAATAAATTTTTTTTTTACTTTTTTTTTTAAAAGGCCCTTTTTTGCCGCTTAGTGGGGTGCGAGTGGGATATCTATCAAAAAAATGTTTTGTAACTCAAGACAACGGTTTTTCAATTTTTTTCCTATTAGTGTGTAAGTGTTTCAAAAACCTTAAAAAGAAATCATATACTGAGAAACTAGACAAATTAACCTTTCCGACGTTATGTAACATACCTAACTAAAATTGCATATGTTCGATACTGTAATACACGTAATATGTTAACCTCAGGGAAAAAAATCACTTTTTTCTGTAGAAATGTTAAATGTTATTTTTTTATATATATTTATAATAATAATAAATAAATTTATAATAATAACAATAATAAAAATAAAAAACAAATAATTTAATAAAATTTAATATTAATCACATTAGTTCCATTTATAACAAAACTATTTTTTAATTAAATTATTGTAGCTAATGAAGTATTTACGTTTTGTAAATTTTTATATACCCAGTCTTTCATCCAGCTTATCGCCTTTATTTGCTACTTTTTTGCCAATATTTTCTTGGGGTTACTAGATATCCCACCCGCAACCCACTAAGCATCAAAAAAGCCCTTAAAGGAAAAAAACCAAAGCTTTCTTTTGAGCAAAAAAGGGCCTTTTCTGGAAAAAATTCAAAAAAATTTTTGATTTTGCAAAAAAAAGTGAAAAAATTTTTTTTTTAATTTTTTGTTCCGAAAGACTGAAGAAAAAGCTATCTAAACCTCTTGGGACAAATTTTGTTAAGCATAATGCCTGGTTTTCATTATGTCATTTTCAATGGCAGTTGTTGTCAATTATAGTCAGTTGTATGAAAACGGGTTTTAACGTCTTGCCATTTACAACCCCTGGCAACATTTGAAATCTGAAATGAAATTGCCAGCATGTTGACAATTTGTTTGTGTTTGACAGCCGGATTTTTTGTTCATTTATAAGATATAATAAATACGTAATGAATAGAAAATTACGAGATGTCAGTTGAGGCAATTGTTTGTGTCAGCTTATATGACATAGTGAAAACCAGGCACAATAGGTAAAAAGTTACATGGATGAGAAACAAAACCTGTTTGGTCAAAATTTAAAATTTTGACCCGCTCTAACTCAGAGAGTTCTGGACCGATCTTGTTAAAAAATTGTGTCTAAACAAATTTCATCCCGATCGGCTAAAAATAGGCAGGATGAAACCAGTGGGATTGGCACTCCCCATACATGGTAAGTACATATCATCAGATATCTAGCGTACTATAATGGCTAGAGTCTTGAAACTTTCTGGACGTCAATTGGTTTTTAATGTTGGTAGTCTTACCAATGGACGGGATTGGGTTAGTGGGCGTGTCACCTCCAATACAAAAATATTATCTGGAGCACCATAAACCCAACAGTGTTGACAACAGATATGAGTTCAGGAATGATGAGTGTGAGAAGTTATGTGAAAATGGGCGAGATCATACCAGTGGACGTGTCACCTTCCATACATGGTAAATACATATCATCATAATTAACAACAAAAATATTAACTAGATATAAGTTATATGGCAAAACAAAGTATGCCGGGTCAGCTAGCATTTAACATTTCATAAACCGCCGAGGCCCACTCAAATTCGTAAATTAAATTGGTAATATTCTTTTTTTTTCGAAATTTTGTATTGTATTTGTAATTCATTTTGGTGCGAAAAATACTTATCAAATATAGATTTATTATATTAAGTCTAGAAAACATACATATGTACGTACGCACGTTAGGGGTGTAGCACCACGTGATGACCATTATTGCATTAATGATGAAAACATTCAAGAAATTTGTATTTTGCCTTCGCCTCCTATATTTTTAATACAAAAAAAAATTTGCTTAATTTTTAATTATACTAAATTATTTCATAGGTGGTTAAGCCAAAATTTTTATTTTCAATTTATTTTATTTGTTTTTACCCTATACTTACATTATCTCTGCTATTTTTAAGTCTTCAATTAATTGTGGTACTGAATTTTAAAATATTTGTACACAGTTGTGCCGTTGAACCCATCGACATTAGCAGTAAAACTGCAGTCTCTTTTCAGATTGTCCAGATTTCTTTAAATATGTTTGACAAAATGCGTGTCCTTTTTCACGACATGCGAAAATAATTACATATTTCGGAAATGGTCGCAAAAGTATTTCTTATTTCTACAATTTTGAGTGCCATATTTAAACACAAATTTAAGGTATGTGAGGCGCAATGGACATAAACAGCACTTGAATATGTTGGTCTTATTATGGCTTGAATGCAATAATGCCGTCCAGACGTATTTGCGGCACCGTCATACCCTTGTCCTCTCAACATATTCAAATCGTGGCCTAGCTTTTTGACTGTCTCAAGTAAAGTTTGTGAAATTCCTTTTCCTGCTGTTCCATTTATTGGGGATTTTTTCGTGTCAGTCGTAATATCAGCTAATATAGAAAAAACCGGCATCGTTGTGTCCTTTGAAAATCTTTTTATACTCTATACCACTATACCACTATGTAGTTTGGGTATAATGACTTGATGCTGCTGTTTGTAACTACCAAAAATAAGATGGGTCTCTTTTATTATACCGATCGAGCCGATTTAGCGATGTCCGTCCGTCTGTCCGTCTGTCCATCTGTGTATCCAGGTCGTAAATACGAATACATTTTGATGAAATTTGGTATATAACTTTTATCGGCTGTAGGATAAATGCTGTTGAAATTGGTGAAATTCGGTCCATGATCAGACCTAGTCCCTATACAAATGACCCCTATGAAATCGACATAAATTGCCATAAGTTACAAATTATCATATAGATCTCAGTCAAATTGGGTTTGCAAGTGTTTATTATATCCATTATTTAGTAGCCCAAAATAATCTCTTTAGGACAATTCTTAGGCATGGACCCATATATAGTTTCTTTCCGATCTTCATCTTAACCTATCAAAAACAAAAATATTGTACAGATTTTTCTCAAATTTGGTTTGTATATATTTTTTCGAAAAATAAGTGAATATATAAAATATGGTCAGGATCGGTCCATTTTTCGGCCTAGTCCCGTACGTAAGCTTCTATCGAACGCTATTGAAATTGGTTAAAATCGGTTTACATTCAGACCTAGTCCCCGTACAAGTGACCCCTCTGATATCGACTTAAAGTGCTATAATATCCAAATTATCATATAGATCTCGGTCAAATTGGGTTTGTGTATATGTACGTATGTAAGTGATTCTACCACATATGATCAGGTCGGTTCTTTTTCCGACCTACTTCCCATGTAAATATGATATGAACTTTTCAGCCAAAAAAATACTAACAATACCACTACAATTTGGTTTATGCTCATTTTCTATATTCAATTAATTGGGCATATTGTCTTTTAAATATTTCTACATCAATCTTTATTGACAGTTTACAAAATACAAAGATTTTTAAATCAAGAAAAATTGTTAACTATATAAATCAAACAATTTTAGTAAGTATTTCTTCTAAATAGCCTTGATTTTCAATTTCTAGAAGTTCTTTAGCTGCTTCGTCTAATTCAATAGAGGTAGTGTTTCATTTTTGTCGCCAGTGGGACATATATGGACATATAAGTCCACAACAAAATAGTGAGTGATAAGGTCTTCATTAGTGCAACATCTGGGCAATTTGCTTGTGTTGTGCTCGCGAAAGAATCTGTAGTCTTTTTTCCTTTTTTCTTGCGCTTCTTTAGATAAATCTCCTATTGTTAGCATATTGTTTTGAATTATTTGTTCCCCATGGTACAAAATTTTATGAATTGTGGATGGCATATATCTCCCGGGGTTTTTTTTTGTTATAGAGTATAGCTCTTTTACTCGCGTACTCTCCAAATTTTTTGGCACTTATCTTTCTGCTGCGTGCTAGAACTTGTAATATCATTTTGAATCTTTTTTAATTCATGATCTACACCTGTGATAGATGCTGTAGTTTCTGGGTCGGAAAAAAAATCTCCATTATTTGAGTTTCCATTAATACAATTTAACAATAAAGCGCATTATGTCTCAACCCTTTTGATGTGTATACATCTATGCGCTCAGGGGAGGTAAAATCCAATTTCACAATAAAACCAAACAGCGTAAGGAAAAATCGGTGTGTGGTATATGTAAGTGGATTGGTGTATTTAGTAAGGAGAACCGCTGAGTTCGCTGTCTGTTTAGCAAAATCACAAATATTTTTCGTTAATTTTAAATATTCAATTGTATATATACTAGGAAAACTTTGAAGAGGTCAAAAATAAACTTTGGTGTCTTTTTTAATTACTACACCTTTTACAATTGTATTTCAGAAAACATCAACAGAATTTCAGAAAGTATCAATTTGTTTCAGAAAACATTAATTGATTTTCGGAAAATATCAATTGTATTTCAGAAAACATCAACTGACTTTCAGAAAACATCAATTGTATTTCAGAAAGCATCAATTGATTTTCAGAAATTATCATTTGTATTTCAGAAAATATCAACTGAATTTCAGAAATTATCAAATGTATTTCAGCAATTATCACATGTATTTTAGAAATTTTCAAATGTATTTCGGAAACCATCAAATGTATTTCAGAAAATTTTAAACGTATATCAGAAAACATCAAATGTATTTCAGCAATTATCTAATGTATTTCAGAAAACATCAAATACATTTCATGTTTTCTGAAATGAAACATGAAATGTATTTCTGAAATTAGCAAATGTATTTCAGAAAATATCAAATGTATTTCAGAAAACATCAATGTTTTTCCGAAATTATTAAATTGACTTCAGAAATTATGAATTGAACTTCAGAAAATATCATTTGAGTCTTAGAAAAATAGTCAGAAAGTTATATAAAAACATATTTTTTTAAGTATTATACTGGGTTTGCAATATCTCCTGAAAACCGCATATCGTCATTTTTTTACAGGAGAAGCAAAATACATCATAAAACCAAAACTAATTTAAACTTAATACCCAAATTTTAGAATCAAGCTAAAAAATAGAGACGGATTTTTTTTATGAAAACAAATTTATGGTGAAATAGTAGTTTTTAAGTAAAAGGCCGTAACTGCAATACAAAAAGTCAATTTTGAACTTTTTGTTAGTTACGGCCTTTTGTATTTTAGGTGACGATACAAACGTGTTTTTTCAAAATGATGGCTTCAAACTCGGTCAAAATTCTATCCTATATTGTAGCTGATTAACATATGAAGTCCTCTTCTTCTTTCGATTAAAAGGCCGCCCTTGATAGTTTATTTTCCAGTGCATAACAAATAAGTCCAAATATTGCTAAACATTTTCTGCGACTCCAAGTCACTAGAAACAATAATAACTTTTTGGTATTGTAGGGTAAACTCATTTTTAATTCTGAATTTCAATAGATATTTTCTGAAATTCAATTGATATTTTTTGAAATACATTTGATAATTTCAGAAATACATTTTATGTCTTCTGGATTTCAATTGGATTTCTGATTTTTTTAATAAGTATATTAGAACTCGTGTCAACTCTACCGTTTCCATTTTCTGTCAGTATAAAAAACAAATAAACTCACGCAAAAAAAAAACAAGTAAGAAAATTATAGTCGATCTAGACCAACTATACGATACCCTATACCATGCGATTAGAAACCCTATCTCTTAGGCCCAACTAACTGGACATTGAAAATAAGCAAAAAACTAAATTTGAGTGGGATTTTTATTAATTTTTTTGGCTGCAGATATGAAAAAGTTCATGTCGGATGCTATATCTATAAAGGGACTAGGTCCAAAAATGGACCGATCCTGATCATGTTTGGTAAAGTCTCTTGTATTTTGCAAAAATATATACAAACAAAATTTGAGAAGAATCAGTGCAATATTTTTGTTTTTTAATAGATTTAAGTGAAGATCGGGAAGCAGCTCTATATGGGGTCAAAGGGATCATTTTTGGACTACTCATTAGTGGATGTAATGAACGCATACAAACCCAATTTGAGAAAGATATATATGACAATTTGGATCTTATGGCAATTTAGCAGCGTTCATCCCATGGCCGATAAAAGCTTATATACCAAATTTCATCAAAATATATTTATATTTGCGACCTGCAGTTTGATTACAAGCTTTACATGGACACACAGACGGACGGACGGACGGACATTGTTAAATCAACTCAGAAAGTGATTCTGATTCGATCGGTATAATTAAAGATGGGTCTAGGTCAAATATTTTTGGTTGTTACAAACAGCAGCACAAAGTCATTATACCCAAACCACATAGTGGTATAGGGTATAAAAACACCGGCGCGACCAACTTATGTATTCATAACACACAGACGGATGAACGAACATCGTTAAGTGGGCTCAGAAAGTCGATTCGTATAATAAAAGTGGAATACTTTTGTATTCATAAATTTTGCACAAAATATCTGACCTTAGGTGAGAAATATTTTTGTGATGCACACGGGCGGAAACTGGGAGTATACAATGGGGTATAGGAGTGTAGGGGAGGGTTAAGGGTATAGAAGAGTGGAAGATTTTTTCATGGCTTTTGATGGGCAGGAGTTATGCTCTATTAAATTTGAGAAATTTTGATCTTTTTAACATTTTTTTTTTTTTTTTCTAAACTAGTGACTTTATATAAAGTGAAATATTTATAAAGTGACTTTATATTTCCAACATTAATAGCTTAGAAGTTACAAAACTATACAAAGTTTATTTTAATTTAAAATATTTTAAAACAAAGTTACAGTTATTTAAAAATTAAAATTTATAAAGAAATTTTTAATTTTAGCAAAATACTGAGAAAGTCTATTTTCGATGACCATGTTCGCTGTGATATAGTTGAAATAGGGTCGCAATTTTTTGGCTCACGAGATTCACTGGAATTTACTTAAAAAAAAAAAAAAATAACATAACTTTAAAATCGGTAACCATAAAAACAAAGTGCCGTGTTCGTCTTGGCACCCAATATGTTATATTCGTAAGCGTCAAATTTGAATTTAGATCGGCTTTAATAGTGTTGGTCTGAGAGTTTTCAAAAGGAAGTATTGAATTACATAACAGTGATCAATGCTTTCCATTTCGACAAATTTACTGAGATCTTTTACTTTTGATGGCTCAAAAAAAAAAAAAAATACTAAAAAACGTGGCGTCTTGTTTTATAAGGCTGCCACTTTTCACCTCAGAAATTATTTTCAAACTAATGTGGACATCTATATGTCAACTCGATTTGTTCTGCGAGCAACCTAGTACCTACCTGAAAAAATAAATATTTGCCTAAATCGATGAGCTCGCTTTGTGGTTGAACAGTGAACAAAAGCACCGCAGGTATAAATTCTTTAGAAGTCACGATTGGCACCGCGATCAATACTAAAATGTAGATTTTTAGCTATGTTTTATAAAAAAAAAGTTCTGATTTTTAAATATCATACTTATTCTTTTCTTGATTGTAACGTATCATAATTCACTTTCTTCAAATCCATTATGTCATTAAGTTTTTTTTTTCTTCTTATAAACTTAATATTCATTTCATTTAATTAAAATTCAATTTTCGACAATTATTTAATAAAGCTTCCTTACATTCCTTTTGGCACTTATTTATATATAAAAAAAAAATAAAGTTATTTATACACTGTAACTTCTACTACTACTACTGCTGGTACAATCATCCAAATAAACAACCAACGAGAAAACACTCATACAACAATAGGTTGGAAACATGGATAAAATATCAAAAATTCACGACATATTAACTGCAACAATTTTGCCACCATGTCACCAAATGATTTACGACATTGTTTCCCAACGACCAAACAACTGAAAGTAACAATGAACCAACACAACATACAGCCGCCACGACATTCAGACATACTCGTACATTCGAAAACCAAATGCATATCAACTCAAGTACACAAACACATACATATAAGTAGTATATGGATATGGTTGGAGACAAACGAATTGTACGAATAATACAGTTTGTAATGTTGTAAATGGTCTAACACTTGGCGAAAATTAAATAATGTTATTAAATTTAAACTTGTGACAACAAGTTGTAAGGCGGCAGAAAAGATCAAATTTAGTTAAGTCGAAAAAAAAAATAACCAGCATACTGATATGAGCTCTTTATGGATATGAGAACTCATAGAAATCCGATGTATATTTTTATCGGCAACATCTCGTTAGATTTGGTATTTGCGATTCCAATCCGAATGTACTACAATTTTATACGGTTGGATATACAAAAGACTGGTCTATAACCAGCCTAGTATATAACCGAATCTTTTGGACAATTATCCAATATCGTCGCGCGAAGTTATTATTATTTCAAAATGTCACAAATGTGCAATTTTTGCATTTTAAGGTTTGAGTAGAAATTACGATGTTATAGAAAAGTTCTGCCAGTTTTGTATTCAGAGCAAAAATCTTCGTTAGAAAACTGCGTGGGGTTAATTAAAGTCTTAAATTTGTTGGTCTGGGTTCTCAAAAAATAGCAAATCTTTTCCAAATTTGTATGAGTTTAGAAATAAGTTAAAAACTCCGATCAGCAACTATTTAACGAAATATGGTGAAGCCAAATCGATGAGTTATTTCCGAATTTGCATTTGAGAATAAGTGTATCTGCTAAGCTCTTCTCTGAAGATCAATTGGCAAAATATTAGTATAATTTAGAACAACACACAGAAGACAGATTCATTGTGCCTACTGAATGTATTGCAAACTTGATTTCGATAAAGTTGATATTTGAATTTCGAGCTGATTTTGATCACAATTCAGTTGTCTTAACAGTAAATATTTTATCGCAATAGAAAATACATTTAAAAAAAATGGTCTTATTTATATTTGGCGGTTTTTGAATTTGCTTTTCGTGATTAATGATTTTGGCGATTTTTGAATTTGGCATGTTTTGTTTTGGGCGATTTTTGATATTCGGATTTTCGGTTGATTTTGCCGTTTTTGTTTTTTGAGTTTTTGGTTATTCGCTATTTTCCGTTTTGGCTCTTTTTATTATTCGCGCTTTTTGATTATGGCGATGTTTGATTGTGCGGTTTTAGATTTTTGGCGATTTTTGATTTTGGTGATTTTTGATTTTGACTATTTTCGTTTTTGGCGTTTTTTCTTTTTTTGCAATTTTTGAAATTCGCGATTTTCGGTTCTGGCGATTGTTATTATTCGCGATTTTCGGCTTTGGCGACTTTTGTTTTTTGCGATTTTTAATTTTGGTGATTTTTTTTAATTTCGATTTTTGATGTTGGCGAGTTTTATTTTGGTGATTTTTGGCTTTAGCAATTGATTATTTTTTTTTTTTTGCAATTTTGATTTTTGCGATTTTTGTTTTTGTCGATTTGTACCTTTAGCGATTTTTGTGTTATGTGATTTTTTATTTTTTGGTAATTTTTGTTATTCGCGATTTTCGGTTTTGTCGATTTTTGATTTTAGCGTTTTTTGTTTTTTGAGTTTTTTTTTATTCGCGATTTTCGGTTTGGCTCTTTTTATTGTTCGCGATTTTTAATTATGGCGATGTTTGTTTGTGCGTTTTTAGATTTTGGCGATTTTTGATTTTGGTGATTTTTGATTTTGACTATTTTTGTTTTTTGCGCTTTTTGCTTTTGGCGTTTTTTGATCATCGCGATTTTTGTTATTCACGATATTCGTTTTGGTCAATTTTTGATTTTGGCGTTTTTTCTTTTTTGCAATTTTTGATGTTCGCGATTTTCGGTTCTGGCAATTTTTATTATTCGCGATTTTTGGCTTTGGTGACTTTTGTTTTTTGCGATTTTTAATTTTGGTGATTTTTGTTAATTTCGATCTTTGATTTTGGCGAGTTTTATTTTGGTGATTTTCGGCTTTAGCAATTGATTATTATTTTTGCAATTTTTGATTTTGCCGATTTTTGCCTTTAGCGATTTTTGTTTTATGTGATTTTTGATTTTTGGCGATTTTTGTTATTCGCGATTTTCGGTTTTGGCGATTTTTGACTTTGGCGATTTTAGTTTTTGCGATTTTTGTTATTAGCGATTTTTGATTTAGGCGATTTTTGTTATTCGCGATTTTCGGTTTTGGTGATTTTTGATATTGGCGATTCCGCCCATATTTTCACACGACTACTCTCAGTGGTAAGTAATG
The DNA here is from genome assembly GCA_963682025.1 of Cordilura impudica. NCBI lineage: Eukaryota > Metazoa > Arthropoda > Insecta > Diptera > Scathophagidae > Cordilura > Cordilura impudica. The sequence goes on along the minus strand of OY821521.1, from coordinate 156,575,680 downwards.
TACTTGTCAAAGGTTTCAAGAGTGTTATTTTTAAAGTACTTCATATTTTTTGTATAGGAGCTGCCACGCCCATTAGTCCGATCCCGCCCATTTTTTTTTTGCAATTGTTCATTAATAACTCATGCACTCACACAAAGTCCCGAGGCTTTCACTAATATACTTAGGACTCCAGTTATATGATATTAAATACTTGCTTAGTATGGGGGCTGCCACGCCCATTGGTCTGATCTCGCCCATTTTATATCACACTACTCACATTAAAAACTCATGAACTCAGAGAACGTTCCAAGGCTTTCACTATTACAGTAGTCCAGATATATACTTATATACTTACTTTGTACGGGCGCCACGCCCACTGTTCCGAGCTCACAACTCTTCAAACTAGTTTTAAAAAAGCACCGTCTGTTAAAAAAAAAGTGTTTTTTACTAAAAATAACCTTTTATTAACAGATAAGAAATGTATAGTCAGTCTAGTTCGACTATATGGTACCCTATTCCTGCGATTAGAGGAAGGGTGGTAGGTAAATATGAGTTGATGCTAAACTTGTGTGGGGACTAGGCCGAAAAATGAACCAATCCTGAACATTTTCGGCAAAAACGTATACAATCCAAATTTGAGAAAAATCGGTGCAATGTTTTTGATATATTTAAGTGAAGATCCGGAATCAGCTTTATTTGAGGATTATGTTTTGGAACTTGAAGGGTTTAGTTTTAGATTACTAACTAATGGGTGTTATGAATACACACAAAACAAATTTGTTTGAGATTTATATCATAATTTGGATCTTATGACTATTTAAGTCGATCTCGTGGGGGTTATATGTATAGGTAATAGGTCTAAACGTAAACGGATTTTCACTAATTGCAACAGCGTTCGTTGTATGGCCGATGAAAAGTTATACAGAAAATTGCAACAGAATATATTCATATTTTCTACTTGCGGTTTCATCACAATGTTTACATGGACATACAGAAGGACATCGCTAAACAAACTAAGAAAGTTATTCTGAGTCGATCGGTATAATAAAAGATTTATGGTAGTTACAAACATCTGTATAAACTCATTATACCCTGGCCATATGGTGGTATCTTATATATAATAAGTAAGAAATTATAGTCGGTGTAGACCGCCTATACGATACCCTATACCATGGTTTAGAGACCTTATCACCTCGGTCCAACTAGTTCGATGTAGAAAATAAGCATAAACCAAATTTGAGTGCCTTATTACTAATTTTTTTGGTTGCGGAAATGCAAACGTTCATATCGGATGCTATATTTATATGGGGATTCGATCGAAACATGGAACGACCCTGACCATATTTGGTCAGTCACTTTGAAAAAATATATCAAACCAAATTTGAGAAAAATCTGTGCAATATTTTCGTTTTTTGATAGATTTAAGTGAAGATCGGGAAACAGCTCTATATGGGCCCTATGACTAAGAATTGTCCTATAGGTATTATATAATAAACACTTACAAACCCAATCTGACTGAGATTTATATGATAATTTGGATCTTATGGTAATTCGTGTCGATTTCATAGGGGTCGTTTGTATGGGGACTAGGTCTGAACATGGACTGAATACTTTCCGTCGTCGTGTAGTGTAATTGAAAACTAACATAGTAGTCTTATTGAAAACCATTGTGAAAACCGTTACGGTGGTACATATTCCGTTCCTTTAGCATCTGCTATAATGACGACTATTATTGTTATAAATATTCAAATTTTAAAAGTTTTTCTCCGAAACTTTAGATTTTTTTAAATGGTGCGTGGTAAAGAAGAAGAAAGCATATATTTCATTTTTTTTTTTTTTTTTTTTTTTTGTAATTCATCTTTATTTATTGAATCTTCACATAGGTTTTTGAACTAACAATAAGTTATTCAAATCTTAAAACTAAAACTAAAAAATTAAATCCAGCCAGTGCCAGATAAAATTTCAATTATTCTATATACATAATCCAATTATACAAAATTTAGATGATTTGACGTTTTTTTTTTTTTTAAATGTTGATGACTTTTCGAAATTAACACTCTCAATTACATTAAAAACCTCTTGAGAGCCATGACAAAATATTTCAGTGCAATTTTGTGCTGGCTGCCTTTAATTGAATTACGTTGCTTTTATAATGACAATATGAACATATTATAAATATAATTTTTTTTTGGACAAATGGTCAAACAATCATCTATTTTCGTATTCATTCAAACTCATACTCTACTTAGTAGTTATGTTGTATGATTTTTTGTTTGTTATTTTTGTAAATCGTAGAAACATTTTGTGGTGGCCAAACAGCAGCCACAAAATGCAGGAAGTACGGAAATGAGTACTTGTCGCTAGACGCCAAAAACATCATGCAATTTCCACAACACCCCTCCCCCCCCCCCCCCCCACCACAAAACATACACACACACTTTTCGAATAACCAGATCCAACTTTGTTTCAATGCACACGAAAATATGAATGTTGTACAAGTCACCAGCTATCGTACTTACTAGTATGCAAAAAACCATATGTACCTAAAGGAAGACATTTATAACAACATGAACCAAGTATGAGCACAAAAAAACATCAGCCATTGTAGTCCGATAATATTGGCTTTGAATTCCTTTATATGGAACGGACACACACACATCCATAGATATGCAGAATATATGGTTAGAGTAATATGAATTGAGCCGAAGAAAGGAAAAAAAATTACAAAAAATAAAAAAGGATTAACTTGTAAAAACGATGATCATCATCACTAAAACATACATAGTTTTAAAAAATATCGTTATGTAACCACTAATAGGGCGAAACTTTGGCACGTGAAAAATTGTGGCCAAGGCTTGGTATTGTATTTTATTATAAAAAAAAATGCAAATCCAAAATGCTTCTGAACGGAACTGTTGTAACTTGGTTCACATACCTGAACCATCAATCAATCATTCAACACTCGAACTTCGAGTGCATTTTCTAGGAAATATTATTTTTTCATTCAATATATATATATGGGGGATTTCATGTCAAGTGCACCAACTTTTGAAACCGATGTCTTCCGATCGGGATGAAGTTTGCACCAAGGTTAGTCCTATTGGATAGTAGTTGAGACACAATTTTTCAACAAGATCGGTCCAGATATCTCTGACATTTCGGCCAAACAGTTGCTTTTTCTCTCCCATGTAACTTATTACCTATTGTTCTTAGAAAATTTTCTCCCAAAGAGTTTAGATAGCTATTTCTTCAATATTTCGGAAAAAAATACTTAAAAAAAAAAAAAACTTGTAGACTTATTTTTTGCTAAATTAAAGCATTTTTTGCCTTTTTTTTCAAAAAGGGCATTTTTTTCACAAGAAAGATTAGGATTTTTCCTTTAAGAGCTTTTTGTTCGCTTACTGGGATGGGAGTGGGATATCTATCAAAATAAATGTTTTGTAACTCAAGACAACGGGTTTTCAATTTTTCACAAATGCACTATTTTGAATTTTTTCCTATTTGTGTCTAAGACCTTACAAATAAAACTTATACTGAGAAACTAGACAAACTAAACTTTCCGAAGGTATATAACATACCTAACTAAAATTTTATACCATCGATACTGTAATACTCAGAATATGTTAACCTCAGGAAAAAATCGCTTTTTTTCTATAGAAATGTTGAAAAATTATTATTTTTTATTTATTTTTAATAATAATTAAATTAATGTATAATAATAATAATATTAAAAATAAAAAGATAAATAATTTATTAAAATTTAATCTTAATTGCATTAGATCCATTTATATCATAACTATTTTTATACTTAATTTATTGTAGCTGATGAAGTATTTAAGTCTTGTAAATAGTTAAATACCCAATCTTTCATCCAGCTTTTTTGTCGCCTTTATTTACTGCGTTTTTTTGTCAATCCTTTCTTGGCGTTATTAGGTTCAGTTGTTGATTTCGCTGCTGGTTTATTTGTTGTCTTTGGAAAGAAATCGCATTGAATAGAAGCAGAAAACTTTTTCAACTTGAGTCTTCCATCGACAAGCGGTATAAAAGCATGGTATTGAGCGGTGCCATCGATTCTTACCGCAGCATCGAATCTGCTCTTCAGTGTTTTCAATGTTTCCTGATGATCCTCTTTGCTACTTAAAACTATTTTAGTTTCTTTACAATAACTCTTTGCCCAATGTAATAATGCAGTCGCATCTAAGATGCGATCTTGATGAGAGCACTGGAGGCTATACTTCGCTGCATTTCTTTTAAGGTTTGCTCCAATACAATCACATGCTCCTTTACCATGAGCAGTAGGATGAAAATGCCACTCAGCTCGCATTCCAAAATCTTTTTCATGGGCCATAAGATTTGCCAAGCTACTTTTGTTTTTAAAATGTTGACGAGCTCCGTCCGAATCATAGTATACCTTCTTTACTGTAAATTTAGATTTTAGAAATTTTAGTATTCTCTTCTGGTACTCATAAACTGCAACGGTATCATGTTTTAAATCGTCGGATCTGATTGCCATACTTTTGTGTTCCAGTTTTTCATCTTTCATGTAGTAAATAACTAATGTGAATATAGTTTCTTGGTCGTTATTGAAGTGGAATGCTTGTATGTAGAACATATTTACAGTTTTCTGCGAAATCATATGAAATAACGAATTCACCAGACTTCAAATGCATCTTCAAATCCTTGAAGAATGACCATTGCTCTTTGACTAAAAAGTCTTGGTTTCTCAAGTTTAGCAATCCTGTACACATTTCTTCCACAAAATCATCCAAATTTAAAATGATTGCTTTCAATATGCATCCAAGAATCAAATTTGACCTCCTCTATATATTCTCGATCTAAGGAGTTGATTAAATTTTCTTTGATGAATGTGGTTTTCGCGCAATTGGTACATTCACCTAAGTGGCAAGAATTTGTTGCTTTAGGACACATAGTCAATTTAAGGCAATCGCGGTAATCGTGTAAATCTTCTGCCGAATCATCTGTTAAATACTTTAAGTTGATTTCGTTGAACATCAGTTTAACATTTTCATGTAAATGCAAACGCATACTGTGTGAGTTCCGCTGCTTTCTGCCAAAACGCAATATTTTGGCCTCATTTGGGTTAATTTCGTGAAGCCAATTCTAACATCCTCGTGTTCAGATTGAAATGTTGGAAATAACTCTTTCAGGTTACAGATAACCATTCTCTTCTGTTATGTTATGAAGGTATGTTACATACCTTCGGAAAGTTTAGTTTGTCTAGTTTCTCAGTATAAGTTTTATTTGTAAGGTTTTAGACACAAATAGGAAAAATTCAAAATAGTGCATTTGTGAAAAATTGAAAAACCGTTGTCTTGAGTTACAAAACATTTATTTTAATAGATATCCCACTCCCATCCCACTAAGCGACCAAAAAGCTCTTAAATGAAAAATCCTAAGCTTTCTTATGAAAAAAAGCCAAAAATGCTTTGATTTAGCAAAAAAAAAGTCTAAAAAAAAATTTTTTTTTTAAAGTATTTTTTTCCGAAATATTGGAGAAATAGCTATCTAAACTATTTGGGTGAAAATTTTCTAAGAACAATAGGTAATAAGTTACATGAATGAGAAAAAACACCTGTTTGGCCAAAATATCAAATTTTGATCCCCTCTAACTCAGAAAGATCTTGACCGATCTTATTGAAAAAATTGTGTCTAAACTACTATCCAATAGGACTAACCTTGGTGCAAATTTCATCCCGATCGGAAGACATCGGTTTCAAAATTTGGTGCACTTGACATGAAATCCCCCATATATATATAAAATTAGTGAATATTTAAATGAGCCTAAAGGTATGTTAATCAATTTTAGCAATTCACAATTCAACACAGAGCGTCCGATGTAATATTTTAATCATTCGCATTAACAGGGTGCAACGAATTATCATAAATATTTTATTTAATTTAATATATTTTTAAAACAGATTAAACGTAATTTTTATCATTCTATGCCAATTTCCACACTCTTCCGTGCTCGCATATTGCATAAAAAGGGAACTAAAAATTTACCTTCACATATTAATATATAGATTATCCTTTTTACTGGTTCGTCAAATTGTCTCATTTGATGTAAAAACATTAAAGGAGGAAAACATTTATATTTGTCTTCGCGATAGCGGAGGGCATCGGCAGAGATAAAGGAAATTATGTTCCATGTATTAAACAAATTATTTTTGCATAAGATTTCATACCCGGTAATCATATATTGTATTTAAAAGTAGAAAAGCGATGAATTTTTGATACAAAATATTTAGAAATAGTACATTTACAGAATATTTTACAAACATCCAATTTTTCTCGAAGTCCGCGAAAATAAATCTTTGTCAAAAAAATTCTGGGACAAGGATTTAGCCAAAAATTCATGCGGTGAATGTCTAACAAGACCATAAAGAGCCAGATCAATTTTTTTAAATTTTGCTCAAGAAAATTTTTCAAAACTTGAAAAAGGAGTTTTCAAAATTTTATCAAATAATTTTCAATGTTCGGTCTCAATGCTTGATAGGTTAACAAGGTGGTAATAAAACAATACTTCTTATCTGAGTACTTACAGGTATACAGACAAAAAAATTATAGCTTTAATTAAGTTCTCAAAGCTGAAGAAAATGCTATCAAATTTCATGGCCTAGGTTTCTTTGGCACAAAAGTGGTATGGGGCATTTGATATTTCTTGGCGAATTTTTACTAAATTTTGAATTTTTGTAGCTTTTTGAAGAGATAATTTAACACTGATCTGGATTCTTGTAACTACTTGTCGGAAAAATTAAACTATAGGATGAAATTTGCGTAAAATCTCAAAAAAGTCATATTTTCCCCATATAAACACACTTGAAATTTTCAATTTATTTGCGGCGTGCCTTTTCTTTATCCGATTATCCCCAAACTTAACATTTATTAGTTTCATATTGAAAGTTAACAAACTGGGCCCCAAAATCGCATTTCCATTCTTAAGGACTACTCTAATGTACATATTACACTAATTTGAAGAGTCACGGAAAAAATGGGCGGGATCAGATCAGCCGGCATGGTACCCCCCGCACTAAGTAAATATGTAATCTCATATATCTGAAGTACTGTAACTATGAAATCTTTGGAACTTTGTCTTAGTTCTTAAGCTATTAATATGAGTAGTATGGGCAGGATCGATAAAGTGGGTGTGGCACTCCCATATAAAATAAATATTTAATATCATATGACTGGAATAGTATAATAGGGAAGTCCTAGGACTTTTCGTGAGTTAATAGTTTACTAATGTGAGTATTTGCCCATAAATGGTGGGGACCAGACCAATGCACTTGGCAATGGCGGTCTTCAAACTGTTGACAAGTACGTTAATAACCACCGCGAGTAAATGTGGAAAATTTGGGCGGTAGCGCCAAAATTAAAAATTGCCAAAACCGAAAATCGCGAACAACAAAAATCGCAAAAACCAAAAATCGCCAAAATTAAAAATCACAAAAAAATAAAAATCGCCAAATTCAAAAATCACAAAAAAATCGTCATAGTTAAAAAGCGCCAAAACGAAAAATAGCGAATATCAAAAATCGTCAAAAGTAAAAGTCAAAAAAAGTAAAATTGTTAGAACCGAAAATCGCGAATAAAAAAATTGCAAAAAACAAACATCGACATAACCAAAAATCGCCAAAATCGAAAATCACGAATAAGAAGAATCGCCAAAATCAAAAATCCATAAAGCCAGAAACCGCCAAAATCAGAAATCGCTAACATCAAAAATCACAAAAAACAAAAATTGTCAATATCAAATTTTGCACAAAAAACAAAAATCGCCAAATTGAAACATCGCCTAAACCAAAAATTACCAAAACTGAAATTCGCGAATAACAAAAATCGCCCAAATCAAATAACGCCAAAATAAAATATCGCAAATAACAAAAATCACAAAAAATAATAATCGCCAAACTCAAAAATCGTAAAAATCTAAAATCCCAAAAACAAAAATCGACAAAATCAAAAATCGCCCAAAAAATAAATAAAATTGTTTTCTACATAATGCATTCCCAGTTATTTATTTCGTCACGATGGATGTAGCGAAGCGCATCGGCAGCTAACTAGTTATCTAAATTTATTAATGACCATAATCAATATGGTTTAACTTAGGAGGGCAGACTGAAAACTTTAATAATTTTTTAAAGAGGCGTGTGAATTTGTTTCTGTTTTCAAGCTTGAAGAAATGGCGTAATATTCAATATGAGATGAATTTAAAAATAATGTGCATCTTTCTTTTTTGAATATAAAAGGGAAGTTCAATAATATTAAAATATCGCCAGGACTCAAATCCTTAGAGAATATGGAATGCATCTTATGGATGGGCAATATACAGCAGAGCAGTACAATAACCTCGTAAATAAGGAAGGTGTGGTGACAGTACAAACTCCGCAAGGGATCAGATAAGTCAATAAAATGTTTCATTCTTTTGAAAGAACGGAAGAAGATCAGTTAACATGTCGTAATCTGGTGTGGTGGATGGTCGCGGTTGTAAAAGTCAGGCTGTACAAAATGGAAAAGTTACGGAGATTGGCCTATGTTGCAATCACCTGTGCCATAAGATGGACACCACAGAAGCGATTGAGAATAATAAAGTCATATGGGATGTGACAATGCTGTTGTGGACAGAGCAAAGACTTCCGTACAATGAGTGGGGAAAAAATGTATCGAAAATCTGAACATATGACAGCACTGACAAATTTGGAGAAGATTTTAAAATACAAATACCAGAGGCTCCCTCATAGGCAGTACTCTGGGTTAGTTTCTACTGATGAAATAAACGACAAGATAAAGGTTTTACTCAGGACCACGCATTTGTCAGATGTCGCGTAAAGCCTCTGACAAATGTTGTGTTCTTCAGACCGAGATTCATGCAATTCACTTGGAAGCAAATATAATTCTGGAATGGACAGGATAGTCTTATTCTTCTCTCAAAGCCTTGGTATCAATCACTGCATTTTTCTGAAACTATTTATAAGAATTTTATGATATTGTTAATTTTTCCAGAAACCTTTTTTTGTAAATTTTTGAATCTTTTATTGATTGGTTAATGAGTATACACATATTATGATGTTTGTTATATCTTCGTACCATATATTGTCCACTTCTGTTGAACATAGAGTTCTTAAAAAAACTATCAAAACAACAAGCATTTTAATATGAAACATACCACAGTTGTTGTTTTTTTTTTGTATTTTTGTTTTGTTGTTTCTAAAAACAAAGCGTCGGTAACAAAAAATATGTTTATACTCGTATACATACAGCCGTATATAACCTTTGTTGTTCACTGGTATCAGCCTTACAAATTACGGGTCTCTAACAAAAAACTATCACAAATAACCAAAAAATATAAAAAATCATATTAACAAAGGCAACATTTTTATATCGTTGGCTGAAATGCAAAAATACATAACTGACAAAAAAAAATGAAAAATCGATTTGTGAGACTCATACGATCGATAATCAAGATCTTTTTAAAGAAAATCAAAAGGACTTAAAAAGAAGCACATATATAACAACATAACATTGTCTTATTGCCCTCTAGAAAAAAAAAAAATTTTTAGTTTAGCTGCTTTACATTTTAGCTAACGCTACGTTGATGTTGCATGGCTATTGTGACTTTCACCTGATGACTACATCTTTGGACATGAATAATTTTAGTAACTCTATGGACAAAATAAACTTGCAGAATATATCAAAAATAAACAAATTTTCCAATGACACCTGAGCCCTTGTGATTTGTGTAAAGGTTTCGCTAATATGATACTTACTGCCGTGTATGATACCAAATATGTTTCTTTATGGCTTTTGATTAAAAGGAATGCAGATGATAGGTTAATTTGTTAATCAATATTGACGAGAAAATAGGAACTTAAGATACTTATTTACGTTAAAATCGTAAACAAATGTGATACATGTGAAGTAAAGGTTAGTCGAAAATATTTATAGTTAGGCTGCAAATCGCCAAGCATGACGTTGTTGACGTTAAGAGATGCGATAAAACATTTTAATCAACGAAGGATGAGTGAATGAAATAATAATGATTTAAAAGACTTGAAAACAAATAAATGCATATGCAGATTGGATGGAGAAAGTTGGTACACACAAAGAAAAGATTAGTTAGAAAACCGTTAGCACTACAAAAATTTAATCATAAAATAAGCAAATAAGAGTACTAAATATTAAGTTCGGTTGTGCCGAATCTTTGGTACCTCCACATCGGTATTACGTTTACATTAATATCTGGACTTATTGCACTATTTATAAAAATGTAAGCAAAATGTGATGAAAATATTTTAAAAAAGCAACAATTTAATTATATGATAAACTTTAACCAAATTATTACAACAACCACATTTAATTTCTATTTTTTGTACAGGTGTATTTATTTTTTTGTACATATCTCGGAACACTGATACCGGATTTACCCCATTTTCAATAACAAACTGCTCGAAATAACGACAAACAATACTACCATAACCTTGGCTAGGTTATTTTGTGAACCAGCATGATTTAAACAGACAGACAGACAAACAGACGGACAAACGGACTTCGCTATATGGACTCTAGTTATTATAAGGATCAAGAATATACTTCATCAGTCGCAAATGGATTTTTCGATTCGCTACAAGTTGAATGAAAACTAATATATACCAAGGTTCAGAAAATACACACATGAAACACACAATGTTCTGTTCAAAAGCAACCAACACATATCTTTATTTTCATATCAATTATGTGCGTTTCTAAATTTTCTACGGTGCCCAACACAATCATGACTGTGTTCGTTTTAATATTTCGTTATTTACACGAACATTTTTGTATCACGAAATTTTTGTTTCGATCACACATAAACCACACATATTGGAGTGTTGCTTTATTTGAAGTTCGTGTTCTGGTACGTGTACTGAAAAAAAAAAACAGAACATGTACAATAAACAGGTTCGAGTTCAGTTATATTTTAAGTTGTGTTGTGGCTCGTGTACTAAGAAAAAACAGAACATGTAAAATAAACAGGTTCGAGTTCAGTTATATTTTAAGCCGTGTTCAGGCTCGTGTACTAAGAAAAAATAGAACATGTACAATAAACAGGTTCGAGTTCAGTTATATTTTAAGTCGTGTTCTGGCTCGTGTACTAAGAAAAAATAGAACATGTACAATAAACAGGTTCGAGTTCAGTTATATTTTGAATTCGTGTTCTGGTTCTTGTACTACGAAAAATTTAAACATCAAATCGCGATCTGATACACACCGATGAAAACGACAACAATTGTTTCAACCAAATTTATTAAAATTTTATTGACCTTTTTTTATGACTTACGTTGCAAATTGTTTACAATTGTCAAATATTTTAAAATTTTATTGGCCATTTTTTTGTGATTTACGTTGAAATTATTTACAATTGTTTTTATTGACTGGTTTTTATTTTAATAAAATATGGTAATAAAATACTCAAGACACAAAAACTATTTAGCATCATAAAAGTTACACTTGTTGGTTGTAAGGTTTTTTTGCATTACCCACCCCTATTTTCGCAACCAATTAGTGTCATAGACGAAAAACCCAATTTTGCGGCATAAAAGACACACTTGTTGATTGTTAGGATCTTTTGCAAACATTTTTTTTTTGGTAACAAATAATTTTAGACACAAACAAATTTTGCATCATAAAAAACACAATCAACCTTAATTTGCGAACCAATGCACTGTCCTTTTCTCAATGATTTTTTGGGATTTTTTGCATAAAAACACAATGAGTATCAATAAAAAAAACCAACGAAATATTTTCATATTTTAATGTCCCTATTATATGACTTACGTTACAATTTCACGCAATTGATTTTGCAATAAATAGCGAGTGCGTGCGTCATTTATTCATTAAAAGTGGTTCAGTTTTCATTAGATCGTGATCTATAAGTGTACTGTGTTATTGCGTAAATTGCAAATATTTTGTGAAAATTAAAACAATTTAAAAGCAATAACAGAAATAAGTTTTGCTATAAAAAATACGCAACTTTTAATAGCGAAACGAAAAAATTTACACGTCTGATTGAAACCTGCAAGAAAGATTTGAGTGCAGTGTGCAGTTTTTGTGTCTTAAGTATTTTATTACCATCTTTTATTAAAATAAAAACCAGTCAATAAAAACAATTTTAAATAATTTCAACGTAAATCACAAAAAATGGCCAATAAAATTTTAAAATATTTGACAATTGTAAACAATTTGCAACGTAAGTCATAAAAAAGGGTCAATAAAATTTTAATAATGATGTTTCAATTTTTCGTAGTACAAGAACCAGAACACGAATTTAAAATATAACTGAACTCGAACCTGTTTATTGTTCATGTTCTGTTTTTTCTTAGTACACGAGCCTGAACACGACTTAAAATATAACTGAACTCGAATCTGTTTATTGTACATGTTCTGTTTTTTCTTAGTACACGAGCCACAACACGACTTAAAATATAACTGAACTCGAACCTGTTTATTGTACATGTTCTGGTTTTTTTTTCAGTACACGTACCAGAACACGAACTTCAAATAAAGCAACACTCCATATGTGTGGTTTAAGTGTGATCGAAACAAAAAGAACGTGATACAAAAAACTTCGTGTAAATAACGAAATATTAAAACGAACACAGTCATGATTGTGTTAGGCACCGTAGAAAATTTAGAAACGCACATAGTTGATATGAAGCTAAAAATATGTGTGTGTTGGTCTAAATTATGTTTGTTTACATATATGTACGAGTTTTTTATTCAGTGTGTGTTTTTTTCTGAACTCTGATATATACCCTCTGCACTAGGGTGGCCCTTATTAAAAAAAAGTATTAAAACTCTCGGTCTCATCCCTTAGAAATATGCGAATAGCAAAAAAACTGAGAAATACAAAGTTTTGGTTCAATCAAAAAAAATTTGGAGGTGCCTCAACGCGACTGAAACTTTCAAGTGTGTTTATATGGGGAAAATATGAATTTTTTTTTTCAGATTTTACGAAAATTTCGTTCTATAGTTTAACTTTTTCGACAAGTTATTATATGAATCGATATCAGTACTAAATTATCTTTTAAAAAAGCTATATAACTTCAAAATCGAATAAAAATTCGCCAAGAAATAGCAAATGGCTCAGACCACTTTTGTGCCAAAAAAAAACTCTAGCTCATGAAATGCCATGAACGTTTTACCAACTTTAACAAATTGATTAAAGCCATAGTTATTTTTCTTTTGGTCTCTATACTATAATTACTCATATAAGAAGTACTGTTTTATTACCACGTTGTTAACCTATTGCGAAATGAGACCAAAAATGGATAATTTTTTTGATAAAATTTTGAAAATTCCTTTTTTATGTTTCAAAAATTTTTTTAAACAAAATTTAAAAATGGATCAGGCACTTCAAGGTTTTGTTAACTATATATTAGATATTAGCTGTGTGAATTTTGAATTAAATTCCGCTCCCAGAATTTTTTCACAAATTTTTTTCATAAAAATGGATAAGCTATAGCACAATTTTATTTCTCAACCCGTAGTAAGGGTTTCATCTTTTTTACTAGAAAAATTAATTTTTAAAAATATGCCAAAATTCAAAGTTTGGCCTCGGCAAGGAATGGGATAACGCTGTTCGATTTATTCCAAATCTTTAGCATGGAAGACCTACACATTTGGTTATTATATTTTAAGTGTCACATGTAAAAATTCAATAGCACTTACAAAGTATTAAATTTTTTTAAATAAATTGTCTTTAAAGGGTTAATGGGGTCATAAACCCTAGCCTGGGGTCAGAAACCCTAACCTATTAAGATAAAATATTTTATTTAAAAGTGGAAAATTGATAAATTTTTGATACAAAGTATTTAGAAAGAGTACATTTACTGAATGTTTCACAAAAAACATATTTTTCTCGAAATCCGCAAAAAAATTCTTTGTGAAAAAATTCTGGCAGAGCAATTTACTTAAAAATTCACATAGTTAATCTCTAATATACATTTAACAAAACTTTTAAGTGCGGGATCCATTTTTTGAAATTTTGTTTAAGAAAATTTTTTGAAACTTAAAAAAGGAGTTTTCAAAATTTTATAAAAAAAATTTTCCATCTTTGGTCTCATTTCGCAATAGGTTAACAACCTGTTAATAAAACACTACTTCATAGCTGAGTACTTATAGGTATAAAGACCAAAAAAAATTATGACTTTAATCAATTTGTTAGAGTTGAAAAACTGTTTATCACATTTCTTGACCTAGAGTTTTTTTTTTTTTTTGGCACAAAAGTTGTCTGGGGCATTTGTTATGTCTTGTCGAGTTTTTAATCGATTTTTAAGCCATATAGCTTTTGGGAAAGATAATTTTGTACTGATGTTGATTCATTAAACAACTTGTCGAAAAAATTAAACTATAAAACGAAATTTTCGTAAAATCTGAAAAAAGTCATATTTTCCCCACTTGAAATTTTAAGCCGCGTTGAGGCACCTCTAAATTTTTTTGATTGACCAAAATTTTATATTTCTCAGTTTTTTTGCTATTCGCATATTTCTAGGGGGTGAGACCAAGAGTTTAAACGCATTTTTTATTAAGGGTCACCCTACTCTGCGGAGTGGTGTGGAGGATATAAAATATATTTCACATATAATACAAAAATAAGTTCCGTTTACCATTCGACGTTTTTTGTACAAATTACACTGTGGGAAATATTTTGGGTCATTGACTGGGGTTTAGAAATTCCAAGTCAGAGTGAAAGCACTAGGACAGTGTAGTAAAACCTCCAAAGGGCTTGGAGTTCTCAGGCTGAAAACAATAAGTGAGCGTTGTACCACCCATACAAGGTATATTTGCAATATCCTATATATCCTATATCTTGAGGGTAGCCGTGCTGAAAATGGTCGTTATTTGATTAGTGGGCGCAGCATCTACCATACAAAATTATTATTGAATATCATATGTTGCTTGTACTATGAAAGGACATTGTGTGATGTCATTTGCTATTAATATCAGGAGTCGTGCTGAAAATGGGCGGGATGGGATAAATGGGTTTGGTAGCTCACGTAAGTAGCCGCCGCCCTAAGTAGAAAAAATTTTCATATAGAAACAATCTATTCAATTAAAAAACATAACAATTACCACAATGTTCAATAAATCGTTGATGAAGGCTGAAATGCCAGAAACCGGTCCGATTAAGAATACAGTGCAGTTATGAATTTTTGAAATATATGATTTCTTCTTCTTTACCACGCACCATTTAAACAAAATTAAAAATTACATATTAATTACAGTAGTAATTGCAATATGTCTGAAAAATGACGATAAATCTAACAAACAAAAAAAAAATAAATAAAAGCGTTGGTGCGTCTCTATGTCTGAGTATCACGGCTAAACCTTTGAAGATATCCACCTTATATTCAAACCAAATGTTCATTAGGTGCTCCGAATTGTTTTAGTTTGTCGGGCTTTATACTCGATGATGGCTCTAGGGTTGTTTTTTTTAGGAAAACTGTATTTATGGATCGATTTGGCTAAAATCCAAATCTTAAAGCCGATCGGTGGTGCTGGGGTGAAACTATTTTCAAAAGTGTTTATCCTGTATATAATTTTCATAAATACAACATTGTGCAAAATTTTTGAAGTCATCGAGTGCAAACTCCTTCTCGTGTGCGGTTTTTCGAAGTTCTTATCGAAGCTAACAAAACTCTATTTGGTTTTGATAGTGCAGCTGCTGTTCGGATTTTATAGCCTCATGTATATTTTGGCTAAAATTAAATTTTTCCGAAGAACGTCCCATTTTTCTCACAGCTATATCTTGGTAACCAATTACAACTTAGTTTTTCTGTCTTCCGCACAGTTGTAGATATAGACGAGGAGGTTTGCGGGAGCAAAACTTATTTGCAATAAATTATTTTACACTAAAAATATCCTGGTGTTTTGATGTTTAAAATTTTCAATAAATTCATATTGAAATTTTTAATTATTAAAAAATGTTAAATATCCCTCTAATGTATAGAAAAGATTTGATAAATTAAAATTGCTCCTTAAACAAAATTTGGGTCATAGATCACGAATCCACTAATATTTTTTTTATCAAATGTGGGCGTAGCAACCCCAAAAATTGTTATCCCGTCTCTGTGCGGTCTCAAGCAGAAGGTTTTGAAAAAATTCGATGAATCTATGATAATGAAAAAAGCATTATGTTTGATTCTCAGAGATCGAGTAAAATCGATCGAAATTGCATATTTTTGATTCTTATTTAAAGAAGACGGACAATCGTCAGATCTTGTTTCACTTTTAATATTAACTATGGACCATAACTCGTTATCTGTGAGAGTAAAATTACTCTTAGTATTGATTTAGGAAAATAAAAGAAGTAAGACAATTATTGTTGGTCTAGACCGTCTATGCGATACCCTATACAATACATTTAGAGACCCTATCTCTTAGGTCCAACTAATTGGATATAGAAAATAAGCATATACCAAATTTGAGTGGCATTGTAATTAATTTTTTTTTTTCTGCAGATATGAAAAAGTTCATATCGGGTGCTATCTTTATATGAGGACTAGGTCCAAAAATGGACCGATCCTGACCATATTTTGAAGTTCACTTCTTTTTAGCAGAAGCATATACAAACCAAATTTGAGAAAAATCTGTGCAATTTTTTGTTTTTTGATAGACGTAAGTGAAGACCGGGAAGTAGCTTCATATGGGTCTATGACTAAGGATTGTCCTAAAGATTTTTTTTTTAGATTACTGATTAATGTATGTAATAAACACACATAAACCTAATTTGACCGAGATCTATATCAAATTTGGATCATATGTCAATTTAAATCGATTTCATAGGTGTCATTTGTATGAGGCCTATGTCTGAACATGCACCGATTTTCGTCAATTTCAATGGCGTTCGTGATATGGCTGATAGAAACTTACATACTAAGTTTCATCAAAATAAGTATATTTATATTTGCGAATGTAGTTTGATTAGAAGGTTTACATGGACACACAGACGGACGGACAGACGGACATCGCTAAATCGACTCAGAAAGAGATTCTGGGTCGATCCGTATAATAAAAGGTGGGTCTAGGTCAAATATTTTTGGTAGCTACAAACATCAGCACAAAGTCATTATACCCTGGCCACATAGTGGTATATGGTATAAAAATAATTTCGATCGAAAAGTTTCGATAGCGAATGCGAGTATTCTACCCCTGTTTTTTTTTTTTTATAAAGTGTGGAATTCCTTATGGTGGAGAATATCATATCTAACATAAAATGGTGGCAGATATAACATCTTAGATCTCTGTAGTGTTTCTCGTTAGATGTTCGGCTAAATTTCTCTTTTTTTTTACAGATATTAACAGAAGACTTTCTGCTAATGCAGAATCTAAGCGAACGCCCATATGCGGTGGCGACATTTCTTCAGAATAGCATCAAAGAACTTTTTTTGCAACCAACTGCTAGTCTGTAGGTAATTTACAGTTCTTCACTGGATTGCCACGAAAAGTTCCAATAGAAGAAATACCGCGATCTTTAAATAAAACAAAAGCTCAAGAGACGTAAAGTAATTATCATAATATGTTATGTGATGCTGAAAGTCAGGGATGTTACGACACGAAAGGACAACAACTTTTGAAGCAGCTTCTAAGTCATCCGCGAAGGATGTTTTCGGCAGCACCAGTGAATACTTCAAAATTCTGTGGTTTTCTAGAATAACCGCGTATGTCATAAAATCAAAAATTAATTTAATAAACATTTAAGTTACGTCGTTATTTAAAGAAAACAAGTAAAAGTGTTAAATTCAGCTGTTCCGAATCTTTGATACCCTCCACCTCGGTTTGAGTCTTGATAATAAATGTAAATGAAAAAGTAAACAATTTGTTAAACTTAATACCAAATTATTTCGGCAAATTCTTTGGGTTGGTTTTCGTCTTTTCTATTATTTCGGATTTATTTCGGTGTTTGCTTTTTGGTCATCGTGGTTGCTGATCGGCATGCATTTAGGTTATATACCTATATTCATGCGTTTCCGGTTATATGATATAACTTCTCTTTTAATTTAGATTTTGCTAATTAAATAGCTCGCACTAACTTCCATTGCAAAGGTAATGGTTGTGTAGGGTGGCTAGATGCATTAAATCGTGCTAATTGGAGATGGCTGTATAGTTTATTTTAACTGGCGAAATATTTTTTCATTGCGGCCATATAGGTCGGATGGAGTAACAAAACAATAACCAAAAAAAAGCTATCTCAACTTTTTTATTAAAATATTGCCATATTTGGAAAACATAGAGAATAAATTTATAATAATAAATAATTAAATTAGGGATGCCAAACGCAAAAAACCAAATGTCCCAAACATTTTAAATAAAATAATTTGTTATCTTTATTTTCTGAAAAACTTCAAATTTTTGTCCAAAAAAAATTGTGAAAATTTCTATATAAATAACATTCTCATCAAATTGCGTTTATTTATGTAACAGTTTCTATGTTCGCAATTCTTAAATATCATTTGAGGTTTTCTAAAATTCATTGAATTTAAATTAATGTTTTCTGTAGTGTGATTCTGTAAATTTCAACGATCCGACAATCGCAAAATATATCGACAGCTATTGTTGTTTGCACTGAGGATTAAGTGATTCACTAAGTACACATATCTTAACGACAGTCGACAAATCTATTTTTCTATTTATTTAAATTGTAAACGAGTGGCATCTCTGTTAAAATAAGCGAAAAACAAAAAGAAGAATAGAAAAAAACAAATTACTTCGTGTTTTACAGGATGATTTTATGTTTATGTTTAATATCTCTATTTTTTTTACTGATATATCTGTCTATTTATTTGAAAATGAAATAATGAATTGAATATGCTATTTAATTTTTTTATTTATATAAAAAAGCTTTTTTAATTGAAGCAAAATATTTTCACTATTTTATAATTTTTATTTATGTATGACGACATTTCAACCTAAAAATTTAAGTTTTATCGATTGAATAAACAACACAAAAATGGTTGTCGTTTAGATAACAGCAACAGCTGAGTTTAACAATAGCGAATATCATTTAAAAATTTTACTGATAATTTTGCAATTTTCTTTTTTTTAACGATTCGACTATCGTTAAAAGAAGTTACTGAATCGCGGTACTGAAAAGCTATTAATTTCTCCTGAATGTCAATATTTTTTTTAAATGTAAAAATTTTTTAAATGTAAACACAGGTATTTGGAGTTTTTTTTTTGGATTTTAAATTAGAATTATAATTTCCGACGTTTTGCTATGATTTTCTGAAATTCAATTAACTGTAATTTATAATTGGAAATTTTTAATTCCAGTTTTTAGAATTGACATTTTCTAAAATTTTAATGGAAAATTTAAAAAGTGCAATTTTGTATTTATGGGAATAATAATGCTTTAGTAATTATAACCAATTTTTAAAAATTATATGTAATCGAAATCAAATATTTTGTAGGAAAAGCAAAATAATAATTCTATATAACTATGTTGAACTGTTTTGAAAGCAAAAAAACTCATTGATGAACTCGGTAACTCTATTTTGTAAAGACAACAAAAAGTTAATATGCCAAACTTAAGTTCATATTTGTAAAAGAATAATAAAAAAACGTATGAAATAAAGGACCAGCCCGTGTATACTTTTAAGATTGTTCTGTATGATAGTTGAAAATATTGACATTCATATTAAAATAGAAATAACTATTACAAAGCTAATTAGAACAAAAATTGTGGCGCCATCTACTGTGGCATAGTCACGCTGAGCAAAATGAAGTGACACTCTGTTAATGCAAAAGAAATGTATTTTCCCCACAACAAAATATTGCAGAATTTTATGTAAATAAAATAATATACCGACTTATTTCTAACATGCAGTTGTTATGGATATACATATGTAATATATACATATTATTTGTATTACTTAATATGTTTATATAAATTTATAAATAAATTTATATATAAAATTTTTTTACATTGTTTTTTTTTTAACAACTATGTATTTTAGCATTATTTACTTTAGATGTTGGTGAATTTTTACTCCATTTATGGTAACTCGTAGTGTCTGCTTGTCGAAAAAATTTTGGATCGATTTTAACCACTTTCCCGTGAGCCATTCGATCTGAAATTTCGCAGGCAGGCGCGTGGTAATAACAGAAATGATCTACAAAATTTTTAGAGTGATGCCAAAACAATGGAAACTTTTAAATTTTTCTACCAGAGTTAATAAAAAAATGTACAAAGGGTTAGTTTTTATTATATTATTACCACAACAGCACAACATTTAGAATAACAACAAGAACAATATAGAAACATCATATTTTTAATTTTTTTTTACTTTTTCAGAGATTTCCCTGGACCTGTTCCACCGATTTTAATGATTTGTGAAATAGAAATCTTCCCATGAATTTGGTGAATCATTCCCACTAAAAATGATCACTGTAGCTGCACTATTGAGAGCGTGATCGTGACAAGAACAACATAGAAAGTTATATTTTTTCAAGACTTTTTTAGTTCTTCATTCAAATCTCGGGCCCTAATCGACCGATTTGGACGATTTTAAATAGCAAACTTTCAACGAGCACCCTAGCTGCACGACTGATGCCGTCATCGTGATTTCCATAGACGGACAGACGGACAGACGGACATCGCTATATCAACTCCGGTTGTTATAAGGATCACAAATGTATATATATTATGTGGTCCAAAATTTTTTTTCTAATTATAACAAACGGAATGACAAACTTATATATACCCTATGCACACTGGAGTGGAGGGTATAAAAACTCAGAAATGGTCAATATTTTTTTTTTTTAAATTTAACACATGTAAAGAGCGTTAAAAATTAATATATTTGGCATCGGTAACTCAAAACTGACAAAAATGGACATACGCGGTTATTCCAGAAAACCACAGAATTATAATATTAGTCCTTTGTGTCACAAAGAGAGAAAATCTTGAAACACCACTTTTGGGGCTTATCTGGCATGTTCTGTTTAATGTTTATTTTGGACATTTTGGTACCACACATTTGTTCGTTCATGCTCAAACGGTGCACCAAGGAAAATCGAACAATCATATGATTGATGATGGGACGGATAAAATAAAAAAAAATCTCGTATTCAGCGTCATCTTTAGATGGGCGTTTAGAACAGTCTGCAAATTGTATATGGCTTTGAATTTCCTCAAACCGATTCACGGTCTTAGCATATCGTATAAGTTGGAAGGAATATCTACCCTAAAAGGTTCGCTTCTTTTGGGTAACGATAGACAGAAATGAACATATTTTCTTATGTCATGTGCTTTGAAGGAAAATGTCGAGTTAGTTTTATCAGTCGAGTATAAAAATAGCTTTATAAAGAAATTAGTTCTAACAATTCTTCATCAATAAATTATGCAAAACAATCGTATGGTGTTTTAAGTGAGAAAACTCGCTCAAGTCTGGGGTCCGGAATGCCAACTCTCTGACATTAAGCTGAAGGTTATGTTTTCGCCAGATAAATTTTTGAACTTCTGCCATATTATTACGAAGCTGTGCAATAATATTTCGAAAGTGATCTAATGACGACTGTTCTGGTTCTCCCTGGAAATATTCAACTTAAGCTATTCTTGCTATTTTACGCGAACGACTAGTAAAAGGAATATTAGTTTCTTTTGCCATATTATTCTGCTTACCTGCAGCAGTCTCAAATTTAGCCATCTCATTGGTAGAATAACTTACAGCTTCAGATCTGTGAGCAATTTCCGAAGGTGGAGAAGTAGAAGGTGTTAAATAAAGTTCAAGGTCCGACATATTTATGCTATACGATACTACTGGTTGGGGAAAAAAGTCACTTTCAATTGTAAGCCCTTAATCAGGATCATATACGTTATCATCACTATCAAAGTCATTTCCAAGTACTTTCTCGTTGCTATCTTTGCAGAAGTTCATAAAATCAAGAAGCTCGTCTTCAGTCATTTTTGATAAGACATACTTGCGTATAACACTCACATCAGTGCAATAATTCAAATTGAAATAACTGACATTTTTTACCGCACTGTGTACACCCGCCTATAGGCGGATGGGCGGTAAAGTGTTGGTAGGCATTGCATACATAACAACGCATTGTCTAATACCATATTAAATTGCAATAAACTCCAAAATACTTGCAAAAAAAAACTCCAATCGAATATTTCAATTAGTTTCTGTTTGAATATTTACACAAGAAAATTATTTTGCAAGAAAATTATTTTTAACATTCAACAGCTTTTTTCTCACACAACTGAAAAAATTTTGCAAACATAATAAGATTCTGAGTTGATGCATACATAAAAATTAAATAGATAAGGCTTCTAGATCATAATTTTTAGAATCGAACTACCAGTATTTATATCCTATACCACTATGTGAGTCGATTAAGCGAAGTCCGTCCGTCCGCCCCTCTGTCTGTGTGTCCATGTAAACTTTTAATCAAACAACAGATCACAAATATGAATATATTTTGATGAAATTTGGTACGTTAGCTTTTATCGGCCATAGCATGAACCCTATTGAAGTTAGTAAAATTTTCAGAACTAGTCCCCATACAAATGACCCCTATGAAAGCGACATTAAATTGTCATTAAATCCAAATTAAATTATAGATCTCGGTCAAATTGGGTTTGTATATGTTTACTACTCCCGTTAATCAGTAGTCAAAAAATTAAACCTATAGGACAATTCCTAGTCATAGCCCCCACATGAAGCTGCATCCCGATCTTCACTTAAATCTATCACAGCTTTTTCTCAAATTTGGTATTTATATATCTTTGCAAAAAATAAGTGAACTTACAAATACAGACAGGATCGGTGCAGTTTTCGACCTAGTCCACATATATATATATAATCGATATGAACTTTTTCATATTCAGAAGCAACAATATTAATGACATTGCCACTCAAATTTGGTTTATGTTTATTTTCTATACCCATTTAGTTGGGCCTAAGAGATAGGGTCTCTAAACGCATGGTATAGGGTATCGTATAGTCGGTCTATACCCACTGAAATTTTCTTATATGTTTAAATTCATACGCAGACGACGTAGCGATACTGTTAATGCGGAAAGATCCTAGAGATTTATGTAGGAGGGCATCGAATGCACTCGAAATAGCATATGACTGGGCACAACCCAGGGGTTTGAATGTGAACCCAGAGAAAACTGAAATATGCCTCTTTACAAGGAAGACGAAAATAATCGACTTTGATGAACCTCGCTTCCAGGGCAAAACGATCAGAATCACACAGACGGTGTAATACCTTGGGGTGATTCTCGATAAAAAACTTACTTGGAAAAACCACATCGAGAGCAGGGTCGCGAAGGCTCATCATGTATGGGCCATCTGCAGAAGGGCTATAAGCTCAAAATGGGGTTTAAACCCGAAGATGACATATTGGCTGTACACAAGCGTCGTTAGACCTATTCTAACCTAAGCATCTATAGTCATATGGACATCAATGAACAGGAAATGTTACATTAAACCACTCCAAAAGATACAGCGTCTCTGTTGCATAGGAATCAGTGGTGCAATAAGGACTACATCTACGAGGGCTTTAGAGAATATTCTATCTATACACCCAATCGAGATTACAATTAAATATGAGGCAGCTCTGGCCATGTTACGACTAAGGGTAATAGGGGAATTTATCACCGACCACATGACCAGACACCAGACCAAATTCCGGGACTCAACACAGTGAATATTAGCTGTGATAGAATCGCGGAAGTGTCAACAGATATACCCTGCAGTATACGGATACCAGACAGGGAAAGTTGGATGAACGGGAATATTCTACAGAACCTTCCAGGGTCACATTACTATACGGACGCCTCTAGTCTGCATGGTAAGACTGGGATAGGTTTCTACGATGAGGACCGTTCCACAGGGGTATACCTCCGTGTTCCGGACCACAACTTCGTCTTTCAGGCTGAATTGGTGGCGATAAAGGAATGTATTAGGTATATTAACGCACGGGAATCCCCAAGTCCCGGAGACGTGAAAATATTTACGGACAGTCTAGCGGCTATCAGTGCGATATCCGCAGACAAAACTAGATCAAGGACTATCCTCGAGTGTAAGGAGGAGATTTCAAACTTCTCCAGAAGAGCCAGCCTTGAAATCGTTTGGATCCCAGGACATAGTGGTATAATGGGAAATAAGATTGCTGACAAACTGGCCAGGAAGGGATCTTTCCTGGAAAGAGTAAATTTGGAAAACCCAATACCTTTCAAGTCTCTCAAATTGGAACTGGCAGACTGGGCGACCAGTTCACATGTATCAATTTGGGAAGAGAATGACGTGGGTAAGGTTACAAGGATATTATGGGGTTCTCCCAACGCAACACGAACAAGGGAGATCCTGAATCTGAATAGGGTAGAACTTAGTAGGATGATTGGCATCTTCACTGGACACTCTGAGCTGAGGGCTCACCTATACCATATAGGACGGGCGGAATCAGCCGTTTGTAGAGCTTGCGGAGAGGATGACGAAACCCTAGAACACTACCTCTGTTACTGTCCTGCATTTGCGAGAACAAGGGTCAGATATCTATCCAGCGACATCTTACCAGGCCTGACGGGTCTAAGGGGGATAAGCTGGAAAATACTCAGGAAATTTGCTGATGAGATCGAATTTCTAAGTTAGTAAGAGGGGTAGATAACCGGAAAGTAGAGATGTAGAGCGCACAACAGGCCGACCTACTGGCTTAGGTGTATATCCAGACATAACGGATATGAGCAATGTGTATATATAGCTCCTCTTATCAACCTAACCTAACCTAACCTAAATTCATAAAATCTATTAGATGGAAATCAGTAGACTAAATAAAATAAAATAAAATAAATATATATTTTCTTAAAACTATAATAATTTTCTGAATTTTCTTAAAACTTTTTGGATAATACTCTGCACGATACGGATATTAAACTCCATATTTCAAGCTAGAGTCACACTAGTAATGATAACATGAAAACTTTATTTTACAAGAACTGTGCAAAAATGTGTTGTTATCAGAATGTGATATTTACACTGAAATACATATACAGATAGAAAGCTGGTTTTGTAGTGGCTAATGTATATAGTCTTTAGCCGGAAATTTCCGGATTTGATGACCGGACCTAGCTGAAATATTATGCTACAAATATTTACAATACTTCCGATTACATTAAATTAATTTGATATTAAATTTGATATAAATATGATATTCAATTTAAATTCAGCTCAAAGTTATCACACATGTTAAAATTTTCAAGGGTGCAAAAGCTAAATACATCCATAAAATTCCGTATTTTTTGTGTTTACACAAGCATTAAGCAGCAAGTGTTAATGGACAGCTGTGTTAAGACAGGCAACCCTATGGTGTGGCCGTTAATTTCATTTCATAATATATATGAAGCTTAAAATCTTTTCTACAGAGTTTTAGTGTTTGTATAACTGAATTTGCAACTTACCCTCATATTCACATATTAATGAAAAAAAAAACAAAAACAAATTGCTCATCACTTATGCCAAGCATAATCATAATACTCTTCATACTTAGTTCGAGGGTCAATTGTTATCTTCATCTCTACGTACTGTACTCACTCATACTGTACTCACAAAAAAAAAGGATTGTTTTTTTTATTGCAATAGTTCAATTTCAATCTGATTATAATGAATTTATGTGTAAGTGTTTTCTCCAATCTTGTGTTCCAACAGTCTGACGATGTTAAGTCTATGTTTGTGTACATATTCATGAATATGGAACTAATCGTGTTTAAGGTCATAAGCCTGTTAACTTTATTTTGCTCCATTCTATTCATTTTATTTCGTGAACACCATTTCAAAATTGAATTTTTGAACATTCTAATAGACTTGTTTTTAAGAGAAGAAAAAAAAAATTATAAGAAAAATTTTAATAAAAAAAAAAGAAAAATGTGGAACAAAAATTTAGTAATAGAAATAAGGTGACAAATTTTTGGTTTTAGCCATTTAATTAAGGAAGAAAATTTGGTTTAAAAATTAATTAAATATAAAATGATATGTTTGCCATTATAGGATCTGGCGCCGTTAATTAATAATTTTATCCAGACCGTGAATTCCACATACGACGATATGACTTTTAAATGAAAGTTAAAAAAATACTCAACATTCTCCTCCAAGCTGACTTTGAAGCCCATTGCTCCCTATACTTTCCCTTCGAAATAGTGAAATTTCCCAGATCATCAAAATACATATGTATTTGCTTGATCAATTATTTGATAGTCTTTCAGGTTTGAAAATTACAAATAGTCACTAAAGGCTAAAACCCTAAAATATGGAGGACGGGAATATTGTTGAATTTGGCCCCAACGAATAACACAGCACCAATCTTCCGGAAAGCTTTCTCAAGCCCAGCTGATTATTTAAAATCGAAACTACAAAACCATATTCCATGTCTATGGCATCTGGAATCTTGCGAGACTTCAGTCTCCGATCAGCTGACACAATATCGTGTATTTGTTCGACATTTTCAGGTGTAGTAATCTCAATTAGTAATATCAATCCCAACAGCGAGTCCTCATAGTCCCCATATTACTTATATAGATTTTTTTTTGGCTTGAGAGATGTATTTATAAGCACTCGAAATTCACCTCTTTCTCATTTTAGCAAAAATTCTCTAGCAGACTTAATCACGGAGCTTGCTTGAAATTTGCATGTATATGGTCTATAAACAGATGAGAGTGATAAGGGAGCAGTTTTGTTTTTTAATAGAGTAGGGCGTCAGTCAATCGATTGATTTCTTTTAATTATCCCTCGTAAGAGTGTTAAATTCGGCTTGCCGAATCTTTGATAGCCTCCAACCGTATTTTATATACAAAATTACAACGAATGTTGTCAACACTAAGAGAGACAGAAGGTTAGGTTTCAGAATATAAGGACTACGATAATTAACAAAAAATTAGATATATTCACGCTTTTTTAATTAAAAGCAATAATTAAATGCCATCAGTATATAAGTATGTAAATACTTACAAATACTTAGAGTATAATCATATTGTTATACTCTTAATCTCATCCGATAAATCATTCGTCCACATGTACAAAAAACATTAAGAAAATTTATGTCGGTTTAGACCGACTATGCGGTACCCTCCACCATGCGTTTAAGGCCACCTAAGGGGGTATAAAAAATAAGCGTAACCCAAACCTGAGTGTAATTATTATTAATTTTTTTGCCTGCAGATTTGAAGAAGTTCATATCGATTGATATATTTATGTGGGAACCTAGGTCGAAAAATGGACCGATTCTAACGATATTTGATAATGTCACTTCTTTTTTTTGCAAACAAAGTAGACAAACCAAATTTGAGAAAAAATCTGTGCAATATCTTTGTTTTTGGTATGTTTAAGTGAAGGCCGGGAATTAACTTTTTATGGGTACTATGACTAAGAATTGTCGTATTGGGTTTATTTTTAGATTATTGTTTAATGGATGTAAAAATACACACAAACTCAATATGAACGAGATTTATATGATAATTTGAATCTTATGGCAATTTCAGTCTATCACATAGGGGTCACTTTTATGGGGACTAGATCTAAACATGTACCGATTTTCACCGATTTTCACCGATTTCAATAGCTTTCAGTCTGTGGCCGATGGAAGCATATACACTAGACTACAACAAAATATATTCATATTTGCGACCTGTAGTGCGATTAAAAGATCTATATCGACACAGAGACGGACAGACAGACAGACGGACGGATGAACAGCGCTAAATCGACTCAGAAAGTGATTCTCAGTTGACCGGTTCAATAAAAGATGACTAAAGGTCAAATATTTTTGATAGCTACAAACATCAGAAAGAGTCATTATACCTTCACCACAGAAGGTATAATAAACAATCATGTGTATGGATTGCTGTTGCACATCTATCTGCACATGTTCAGATATGTATCAATTTTTTTTCACTATTTTAAGTTATTATATGAAATTTTATCGGAGTACGCCATTTCTCGGCTAATAGGCCTGCAGGCTCCCAACCTGCTCACAACAATGACAAACAATAGTACCCTTACTTTAAATAAGCAGCATTTTAAATACAGACGGACAGACGGACATTGCTTTATCGACTGTAGTTGTTATAAGGATTAAGAATATACATACTTTTGGATTAGCAAATAATTTTTTCGATGCGTTACAAATATAATAACTGACTGATATATACCCTCTGCCCAGTGGTGAGGAGCGTATATAAATACGATATTGTATATGACATTTGAGATTCACATTAAACACAAACGCCAACCAAATTTTCGTTATTATTATTACCAGCAGATTCCAGCCCTCGAAATTCGAGTGGAAATTCTAGGAAATTTTATTTTCTCATTAAAAGGCCCTAAAGGTATGCTAATCAATTATAGCCAATTCACAAATCAACACAAAAAACAAACTCATTTTTATTACAAACACATTAACAAATTTAGTAAACACACACATAGCATTGTATAATTTTATGTATGTGTTAGTAGCAATTTTAAATGTAATTTACTCAAAATAAAGGAAAAAATTTAAAAATCTGTAAGTCTGCAAAACGGCTAAAAAGAAATACCTTTCAAATAATATACGTTTGTTCAAAATCGGGATAAAACGGTAGAACAAAACATCGGTCACAAGAAATCGCCTAGCTTATTAACATTATAAATTTTTTTTTTATAGAATTATGTAATGATTTTTGGGTGTAGCAAACACACACAAACCAGATTTGGCCGATACTTATATTATTATCTTTATCTTACGGCAATTAAAGTCGACCTCATATGGGGTCTGAACATGTATTAATTTTCACCGAATTCAACAGCGAACGCCTACGACTGGCAGAAGCTGATATACAAAATTTTACGAATATATGGGAATATTTTTTTTCACAATTCACTACAGATTCTTAAAATTTTTAAACAAAGTTCATCATTTTTTGGTTTGGGTATAAAATATATTAATAGCAATTTCGCTTTTAAGTCGACCAAAGAGCCAGTCCTAGCAAGAAAGGGCCAAAATGGTTTTTAGGTATTGCTCTCTTAATAAAAGGTGCTTTTAAAAGTTACTATTACTATTATCATCTAGCTTATTTTAAACTTCTGCGTAGGGGTAAAAAAATTTTTTAGTAACTTGTTAATTCCGTAATTCCACTTCCACTTAGCTTTCGATTCTCATTGAAATGTTTCTACTACCCGACCAAATGATCATGGGCGGGGAAACTCTAAGATCATAATATACTACATTTTTTGAAGTTTTCTTTAAATTTCTATTCCGTAAGTAATAATAAAAAAAAATTTGGGCCCCATAATATATAATAATTCTTGATGTTATAACAGAGCTGATAGCGATGTCCGTCTGTACGTCTGTGGAAATTGCGATCACGTCCCCGATTAGCAGCTAGATTGTTCATTTTAATTGAAAATGATTCACTGACGTCCTGAGAAACGTGTTATTCAAAATCGTCAAAATCGGTTGAAAAGGTACCCAGTTATCAACGAAAAAGTAGAAAAATGCAGCTCTTTGAACTTGGCACCCGACTTTTGAAAATAAGGATTTTTTTTGCGATTCTTACAGAATTTTGTATGTAGTAATAAATATTTCGTTTGCAGTTGCTTAAACAAAAGTTATAGGATTTTGAAAAAAACCCATCCCCCGGATTTGAAGGCATTCAAATCCAATGGTTGATTATTGTAGAGAATCGTTTGTAGTTGAATGTAGTGGTCGCTAATTCGTTGTTTTATATGGTCACTGTGATGTCCAATTTTTTTGGCTGATTTGCCGAGCCAGGATAATTGATCGGAAAAATCGGAGGATGGCATCGATTGAACAACCGAATCGTAACAGCAATAGAATCAGCAAATGGGTGGAGTTAATTTGGGTTAAGATCATTTTTATCATCGCAACAAGTCTGCCTGCAAAGTTTCAGCAAGATTAGACAGACAAACAGAAACTGTGAGAAACAAATTGCATGTACTCGTACAGAGACTTTAAAAACTTAAATTATAATTTACTATACGAATACTTTGGACATGTTAATTGGGAGAATATTTATTATATGCCCTCCGTAAATGATCAACTTTGCTTTCTGGAAACAAACATAACTAGTTTATACGATGCTATAGTTCCTTTAGTAACTCGATTCAAAAATCCAAAGCAAAGCCATGGTTTACATCTAATATAAAACAGTTAATTTCTCTAAGAGATGTATGTTATTCGAGGTGGAAGCGATTTAAAACTACTGCTCTCAAAAATGATTACCATACTGCAAGGAAAATAGTTAACGACAGCGTTAGAAAAGCTAAAGCGGTCTATTATTCAAGGCGTTTTGAGTCCGCTATGGATTCACGACAAACCTGGAAATACGTTCTTGATATTGGCATAGGGAAAGGCATTAAAAGTGTTGATAGCAGTATTGATGTCAATGAGTTAAACTAAATCTTCACAATTTTCTAGTATTACACAACAACTCCTCATTTTACAAATTTTTACAATGATACTGACACCATTAATTGTTTTGAATTTGTGTAACTCATGAATAAGTTTATTTTAGTGTTGGTGGTGCTAAATCTAATGCAATCGGACATGATAATATTCATCCAGTATTTGTGAGGATTTTGCTGCCCTTTCTCTTGCCTTATTTAACACATTCTTTTAACTCAATCATAACCACAAGTTCTTTCCCTTACAAATGGAGACATGCCAAAATAATTCCTGTTCCTAAATATACTAACGAATACAGTCCCATAGCAGTCCTGTGTTACTTTTCAAAAGTACTCGAAAAGCTCCTTAACAAACAAATTACCACTTACATAAATGAGTTTGGTTTGTTGTCGAATATTCAATCAGGTTTTCAATCTAATCATAGCTGTGTTACTGCTTCGACTGAAGTAACTGAGAACATAAGGCAGGAACTGGATGATAATAAAGTTAATTTTTTGGTCCTACTTGACCATTCTAAGGCCTTTGACACAGTCGACCACTTAATGCTATGTAATAAGCTGAAACATCTTTTGAATTTCTCTTCATCATCTGTAAATCTGCATCGACCCTACCTATCTGATCGTACCCAATCCGTTTACGTGAAAAATAAAATCTCAACAACGTTGATTATTACGAGAGGAGTGCCCAATGGATCCATCCTAGGGCCTTGCTTTTTTCTCTCTATGCTAGTGATCTACCTTCACAACTTCTCCGTTGCAAAATTCATATGTACGCCGATGACGTGCAGTTATATTTAAGCAGTCCGACTCATGCAATTAATCACAATATAGAAAACTCGAAGAGGATTTAAATAATATACAACATTGGGCTACGGCCAACCAGCTGTTTGTAAACCCCAAATCTAAATGTTTGATGATAAGCAAACGGTCTAAACAACCACCCATGGTTCCTGATATTACAATTAACGGTCAAAAGATTCCTATTGTTTCTTATACCATAAATCTAGGAATTATCTTTAACAATTCTCTATCGTGGTCAAATCTTATAAATAATGTAGTTGGGCAAACTTACGTCAAACTGAGGTCTCTTTGGTCAACACAATATTTCACACCTTTGAAAGTAAGAATTCTACTAGCCAAAACGTATATTATGCATGGACTTTTGTATGGCTGTGAAATTTTTGCTAATTGCGACTCCTCGAGCAAACGTCGACTCAGTGTTGCATATAATAATATTATTCGTTATAAAAAAAATGTAGATATGATAATTTCAAATCTAGAACTTTATGACTAGCTTGGTTATAATATTGTCCTTAGAATTTAGCACTTTTACTTGTTTCCGCTAATTAGTCTATGAGTCGCGTTATACATTGTTTTCAAATCAAAAATCACATTTGAAAAATGCGGAAAAAGATGGAAAAATATAATTCGAGAAAAGCCAAATATATATTGAATTCCCAGGTAAAGCCTGCAGCTTATAAAAGTACCAACATTAACCTATCCATTGTACTGAAAATACTAATGTGAACATAAAATATTTATTGCATGATATGTGGTAAATTTTATAATCTATGCAGTCATTACCAGATTGGATGCTTCAAATTCAATATATTGCACATAAATTTGGAAATGGTGCTAATTTTGTACATTGCAATATTTTTTTTTTTTTGGGTTTGATTGGATACCAGTATTTATTGTATGTTTTGTGTGTTAGTGCGCCTCCATATTTTTTCTAATCTTGTTTTTTTTTTTCCACAATTTACACATAATTTTGTAGCCAAGTAAATGTATGTGTGGAGAGTGTGTGTGTGTGCGTCTGCATGCGTAGCTGTAACCTCAAGGGGTTATTTGTTATGCCCAAATAAATATGCAATAAATTTAATATCAAAGTATTTAATCAGATATAATTTTATTATGTTCACTCTGTCTTTGCTATGCAAGAGTGATTTATTAAGTTGATTTCATGCAATAAACGAATATGTATTGTTGTTGGGTACTTATTTAGTTATTGTTGTTAGACATCATGATAATAAAATTAAAAAAAAAAAAAAAATGTGGAAAGCTTAGCAAACAACAACAATACCATTAAAACATACTTTAAAGTGGCATTAAATTGCATAAAATTTATGCAATAAATAATTTCACAATATATTTTAATTGTTCTTTTGTGTTTTTTTTTTGTTTTTTGTTTCTTTTTTTGCAAGCTCTTGATTTTTTTTTTTAATGCAAACGAGTTATTTCTTGGTGAAATTAGAATCGGGAAGTAATGTTCATATACCAAGGCTTTTTTACAATCGTCAAAAATTCCTTCCATAAAAACCATAAAATCGTTTAAGACTAAGAAAAGAATATATAACAATCACGAAAATATTATGCCGTATTTCTTTTCCGTGGCCCATACAGATAAAGAGGAACATCTTTAGATATTGGAAACAAATGTTAAAAGTTATACTCGCTAATTTGCAGCCTTAAGTAGACAAGTTTTTAAATTTTGTATTTTTGATTGAGTATTTATTTATTCTAAGTGTCATAAGATAGGCCAGTATTGAATGTGATGCAAAATATTTCTCATTTTCAAAATGATTTTGTTTAATATAGTTATTATTACATATGAAAATTTGTGTAAATCTAACAATGAAAGACATTGCATTTACAAAAAAAAAAAAAAATTTAAATTAATTAAAATGAGTTCACGCCTATTCAGAAATTTAGCCGTGGAACTTTGAATTGTAATTGTATAAAGGTCTACTATTAAAATTTGTCTAAAGATTTCAATTGGTCCTAGTTGGGAAATATTTAAGGGGTTGATTTCGTTTGCCACAAAACGTTTGAAAATTTTTATATTATTATTTAAAATAATCTAACCCATAAAAACAAAGCTTTTACTAAGGCTCTTTCTTTCCTTATGCATATGCGTTTTGACTATCTTCGTGACTGTGCGTGACTGTGTGTGACTAGCTTAAAGTTAATTTTTGGCCATAACAAGTCTATGGACAAAGTTTCAGATCCATCGGACGAGGGGAAGTGGGGTTTTAATCTCTTCGTGACTGTGCGTGACTATGTCGAAGTTGATCTTGCTTTACAGCAAGTATATCGACCAAGTTTCAGATCAGTCGAATCAGGGTAAATGACATTTAGATCACTCCGTGACTGTGCGTGACCATGCTTGACTGTGCATGACTACAACAAAATTAATCTGTAGTCACGGCAAGACTATGGGCCAAGTTTCAGATCAATTGGATAAGGGGGAATGGGGTCCACCCATGGCAGACAGACAGACAGACATAGAGTATGAGTTAAAAGAAAGAGTTTAATTAATTAATGCCGTCAATGGTATTTTTCTATAAATTTTCATAGAGCTGATATATATCTATACCCTATGCCACTATGTGGTCATGTCATCTTTGTGTTGATGTTTGCATTTATCAAAAATATTTGACCTAGACCCATTTTTTATTATGCGGAAGGACTCAGAATCACTTTTTGAGTCGATTTAAAGACGCCCGTCCGTCCGTCTTTTCTCAAATTTCGCGTGTAAATGTTTTTACAAAAATATAATCTGTATCGGCCCATTTTTGACCTAGTCCCCATATGAATATATGATATGAACTTTTTCTTATCCGAATGCTACTCTAATTTGGTTTATGCTTATTTTCTATATCTAATTAGTTGGGCCTAAGAGACAGGGTCTCTAAACGCATGATATATATAGTCGATCGTATAGTCGATCTAGGCCGACTATAATTTTCTTACTAGTTTTCTTCATAAATTAGAGCAGTGACATATAATCCAGCTTTGAAAATTCACATTCACGTATGACCAACCGCAATGGAATCTTTTTTGAGAACAGCTGCTTATAAATATTTTCAGATGTTTCGGATGTTTGTAAGCATCAAAATGATATTTTTAATGTAAATTGAAGCTTTCAATGGTGAAGTAAAACTTGTCATTCATCATCATTTAAACTGAAAGGAAACATATAAGTAATTTTGGGAAAGTTTCTACAAGATCCATTCAGCAATTTTTGCCATTTCTCATTTTTAGCTGAAATGTAATTGTGAACCAAGCATGCTCTATGGAATTTTTGTGTAATAATCTTTGTTTTGTGCAATTATACTTTTTTATGTTGGCCAATAAAATTTTTTTTTGTATAACAAAATACACCACGATTGCCAAATCGAACGCTGATAGTGGATAAAAGACATGATCAAAATACGGATCAATAGAAACATCCGATTAATCATAAAAACTTTGAGTCATATATTTCTCCTTGCATGATATATTCGAATGGTATACGGTGTGCATTGTTAACTTTTCTATATATATATAAATTTTCTTTCTGAAGGGAATACAAATTCTCTTCTGTCGTTCTTTGAAAATATTTCGGGTATTCCATTTAATTTGGAAATTTTTTTTTTTTTTTTTGCAAATGGTCTTAATTTGGTCCAAAAAATTGTAGAATGTTTTTGGTGTAATCAAATTTTAGGTTGATTTTTGGACAAAAACCTTTTATTGATTTTTGAAAACAATGACTTTAGTCGACAAAGAATATATATTTCGTCAATAACGAATATCGAGATAGCTGGCCGTTTTTGCTTTTGGGTTAGATACGAGGGCGGATTAAAAAGACCGTGACTTTTTGAACTTTCTTTCATTGAAAATAAACACTGCACCCGTTAACTAGCATCTATTAAATTTGGAAAAATTTTATTTCGATTGTTTATAAAAAATTATTAAAAAAATAAACGAGGGGACTTGTGGGGACTTTTCACCTTAAAATGTCAATGGCAAACAAGTAAGAAAATTATAGGCTGTCTAGACCACCTTTGTTATACCCAATACCACGCATTTAGAGAACTGGTCTTATGTTGAACTACTTGGGTATAGAAAATAAGCATAAACCACATTTGATTGGAATTTTCCATAATTTTTTTCGCCTGCAGATATAAAAAAGTTTATGTTGGATGCTATATTTATATGGGGACTAGGTCGAACAAGTGTACTGATCCTGACCATATTAGATTAAGTCATTTATATTGTGCAAAAACCTATACCATATACATATTTCAAAATTTGAGAAAAATCTGTGGAATTTTCTTGTTTATTGATAGACGTAAGGGTAGATCGGAAGAAGACGAAGAATTATCTAAGGGTTAATATTTAGACTAATGAGTAGTGGATGTAATAAAGACACACAAACCAAATTTAACCGAAATCTATATAAAAGTTTGGATCTTACGGCAATTTAAGTCGATCTCATATGGGCCGTTGTAAGAGGACTAGGCATGAATATGCAACGATTTTCATCAATTCTAATAGCGTCCGTCTTATGACCGATTGGAGCTTATATATCAAATTTTACCAAAATACTACACGGAGTGAAAATGCCGTGGCCTAACAATATAAAAACATTTATTTTGATTTGAAATAAATTTTATTCTTCAACGTTATTTCCGTTGAGTGAAATGCACTTCTTCCAACGATCCTCTAACATCTTGATACCCTTGAAAAAATACGATTTTTCAAATTCTTCAAAATAGGCTTCCGTTTCTAATATGACTACTTCATTTGTGGAAAATTTTTTTCACTGGCGCCATATTTTCGAGTTTGGGAATAAATGATAATCGCTGGGGGCCAGAATGTAGAATACCAGAAGGTAGGGAATAAAAAGACTTAAATTTTTCTGAAGCCAAAGCAGATGAATGCGCTAATGCGTTATGATGGTACACGATTTTTTTCTTATTTAAGTGAGGTCGTTTTTTCTCAATTTCTTTACCCAGTATGTTCAATAACTCAACATAGTACTTGGCTGTAATTGTTTTTCCTTTCCCCAAGTAATCTATAAATATTATACCAAATGCATCCCAAAAAACAATGGCCATTACCCATCCATCCGACTGTTGATTCTTTGGATGCTTTGGTCGGCTTTCGCACGCTTGTAACCAATCCGCTGAACATATATTCCCACGTCCTATACAGTCAATGCACATTAGTTTTTGTAAAAGCCTTTCGAGAGAGGGCCTTGTATCGCCCTTTTTCGAAGCAACAACTGGATATAGAAAATAAGCATAAACCGACTTTTAGTGGCACTGTTATTAATTTTAGGCGTGCCGATGTAAAGAAGTTCATATTTATAAAAATCAATGTAATATATTTATTCCTTGATATATTTAAGTGGGTGTAATGACTAGAAATGGTCATACAGGTTTATATTTTGGATTGTTGATTATTACATATACAGCAAATTTTATCGATATAGCTAAATGGAAACTATGTTGTGAAATACTATTTTTTTTTTTTTTAATAATCCATTTGTTATTCAAAAAGTTACTGATTGACTGATCTGGCCTTGTATTCCTCAATCGTTGCTTTTTAATGCTGCCTACACACCAGGCAACGGTTGCTTCAATGTGTTGTTGCAACGTGTTTTATTTGTTGACTTCAGACGTGGCAACGAGTGCCGCAACCTCATTGCTTTGTGTAGCTGTGGTACAGAAAAGACACAAGCGGAAGAAAAGTATAATTTAATTTTTTATTATATTCTATTCTTAATTGTTCGTATGCTTTTTTTTAGATTTTTATTTTTATATTTTTCACAAGTTACGTCCCGTAGCTCTCTCAAATTTTTATATTCGTTAATAAAGTTAACATAATTTTCATTATTCTCAATAGCCATTTTCTTGTTTTCCTGCTTTCCGCTTAACATTACTTCGCACGAACCTTCCTATTCGCTTGTTTTCGATGAACTGGAAGCAAATGCAGTAAACAATGATACACACATAGCAACGGTTGCCTCAACCAACCCAAAATATCAAAACTTTCTGATATTTCTGGCAACGGTTGATACAATACGAAATTCAATGGGCAACAGAGCTACACACTAGGCAACGGTTGATTCAACATGGCTGTGTTGGAGCAACCGTTGCCTGGTGTGTAGGCAGCATTGTGATCTTTTCAAATTTTTGCAACCAATATTGAGGCAAACATTAATGATACTCATTTTAGTTTTCCATATTTCTGATACATCGCTGAACTCATATACGACAAATGGCAATTCATTAACATAGAGATTATTTAATTAGATTCAGGATGGAGATTTTTCCATCTATACATGGTGTGAAACCACGGGACCCAACATTTTGGGGCGAAAATCAACATATTTTTTTATTTTTATGGATTTGTATCTGGAGAACTGAGCACCTTCTGGTGCCTAGTACATTAAACTAAACTATATTGAACAAAGACAAAAATTACATGTTGAGAAAACTTACCTGAGCTGCGGTTGAAATTTATAGCCATGGCTATTTAAATACCCAATCGGTAGCAGGAGCACTGAAAAAAACATATTTTTTTTTATTTAATTTTATTTAAAAATAAATTATGTAAAATTATGTAAATTTAATTAAGCTTATTAACAACAAGTAATTTTTATTTATACTTATACATTTTTTTAAAATAATTTCTTCGTCTATATAGATACGAAAATAGCGGTGGAATAGTTTGATCAACAGTGAACAAGAGGATCGTGGGACATGCATTATAGGGTTTTATAGTCTCAAACCAACATAATCCTACGTCCATATAAGAAGTGGCATTTTCAAATTCGCGGGTTTTTTCTGGTTGGCTGTAGTGGTTTTGACATTTGTCACAAATTGCAAGATAATATATTTATTGGCTCTATAGTGAACAAATGTAAACCAATGCAGAAATGTTAACGATGTTACAAAAAACCTTTGGTGGCCAGGCTATTTCGAAAAATTTTCCTCAAGTGGTACCAGACGAGAAAAGTACATCAAATAATGAGGAACTATAGATTGATAATTGGATATCTAATTGTGGCTGTTGACATTTCAAAAAGGTCTGTCGACACCATTTTAAAAAAATATTTTGAGCCTCAAAACTCGTAAAAAAAAAATTTCAATATTTTTAAAAAGACCGATGCATTAATCTAATATTTAAAAATATGTTATATTGTTTCTCAAACGTTCACCTACATTAATTTCACTGTACAACACAAAAAAAAAATTACAAGGCCCGGCCTATAAATTTTGATAGGGGAGGCAAAAAAAAAGACACTTGTATCGGCGTTTTGAAAGTTTACATCTGAATTTCATTGGAGGGGGGCTTAAAGTTTCTCGGCTTTGGCATATTCTTATTGTTAATCGGCATAATAAACCATGTGACCCTTATATTTTAGGCATAAAATGTGGTCAGCAAATTTATGTAAAATGTTACGGAGAACATTTTTGTAGAATATGTTAACCCTCGTGCTCCTCAAGGTCTTTTTGTTCTTTCTTTAAAAAAGAGCAAAAACACCACTTAATCAGAAATTTAAGGGGTTAAAATGTTCCAAAAAAAAATTATCCGTTACATTACAACAAAAACAGTCAAAAGCAAAATCAAAACAAAACCCAAGTGCTATATTTCTTATTGTAATGAAAACGTGTCAATTTGCGGTGCATATATTGTGTACATAAATTGTTTTGCAATTTGAGTGTTTTACTTAAAAATAAATAACAAAATAAGTTAAAAACAAATTAAAGTAAGCAATTAAACTAGACGTGTAAGATTGGTTGTAGCAAAAATGTTCAATTGTTTGGAAAAATTTGATTTGGTTTGATATATCTGCGATAAACATACTATACCGGAATATGAAGTTACGTTTTTCAATAGTAAAGGTGAAGACATTTATAAAATGTATTTTGAGCTAGAAGTTTTTTCGGATGAACTGCGAATGCCGAAGCAATGCTGCTGACTTACAAAGTTTTCGTATACTTGAACCTGGTGTCAATGTTACCAGCTTTCGTAAGCGTCAAGACAGCTTTCTGCGTTCTTTTCAGTAAAACAATTATAACACGTTTGCTTATTGCAACGCTATTAAAGGAATAATGAATGCAATAAATTTTTAGTCCTTGTGGACTGGCGTGTATATATTGATTCATCTAAGAAGAGTCTAAAAGCAGTACTTCTGTATTACGATAATACCAAAAATCGTATTCCAATTGCCTATTGAATGAACATTAAAGAAACCTATGATTCTATAAAATTAGTGCTGGACTCCGTAAAATATGAAGACCGAAAGTGGCGGATCTGTTGCGATTTAAAAGTCGTTAGTTTCCTTTCAGGTATGCAGGCCGGATACGTTATGTATCCTTTCTATGCACTTGGGATAGCAGATGGTAGGGCGACCAATATTCGAAAAAAATAGTGGGAGTTGAGAGCTGAGAGAACATTAGGAGATTACAATATCGCTCATCAAGCATTGGTACCAATTGAAAAAATTCTCTTACCCCCATTGCATATCAAACTTTGTGTGGTAAAAAACTTTGTTAAATGTATGGACACAAATGGATCAGCATTCGATTTTCTGAAAACAATGTTTCTAAAATTAAGCGAATCAAAGATTAAGGAAGGTATGTATGTGTTCTGCAAGTCGTTGTTATTGTTAAAAGCCATAAAATTGGTTTCATACCAACAGGTGTTTTTGTTGGTCCAGATATAAGGAGCTAATGCAAAACGCTGACTTCGAAAAAAGGCTCTCACCTATTCAGCTTGATGCTTGGAAAAGCATTTAGGAAGTGATATGCAATGTCTTAGGCTAAAATCGTTCTCCATTCTTGTTGCTTTTGAAAAACTAGGCGGTCATATGTCAACAAAAATTCATTTTCTAAATTCCCATATGGATTACTTTGAGAACCAGTTGTCAACAGAATCTGATGAGCATGGTGAAAAATTTCGTCAGCCTAGAGCTAAAAAAATGATAGACATATTAGTGATCTTTAGTTAAATTTGAACTATTTTATTTTCATGCAAAATTTTTGAGGTACCTTAGAATAAAATTATTAATAAATGCGAAATTAACCATAAGCTCTCTTTTGTTGTGTCTTATTTCTTACTTTCTTGTTGAACTTTTCGCTTCGGTGCATTCAGTGATTTATAGTAACATTTCAAGGCAAATATTTTTGTGGAACATTTTAACTCCTTAAATTTCTGTTTTATTAGAGTCTTTTGCTCTTTTTTAAAAGAAGTGCAAAAAAGACCCATATCTTGAGGAGTTGGAGTGTTAACGCATTCTACAAAAATGTTCTCCGTAACATTTTACATAAATTTGTTGAACACATTTTATACCCTCCGCTGGAGTGGAGGGTACAAAACACAATTTTTACTTTTATTCCGTAGAGCGTAACAATTAAAGGTGGAAACACAACTGGAACGAATGACGAATTTCGCACAGCTCGACGAATTTGTCGGCAACAATTCATTGCGCAAATTCGTCGAATGAAATACAATTACGACGAATTTACATAACAGCTGTAACGTCATTTGAAATTGTTTGTATTTTATAATATGTACATTAGTGTTACGACTAATTTTTTACAAAACTTTTACCTATCATCACGTGATAGGCAATACTGAACTAATAATAAAAATCGTATTTGCATCATTTTGCCGGAGAAACCCTCCGCACCAAATGCAATTTGAAAAAACTCGCTGAACTTTTTGTTTTTTTTTATTTTTATATATTTTATTAATTTAATATATACACAGCAAAAGGTGCGACTATTTTTTCAGAAGGAAAATGTACTGAACAACTTTTATAGCTCGTTCTGCGCAAATATTACTACGCTGCATATTTATTATTTACGACTTCTGCATAACCCCATGCCTTATAATTCAAAAAATGGTCTGAAAACCATACGTCGTACCATGCACCACATATAAATTGACACATTTTATACAGTTCTGCTCAGTATTTTGGAATTAGGATAAATGCTAATATTTCTAGAATTTCACCGAGCATTGCTTATTGGTGGTATAGTTTTAAAATTTATGACAGGAAAGGGTTAAGAGGTCAAAATATGCATCGAAATGAAGCTAGTGGATCTAGATTTTTTTTTGTTTAGTTGTTGTAGATATCAACATTGTAGAGATCGTTTTATGAGATAATGACAAGTTTTGGATTTCAAATTTAAAAATATCAAATAAAAGGCACTCATGTGAGCTTCAAAATGATATGTATATTACCCAATTCCGATACTAAGAAGTTATATACAAGTCAATGTCCAAACTTTGGAGGTCCATTTCTTGAAAAATATCTCGACCGTCGAAAAAAAATATTTTGCTAGAATCGCAACAAAATGTGTTATAAGTGGTGAAAATTTGAAACCATTCGAGCCATCGCACCTAAAATACACAAAGTTCTTTAAAACGTAGAAGAAATATTTTAAATCAAATAAAAAAGTAAGAAAATTATAGTCGGTCTAGACCGACCATATGATACCCTATACCATGGTTTAGAGACCCTATCTTTCGGTCCAACTAATTCGATATAGAAAATAAGCATAAACCAAATTTGAGTGGCATTGTTATTAAATTGTTTGCTGCAAATATGAAAAAGTTCATACCGGGTGCTATATTTATATTGGGACTAGGTCGAAAAATGGACCGATCTTGAGCATATATGCTAAATTCACTTATATTTTGAAAAATCCGTGCAATATTTTTGTTTTTTGATAGATTTAAATGAAGATCGGGAAGCAGCTTTTATGGGACCTATGACTAAGAATTGTCCTATAGACATAATTTTTGGACTACTAATTAATGGATATAATAAACATATACAAACCCAATTTGACTGAGATCTATATTATAATTTGGATCTTATGGCACTTCATGTCGGTTTCATAGGGATCATTTGTATGGGGGCTAGGTCTGTCCATGGGCCGAATTTCACCAATTTCAGCAGCGTTCATCCTATGGCCGATGAAAGCCTATATACCAAATTTCATCAAAACATATTCATATTTGCGACCTGTAGTTTGATTACAAACTTTACATGGACACACAGACGGACGGACAGACGGACAGACGGACGGACGGACATTGCTAAATCGACTCAGAAAGTGATTCTGAGTCGATCGGTATAATAAAGGATGGGTTATGGTCAAATATTTTTGGTAGTTACAAACAGCAGCACAAAGTCATTATAACCAACCCACGTAGTGGTATAGGGTATAAAAATATAGACCAAATTTCAACACGTTTGGTGCGGAAACTTTTTTGAGAGCAGCGAAGAAGTAAGATTGCATTTTTATACCCTATACCACTATGTGGTTTGGGTATAATGACTTTGTGCTGCTGTTTGTAACAACCAAAAGTATTTGACCTAGACCAATCTTTAATTATATCGATCGAATCAGAATCACTTTCTGAGTTGATTTAACAATGTCCGTCCGTCCGTCCGTCCGTCTGTGTGTCCATGTAAAGCTTGTAATCAAACTGCAGGTCGCAAATATGAATATATTTTGATGAAATTTGGTATTTAAGCTTACATCTGCCATGGAATGAACGCTGTTGAAATTGGTGAGAATCGGTCCATGTTCAGACCTAGCCCCCATACAAATTACCCATATGAAATCGACGTAAATTGCCATAAGCTCCAAATTGTCATATAGATCTTACTCAAATTGGGGTTTGTATGCGTTCATTACGTCCATTAATGAGTAGTCCAAAAATGATCCCTTTGGCCCCATATAGAGCCGCTTCCCGATCTTCACTTAAATCTATTAAAAAAACAAAAATATTGCACTGATTCTTCTCAGATTTTGTTTGTATATATTTTTGCAAAATACAAGAGACTTTACTAAACATAATCAGGATCGGTCCATTTTTGGACCTAGTCCCCATATAGATATAGCATCCGATATGAACTTTTTCATATCTTCAGCCAACAAATTAATTAAATTCAGACTCAAATTTGGTTTTTGCTTATTTTCTATGTCCAGTTAGTTGGGCCTAAGTGATAGGGCATGGTATAGGGTATCGTATAGTCGGTCTAGACCGACTATAATTTTCTTACTTTTTTAATATTTTTTAATAACCTTTTTGGCTAGGGCATCTAAAATTTGATATTTACAAAAAAAAAAAATAAAAAAGTCGTAACCCTAATGTATATAAATAAATATTGGAAAAATATGAATAAAAGAATTTTTAACTTAGTACGAGTTACTACAATTGTAAACATCATGCTCACGATGGTAAAAGTCTTAATTTTTGAACGGCTGCGTTTAATTTTTTAATTCTTAAAAAATTACATAAATTTTCATTAATAAATTAATTTTATATCATTTTTGTTTACATGTTGTAGCTGATAGTGTGACCATACTTAAAAAAAAAAGAGAAGCACAAAACGAAAAATAATAAATATTAACAAAAAACTATGTAAAAGAAAATTATATAAATAAAAATAGATTTTATTTATCTTATAAGTTATAAGTAAAATGTAAAACAATTCTTAAAGACAAAAATTACTTTATTTACTAAAACATTTGAAAAACTTAAGTAAAATACGGTCAATCTACACCAATTTATTCGTCGTTCGTCGGCGTTAGAAATAGAAATAAACCTATCGCAAAATTCGTTACGCACTACGTATTTCGTTCGACGCACTGATTTTGTGCATTTTCATATACACAAATGTGTTTTATTTCTGAGTACGAATATTCGGGACGAAAAATTCGTCGTTCGTCCCAGTTGTGTTTTCAACTTAAGACTAATTTTTATTTACTCAATTCAACTTAAAGCTAATCTAGATAATACACACGGACTTATATATAATCTATTTCATATATGAGTTTTAACTTAATCTAATCGTGGAATTTTGCTGACCAAGCATAATCCATGCTGGCCAGCTATAGTGAGTGTGGACAATAAATACTCAACAAAGCTTGAGTATTTAGTTACATGCAGAAGGCATGGTAACTATGAATAAACAAACATACTACATTAATAACTCTGTAACAATGCCTTCCGATAATATTTCACCCATTTTGTTCAAAAGTGGAGGTGATGTTAATTTTTTTCTTCTATTATCCTGGTATGCTACATTAACAATTCTTCTAGGTGGGTCAAATTGTTAACAAGGAAAATTTTTTGAATATTACG
The DNA here is from genome assembly GCA_963682025.1 of Cordilura impudica. Taxonomy (NCBI): domain Eukaryota; kingdom Metazoa; phylum Arthropoda; class Insecta; order Diptera; family Scathophagidae; genus Cordilura; species Cordilura impudica. The sequence continues at coordinate 156,531,290 of OY821521.1, read as the reverse complement.
CATCGTTTTCTTGAAGCTATTCGCAAAAGGAAAGCATAAAACTATACGAGTGTGCGGCATGCACCCTCTCACTCTGCACTTGTTCGTTGAGATCAATTCAATACTTCTGGCTTTTCAAGAAACTCAAAATATTATACCACAGACAGCGTTTTGACCTACAAAGCTGCGCGGAAACCGAAATTAACGAGTTGCGAGTGTAACAGACGTTGTCATAAGTATATTTTACAGGAGGTAGATTACTCGGAAATTGATTTGGACGAAAAAAGAAACACAGTATATAATATTTTCATTTTTGAAAAGAGCCTATCATAAAATTCCGAAAAACGCTTTTGAAGTTTAAATTTATTTATTTGTTTAAAATTTATTGGCAAAAAACTAAAAGACAAACAAATTTGTCTCAATAATTACAATCATGATTTGTGATCACATAAATTATGCTTGTACATAAATAATTTTTCTTTTTTTTTGCCATTGTAAGCCCTATGACTCTAAAACAATTTGTGTAATTCATGGCAATTTTATGCAATAAAAATCAGCCCACAATCAAAGTTTTTCTTTTGCTTTTTTTTTTTTTGTTGTTTTGTTTTCATTATTATCTCGCATTATCATGAAATTGTATCTACTTTAGTCAAAAAGGAAATAGAAATTGCTTACACATCATGGACCAACTACAATGATTTTCTATTGGTAATGATTTTAAATCCTTAAGGGTTTAATCAGAAATTAAATTGTTTTTGATTTTTCAAAAAAAAAAATAAAAATACAAAATAAAACATTAAAACATTAAAAAAATGCCAAAAACGATTTATATAAATATCGAAGTTTGTAAAAGAAAAATTACTCAATGCACTGATGTAGAATATCTTTTGAAAGATAATTGTGCTTTAAAAAACTTGATAGTATTGAATTTATTGGCAACATCCAATGTAATACAGCTTTAGTAAAAAACTAGTATCGGTCATTAGTAGAGACCAGTAGACTAACTAACAGTTTAGATATATGAGTTTAACTAATAGTTTTAATTCGAATTGAGTCGACCTATCAGATAATAGACGTCTCATTATTGGTATGGCTCACTAGCCTTAGTCAATAAGGCTCAATCTCATGCCTTATTTCTCATTATTGACGATTATTTTCAAGTCACGATGAAATAATATTTTTTTAAAAATTTTTTTGGGAATATTCAATATGTGTGTTATTCGACCTTTTTGTTGTAATTTTAATATAAATAACTATTTAAGCTCAAGGTTTGTGAAGACTTAAACGGCTTTTGCACCAAGGATCTATGGGTTACCTAAGATCCACAAGGAAGGATTCCCACTTAGACCAATCTGTGCATCAGTAAACTCACCATCCAGCGAATTATGTAAGTTTTTAATGCAAATATTGAAAAAGCTTACAGTAGATTCAGAGTTTAATGTAAGGGATGCGGTACATTTTAGAAGTAAGGTAAATAACTGTGCAATAGAAGATGACGAAAAATTGGTTTCGTTTGACGTAGTATCGTTATTTCCGAGCATACCGGTAGATTTTGCAATTGACGTGATCAAAGAAAAGTGGGAGGAGATCGAGAAACTTACAACGATACCAAAAGACTTATTTGTTAAGATATTACAGTTTTTTATTAAAGAAAACCGGTATTTTAAATATGGTGACAAAATATACACACAAAGGAAGGGGTTACCAATGGGGTCACCGGTATCACCTATTGTGGCAGATATTGTGATGGAGGAACTTTTGAAACGTTGCATTCAAAAATTGAACTGTAAGCCGAAGATCCTAACAAAATACGTGGACGACCTTTTTGGGATTATAAAAACCAGTGCAATAACTGAGACGCTAGAGGAGTTGAACCGTTTTCATACACAAATTAAATTTACCTTAGAAGAAGAAAAAAATGGACAAATACCGTACCTGGATACCCTGGTAATTAGAAAGGACAACAAATTAAATATAGACTGGTACCAAAAACCGACAGCATCGGGTAGAATAATCAATTTTTATTCATGCCAGCCCAAAAACATTATAATGAACACTGCCAACAACATGATAAAAAGGGTTTTAACTATAAGCGATGAAACTTTTCACGTGGACAATATAAAGAAAATAGAACAAATTTTAAAGAGAAATGCATTCCCGGACAAGGTTATAAGAAGACTTCTAACAATAAATAAACAATCAAGAGAAATAAATAATAACCAAAAACGGTATAAATCAATGACGTATGTGCCTGGAATATCAGAGAGAATTGAAAAGTCGGAAATTTATAATAAGGAAAACTATAAAATAGCTCCGAGATCAGAAAATACATTACGACAACTTTTTTCGAACACCAAAAGTAAGATAGATAAAATGGAAAAATCAAATGTAATTTACAAAATTAAGTGTAACGGGGACCAATCCAATGTATGTAAAAAAGTATATGTTGGTACAACAAAACACAAATAAAAAACAAGATTGGCAGGACATAAATCTGACTTAAAAAATATAAATAAAACATCTACACAAAAAACGGCACTTTCGTCCCATTGTGCAGATAAAGGGCACACGCCAAACTTTGATAATGTGGAGATATTGCAAAGAGAGGAAAAATACCATAGACGCTATACATTTGAAATGTTAAACATAATAAATATAAGTAAAGAGTACCGAATGAATTTTAAGAGCGATTTAGAAACAAGCTTAGCAAAATCTAATAGGCATATAATAAACAAAAATAGAATTAAGAATTAGTGCAATATTAAATCTAAAACCGTTTGTGACGTATTTTTTATTATTGTTCCTCATTGTAAGTTTGTTTGCTTTTTATGTTTTTATATTTTTGTGGGTTATATTCTGTTTAGATGTGACACGATGGTACAATGTATGTTTATTTAATGTAAAATTTGATGTTTTGTAAAATATAATTGTAGATCCCTGATGATGCTATCCAGTGGGTGGCGAAATATTGGAAAATATATTTTTTTTAACAAATAAAAAAAATTATAAAAACACAGACCTTGAGCTTAAATAATTATTTATATTTTTTTGGGAATTTTTATTGTAATCTGGAATTTTTTGCACATCCCCAGAGTGGAATTCCGTAGGGCCAAATTGTTTTCAGCATTTGATTGTACATCATAATATTGCTATGTAGAGGCACTTAGGAGCTTCTACTAAAAGACAACTCATTTTTAGATATTTTAACTCTGCAAGTAATTCATTTTTTTTCTTTTAGACGTGTTCCGATATAGCAAGATATACGGCAGGGTTTACATACTTCACTTGTATATTGTCAACAAGCTTCATAAAATACACACATCAAACACAGAATGTTCAGTTCTAAAGCAGCCAACACATACTTTTATTTTCATATCAATTATGTGTGTTTCTAAATTTTGTACAGTGCCGAACACAATCATGACTGTGTTTCGTTTTAATATTTTGTTATGTACACGAACATGTTTCTATCACGAATTTTTTGTTTCGAATACACACAAACCACACAGATTCGAGTATAGCTCTATTTTAAGTTCCTGTTCTGGCACGTGTACTGCTAAAAAAAACAGAAAGTTTTCTTGAACGCGTAAATCTAAAAATTAAACATTATCCACTCGCGATCGGAAAAATCTGAAACACCCCTATAATAACGACAAAAGCTGTTTCAACCAAATTTAGTAAAAAAAATCTAAAATAGTTCATTAGCAGTTATAAAAAACATAAAAATAAAAAGATAGTAATAAAATAGAAAACAGAGAAATTTATATGTTGTGTATGACTTAATTTCGTTTTTTTTCGATCGCGAGTGGATGTTTTAATTTTTAGATGTACGCGGTCTTCAAGGTAAACGTCAGTTTGATCGCATGAAATTTAGAATGAACATATGCAAAACTTTGGTATTATTCGAAAAACCACCTGTTAGAAATTTTGGGCATCTTCCAAATAATCCACATGTAAACAATCCAGAAGACTGTCATTGTGCGCCTTTTGTACCTCCCGCTACAGATGTACGCTTGGATGCAGTTAAACAATTACCAATTTTTTTAAGTTGTAATTTGCCAAAATGTATAACAAAAACTTACATAAAATGTGTAAAATGTTGTGCGCACCTACACACCCTAATACACCCTGACACACCCTGACACACCCTGATTTTTTAATTTTATATAAAATTTGGTATTTTTCATCCTTATTCTCAGAGGTTGTTTACTTTTAAATAATCATTGATATACATATATATTTGTTGGTTTTACGAAAATTTTTAAAATTTTATCAAATATACAGAAAATAGCAAAAGTCGATTCATAACCATTGGCTACCTATGTGCACTGCAGTGCATATTTTGTTTCAGCAGGAATTTATCTTTTTTCCAGTATGCTTAACTTTAGTCTCCTAAACACGAATCACAGGTCAGCAAAATTATTGTTTGACAAACCAGGAGTAGGTAGTGAAGGGGTTAAATTGAAGACAGTAGCTATCCATAAATTCCGGAGATCCCATAAACTTTATATAAAAGGAGAAAACGATCTAGCGATGTCCGTCTGTCTGTCTGCTTGTTGAAAACATTCTTCTCTCCCTAAGAGGCCAAGTATGTCGTAGTGCCTAATCTTAGAATGTTCGTTATAATCTGCCGCGGTTTGGTGTTGCATTTGTAGCTCTAGGCCTAATAGCCGAGGAATGACATAAGATAATGTAAAGATACTCCGATGAAATTGCATATAAAAAAACTAAAAATGGTGAATATTTGAATATAAATATATTTGTGACCGGTGCACATTTTTGAGCCAAAATGGAAAATTTTTTTTTCAGATATTGCAATTAATTTTGGTACCGGTAAAAAAATAAAATTCTGCATCTTTGTGTGAAAAAAATCATCTCAAGGATTAAGGGTGCCCCCGTAGTGCATCCTGCAAGTTGCGCTTTCATTCGTTATTCGTTTGCGCTCGGTGACTGTTTAAAGTTTTTACGTTTTTAAAGTTTTATTTCTAAAAAAACTCGAAGCAAAGCTTATATTTTAGTATGGAGCCATCAATTTCAGGCATTTAACTAGCTTTAGAGAAAAAATTTTATTTTTAATATATCTCTTAACATTTTAATATATCTCTTAATTTTTTTTTTGTGGAGTCCAAAAATGAGCATAATTTTACATATATGTAGACATATCGATATAAGTCGGGCTTAGTTGAGCTCTAATTCCTTATTTATTTGGTTAAATATACCTTTCACAAGATTGCTGCAAAAAATTGGGGTGCCCTTTTGCGACTTTTTTGAAATATCCAAGTAATTGTTCACGAACTTGCTCATTTTCTTTAATAAAATATCTTCTGTTTGTGTTTCATGTTGTGGTTCTGTTTGGCTTAGAGTTTGTACTTACTGTTGTTGCTACGAGGGCGGATCAATAAGTCCGTGACTTTTAGAATGAAACACAATTTAAAAAAAGAAGAAAAAAATTATTTTCAACATAATCTCTTTTTAGCTCACTTAGACCCAGTTTTTAAGATATCAGTTAAACCTAGTTTTGTTAAACCCAGAATTTATTCATCAATTCCTTTATGAATTTGGACATGTCTGAAAAAATTAATTCGCGGTTTAACTAAACTAAGTTTAACTGACATCTCAAAAACTGGGCCTTAGTCTAACATTTCTCCAATTTTTGTATCCCTTCCAAAAATAAGACTTTTCGAGGGCCATAAAATAGGCATTTTGATCAATAATTTGATCGTTGGAGCTAAATCTCCTTCCACCGAGCCATATCTTTAGGTCTGGAAATAGGAAATAGTCACTGGGGGCTAAATCGGGAGAATATGGGGGATTAGGTACAAATTCGTAGCCCAATTCATGGAATTTTGAACTTGTCACACGATTACGTTTATGGTCAATTGAGAGCAAAAGCGGCACCCATTTTCAGGCAGCATTCTTTAACCCAACTGATCATTTAAAATCGAAACCGCACTGCCATATGAAATGCCTATGGCATCAACAATCTCACGCGCTTTTACTCTTCGATCGGCCAACACCATATCGTGGATTTTTTCGACATTTGCGGATGTATTGACCTCAATTGGCCGTCCAGAACGTTTGGCGTCATTTGTATTTGTGCGACCACAACGTAAGTTAGTAAACCACTTTTTTATACCTTATACCACTAAGTGGTTTGGGTATAATGACTTTGTGCTGCTGTTTGTAACAACCAAAAATATTTGACCTAGACCCATCTTTAATTATACGGATCGAATCAGAATCACTTTCTGAGTTGATAATACAATGTCCGTCCGTCCATCCGTCCGTCCGTCCGTCTGTGTGTCCATGTAAACCTTGTAATCAAACTGCAGGTCGCAAATATTAATATATTTTGATTAAATTTGGTATATAAGCTTCTATCGGCCATGGGATGAACGCTATTGAAATCGGTGAGAATCGGTCCATGTTCAGACCTAGCCCCCATACAAATTACCCATATGAAATCGACATAAATTGCCATAAGATCCAAATTGTCATATAGATCTTACTCATTACATCCATTAATGAGTAGTCCAAAAATGATCCCTTTGACCGCATATAGAGCTGCTTCCCGATCTTCACTTGAATCTATTAAAAAACAAAAATATTGCACTGATTCTTCTCAAATTTTGTTTGTATATATTTTTGCAAAATACAAGAGACTTTACCAAACATGATCAGGATCGGTCCATTTTTGGACCAAGTCCCTATATAGATATAGCATCCGATATGAACTTTTTCATATCTGCAGCCAAAAAAAATAATAAAAATCCCACTCAAATTTGGTTTTTGCTTATTTTCTATGTCCAGTTAGTTGGGCCTAAGAGATAGGGTCTCTAAACGCATGGTATAGGGTATCGTATAGTCGGTCTTACTTGTTACCATTGAAATCGATGGTGCAGACGCCCATAGTATTTATTTATTTTTAATAAGCACTCAAAATTCGCTTTTTTCCATTAAAAAAACCACGAGGATTTATGTTTTGAACAGCAGTTAAACGCAAAGTAAATGACGGAACTTGCTCAAAATCTTACAGTAGCCTACTAACAGGTGCTACATGAAGGGAGCAGTGTTTCATTTCATATAACTACGAGAAAAGTTCGAAAAGTCACTGACTTATTGATCCGGCCTCGAATTGCGGTTTTATTGTCACAATTTGCTTTAAAAATTTTTAATATTATAGCATGAATATGCATACATTATGGTGGGTCAAGAGTGTAGCGAAAAAATAATCTGCCGAAAAGTTGTGCGTTTCTAAAATGGAATTTACTTAGTTTTTCAAATTTGTATACCTCGTAGAAAAGTGTTCATGGCAAGTCGGAAATTCCCTTAACACATTCAGGAAATGTATGTTTTATAATGGAAATGGCAGGATTGATTGTCGATCAACCAAAACCAGGATTTGGTAACTCCAAAGATGGGAATGCGGCCAGACGTTCCTTTGATAATGCAGAACTATCGACTGATATTACTGGCATTAATTGGGACTTGATAAAAAATGCATATAACAATGATTGTGTTTTTTTGTGGTCATGAAATTGATGCAACAAAATCTAGAAATTTTCTCACCACACAGCCAGATATTTTGTACAAAATTATCCGTGGTATTACATGCCTCCTACTTTGCACAAATGTTTTATTCATGGGCCAGAAATAATAACAAACGCTTTGCTGCCAATTGGACAGCTGTCAGAAGAAGCACAGGAAGCGCGTAAATGAGATTTTAAAAAACATAGAGAGAAATTTTCGCGAAAAGTCAGCCGAGAGCAATCGAATTTTGAATATGTTTTTCATTACTTCTGATCCTTTAATTTCAAGCAAGAGAAAGTTACTAAAAAAATCAGAACTTACCAAAAATGGCATTGGAGCTATTAAAAGTCCCAATATTGCAAAAGGAATATCCTGACGATGACAAGGAGGATGAAGATGATGATTTACATGATGAAGATAGTGATGGCGATGAATATGAACATTGTAATTAATGCGATTTTTCTAACTGAGAGATCGAGTTTTTATGAATAATATAAATGAAAAAAGCTCCCTTAAAATTGTGTTTTTTTTTTAGGTTAGGGCCGATCCAAGGCCCGTCAAGTTAATTTTGACCACGGATTCGGATTTTGCGACCCAAAAGTCATTGATTCGTTTACCAGATCAACATACAATGTTTAAAGGGCTGTGTTATTTCATAGCATGTACATACAAAGTCAATTTCGTTTTCTTAAAAAAATCATGAAAAAAAATTGTTCCGCTGAAACATATCTACAAAACGTGTTTTTTTTTCTTGCTTCAAAGAATTTTATAAGAAAAAGTCATATTACCGTCAATTAAAGGCTTGTACGAATTATGGCTCAAAAACAGGGTCCAATACCCCACTGTGCGGTGGCTTGAACAAATGCTCTTATATGAAACATAACGAGATAAGAAAGGATTGTTACCAGATTTTTAATATTCACATGATGATGATCGCTTTTACTTAGCACACGGATGGGGGTACAAAATATTCCGAACACTCTTGCTTGTTTGCCACTTTTCCGATTTTTAGAGCTCTTTTACATTTACTTGTTCACATCTTTTACTTTTTTGTCTTATTAATTTACAAAAACATCATGTGAGTCCGATCACAAGGGAGATGTGTAAACATATAATATTTAAAGAAAACATCAACATCATATTTTCCAGTGCATAAAAAATAAGTCGATTATACTGTTTTCTGAAATTCAATTGATGTTTTCTGAAATGCAATTGATGTTTTCTGAAATTCAATTGATGTTTTCTGAAATACAATTATTGTTTTCAGCAATTCAAATGATGCTTTTTGAAATTCAATTGATGTTTTCTGAAATACAATTGATGTTTTCTGAAATTCTATTGATGTTTTCTGAAAATCAATTGATGTTTTCTGAAACTCGAATGATATTTTCTGAAATTATATTGATGTTTTCTGAAATTCTATTTATGTTTTCTGAAATTCAAATGATGTTTTCTGAAACTCGAATGATGTTTTCTGAAATTCTATTTATGTTTTCTGAAATTCAATTGATGTTTTCTGAAATACAATTGATGTTTTCTGAAATACAATTGATGTTTTCTGAAATTTTATTAATGTTTTCTGAAATTCTATTTATGTTTTCTAAAATTCAAATGATGTTTTCTAAAATTATATTGATGGTTTCTGAAATACAATTGATGTTTTCTGAAATTATATTGATGTTTTCTGAAATTCTATTTATGTTTTCTAAAATTCAAATGATGTTTTCTGAAATTATATTGATGGTTTCTGAAATACAATTGATGTTTTCTGAAATACAATTGATGCTTTCTGAAATTCAATTGACGTTTTCTGAAACTCGAATGATGTTTTCTGAAATTCTATTTATGTTTTCTAAAATTCAAATGATGTTTTCTAAAATTATATTGATGTTTTCTGAAATTCTATTGATGCTTTCTGAAATTCAATTGATGTTTTCTGAAACTCGAATGATGTTTTCTGAAATTCTATTTATGTTTTCTGAAATTCAAATGATGTTTTCTGAAATTATATTGATGGTTTCTGAAATACAATTGATGTTTTCTGAAATTCTATTGATGTTTTCTGAAATTCAATTGAAGTTTTCTGAAACTCGAATGATGTTTTCTGAAATTATATTGATGTTTTCTGAAATTTTATTTATGTTTTCTGAAATTCAAGTGATGTTTTCTGAAATTCTATTGATGTTTTCTGAAATTCAATTGATGTTTTCTGAAACTCGAATGATGTTTTCTGAAATTCTATTTATGTTTTCTGAAATTCAAATGATTTTTCTGAAATTATATTGATGGTTTCTGAAATACAATTGATGTTTTTTGAAAGACAATTAGAAAATGTTTAGAAAAGAACATATCATAATTTTTTCACCAATACAATTATAAGTCACACAGCGTTATCTGCTTCAGCTCACACCGATATGAGTTACGCTGTTTTTGTGATTGTATTGTGAAAAAGAAATTTACCCCCCTGCGCGTATAGATGTTTACACATCAAAAAAATACCGAATTCGAACACTATATGGAATTTTCTAGAACCTATGTGGTAAATTTATCAGTAACTTTTATTTTTGTCTTTTCTTGCGCACTGAAAGAAGAATAGTCGGACTAAAAATTTCGTATTTCCCTAGTCAGCTGAGGGGCATGGAAAATATAAATTATTTGTGGTGTTGCTTTATAAATGCACTCCAAAATTATAATAATAAAAGAAACTAAAGCGTAATTATATTTTCCCCATATCTAAACAGGTAAATAGTTTATTATTTCCTAACCTTTCCAAGTCTGTAAATCAATCACTGTTGACGACCAGCAGTGATTAGGATCAAATTGCATATGACTTATATAATTCGCATTAAAAAAATTTTGTTGACAAGCTAGATGGCTGCTTAGAACAACATTTACTGCAAAGCCAAACAACAATTTACTCGTAATAAATATTCATTACAAAAAAGAGTGGCGACCAAAAGTTTTAATTTCGTTTGACCCCCATTTTACTTGTTTGTTTTCCTCGTTTGATATAATATAAAGTTTTTACTTTATGATTTCACTATGTGTCCACTTAATATTTATATACATATTATATACAATTGTTGTTGTTTTTCATTTTTTGTTTTGTTTTTACGTACTTCCTGCAATTAATCACTTTCAAGTGAAAATTCTTTCAAATAAACAGCAAAATTGCTTGACTAAAGAAGAAACAAAAAAAAAAAAAAAAGAAAGAAATTTAACAAAAGTTACGGATTTCTTGTAACGTGTAAGTCTCGTATTAGTGAATACGTATTTCAGTGAATATGTATGTTTGTTTTTATATGTGTAGGTCTGCATTAAACGGAAACGGATATGTAAATGTTGTTTGAATAATAAATGATGGTGCAGGTTTTTTAATAGTTTTTCCAATGAATGACTGAACGACTGAATGTATAAGAATGTCTTCAAGTTAAATTGTTTCTTAAGAACTTATACATAAACATACACATTAACAATCGCACTCAAAATATACGAGAGTTAAGTTGCAAATGTTTAACACCCTAAATAGAGTTTATGGGTATTATTGATTTTCTCTGTAGTTGCACAACATTCCTTGTGGATCATTATTTTAACCAGTCTGAATTGTTGGTATCAAAAATGTGTAATATAATCTGTAGCGATGTTGGAATAGCCAATTATTTATCATATTTAAAAGAACTACCGAAAATTTGTCAAACTGTATTTGATTGAAGTCAGCAATCGCTGATTTAATTCCTTATAAGTGTTTTTTTTTTTTTTTTTGTGATAATAATTACAAATATAGAAAAAAAGTGAATATTTCAGATATTCTTAATAAAGACTCCTTATTGTTTTGTTAATCTATGTTTAAGCTACTAATTTATGATTAAGCTTCGAAATTTTAATTAGTTCTCGTTGAATTTTAAACATCTTTTAAAAACTGAAGACGTTAAAAGTTCTTGAGTTGCGGAAGTATCCAAAAACTGTTTTCAGCTAAACACCTTAAAATTTGAGGGTATTGCGATGTGTTTGGGTTATTAACTCAACGTCTGACAATTTTCTACATGGACCAAGTTCTAATTTGGCAATCGATATATTTGTTATGGCAAAACATTTTCTGTAAACAATATCACGGTTCTTCCATTTGTAACCAAGGAAGTTTTTTGCCCTATCTTCTTTGTATTTAATTAAACTTGCCACAAGTGTTCTACATTATATGAGCTAATATATATTTTCCTGAAATATGGGGGCACAAAAAAAGAATTGTATACAAAATGTAAATGTATGTATGTCAGAAGTATTAACCACCTAAGTCAAAAAATATGTTTTCGGGAAAAAAATAACCTTGTATTTAAATGTAATGGGTCTGTATTACGACTTAGGTCAGTATATTTTTATTAAGCCTCCCGCATCCCTTAGAGATGTGCCCTTCTATGATGCTTTGGGTCAATATGACCCAACATTAAAATGTAAACAAAATTTTATATTTAATATAGGAAAATTATTTGTTTTGTTGTTTTTTTTTTAATTAGTATAATAAAAAATAATGAAAACGAAAATAAATAAGCCCTTGCTGAGCAATTATTAAAAAAAATATATATGTGACCTTCTCCGAGAAAAGGGACCTAGTATGTCAAAAAACGAGTTGTTTCAAAAACGGTGGATTCTGGTACCTAGAAACTTTAAATGCGATTTTTTCTCAAAACTTAATTTTCAACAACTAGGTCCTTTTTCTCGGAGAAGGTCACATATAGATATAGAAAATAAAATTAAAATTTGAAATTCAGCATTTACTTTTTTTTCAAATAATAAAATAATAATTATGTTTTTAATTCTAATATATACAAATTTTAGAATGTGTGTGACAATTTATACACAATGTGACCATGTGCTCTTTGCAAATAAATTTTTTACAAGAATCACATTTTGTGGAATACTTATTGGAATTCCTTCCATGTTGTCACCGCTGTGGTTTATTTGGTAAATTACTGTACAATCAATGGTGTATTTGTATTATTTTGTTTAGAACATTACGAGGCACCTGTGAGATCATTTTGTTTTTGAACATTTTTAACAAGTTTTCTTGCTGATGGTCCATGTGGCAAAACCTTTCTTCCCAAAATATGCTCATTTATTAGCTGATATGCAAGTTCTATTAGATAAAGCCTGCGTCTGAAGATGTTGCTGAAATTCCAGGCAGGATTCATATCAGTTCGTATGATACAGGAGTAGGAGTTATATGCTGATACATCTATTATATTTGAAAAAAAAAAAAATGCAACAGGCCATCGCCTAGTCATGCCCTTACATGTGTAATTAGCAACTACTACAACTTCCGTTTGGTTGTAATATGTATTATTTCAGGTTTTTTTTTATCGTCTCTTACATCGGCTGAATGATGAAGAGAATTTAAGAGGAGAACGTGTTTATTTTTTATTTTTGGAACATAGGATGCTATAGTTCCATAATTTGCAAACAAAAAATCAGAGTGCAATACGGAATTTTTTCATATCCAGAATTTTTGATGGCAAAAAATTTTAGTTTTACGGACAGTGCCAACTAATGTAATATTCCGACAAAGTAGTTGAATGGCAAAATTGTATGTAGTAAAAACATTTCCACATGTAATTGTACATCCCTTTGGGAGAGGGTCTGATAAAGCTAGCACCACTCTCTCACATAAATTAAAAATATGGAAATATAACAAATGTAATACGAAGTACAAAAGTCTCACTTTCATATTCCAGGCATATTTAGTTGTGGAATCGCAAAGTGTCCAAATTTATATGGCATACCTGGCCGGCTTTAATGGAATATATTGCGTAAAACTGCGCCGACCTGAAAATGGAACCAATTGTTCATCTATAGCCACATTTTCATTTGGATTGTAAAAAACTTTGAACTGATTACTCCACTTGTCCTAAACGTTTCTTATCGTTGCTAGTTTGTCACGAAGTCTTCTTTCTTCTCTATCTGCAAAACGTAGGCACTTTGATATGCTCGCAAATCACTCGTTGCTCGAAAAATAGGCCTTCTGTTTTTTCAATCTACAATCTAGTGAGATTTTCTCCATGAGATTTATAAAATCCTGCCATTATTTGTAATCCAAGATATGCATTAAGCTCTATCATTTCAAAGTTTTGCCAATTATTTCCATATATGTAATTCAACACCTTTTTGATATGTCATTTGAACCACAAGATTTTTTATATTTGGTGATGTAAACAAGTCGAACGAAGACTTTATATCTGTAACCATAAATGTTGCTCTTTTGGTAGGTCCAAGCTTATTCAATAAAATTTGATTTTTTGGTAGCCTGGCTGTTTGAAGTGGTGGTTGTTTTTTTCCAAACTATACTTTTGTCCTAAGATGAATATGTAATTGAAGTGTTGTGATCTATTTCTACTGCATCGTCCAGCTCCACGATTACAACGCTATTGTTTTATGACGAATATGATTCGTCTTTTACATCGCCGTCGGGTGACAAAATTTCGTCTTCATCACTATCATCAAAAATGTCATCATCTTCGCCATTCATTATTTTTTGCAAATGAAGACCAATAAGAATCTGAAGCAATTTCATTATGGACCAATCATGTATTAGAAATTTTATTTACAATACTATTCTCCTTTTTGCCATTATGTAAAAATACTCAATTATGATGAATTACAAAAAAAAAAAATATATATATATATGTATGCACGTTGATCACTAAAAATTAAACTGAACTCATTGAAAGAAAATATTTTTTATATACAAAACGGGGAATCACTGAATTGCAATTTGAATGAACCCTTTTGTGTACAAAGTGCAAGTGTCAATGCGTTGCTATATCATCACAAAACAAATTTCAAGAGATACCTTTGTGGTATTCTCCAAATCCCACCCACAGTTTGAGAATAATAAAATATTCAATGAAAGCGATTTTATTGATTATTTGACTGAAAAAAATGACTGATCGATGATTCTGAATGAAGATGAACTTAATGCAATTATATTCAATAGAAAAAAAATGGTAAAGTGGAATTAAACTTCCAATATCGCTTTTTGGGTCATATTGACCCATAGGATATTAAATGTGTGTAAATCGTGTTTTGATGAATGTGCAGGGGGGAGGAAAAATTTAAATTTTATTACTTTCTTTTAAAATAATAATTTTCGTCCCTGTAGTGGATCATATCTTATAATTAAGTGGGTGTAGTAGTACTACAGTAGTACTATGACAGAGAGAGCTTTACAAATTTGTTCAAGATCAGCTATTATTAAGCCGAAAATGTAAAGGATGGGAGATGGGGGCATGGCACCTAACATACAAAGTAATTGTTCAACATCAATTACATCGAGTACTATGACATCGATAGCTTTACAAATTGGTCTAATGTCATCTGTTATTAATATGAGTAGTCGGAGAAAAATGGGTGGGATCAGACAAATGGGCGTGGCACCTCCATATAAAAGAAAAATGTTATTATTTATGTGACTTGTCGAACAAAAACTGGTCTGCTCGGAGCAGTGTTCGTGGCACCGCCCAAACAAAGTAAATTTATTATATCATATAACTGGAGTACTATAAAAGAAAAAGCATTCACACTTTGTAAAAGTACGTCAGATATTAATGTGAGTAGCCGAATAAAAAATGGGCGGGGTAGGATAAGTGGGCGTGGTATTTCCTATACAAAAAAATGAAGTACTATGAAAGCGTCATTATTGGAACTTTTGACAAGTACATTAATAACCAATATAAGTAGTAGATATGTAGAATATATGGGAGAAGTCGCCAAATTCAAAAATTACCAAAATCAAAATTCGCCAAAATCAAAGATCGCTAAAATAAAAAATAAAATTCTAAATTCAAGGCCAAACGTTAAGTGTTGCCATATGTTATTTAGAAAATCGATATTTTTTCTTATATGTAGCTATACCGAGCTTGCTCCAAAGTAGGAACGCCGAAAAATTGAATAATTTTTGAACCGTATGCAAAAAGAAGTAATACTGTTTAACTGTAAGCAATGGTAGACCAAATTAAAATGGAAATTGTTGAAGGGTCTTTAGTCTGCTAAACAAATAACAATAACTAAATTTTTTTCCTAAATGTACATACATATTTTTGTATACACATAGTTTATATACAAAGTACATAAAAGTGATTTCTTAGTTTTATTTATTTATGTTATTTCTTTTTTATGAATTCTTTTTGTGCTTTTTAACATTTTTTGTAAAATAAAAAAATTAATGGAATATGAAATAAATTGTAGATGATCTTTTTAATGTATGTATGTATATTAATTGTACAACATAAACAATTTGCTTAGCTGCTCTTTAAGGCATTAAACCATAATTCTATTACTACACATTTAGGCAGGTAAGCACATTTAACTTAAGAAAGCTTTTGGCTTATCAGCACACGAACTCGTGCAAAAGTTGGCTGTGCAGCTATGTCAAAACAACTGTATAAAAGTTAAGGCAACTGATTGTTTTACTACACGTATGATTAATATTTAATTAAAAAAAAAATATCACTCATACGTCTAGGTATTATAAATATTACCATCAGCGCATAGACATTATTTATCCCATAAAGTATGCTTTAATTACTCTTGTATTTTAAATATTTACCATTTGTTATTATGGTCAGTTATCTAAAGAAGCCTAAGCACAGTGTTATTGTTTCAGATTTAACTATTTTTAATGTGCAACAGAAATTTTAACACAAACGCTTTAGAAAAAAAACAGCAATAGGCTTAAAAACATAAAGTCCATTAAATGTATTTTTTTTGTGCTCAGCTCAGAGCTTCGATAGCTTCAATTTGTTTGCTGATTACGGTGCACAAAGGTTCTGCTATATTCTGTTTATTATTTACCGTTATCATTTTTCTGCAAAGGAATTTGGTTTTTGTCACTTCTTTGGAATAGGTTGCCGTTGGAAATCTTCCACATTATGGGAGTTTTTGTTTGTGCTCTTCATCTTCCTATTCATAAGAACCCCAAATCTCTACATTGGCCTAAGCCTCAGATAGTTTAGATGACTTACCTCTTTTGATACAAAAACCACGCTATTGTTCTTGTTCCACACAAGAGCTTGCTTACAGAAGTGAGAGGATGTCAAATCGGGCCAAAGGTATTTGGACATATTGTGCTGTCTTATGAAAGGAAGTTGTCTTCTTTACAAATACTCCTTGATATAAATTTCGGTATTTATATAGACCGTTGTAACAAATCACTTGCTTCTTTTGCACTACGGCATACTGTTTGCCATACCAGGAATTTTTTTTTTAATTTTTGGGCCCCAAACTTATCGTTGACATTTTCATGAGTAGCGGCAACATAATATTTGTGACACGAAAAATGCGGAAGTCTACCAGTACATAAGCTTCCACATCCATTATGCAGCTGGAGTATATTTTCATGAAATGATTTTAGTTCCGTGTTGTGTTTTCGGCCTTTACTTTTTTGCAGCTTTCCTTTATGGAACTTTTCGGACCTTGTGTGCCTTTGAACCTGCACTAGCTTTAACTTTTCGCACCAAATAGTCGGGCCACTGCACTAACAGGGGCGATTTACTATCAGATGTATTGGAAGTTCTTTTCAATATGCATTAGAAACATTACGTGGATCTATCGTTCTTCTCGAATTAAGTTTTCTATCAATATTCAACTTCTCCTGATACTTTCTAATAACATAGGGAACAGTTTCATTGCAGACCTTTGATACTTTGGCCAACTTTTTGTAAAACCAATTTGGATTTCGTTAAAAATATTTAATAACTTTAGCACGAACTTTTTTTGCATCACTCATTTCAACCAAACTAACAATTTATTTTTTCATTAAGCATCATTATTGACATAATTTTCAAAGATGATTTGATAAAAAAAAAATCAATGTGAGTCCGATCACAGGGGAAATGTGTAATCATCTCAAACTTTTCCAATTGTACTTCAGAAAATATCAGATGTATTGCAGAAAACATCAAATGTATTTCAGACAGTATCAAACATAATTCAGAAAACATCAAATGTTTTTCAGAAAACATCAATTGAATTTCAGAAAATATCAATTGAATTTCAGAAAATATCTATTGAAATTCAGAACTAAAATGTAGTTTACCCTACAATACCGAAAAGTTACTATTGTACCTGTTAGTGATTTTGAGTCGCAGGAAATGTTTAGCAATATTTGGACTTATTTGTTGTACACTGGAAAATAAACTATCAAGGGCGGCCTTTTAATCGAAAGAAGAAGATGAGGACTTCATTTCTTAATCAGCTACAATATAAACACCAGGATAGAATTTTGACCGATTTTGAAGTCATCATTTAAAAAAAAAAACGTTTATATCGTCACCTAAAATACGAAAGGTCGTAACTAACAAAAAGTTCAAAATTGATTTTTTGTATTGTACTTACGGCCCTTTAGTCAAAAACTACTCTTTTACCATAAATTTGTATTAATACATAAAAATTCATCCTTATTTTTAAGCTTGCTTCTAAAATTTGGGTATTAAGTTTAACGTAGTTTTTTTTTATGATGTTTTATGATGTTTTATGATGTTTTATGATGTAACAAATTATTTAAATAGATGGAAAATCATGTTAAATTGTAGCAAATCACAGGCAATATATATTACTAGGAAGCGTAGGGATGCTGTATTCCCCAGGTCAATGTTAACATAAAACATATGTCAGTTCAATGGGAGAAGAACGTTAAGTACCTTGGTGTAATCCTAGATACTAGAATGAAATTTAAAGATCACATACCTCATATCATAAATAAAATAAATACACTGACTCGTATTTCATAGCCATTTATAAATCGAAGTTCAAAACTTAATATTGCCAACAAGAAACTTATTTTAAAGTCAGTATTCCATGCAGTAATGTTCTATGCTGCCCCAGTATGGAATATAATCGTAAAATATCACATCCAAAAACTGCAGATTTCACAAAATAAGCTTCTAAAATTAATGTTTAACTTACCTTGGTTTTTCTCAACTACACATCTGCATGCACTAGCAGATATTGAATTAGTTGAAAGTAAAATAGAGAGACTTTTGAAAAATTTTCAACGCCGTTGTACTTATTTGGAATTTACTCATATTAATGAACTTACTTCATAGTAATTAGTGTTAAGTAGATAATTAGAGTTTTAATTTAAAAAATATAAAAAGGTCAAATAGGTTTTTGTAAAAAATTTTTCCTCCCAAACTTTGTATATATTTTGTATTCCAAGTTAGAAAAATTTTTATGTTGAAAAAGACATACTCTTAAACTCATTATATGTAAATGATATATAAAATAAAATAAGTATGTAAATATTATTGTTGCAAAAATAAATGAGTTTAAGAATTTAAGAATTTATTTTCGTCTTCTTCAAAGTTTTCCTATTATTTAGCTTTTAAATTCACAGCACACCTAGCGGTTCTGCTTACCAAAATAATTTCTGTCAATAGCAAACATACACTTGAGTCTTGAAAAAAACTCTGTAAGTTTGAGAACATGCTAAACTCACAGACCACCTAGCGGTCAATAGTTTGAATATTTAAAATTAACGAAAAAGATTTGCGATTTTGCTAAACAGACAGCGAACTCGGCGGTTCTGCTTACTAAATACACCAATACACCTACATATACCACACACCGATTTTCCTTTACGCTGTTTTTGTGATTTTATTGTGAAATTGGATTCCCCCTGAGCGCATAGATGTATACACTTCATAAATTCAACCAATGCTTGAAAAAAACTTCTGATGAAAAGTGTATGTTAAGATTTTTTTGATCTCACTCCTTATATCCAAAAAGGCTGATATGTCCTTCCATTTAATCATGACCGTACCCATCTTACACTCTGTTGGATAGGACTTGCAAATGCCATTCATATGATGGCTAAGAATGAAAAACGACATTTTCTGTATCTGTATCCCTAAATGTGATATTGGACACATAATGAGACCTTCCTCGAAAGTCCGACAGTACTTGAAACTGTAAAAATAACACAAAAAAATTTTATTTTAATAAAAAAGAAGAATTTTTTATTTTAATCAAAGTACGTGGCACTAACATTTGGATATTATTTCGGGCATATGGCCACTGTTGGTCATTTGTCACTAATAACATGAACAATTTTGGCCTCCAAGTCGTCAATTATTGCTGGTTTATCAAAATGAACCAGTGACTTCACGCAACCCTACAGGAAATATTTGAGTGGTATCAAATCGCACGACCTTGTAGGCTAATTTACTGGCCCATTACTCGAAATCAACTTATCGCCAAATTTTGATTTCAATAAGTTGATGGTAGGTGGCCGTATGGCACGTAGCGCCATCATGTTGAAGCCTGGATCAATGTCGTCCATCTGGGAAAGCCAAAATCTTTGCTCAAAATTTTCCATGTAGTGGATGGGCAGAGCCCCAATTCCTGCGGCCGACAACGAATCGATAAATTTGAATCTTATATCACACTTTCCTTTACAGTGGCGATATTTCCTTCAGTACGCACATTTCTCCGACGCGTATGTGGTATGAAATCTATCTACAGTTCGATGGATGACTTGCTCAGATGAAGGAGATAATGTGCGCCATAAGAATCACGAAGACGTCTATAAGTTATGGAAATCGATAACTCAGTTTTAAAGAAAATATGGCTAATTTGGTAGCGTTGTTCAAGCTTGAATTTATTCATGATGATTTGCCAAAGTATGCGATCATAAGTGTCAACAAGTGACCGCGTGACATGTCATGACACATGACATTCTGTTTGACTGCTAACCATTTCATAAATTCTATCTAAGTAAAAAGATACCCCTTAGAAACCTAGAACGACTTTATGATATTTTCAATTATGTTAAGCATTAGACATAAAATTACAAGTTGAAACATTTTTGATTAAAGACTTTCGAAAAAATCATAAGTTATAAGTGACAGTTTAGTTAGAAACTTAAGGTTCCTAAGAAGATTATAGGGCAATTAAAATTCGTTGCACTTACACAACAAACACTCTTACTTGTTGTTTCCTACACATAAAATTAACTGAAGAAATTCTATTTTCTTACCAACTTTCTTCTAAATGGCAAACAATATGCTAAAGGAATTTGACATTTGAGTAGGCCTCTTTGTAAAACGTCATTACAAGGACATTATTATTAGTTTGAAATAACAATGGTGGTGAAAGGCAAGCAGCAAACAAGTAAGAAATCTAAAAATATTAAAAAAATATGGCAAAAGCCACGACTGAAAATTGTTTTTTTTTTTTTTTTTGGTTTCTCTGCCATTCATACTCCACAGTCTTTATACAGTTGGGCTCATTTAACCTTTTTTCTATAGCTTTTTTGTTCTTTAGTTGTTAAATGGATGGTTACATGAATACTTCTTTGACTACTCTCTGTACTATGGGCGACGTACTTATATCTTATATCCATACATGCGACTCCGACTATAGATTGCTTTTGAAAAACCTATAGAAATAAATTGTTTTTTTCAATTTCACTTCAGTTTTGCGTCTCTGTTTGTTTTTGTGTTATGAAAATGACTAACAACAACAAGAATAACAAAAAGTCAAATTGGCAAAAAAAAAAAAAAAAAACAAACAAAGAAAGAAAGTATAATCAAGAGTGGAACATGAAATGCAGGGGAGGTTTTCTGCACAGTCGTTTTTAACTAGTTGTTGTTTTTGTATGTGATTTAAGTGCCACCGTTGATTGCTATCGCATGTTAGTGACAGTTTTTCATTTGGCTTTAGATATTCCTTGGTTTCTATTACTAGTTTTTTTTTTTTTTTTTTTTGATATTGTGGGTACTTTCTTCTTTTTCTGCTTCTACTTCTTTGTTTGCGTTAAACGTTATTTAGAAATGACAATCCTTGTAAGTGGTTTCAAATGAATATTTAGAATAGAAATAAGAACATAATAATATTCATATTATTTGTTTTAATTTTTTTATGGCTACCGCAGAGTAATATTCGTTAATATAAGGTTGTACTTAACAAAAAAATACTAATAATAAAAAAATAGAACAACTGCAGTTGCTTTAGTTTCAGTCACAATTATGAGAAGTGACAGACCTGCTTAACTACTATAAATGCAAAAAAAAAAAACTATTATAATCTTTGTAGAACGATTTAAGAAGTGAGTTGGCCTGTATTTAGTTCACAAAATGGATATTGATCATGCTCTCCAACTCCCGCATGGTACTAAAGGCTGAAAAGGTTGGCCATTGGACTGACTAGCGTCGAAGAGCACTGATTCAGCACCAGTGCTGGTATACCATCCCGTCCCGGAGTCTTAATAATGTTGGGCTCCGAAAGACCTTTTTAGCAGCTCGTGCTAGGAATAATATTTATTTATTTTAATATAAATAATTATTTAAGCTCAAGGTCTGTGTTTTTATAATTTTTTTATTTGTTAAAAAAATATTTTCCAATATTTCGCCACCCACTGGATAGCATCATCAGGGATCTACAATTATATTTTACAAAACATCAAATTTTACATTAAATAAACATACATTGTACCATTGTGTCACATCTAAACAGAATATAACCCACAAAAATATAAAAACATAAAAAGCAAACAAACTTACAATGAGGAACAATAATAAAAAACACGTCACAAACGGTTTTACATTTAATATTGCACTAATTGTTAATTCTATTTTTGTTTATTATATGCCTATATGATTTTGCTGAGCTTGTTTCTAAATCGCTCTTAAAATTCATCCGGTACTCTTTACTTATATTTATTATGTTTAACATTTCAAGTGTATAGCGTCTATGGTATTTTTCCTCTCTTTGCAATATCTCCTCATTATCAAAGTTTGGTGTGTGCCCTTTATCTGCACAATGGGACGAAAGTGCCGTTTTTTGTGTAGATGTTTTATTTATATTTTTTAAGTCAGATTTATGTCCTGCTAAACTTGTTTTTAATTTGTTTTTTGTTGTACCAACATATACTTTTTTACATACATTGGATTGGTCCCCGTTACACTTAATTTTGTAAATTACATTTGATTTTTCCATTTTATCTATCTTACTGTTCGAAAAAAGTTGTCGTAATGTATTTTCTGATCTCGGAGCTATTTTATAGTTTTTCTTATTATAAATTTCCGACTTAACAAACAAAAAAATTTAAAAACACAGACCTTGAGCTTAAATAATTATTTATATTAAAATTACAACAACAAGGTCGAATAACACATATATTGAATATTTATTTATTTATTTATTTATTTGTTTATTTAATTCCATTTCCTGTACAATAAGATAGAGTCTTATATTTAAAGTACAGGAACGTATTGCATTACAAAGAAAACATTTTACAATATAATTAATTATTAACATAACATTTTTAGTACAACTAGCAGATTCCAGCCCTCGAAATTCGAGTGCAAATTCTACGAAATTTTATTTTTTCATTAAATAAAGACCCTAAAGGTATGCTAATCAATTACAGCCAATTCACAAATCAACACAAAAAACAAACTCATTTTTATTATAAACACATTAACAAATTTAATAAACACACACATAGCATTGTATAATTTGTATGGCAACATTAAATCAATTTACTCAAAATAAAGGAAAAAATTTAAAAATCTGCAAATCTGCAAAACGGCTAAAAAGAAATACCTTTCAAATAATATACGTTTGGTCAAAATCGGGATAAAACGGTAGAACAAAACATCGGTCACAAGAAATCGCCTAGCCTATTAATATTAAAGATATAACAATATTGATAAGAAATAGACTAATTAAAAAAGTCTAATAAAAAAGTTTTGAAACTTTTAGCATTGCTGCTTATACCCTATACCACTATGTGGTTTGGGTATAATGACTTTGTGCTGCTGTTTGTAACTACCAAAACTATTTGACGTAGACCCATCTTTTATTATAACGATCGAATCAGAATCACTACTGATTCGATTTAACGATGACCGTCCGTCCGTCCGTCCGTCCGTCCGTCCGTCCGTCCGTCTGTGTGTCCATGTAAACCTTGTGATAAACTGCAGGTTGCAAATATGAATATATTTTGAAAAAATTTGGTATATAAGCATTTAGCGGCCATAGGATGAACGCTATTGAAATTGGTGAGAATCGGTCTACCTTCAGACATAGCCCCCATACAAATGACCCTCTGAAATCGACATATATTGCCATAAGATCCAAATTGTCATATAGATCTTACTCAAATTGGGTTTGTATGCATTTATTACATCCATTAATGAGTAGTCCAACAATGATCCTTATGGGACAACTCTTAGTAATAGGCCCCATATAGAGCTGCTTCCCGATCTTCACTTAAATCTATCAAAAAAAAAAAAAAAATATTGCACTGATTCTTCTCAAATTTTGTTTGTATACATTTGTGGAAAATACAAGAGACTTTACCAAACATAGTCAGGATCGGTCCAATTTTGGGCCTAGTCCCCATATAGATATAGCATCCGAAATGAACTTTTTCATATCTGCAGCCAAAAAAATTAATAAAAATCCCACTCAAATTTGGCTTATGCTTATTTTCTGTGTCCAGTTAGTTGGGCCTATGAGATAGGATCTCTAAACGCATGGTATAGGGTATCATAATTTTCTTTCTTGTTTGTTATTGATTTAGTGGAAGATTGTTCCAAAGACGAGCGGCATGTACTTAAAACTGCCATTCAGATACTAGGCTTTGATGTCTTGGAATTACAATGTTTCGGTATCTTGGCGATTGAAAAAATTGGATTTTGTCAAATTTATGTTTGGGTGTTTGTCTGTCTATTATTCCACGCAAAAATGTAAGAGTGCGAAACAGATTATCAAGAGAGACCCCGTAAAGATTACTGGAAATAGAGGACACATGACCAGATCTTCTCAATTCATACACATATCTTATAACGTTATTAAACAAGACATTTAGTTTCCAATTACTAACTGCATAACAGCTTCCAAATAGCTCACACCCATACAACAGGGAAGGAATCAGATACGTCTTAGTAGGTAAGGCCCTTATTATTAAAGGGGTGAAATACTGTGTGGACCAGACAGCTCGTAGTTTTGCATAAGTTTGACCAACCAGTGAATTTGTATGATCATGTCAAATTGCTATTGAAAGTTATCCCTAGACTTTTCGCCGTATTGACAATTTCAATTTTCTGGCCATTTAAAACAATGTCTTCAGAAATGGTCCCACCATTAAACTTTTTTTCGTATAACAATGCATTTGGATTTCTGTGGATTCAAACAGAGTCCGTTAGCATTAGTCCAAAGGTAGATTATGTTTAAGCCGTCATTTAGAAGGGTTATGCCTGAAGCAATATTCTGAACTGGGCTACTTAAAATCTTACAATTGGAGAGTTGTTTTGGTAAATCAATTGCGAACAAGGAAAATAAAATTGGACCTAAAATAGAGCCCTGAGGCACTCCCCTAGTAAGGGATAATCTATATGACCATACACCGTTTACAAATACTGATTGTGTGCGGTTTGAAAGGTATGATGATATAAGTTTGATTGATGTTTTCGTAAGTTTCATAAAGTGATTCAGTTTTCCAAGGAGTATATCATGGTCTACCGTATCGAAGGCCTTAGAATGGTCTAGAAACACTAAAAAGTCTATATTTCCATTTTCCAATCCTTGCCGTATGTTCTCACAAACTTCCACAAGAGCCGAAACGCAGCTATGGCTCTGACGAAAACCAGATTGCGTACTGCAAAGTCAGTTATGAGTGATGACGTATGAAACCATTTGTTTATACAATAGTTTTTCCAAGATTTTCGATAGAAAACACAATATGGCTATAGGTCTGAGTTCTCCATTTGACTTAGGATACCTACAACACATTATAATAGTATTAAACAGATGAGTAACATACGGTAAAATCAGGGGTAGAAGTAAACTTATAAATTTTGGGTGTAAGTTATAACTGCCCATTGCCTTTGATTTTATTAAAGAGCACATTGAAATAACGTCATTTTGAGTAACGGAAGAAAATTGAAAATGTTCGCTGATTATCTCGTTATCTGTATTTAAGTTGTCTGAGGAAAAATTATAAAAAGTGGAATTTGCTTTAATTACATGTGCGTTGGTAAACATTCTGTTAAGCATATTTGCATCTACTTGGGAAGCAATGTTGTTGTTCGCATTGCCAATTCCTATTTCACGAATAGTATTCCAAGTCTGTTGAGAACTGATCGCAGTGCTAAACCTTTTCGAATAATATTCGGTTTTAGCATATCTGATATGCTTATTAACATTTTTCCTGGCAATGGAATATTGTATTTTAAGCTCAGATGTTTTAAATCTCCTCCAACTGGCATATGCAAAATCCCTTTGGTGTATAGGATTCCTAACAGCATTTGAAAACCAGGGTTTTTGTCTATGTATCGTTCTCTTGTGTTTCAGTGGTACAGTTCAAAATTTTTTTTAAAGTTCAACAATTTTTTTTAATTATGCTCGAAGTGGTAAAAAGTGAAAAACGAGATATTTCAAGTTTAATTTTTTTTAATTTTTTTTTTAAATTCTAACTTTTTTCAAATGGATGCATCAACTGCAGGTATTTGACTGTATTATTAAAAAAAAAATTTAGATAAATGTTTTAGAAATATTTTTAATAATTTTTTGAAAATTGTCCTAAAAAGAGGGTATTTTTTAAAAAGAGTTTGAGTTTCAACGTAATTCTAGATGGGATCGGGTAAAATTATTTACATTGTAGTAAAACATGGGATTTCTGCTTATGTATTCCAAATAAACATTTTGCCAGTACTTGCAACGAATGTAATATTCAAGTTTTTATTAAAAGTCCCCAGTATAAAATTAAAAAAAAAAATGCTTGAAAACACAACAGAAAAAATCTTTTTTTAGTTTTTGTTTTGTGTTTATTTTCGTAGCTGTGATTGATATTGTTGCTGTTGTAAATGTGTAACCTAGTATTACAATATATAATTTGAATGATCATGCACATTATAGTGGAGCGAAAAATCGAAGCTCTGAAATTACAAAATGTTCTCGGGTAAAAGGTGATTCTAGTGATTCTTCTGTATTCATTACATCTATTGTACCACTGAGATTAGTCTGCAATGACAAAATAATTTGGCAAAATCCTCGTCCATCTTCCACTAGATTCTGTAGACCTTTAAAAATAGAATTTATAAAGGAAACAGCAACTACTGCAAAACTTGAAAAGGAACGGGTTGAAAACGAAATTAAACTTCTTTTGGATTCTGTAGTTTTATTGGGAGAAAAATCAATAAAAATAAATCACAAACTTATGTTATTAGTTTGTAATGCTATTACGGACACAACATCTCCACAAGAGTGCTACATTTGTGGTTCAACAAGCAAGGATTTTAATTCAGTAGATAAAATGATTGGTAAAGTAAATACAGAAACTTTACAGTTTGGTTTATCTATACTTCATGGATGGATACGATTTTTTGAATGTCTTCTTCACTTATCATATAAAATTCCAATCAAAAAATGGCAGGCTACGTCTGATGATGATAAAAAAATGGTTCAGTAACAAAATTACGGATTCAAAAAGACTTTAGAGAGAAAACTGGACTGATCGTGGACCAACCAAAGCCAGGTTTTGGAAACTCTAATGATGGCAACACTGCCAGACTGTTTTTTCAAAATGCAGATGTTTCTGCTCAAATCACAAAAGTTGATGCAGAATTGATAGAAAGAATGCATGTGATACTTATTGCTGTATCTTGCGGGCACGAGATTCACGTAGAAAAATTTAGAAAATATACTCAGAATACAGCCAGACATTTTATTATATGCCTCCAACTTTACATAAATTCCTTATTCACGGGCCAGAAATAGTAAGATACGCCTTGTTGCCAATAGGTCAACTATCTGAGGAAGCTCAAGAAGCTAGAAATAAAAATTTTAAAAATTACAGAGAACACTATTCTCGTAAATGCAGTCGGGAGAAGTCAAAAGAAGATATATTCAATAGGTTACTTCTTAGTTCGGATCCTTTAATTACCACTAAAAGCAAAAATTATGCCAAAAAATATATAATATACCACAGATGGACTAATTTTAATAATTTTGCCCAAGATTTCTGATGAAGAAGAGATTAATGAAGATATTGATGATGATAATTATGAAGATGCTGATTATATTTATGAAGGTGATGATAATACGGAGGATCATTGATTTTAATTCTATATATATATATATATATATATATATATATATATATTTATATATATATATATATTTAAGTTTCTCTTAAATAAGAACAATATAAAATAAAAAATAAACAATAACAATAAATGCATACAAAATTTTCAATTATAAATGTAGCAATATATTCAATATTAATTAATTAATTTTTTTAAATTCTTTTTTTAATTATTCTGAAATGGTTGGTTGATTTGTGCTTATAATTATTCATCAATAAAAACATAATATTATTTTATAATGTGATTTTTTTGAGTTAAATTTGTGGAATTGTGGAATTTGGAAATAAAATCGGATTTTAAAATTCAATTTTTATAATATAAATACATATTAAATATTTATTCCTTTTTTATTTTTAAAAAAAAATTTTTTTTTTCTAAAAGCACATTAACTAAGTTCTAACTTGCAATTTCATTTACTAATTTATCGCTTTTTATTCCAAAGTTACAGTGAAAATTGTAAGAAAAGATAATTTTTTCCAAAACACAAAAAAGCTCCTAACGGGTTAAAACAAATTTTTTTTCCACTTTTTTTTTTTAAATGGTGGTTTTTTATGCATTAATGAATTAAAAAAATTAACAATATTTTGAAATTACGTCTTCCCTGAATTAATACTCACTTTTCATGCTTTTCAACCCACTGTGGGTCGTCTCCATTAAGACATTTGAATTAAAATTACCAGTAATTACTATATCATCATAATCTGAGGCGAGGTTCTCAAGCGTAGAATACAAAACGGTCAAAGGTATTCTCTTATCTGGACTATAAACGCAACCCACTAATAACTTTTTTTTGCCAAATGATGAAACTTCAATGCAAATAAACTCAACTACTTGCCCAATTGAACTATTTGATGACTTGCAGCAAATTTTGCATGATACAAGATACTGTTTCGAGTTCGGGCAGTGGTTGATCGCTATCTGGCAAAAAGAATTTTTTGCAAAAAGTTCAGCTAAAAGATTAACCCTATCAACCGGGTCAGTGAATATTTGGTCATTCATTATACGAGTTAGGATAGCAGAACTAGCATTATTCTTTACTCTTTTAACAAATGACCAAAAGCTGTTGCTGCTCCGAGGAGCAAAAAGAACTCTAGCACGAAGACGCTGATCGTGAAGAAACTTTTCGCGCCTTTGTACTTTGGCACATTCGTTTCTCGCCCATTTGCGTTGCAGTTCAGTGACAGAATTTTTATTTTCACGCCAATGTTTGAAAGCTTCCTCTCTGGATCTGACTGCAGCTCTGCAAGTCTGGTTGAACCAAGATTTTTGATTAGGTTTAGCTGAAATGTGCTTTGATGGGATGAATAATTTCAAACCAAGTACTTTTATTTTTTTTCACCATTATATGTGCAGCGCCAACATTTTTATCCAGGAAACAAAGTTTCCAGTTAAATTGCTTGAAGAAATCGTTGAGCTCGGCCCAACGAGCCTTTTCGTGAAACACTATGAACTAAAAAGTACGAAAAAGATGCGGAAATGATGCAGAGATCCGAATTATCGAGAGGTGCAGGTATTTTCACTTCATCATTGTCAGGGTGTGAAGTTAGAAAAAGGTCGAGAGTATCGAGAGTTATGCGTGGCGAAAAGCTCAACGTAACGGCCTTCGGGAGTTGGTTGCCTCGAATGGTGAAGCCAAGAAGAGTTGTGCTTATTAAAATCGCCGGCAACTACGATTTCGCTATTCGGGCAACTCTCTAGGATTCTAGTTATGGATTCCGAAAGAGCATTGAAGCCATTATAGGTATGCTGCCTTTTTATGTTTGGGCATCTGTATATAAACCCATAATGCAAAATGTGTGACCTGATTTTTAACTTAACCCACAGCGAGTTAAATTCTGCATCATTACAGTTATGATATTGCTGGAAGTGGTACACAACATTGTGGCGAATGTACATGGCAAGGCCGCTTTGAAAAGTAAAAAGTGATAGCAGATGATAAGCAGGTATGTGAAAATCTGTGGATTAGCATCATCACTTACTTGGGTCTCATATAAGGCGAAAAAATTCGTCCTCAGTCCACGTATTTTACAGAAGTCTATGAATTTCCCTGACATTACAAAATTAATAAAAACAAGCGGATTCCAGCCCTCGAAATTCGAGTGCAAATTCTAGGAAATTTTATTTTATCATTATATAAAGACCCTAAAGGTATGCTAATCAATTGTAGCCAATTCACAAATCAACAAAAAAAAAAAACAAAATCATTTTATGTAGGCCCTACCAGCTTAATTGAAATATAGAAGATAACTTATCGAATGGCCAAGAAACTACATTAGAACAAATTTATTTTTATTACAAAAAAATAACAAATTTAATAAACACACACATAGCACTGTATAATTTTATGTATGTGTTGGTAGCAACTTTAAATGCAATTTACTCAAAATTAAGGAACAAATTTAAAAATCTGTAAATCTGCAGAACGGCTAAAAAGAAATACCTTTCAAATAAAATACGTTTAATCAAAATTGAGATAAAACGGTGGAACAAAACATCGATCACAAGAAATCGCCTAGCCTATTAATATTATAGATATAAAAAAATATTCCAAAAAACAATAGTATGATTGGTAAATGGATATATAATTCTATTAGAGGTACATAACTTTGAATAGAATTATGTTTATATGGCAGATAGGAGAGATGATAAATTGTAATTCAATTTATGAATTACAATAATCCATTCTCTGTGTGCACTTTAAAAAATGTAAAATACATTTATTTAACATACATACATACAGGAAAATTTCGCCAAACGAATGGTTGTAAAATTTGACAAATGAATGTTCGATTGTATCAACAGAAATTTTATAGCAACCAACAATTTTCTATTGTGATAAAATATTTATTATTAAGACACCAGAATTGTAATTTCCATTATCTCAAAATTTGGTTAACTTTATCGAAACTTAGTTGGCCATAAATTCTGTGTGTACCGCTTTTATTAGATAGCAATTTTAAACTAATGCAGTCTCTGAAAGTATTACAATTACACTGTGGAACAAATTGAGGTTAGCAAAAGTTAGGTCGATTCTGAGAGTGAGGGGTGAAAATAGAAGCTAAATTAAAAGACCCGTATCGCGGCGTTTGTTTATGTAAGTCCGAATTTTTTTTTAATCCACCTTCGAACTTTGCAGTCAAATGCCGATTTTCAGCATATTGTTTATATGGTTTTTTGGCTATAACTCGTCGACTAATTGATATTTTTTCAATCTGTAAAAGCCAAATTATTGCTAGAGACCTGTGCAACAATTAAATTTTTTTAAAAAATTTATCATCTAGAAGAAAATTGCTATGGATGTTTAAACTACCATAAAACTTTGAATAGAAGGAAAGCAAAGAATAAAACTTATGTAGCAGTGCCAAGTGTCCAATTACCATTACCGCACTCAGAATTCGTTCCAGTACCAACATACCGAAGTATTGATCTTAAAACAGATATCAGAATTACAAATTAAATTTAATTAAATTAATATTAAGCTGGAAAATGCAAGTTTTGTATTATGATTGTTTTCTTTTCAAATGAAATTTATTGAAGAAACTGAGAAGCATATTATAGATCAAACAGAAAGCAAAAAAGACTTAGTTTTGTGGAAAATATTTTCAAAAAGTATGAAAAAAAATAATTTTTCCAACATTGTGCTTCATAAGCAACACAAAAATTTCCTAAATCAATTTTTTTAAAGATTTTAATTACTGCACAGGTCTCTAGCAATAATTTGGCTTTTACAGATTGGAAAACTGTCAATTAGTCGGCGAGTTATAGCCAAAAAAACATATAAACAATATGCTGAAAATCGGCATTTGACTGCAAAGTTCGAAGGTCGATTAAAAAAAATCGAACTAACATAAACACACGACGCGATACGGGTCCTCTAATTTAGCCTCTATTTTCACCCCTCACTCTCAGAATCGACCTAACTTTTGCTAACCTGAATTTGTTACACAGTGTTATTATACCCTATACCACTATGTGGTTTGGGTATAACGACTTTGTGCTGCTGTTTTAACTACAAAAAATATTTGACGTAGACAAATCTTTTATTATACCGATCGACTCAGAATCACTTTCTGAGTCGATTTAGCGATGTCCGTCCGTCCGTCTGTCCGTCTGTGTGTCCATGTAAAGTTTGTAATCAAACTACAGGTCGCAAATATGAATATATTTTGATGAAATTTGGTATGCGAGCTTTTACCTACCATAGGATGAACGCTATTGAAATTGGTGGAATTCGGTTCATGTTCAGACGTAGTCTTCATACAAATGACCCATATGAAGTCGACATAAATTGCCATAAGATCCAAATTATCATACAGATCTCAGTCAAATTGCCTTTGGGTATGTTTACTACATCCATTCATCACTAGTCCAAAAATAATCCCTACAGGACAATTCTTAGTCATAGGCCCCATTAGAACTGCTTCCCGATCTTCACTTAATTCTCTCAAAAAACAAAAATATTGCACAGATTTTTTCCAAATTTGGTTTGTATATATTTTTTCAAAATATAAGTGACTTTGCCAAATATGGTCAGGATCGGTCCATTTTTCGACCTAGACCCATACAAATATAGCACAAGATATGAACTTTTTCCAATCTACAGCCAAAAAAATTAATAACAACGCCACTCAAATTTTGTTTATGCTTACTTTCTAAATCCAATTAGTTGGACCGAAGAGATAGGGCCTCTAAACCATGGTATAGGGTATCGCAAAGTCGGTCTAAACCGACTGTAATTATCTTACTTGTTGCTATTCTATTTTTATATTTCATTTTCCAAAAATGACAAATAAATGCAATAATTCAGTTATCATTTAGCATCTGATTCATGCAATTCCCTTGCGGTTAAAACTACCAAACCTGGTTAAGTGCTTAGTTTTCCTTTGTTATGATCGAATTCTATAATTATAATTACTAATTTATTTGCATATATTTACCAACAATTTCTTACAATGTCTGTAACACATGTCGTTTTAATATATACTAGCAGATTCCAGCCCTCGAAATTCGAGTGCAAATTATAGGAAATTTTACTTTTTCATTAAATAAAGACCCTAAAGGTATGCGAATCTACAAAAAATCAGAAATCAACACAAAAGAAAAACTAATTTTTATTACAAACAAATTAACAAATTTAATAAACACACACACAGCATTGTATAATTTTATGTATGTGTTAGTAGCAACTTTAATTGCAATTTACGCAAAACAAAGCACAAAATTAAAAAATCTGTAAATCTACAAAACGGCGAAAAAGAAATACCTTTCAAATAATATACATTTGGTCAAAATCGGAATAAAACGGTAGAACAAAACATCTGTCACAAGAAATCGCCTAGCCTATTAATATTATAGATTGTGTTAATATAATTCGATGTTGTAGTCATCAATATTTCAGAAGGTATCATGTTATAATAGCTTTAATTAACATACCTCAATTGAATTCGCTTAATATTTTTCACAGGAACTATGATTGATAAATGGACATATTATTCTATTGGAGGTATATAAATTTTCAGAGAATTATGTTTGTATGGTAGACTAGCAGTATACCCGCTAAGTTGTTAGCGTAATTATATTAATTATTTAAGTAATAATAATATTTAAAAACAATAAGAAATATAGTGTGAGTAATTATACGATGGAAACTTTTAACAAAATATATTTTTGACGACTTGGACGTTCAAAACCAAAAAAATTTATCATAGAAATACAAACTCTTTTATCTATAATATTAATAGGCTAGGCGATTTCTTGTGACCGATGTTTTGTTCTACCATTTTATCCCGATTTTGACCAAACGTATATTATTTGAAAGGTATTTCTTTTTAGCCGTTTTGCAGATTCATAGATTTTTAAATTGTTTCCTTTGTTTTGAGTAAATTGCATTTAAAGTTGCTACTAACACATACATAAAATTATACATATGATATGTGTGTTTTATTAAATTTGTTAATGTGTCTGTTAATGAGCTTATTTTCTTCATTCACAATAATAAACCATAAAAGTGTTGGTTTGTGAATTGGCTAAGTTGAAAAATAAATCTGCCTAGAAATTGCACTCGAATTTCGAGAGCTGGAATCTGCTAGTTAATTTTAATATTAGTATATTTTATTTATTTAATAAAGAGGGCATATTAACATAACTTAAAAAAAATTAACAAAACGAAAAGTATTAATTTTTATGCTGTGAAAAACAATGGAAACTTTTACTATACAATAACACTGATGGTCATGGTCTTGGAGGTAGATGTTCCTATACCAAACGATTGTATTAATTTATTTTAGTAAAACTCTCGATAATTTTTTCTTCAATACTATTCGCCAATAGTATTCAAATTGCAGTTCATGCGTTCTTTAGCAAGAGTTATGCTAGCCAGACGATTTTATGGATTTATTCATAGAGTATTTCTCACAAATATTCTTTTGCTTACGACCATTAAAATCATTTATTATTCTGATTTTTAAATCTGCAAGTATGTCACATCCATGCTCAGAGTTTAAATAATAAAATATATGAATTTCAACTTACTTTTGAAAATTCTAACATTGATATCGTTTGTGTATCAGAAACTTGGCTGGTAAAATCCACCTCGGATAATTTAATTTGTCGTGGGTATAAAGTTTTTTGATCTGATAGGGAGTGTGAAGATAGAGTGAATATTTCCAAGGGCGGTGGTGTTGCAATTTTTGTTAGAGATCATGTTGAATGTACTTTCTGCTGTAAATCTGAGAAGCAAGAGATCATAGAGACCAAATCAAGCGGAAAGAAAATGCAGGGTGTGTATACAGGCTAAATAAAAATATTGGGTTCTCCAAGTTTTTTGATAAACTGGAGATCTTAACAGATGGATATAATGATATTATTATAGGCGGAGATTTTAATTCATATATTATTAATGAATCAGCGCTTACTGACAGCATGATAACTTATGGACTTGAACCTGTAAATCGTTACAATCCTACACACTACACCACCAATAGCAATAATCTGCTTGATATCTTCTTTGTCAGTGATTTGTCTAACGTGTTATTGTATGATCAAATTTCAACACCATGCTTTTAAAAACACTATTAGATCTTCCTGACTTACAACGATCAAATTCAACAAGCTAATATGGTTTACTCATACCGTGACTTCAAAAATCTAAACTACGCATTACTTTACTCCAACTTTTACCAAATTGACTGGGATTGTATTTACTGCAGATAAATTTATTACAACATTTCGATGAAGCGGTACCTCTGAAAACGAAGTCCAAAACAGGCCGTATTAAACCTTGGTTTACTACTACTATACAAGACTTGATCTATCGAAGGGATATTGCGTACTCCAGATGGAAGAGGTTTAAAACACCTGAACTGCAAAACGAATATCATACGGCTAGGAGAGATGTTAATCGAAAAATCAAACCTGCTAAGTGCAATATCTTTTCTATGAAATTTAATTCTGCCATTGACTCCAAACAAACGCGGAGGACAATTAGAGATATTGGCATTGGAAGATGCAATAATAATAGCTGTTCGACGCTGACGAATTGAACTTAAAATTTACGAATCTACCTTCGGTAGAAGTTGATCATGAATTTTACAATAATATACGAAATACTCCAAATTTTGCCAAGGAAAATTCCTTTGAAATTAAAAGCGTTAATCAACTTGATATTATAAAATGCTTTTCTCTGGTAAAGTCAAACTCTGTAGGATATGATAATGTAAATCCGAAATTTATTAAAATACTTCTTCCACTTTTACTGCCTTATATAACATTTTTTTTCAACTGCATTATAACTTCAAGCAGTTTCCCTACCATACGGAAACATGCTAAAATAATACCTATCCCAAAATTAAGTTCTGAGCAACGACCAATAGCCATTCCATGTTATTTGTCAAAAGTTTTTGAAAAGATAATTTTTTTCAAATGAATGAATATATAACTCAACACATCTTAATGTCCCGCAAACAATCCGGCTTTCGAGCAAACCACAGCTGCGTGACAGCCTTAACTGACGTTTGCTAAAACATAAACGTGACATAGACGACAGCAAAATGACCTTCCTTGAACTTCTAGATCATTCCAAGGCATTTGACACAGTTGATCATGAAACTCTCTGTATGAAATTAAGACGTTTCTTTAATTTTTCCTCAACATCTACGCTTTTAATTTCTTCTTATCTCACAAATCGCACACAGTCCGTATACGTAAATAGAAACTCATCTGAACCTTTACAACTTATAAAAGTTGTACCGCAAGGATCTGTATAAGGGCAACTTTTGTTCTCAATCTATATCAATGATTTACCAGATTATCTTTCTCATTGTAAGATAAGCATGTACGCTGACGATGTACAACTCTTTCTGACCACCCCAATCGAGTCAATATATGAAAATATAGACAAAATTAACTATGACCTTAGTCAATTGTACAGATGGGCGTCAGCAAATGGTTAATGCATTAATCCCAGCAAGTCAAAATGTCTGTTAATACGCAAACGAAATTCAAATCCAGAGTTTGGGAATGAAATAGTTATAAACGGCGAGAGAATTGACTTTGTTGCAACAACAAAAATTTTGAAGTAACTTTTAGTAACACTCTAACTTGGTCGAACCACATAAATACGACTGTTGTTCAAACTTACATGAAGCTCAGAACTCTGTGGCACACTCAGTCTTTCACTCCCTTAAATAAAAGCATATTTCTAGCCAAAACGTATTTAGTTCCCTGTATTTTATACGGGTGTGAACTTTTTGCAAGCTGTGATTCATTTAGTAAAGGCAAACTTAATTGTTTTATATAACAGCATAATTAGATATGTTTTTAAACTAAGAAGGTCCGCCGGAACTTCTTCCTTGAAAATCTGATGAAAATTAGAGTTCTTTTGTTTCTTCATAAAGTAATTTTCACCGAAAAATCACTTTACCTGTATGAAAATCTCCGGTTCGCCAGATCAAACCGAGGAAAGAAAATTAATTCTACCTTGTAATCGTTATTTGGTATCTGAATGGCATTTCTATGTCAACGCTATAAGCCTTTGGAATATGCTTCCACAACCTCAGCAACTTAACAGCAATGCTTCAAATTTTATAAAATTCCTTTTGCATAACAATTTTATTAATTAATTAAATTTACTTATTTTATTTATTTATTTTTTCCTTTTTGTAATCTTTTATTATTTTCTTGGTTATTGTTTACCATTTTTTCTTAAATATTTTCTGTATTTTGTAATTAAAAATGTAAGTATTTTGTAAAGCCAAATTATAACTAACAATTCTCGTGCCTTAGAATTATTATTCCTGTACTGTAATTATAACATTTGTTCTTGTTGTACAGGAAAGCAAATAAATAAATAAATAAATAAATAAATCTTTCTTTCTTCTTGCCATTATTCCGTAATAATTGAAGGAAAACATCAGAATATATAAATATTTAAATAACGGTTAAGATTTTTTCATTTCCTTTAACTCGTTCTTCTATTTTTATTATGTTAATCAACTCTGGTAGTGAAGTTTAAAAGTTTCCACTGCTTTAGCATCACTAAAAAAATTTTCTTTTTCGTTTATCTATTTTTCTTAAATTGTATTTTTTGTAATAAATGTGTTATATTCCAATATAGAATACACATATAATTTTATTACTAAGCGCGAAATTATTAAAAAAAAAATTGGTAAATTTTGAATTTTGTAAAAGTTTCCACTGTATTGCTATATACTCTATTCAAGTACTATTTTTTTTATTCCTAATACGTTCGAAAATTATTCAAATTATTAAAATAAAAAAAAAATATTATTTGTAATAATAATCAAGCATAGGGCAAACGCTATTGAAGTTGGTGAAAATGGGTGCGTATTCAGACCTGGTCCCCTTTTAAATAACCCTATGATATCGACTTAGATCTCAGTCCAATTGGGTTTGTGTGTGTTTATTACATCCATTAATCCATAGACCCAAAATAAACCCTATAGGACAGTTCACTTAAACTTATCAAAAACCTAAATATTGCACTGATTTTTCTCAAAATAGGTTTGTATATTAATTTTTGACGGAGAGTTGGTTTATGCTTTTTTTTCTAAACCCAATGAGTTGGACCTAAGACCAATTCTCTAAACGCATGGTATGGAGTATCGGTCTAGATTATAATTTTCTTACTTATTTTCTTGAGAAAGTGTACTTTCAAATGAAAATTTACCAGTTAAAAATTATCAGTTTTCCCATTTTTTGGCCGTTCTTACACCTAAAGGCTT
Organism: Cordilura impudica; assembly: GCA_963682025.1. NCBI lineage: Eukaryota > Metazoa > Arthropoda > Insecta > Diptera > Scathophagidae > Cordilura > Cordilura impudica. The sequence goes on along the minus strand of OY821521.1, from coordinate 156,493,399 downwards.
GAATTAAAACAAATTGTATTCTTTTCCGATATTTGTGTCCCTGGAATCGACATATTAAATTCATATTCCTAAATAACTTTGTAAAGAAGATATAAAAAGGTACACTCTTATACTTACGGGCCGTTTTTATCCTCCTTTAACATTCGAATTTCCAAAAAAATTTTGGTCTAATTCGATGTTTCTATTTCTAGTGGAATCCACAAACTATATTTTATATTCGTTTGTTTAGAGGATACCAAACGTACAATTTTTCCCCTTTTTGGCCGTTTTCCACCCCTGGACGTTAGAATTAGCAATAAATTCATTCTTAACTGATACCCAACAGAAATTTTATAGCAACCAACCATTTTCTATTGTGATAAAATATTTATTATTAAGACAACAGATGTGTAATTCCAATTAACTCAACATTTGGTTAATTTTATCGAAAATTATTTTGCCATAAATTCTGTGAGTTAGATCTGAGGTTTTCTGGAATAACCGCGTATGTCCATTTTTGTCAGTTTTGAGTAAACGATGCCAAATATATTAATTTTTAACGCTCTTTACATGTGTTCAATTTTTTTTTTTTTAATATTCACCATTTCTGAGTTTTTTCTTTATATATCGACATAACTTAAATTTTTATTAAATTAATTTACAGCACTAACAACGTATGTCAACCTACGTTTGATCGCTGACAAATTATTTTCTTAATGAAAAAAAAATGCAAAATAACTTTGGATTATTTTTCAGTTTATAACCACTTATAAAAAAAACTTGTGTGTTTATTTCTGTTATTTTTGTCACAATTCTTCTTGATACGTTGTTATATTCTCATCAGAAGTCCCGTTAAATTTTTGTGACGAACAAAAAAAATACATTTTTGAAGCAACAACAACTTATGTCTACATGGGAGTTTGCATTGGTACTTTTCTTTTTCAAAGAAAACGACGTTTGTCGACACAAGTTGTTTTATCTGCACACACTTCAAGTGTAATTTACATATTGTTTTTTCGTCCTTCACCAGATCTATTCATCTGAAGATTTTTGACTCAAAGTTTTATATAAAGTATTTATTGCCCATATCTACAGGACTCTTAAATAAAAAGCTCTAAAATCTTTATATCGAGCCCATTATTTCAAATATAACGTTTTTTTGGCTTCCCTGAACATTTTGATTTTATGACATATGCGGTTATTCTAGAAAACCACAGAGATATCAATTTTAAACTAATGCAGACTCTGAAAAAATTACAATTTTTTTTATATTAAGGTTCTGTTTACCTACAAGCCATAGCCCTCTGTATGGTAATGGAATCCAATGTCCTTAACTCATTTTACAAGTTCCATAAGCTTGAGATGAAGAGCTGTTTAACCAATATAAGGAGCAATTAATTCTAGATTTAAAGTAAAACAATATCGTTAACTATTTAAAGATCTATTTTAATATGTTTGCATTCACTATTAAATTATTGATGATTTTCCACATTTTATTGTCTGTCTGCTGCCAGAGAAACGACAATTAAGTTGCACTTTAAATTTTATACAGAATGCAATTCAGTTTATATTAAACAAACTGGATACCGGAAATTAATTAAACATTTTGCATTATTTCTTTGCTAAATGACTATAAAAAATTTTTCTTTTTGTTTTTGTTTTTTAACTTTGCTCCCACAAAACCAGAATATGAAAAAATGCAATTAAAACAGCTTAAACAGCAGCAGTGTATATAAATATATATTTGTTTGTATGTGGCTTCAAGAGTATTGCTTGAATGTATTAAAGTTTGCCGGTTTATATGTTACTGAGAGCGTTAGTGTTTGTATAAATATCACACAATTTGAGTTAAAGTGTAAAATTCCAAACAAACTGTGGCCATTAAATGTAATAAAAACCAACCCATGCCACGGTGCAAAAAGAAAAGAAGCGATGTTTAAAAAAAAACAACGCACAACCATAATAAAACAGATATGTTAGACAGACAAACCAATGGACGGACGTAAAGATGGATAGACAGGCAGAAGATATACGCAGACACTTTGATATCGTTTCTTGCTAGACACCCACTAATACAACATGACATTAAATGCAATAAGATTGTTTTAGAGATGAATCTTTTTTCCTACCTTACAGATCAAACTCTTTATACGTGTGGCTGGAAACAGTAATTTTTTCAAAGGGGTACTATCAAAAAAGTGCCTTTTATAAAATAAAATTTTAAAAGTACCTTTTATAAAAAAGTACCTTTATAAAAAAAAAACTTTTTAAAAAAATACCTTTTTTAAAAAGTTTATGTTTTGAAAACGTACCTTCAAAATATCTTTTATAAAAAAGGATCTTTTATAAAAAAAATACTGTCCTAACAAGATACATTTTATAAAATATAACCATGCAAAAAAATTTACCTTTTATAAAACGGTACCTTCTATAAAAAAGTACCTTTTATAAAAAATTCTACTTTATAAAAAGGAGCCTTTTATAAAAAGTATCTTTTATAAATAAGCATTTCGTTATAAAAAAGTACTTGTCGTATAAATTGATCTTTTTTAAAACAGTACTTTTTCGAGAAAATTATATTATGATAAAACACCTTTTGTAAAAAAGTAACTTTAATAAAATAGTACAAAAATTTACTTTTTTATTAAAAAGTACCTTTCATAAAAAAGCATCTTTTACAAAAAATACCATTTATAAAAAAATTCATTAAAAAAAAATTAGTTTGTTATAAAAAAGTACATGTTATATAAATTTGCCTTTTTTAAAAAAGAACTTTTTGGAAAAAATTATACTTTTGAAAAAGCAACTTTCATGAAAAGTACCTTTTATAAAAAAAATAATTTTTATAAAAAAGCACTAATTATAAAAAGTACCTTTTTAAGAAAGTAACTTTTATAAAAAAGTAATTTTTATATTAAATAAAAGTACTTATTATAAAAAAGTTCCTTTTATAAAATGTACCTTTTATAATAAAATAATTTTTATTGAAAGGAACAATTTATGTAACACACCTTTTATAAAAAGTTAGCTTTTATAAAATAGTAAGAAAATTACCATTTATAAAAAAGTACCGGTTATATAAGAGTATCTGTTATAAAAGGGACCTGTGTTGAAAAAAAAATTATTTTTATGAAAAGTACATTTTAAAGAAATTACTTATTTTTAGAAAGGTACATTTGATAGGAAGGTGCCTTTTCTCGAAAAGAATTTTTTTTCGAGAAAAACACATATACGAAAAAGTACCCCTTTGGAAAGGTAAAGAAGTATCTCTTATAAAAGAGTATCATTAAAAAAAAATTTATTTTTTATATGAAAGAATTTATTACAAAAAAAAAAACCTTTTATGAAAAAGTACATTTTATAAAATAGCACAAAAAGTACCTTTTTTAAAAAAGTTCCTCTTATAAAAAATACCTTTTATAAACAACAAACTTTTAAAAAAAATATCATTTATAAAAAAGTATCTTTTATAAAAAAGGACCTTTTATGAAAAAGTACCATTTATAAAAAATGCCTTTTAATAAAAAAGTACCATTTATAAAAAAGTACCTTTTATAAAAAAGTACCTTTATGGAAAGGTGCATTTTATAAAACAGTACGTTTTTTAAACAGTACCTTATTTATATATTAAAAAACTTTTTTAAAAAGTGCTTTTTTAAAAAGTAACTTTTATAATAATATTCTTTACAATAATTAAGTTTTATATATAATAAAATTTTTATAATAAACAAAATTTTTTAGAATGTTACCTTTTTTAAAAAAGTACCTTACATATATGTAAAATACTTTTAAAAAAAAAAACTAAATTTTCGCAAATGTACGTACTTTTTCAAAAAGTACCTTTTATAAAGGGTGCCTTAGTAAAACAAATGTTTAAAAAAAAGCATTTATTATAAAAAGTGCCTTTTATAAAAAAGTACTTTTTTTTAAAAAAAGGACCTTTTTATAAAAAGTACCCTTTATAAAAAGGGACCTTTTGTAAAAAAGTACCTTTTATAAAAAACTGCATGTTATAAAACAGTACATTTTAGAAAAAAGAGATTTTTTTTAAAAAGTGCCTTATATATAAAATACCTTTTTAAAAAAGTACCTTACATATAAAATACATTCTTTAAAAAAGTCCTTTTTTAAAAAATACCTTTTATAAAAATATTCGATATAAAAATTAAGTTCTACAAATAATTTATAATAAGCAAAATTTCTTAGAAAGGAACATTTTCTAAAAATTTAAATTTTCCCAAAATTACTTACTTTTTCAAAAAGTACCTTTTATAAGGAGTACCTCCAGTTAAACAAGTATTAAAAAAAAGTATTTATTATAAAAAAGTACCTTTTATAAAAAAGTACCTTTTATAAAAAAGTACCTTTTATTAAAAAGTACCTTTTATAAAAAGTACGTTTTATAAAAAAAGTGCCTTTTATAAAAAGTACCTTTTATAAAAAAAGTACCTTTTATAAAAAAGGATATTTTAAAAAAGTGCATTTTATAAAACAGTACATTTTATAAAAAGGTCCTTTTTTAAAAAATTACCTGATATATAAAATACCTTTTTTAAAAAAGTTCTTTTTTAAAAAGTACCTTTTATAAAAATATTCTTTATAATAATTAAGTTCTATAAATAAGAACTTTTTTATAATAAACAAAATTTTTTACAAAGGGACCTTTTCTAGAAAAGAACTTTTTCTAAAAAATTAAATTTTCGAAAAAGTACGTACTATTTAGAAAAGTACCTTATATAAAGAGTACCTTCAGTTAAACTAGTATTAAAAAAAGTATTTATTATAAAAAAGTACCTTTTATAAAAAAGTGATTTTTATTAAAAGTACCTTTTATAAAAAAGTACCTTTTATAAGAAAGTACCTTGTATAAAAAAGGATACTTTATAAAAAAGTACCATTTATAAAAAAGTTTGTTTTATAAAACAGTAAATTTTATAAAAAAAACACCCCTTTTTATTTAAAAATTAACCTCATATAAAAGTACCTTTTTTAAAAAAGTCCTTTTTTTAAAAAGTACCTTTTATTAAAAAGTATTATTTGTAAAAAGTAACTTTAATAAATAATTACTTTTTTATAAAAAAACAACATTTTTTTAGGAAGGTACCTTTTCTCGAAAAGTACTTTTCCCAAAAAATTACATTTTCGAAAAGTACGTACTTTTTCAAGAAGTACCTTTTAATAGCTCTAGTAAAAAAAAGTATTTTTTATAAAAAAGATATTTATTATAAAAAAGTACCCTTTCTATAAAATAACTTTTTATCAAAAGGAACCATTTGTGTAAATTACCTATGATAAAAAATTACTTTTTGTAAAAAAGCTATTTTTGTAAAAAGAAATACATTTTATAAAAAAGTATCTTTTGTAAAAAACAATCTTTTGAATTTCGATACACCCTCTGTTAAAGGAGCTTTAACAAATATTTAGAATTAATGAATACTCCAAGAAATTTAAAGATTGCTAAAAATCTTACACGTAAGTCAAGGTTTGCCTGTAAATCGAATTACGTTATTCAAAAGCTTCACAGAGCCATTTAAAGAAGGTACGCAGTTGGATTGAATTTTTATTTCAAATACGTTTTTGTTTTGAAGAAAAGGCATTATTTACAAATGCGCTTGTTTTTATGCATTCTTTATACCCAGATAAAACAACGAAAGAACACTAACTTTCGGATACATTAAAAATCCATTGGTTTGTTATTGCTGTGTTGTAATTATATACTTCTAAATATATTGAAAGAATTACAAAACTACTACTACAAGCTCTGTTTATTGAATCATCCAGGGTATGACCATAACATAAAGCAGCAACAACAAAATCACAACATTTTGTATTTCAAGCTGTGTAAGAAGTATTAAAACTACAACAACGAGAACAACACGACATAGAAATTGTTAATGGTTTAATAGATGCTATTTGCCGTAATTAATAAATTGATTTAATTGTTAAGCATTGTAATTAAGATCAATGACTGTAAAATTAAATTTGGCAAGTGTAAAACTTTTTAGCTTAGAGTATTTTAGAGCGCACAATTGAAATGGTGAGGATGTTGTAATAACTTTTTTGGAATAATTCAATAATAGAGGCTCAACATATAGAGCCTTTAGTTTTTGTGGAAATTTGATCAAGATAAATAATGCCTGAATATTGTCCTTTACTGAAATAACACTACCACAGGTTAGGTTGGGCTAATCTGATTTTTGCAGTTCGGCTAATTAAACACAGCATTTTTATTGTCTTTTGCAACTTCATTTAAGTTCTAGGACTCCACTTTAGCAAAATAAGAAAAAAGATTTCGAGGGAAAGGGTGTAAACATATAAATTGCAAATTTTACAATTGGATACCGTCAGTGATTGATGTCTTAACTCCCTGGATGTGTATCTGACACTCCCCTCAAAGGAGTGAAGGTAGGTAGCATGTCTTTTTGAGGTTTACACTAAATCAGGAAATTATCCTGAGTCCAGTGGAAGCTAATGCATTTTTGGTAGTTGCAAACATTACCACAAAACTTTTTACACCCTAACAACAGAGTGTTGTAGGGTTTAAAAACAATTTGCTATTTTCCAAAAACCTTTTAACATTCAACATTGTTAACCTTATTTTTAAAATTTATAAATATAAAAAAAAACTAAACGTAATTGCCATGATATGATATCACAATCCAAATTTTTAAATCAATAACATAAGACGCCATAGTGGCGGCACATAAATAAATGCTTATAGTGAAATTGGCGTCATTTATTGTTTTTGTTTTTACTACGTATGACTAAGCCAAAAGGATATTTGCAGAGTTTTATTAAAGTGTGACTAAAAATAAAGAGAAAGAGAGAATTTTAGAATATATGAATTGTAAAGAGTAGAACCTAACAAATCCAATTACTTTCCAAACGGTGAACTATTGAATATGAAGCATTAAAGTGGCCCGTTAAAATGAAATTTTAAATTTACTAAACATTTTAATTAATAATAAAAATACCGATTATATGAAATATCGTATGTTTTACTTAATAGGACATTGCTGGACTCATTAATTTATGCTAGAGTCAGTAATAAGACAAAAATGTCAGTATGGTTAGTACTTATATTTATAAAATTAAAAATATATGAATAATAAATGTGACCAACGATTTGATAATTGAAATAGAAACTTTAAGCTACTGAAACTGAAATTAAGATATATACGATTTATAAAAACCGGAAAAACAGTGGCGGCTTTAGATACTTTTTAAGAAAAAGTATCACCTGGATACTTTTTGAGAATTTTAATGTTATTTAATTGATATAAGACGCACATTGAATTATTTAATAATTTTAATTTATTTATATTTTCTTTCAATTGTTTGATTTAAAAATTTAATAATTATTTCCTAAAACTCAATTTTCTCTTATACGTCGCACAGTCTCGTGATTTCAATTAGGAAATTTGGCACACATGTTTTAATTGATGAAATATAATGAAACCTAAAATTGCTCCAAAGAATTGGTGTCCTTCCTATATACCCCGAAGTAAAATATTGTCATACGGATAGAAAAAAAGTAACTTATTGAAATTCTGTACATATTTTAGTTATAATATCGTTAATGCTTTATCCAAATTTCCTTCAATTCAGAGTAAGGTTAGCCTATCTCGAAAATGTTGTAAAAAAATTTAAAAAAAGTGATAGAAGATTGAGTTCCTTATTTATTTAATCTGACATACATATACATAACTATATATATATAACTTTTTGTCCAATATGGAGCAAAGTCTTTTCCATCTCACATATATTCTTTAAAAATTTTTAATTCAAAAATTGTATCCCAAGCAATAATAATCTATCCCAAAAAACAAAGATTTTATTAAACCTATTTCTTGCCTTACGGATATGAGTCATGAAGTCCGCAACAAGTCTACGGACAAAGTTTCAGATCCATCGGTTGAGGGGAAGTGGGGTTTTAATCTCTCAATGACTGTGCGTGACCATGTCAAAGTTAATCTTTTTTTTACAGCAAGTCTATCGACCAAGTTTCAGATCGATCGGATAGGGCAAATGACATTTAGACCACTCCATGACTGCGCGTGACTATGCGTGACTGTGCGTGACTACCCCAAAATTAATCTATAGTCACAACAAGACTACGGACCAAGTTTCAGATCGATCGGATGAAGGAAAATGACATTTATATCACTCCGTGACTGTGCGCGAATATGTCAAAGTTAATCTTTTTCCACAGCAAGTCTATCGGCCAAGTTTCAGATCGATCTGACAAGGGGAAATGGGTTTTAGATCACTAAGTGACTCCGCGTGACCATGCGTGACTGTGCATGACTACCCCAAAAATAATCTTTAGTCACAACAAGGGGAATGGGGTCCACCCACGACGGACAGACAGAGAGTTTGGTTAAAAGAAAGAGTTTAATAAAAAAAAATTTAAGTTTTATCTTATCTATAATATTAATAGGCTAGGCGATATCTTGTGACTGATGTTTTGTTCTACCGTTTTATACTGATTTTGACCAAACGTATATTATTTGAAAGTTATTTCTTTTTAGCTGATCACCAGATTTACAGATTTTTTAATTTTTTCCTTTATTTTGAGTAAATTGCATTTAAAGTTGCCACTAACACATACATAAAATTATACATATGCTATGTGTGTTTTATTAAATTTGTTAATGTGTTTGTTAATGTGTTTGTTGATGAGTTTGTTATTTTCATTCACAATGATAATAAAGCATAAAAGAGTTGGTTTGTGAATTGGCTAAGTTGAAAAATAGATCTGCCTAGAAATTGCACTCGAATTTCGCTGCTAGTATATAAAAATGGAGTTGTGTATATTTGGGTGTTTGTTTGTTTGTTTGTGGTCTATAGGAGACTACACTACTTGACCGATCGTTTTGAAATTTTTACAGTAGGTAACTGCCTATCCGGAAGGAAAAATAGGCTATATTTTTTTTTGATTTTTTAAGTGGGCGTGGCACCTCCCATACAAAGGGAATTTTTAACACCTAGTTTTAACTTATAATATCTGGAGTACTGCTACAGCAAGAGTTTTGAAATTATATACATATACATATTTAAATAATTCGAAGACTTGCGGAAAAAATGGGCGTGATCGGACCAATGGGCGTGGTACCCACTATACAAAGTAAATATTAAATGTCATATATCTAGAGTACTGCAATAGGTAAAGTGTTGAGACTTTGTGTGAGTTCATAAGTTATCGACATTAGTACTCGAAATAAATGGGCGGAATCCGATCAGAGGGCATGTTACCTCCCATACAAAGTAAATATATAATGTCATATATCTGAAGTACTCTAAAAGTGAAAGCCTTGCAACTTTGTCTGAGTTTAAGACTTATTAATGTAAGTAGTCCCGTAAAAAAATGGCCGAGATTCAACCAGTGGGCGTGGTACCCCCATACAAAGTAAATATTTAATATAACATAACTGGAGTACTATAATAATGAAAGTCTAGCGACTTTGTTTGAGTTAATAAGTTATTAATGTGAGTAGTTGCCCAAAAAATGGGCGGAATCAGACTAATAGGCGTGGCACCTCCTATACGAAATAATAATTTTCTACAACACGTATTGCCTGCTTTTAATTCGTTACGAGGGGTTTAGCGAATAGCATCGGGTTACTGCTACTTTCTTTATATATGTGCATGAAAAATATAGAAAAGTATACATACATCTTAAAAAAAAGTAAAAAATTAGAGATCCCCACAATCACCTAGCATCTAAATGTGCTAGCACCTCGGATATTTTGACGGATATATATCTTTCTTATATTCAAGATATTTTTTTCGTACCTTTCAGCGCCCTATTTTGATGTGCGTACGAAATGAAAAAATGAAAAAGCCAAAAAAAAAAAATAAGTTCTATAATTATTTTTATATGTTTTTATAGTTTTTTTTTTCTCAAAAATAATCTTCAAAAATGTTTTAGATTAAGACAATATACATTTAGGGCCGTATGCAAAAAAATTAAAATATACTTCAAGTAAACTTTGTCAACAACTTTTGTATGAAAACCACACAATAAAGTCTACTTGAAGTACATTTTAACTTTTTTGCACACGGCCCAAAATCTCTAGCAGCAAAATAATTTCCCAGGGTTATTTTTTCTCTTAAGACCAACACTAAGTTCGGGCTCGTTTATTTTTAATATTTTTTGTTACCACACGTAATGTACCAGCCAACACAAGTGTTTCAGTAGTATTGTAGTTAAATTTTGTTTTTAACTTAAAAAATTGTCAATTGTAATTTTGGATTTATTTTCCATAATTTTTGTCATATTCCATCATATGGAATTAAGTGGCATAACCTGAAATTTACTAAAAATCCAAAACTAAATAAAAGATATTACAAGAATTGTTTGTGGTGGAGAAACTTTTCTCTGAACCACATGAAAATTGACGTACACATTTAGAATGATGGTCACATTTATCAATGTTCCACCTAGTCAAAGACACTTGCGTACCATCGTGAATGGACAAAACTTTAATGCGCGTTAAAATAAATTTCCCTTAGGCATCGTATAACATTTAACACACATGTTCATACAACTTTAAGCTGATATAAACTTTAACGTACACTTACATAATTACAATACAAACACACCAACATACTCGTGTTAATGTACGATGTATAGTATTTTACTGTTGTTCTTCATAAATGGCTGAGGTAGTGAAAATAGGAAGTGTGACGAAGTAGAAGAAAAACCAACACACTTTATTTACGAGGACATGGAAAACATGAGTTTATTTGACCGACCATGTTGTTATCTAAACGTGTATTGAAATGTAACGGTCAAATAGGCCAAAATACGGTAAACAACAACAAGAACGATAGAAAAAACAAGCAACATGCACAGCACATACACTTAACTATATGTATGTATGTGTTTGAGTGTGTTTGAGAATCCGTATTACTGTATTAGAGACAAGAAAACTAATTGCATTGGCACGCGTTAAGTAAACTTAATGAAATTTTCTTTATATTAATGCAAACAGCTGCACTGCATTACACACACACACACACACACACACAGCCATACATCCATGCATGCAGATAGAAATATATGAAAATTATCGACTATACATACAAAACAAATACGATGTAACCAAAAAGTATACAGATTTTAAAGTTTTGTCAGTCACATTTAAGAAAGTTGTATTTCTAAAATGAAGAAATGTCATGATAATCCTGCGAAAATTTGAATCTTCAACGGCTAAGCCACAGATACGAAATCATCTAGAAAAATATCAGTAAGAAAAATATCGCAAAAGTGTTTCAGGGCCAAAATGTATCAGTTTCCAACCACACCGCCTTAAATATAGATCTTAAATGAGATTGTCACGTATTTCTTGACTTTATAATTATAATTTACTAGCAGATTCCAGCCCTCGAAATTCGGGCTCAAATTCTAGGAAATTTTATTTTTTCATTAAAAAAAGCCAAATTATAGCCAATTTACAAAACAACAAAAAAAAAAAACAAACTCATTTTTATTACAAACACATTAACAACTTTAATAAACACACACAGAGCATTGTATAATTTTATGTATGTGTTAGTAGCAACTTTAAATGCAATTTATTCAAAATAAAGGAAAAAATTTAAAAAGCTGTAAATCTGCAAAACGCGTAAGAAGAAATACCTTTCAAATAATATACGTTTGGTCAAAATTGTGATAAAACGGTACCACAAAACATCAGTCACAGTAAATCGCCTAGCCTATTAATATTATAGATATCGGCTGTGATTATTATTTATATGTTGAGTAGTTTGATTCAGAAAACATATTTTTTTTTATTAATGGACAGTTGTAAGTCACGATAAGAGGCTTTTTTTGTATCCTCCAAACGGGTATGCAGTGGATATATCTAAGTTTGTCGTTCTGTTTGCAATAATTTGGAGAAAATCTAGATACCAAATGATATACACATTTATTTTTATATACATTTAATAAGTCATAATATCCTCTAGACCTAGCACTGGAAAAACTTATATTGGCAAATACATTTTTAATAAAAACATATTACATTATAAGAAAAATATAAATAAATATAATTTAAAAAAAGTAAAAAATTATAGTTGGACTAGGCCGGCTATATGATGTCCTATACCATGCGTTTAGAGACCCTATCTCCCAGGCCCAATTAAGTATAAGCCAAATTTGAGTGGCACTGTTATTAATTTTTTTGACTTAGGATGTGAAGAGATGCTATATTTATGTGGGGACTAGGTCGAAAGATGGACCTATCCTGATGATTTTGGTAAGGTCACTTATATTTTTTTTTGCAAAAACATATACAAACTTAATATGAAAAAAATTTAGGGTTAAGTGGAGATCGGGAGTCAGCTTCATATGGGGGCTATGACTAATAATTGTTCTATAGGGTCTATTTTTGGACTACTGATAAATGGATGTAATAAACATACACAAACCCAATTTGGCCGTAATCTAAATGATAATTTGGATATTAAGGCAATTGAAATCGATCTCATAGGGGCTTTTGTATGGGGACTAGGTCTGAATATGGACCTTGTTTCACCAATTTCAACAGCGTTCATCGTATGGCCTATAGAAGCTTATCTACTAAATTTCATCAAAATAGATTTTTATTTGCGAACTTTAGTTTGATTACAATCTTTACATGGACACACAGTCGGACGGACGGTATAATAAAATATGGGTCTGGATCAAATATTTTTGGTATTTACAAACAGCAACACAAAGTCATTCATGATCATTCAAACCCACTCGCTATTTTGAAGATGTAAAAATGTAAGTAGACTTAAAACATGATTTTTTTTTATCTACTTTTTAGACAGTAATAATTGTATACTAGAAGAGCTCAACCCTCGAATTTCGAGTTCAATTTCTAGGAAATTTTATTCTTTCATTTAATAAATAATTTAAAAGGGCCTAAAGGTATGATAATCAATTTTATCCAGTTCACAATTCAACACAGAGCTTTTGATATTTATAATAAACACACGCGCAGTATGTGTTTTATGTATGTGTTAGTAGCAACTTTAAATTAGCATTACTCCAAAGAAATGTTCCAGACGCTGCAAACCTGTAAATATGGTAGACAGCTAAAAAGAAATATCTTTCGAATGAGCAAGTTTAGTCAAAATCGGTTGGTAATTAAAATTATTATATCAGTCACAAGAAATAACCTTGCCTATTGCTATTATCGATATAGACAGTAATAGCACTGGTCTACAAATTAAAAAAAAATGGCAGCAGAAACGAAGCATGTTTTTTAAATAATCTGGGTGCGCTGAATTTGAATCTGGCGTAAAAATTGGGCTGTTACGTCCTGTTAATTTTTTATCGCATGCTGTCAATACTGACACTACAGTTTCACAATTATTAATTTGACAGAAGCACACACTCATTCTAAATCTTCATAATAGTAGCGTTTAAGCATGTCAGGGAGATCGTGTGTTACCGATTCAAGCTATTTTTGCTTTGTGTGTGGTGAATATTTGGTTGGAAAAAATGATATTCAATATCAGTATCATTAAAATATGCATATTTGCATATTTGCACAGGCAATGTTTTGCAATAGTTGCGGAACTGTTTTATACAAGTAGTCAAATGACAAGAGGATCCATTTCGATTTTTCAACTCCAGTTTTTTGGAGAGAACAAGTAACCACCAAACCGATTGTTATTTCTGTTTAACCCTTCTGCACTCTTTTGGTCAATTTGACCCAATTTTCGTTTTCAAGCGCAAAATTTTTCCCTTTAATTTTAAGATATGAACGTCAAACTTTAATTTATCCATAACAGGGACGAAAATAATGCTTTTAAAAGAAAATAAAAAAATTAATATTTTTCAACCCCCGCCCCACCCAACTAAAAACACGATTTACACACATTAATATCCTTCGGGTCAATATGACCCAACAAGCGATATTGCAAGTTTAATTCCACTTTACAATTTTTTTTTTGCTATTGAATATAATTTACTTGAGTTCATCTTCATTCAGAATCATCGATAAATCATTTTTTTAGTCTAATCTATACTAATATTATAAAGAGGTAATGTGTGTTTGTTTGTTTGTTTGTTTGTAGGAGGTAATCTCCGTAACTACCCATCTGATATTCCTGAAATTTTCACAGAGTCTTACTGCGGATATAGAAAGTGCTATAGGCTATAACTTTTTAAATATTATTAGTGGGGGTGGCACCTCCCACACAAAGTAAATTTTTAATATCATATATATCATATATGAGTATTATGATAGGGAGAGCTTTGCAAATTTGTGTGAGGTCACCTATTGTTAATATTAGTAGCTACGCCGGAAATGGGCGGGCTCGGACAAGTGGGCGTGGTACCTCCCATACAAGTAATAATTCAGTATTATATATCTCGAGTACTGTGAGAGAGAAAGCTTTTCAAATTTGTCTGGTGTCACCTATTATTAATGTGAGTAGTCGGACAAAAAATGGACAGTATCGGACCAATAGGCATGGTACCTGCCATACAAATTAAATATAAAATGTCATATATCTGGAGTACTGTTATAGTGAGAGTCTTGGGACTTTGTGTGAGCCCATAAGTTATTCATGTGATTAGTTAGACAAAAAATGGGCGTGATCGGAGCAGTGGGCGTGGCACCTCCCGTAAAAGTAAATATATGATATCATAGAACTGGTGTACTAAAAAAGGGAAGCTTTGACACTTTGCACGACACCATCAGATCTTAGTATTAGTAGTCGGACAAAAAATTGGCGGGCACTCCCCATGCAAAGTAACTATTTAATGTCATATATCTAGAGTACTGTAAAGGAGAGGGCTTTGTGGCCTTGCATGAGCCCATAGGTTCTTTATATGATTAGTCGAACAAAAAAAGGGCGTGATCGTAGCAGTGGGGGTAGCACCACCCATGCAAAGTAGATATCTAATATCATATAACTGGTGTTCTATAAAAGGAAAGACTCGACGTTTTGCACGAGTCCATCAGCTATTAATGTGAGTAGTCCAATAAAAATTGAGCGGGATGGGATTAGTGGGCGTGGCACCTCCTACATAAATAATATGAAGTACTACGAAAGCAACAGTCTTTTGAAAAGTACATTAGTTATCAATGTAATTTGTCGTGGAAAATATATCGCCAAAATCAAAAATTCGCCAAAACCGAAAATTGTGAAAAATAAAAATCGCCCAAAAAAATCTTCAAAATCGAAAATGGGCAAAATCGAAATTCGCTAAAAAGAAAAATTGACAAATAGTATTGTAAGTTCAAGGCCAATAGTTAAGTGTTGCCAGATCTAATTTTGATAATCCATCTTCTTCTCATGGGCAGCTATAAGTAACTTGCTCCAGAGTAGCAACCCCGAAAAATCTGATAATTGTTGTACCGAATGAAAAAACCAAAAAACATTGTATATCAGCAAGTATTCGAATTAAAAAAGCTATGCTAATAATCTATACTAATATAATAAAGAGGTTTGTTATGTGTTTGTTTTGTTGTTTGTTTCTAGGAGGTAATATCCGTAACTACTCATCTGACCTTCCTGAAATTTTCTCAGGGTCTTACAGCGGATATGGCGGTGCTACAGGCTGTAATTTTTTTAAGTATTTTTAGCGGGCGTGGCACCTCCCTTACAAAGTAAATTTTAAATATTAATATTAAATGTGATATATCTGAATAACTGTATTTGCGTGAGCCCTCTCATAACGATTCGTGGGGGGGCAGGGGGAGGGTGTAGCGAAGCACACCGGGTTACATCTAGTAATCAAAATAAAATCGCTTTCATTGAATGTTTTTTCATTCAAAATTTTATTATTCTCTAACTGTGGGTGGGATTTGGAGAATCCTGCGAAGGTGTCTCTTTAAATTTATTTTATGATGCTAGAAGTTTTGTCTTATTAGAATATTTTCTTTCAATGAGTTCAGTTTAATTTTTGGTGATCAGCGTGCATACATACATATGTATATATATATTTTTTTTGTAGTTCATCATAATTGAGTATTTTTACATAATGGCACAAAGAAGAAAAGTAAGTATTGTAAAATAAGTATTGTCATAAAATTATTGCTACAGTTATAATTTGCCTAGTTATAATTTATGCACAGAGTTGCCTCCACAGAGCATAAGAAGACTCTTCGGGAAAAATCTGCTAAAACACCAACTAGCCGGTATATTATTTATTTATAGTTAATATGTACCTCTATGTAAAACCCCCTGAAATTTTAAGATTTTATAAAATACTACGATTTATACTCTATTGGGTAAGCTTTGCAAATATCTTTCATATTATGTCGAATTTGTACATGGTTTCATTTTAATTTTTTTGTAATTTTTTGCGCCCGAAAATAGACGTTTTTCAGTACTTTTTTTATCCCTTATACATACGAGGGCAGCTAAGAGAAAAATATGCATAACTTATATTTTAAAGTACTATAACATATCCACTTTCAGTGTAATCTATGGGTGTCCGTTATGAAACCTCATTTGTAGAACTAAAGTTGGCCATGCTTGCTTTAATTTTATAGTGATAACATGAATATGAATTAATTTGGATTTCAGTGCAATTTTATTCAATCTCGTTGGCTACATTTGTATGGGGCTAAGAGCAAACATGAACCGAATTGCGCCAAGTTTAATAACTACAATAAGTTGTCATCAGGGACAGGAACTTCATGCACTAAAAAAAAAGTGTTTTAGGCGCCTAAACTATGTGCTAAAAATCTTAAAATATGCACTAAAAATTAAAAAAATATGCACTTAGAATTTTGTTAAACTTTTATTTAAATCAAATTTAAATTCAGACTCTTTGTTCACTTAAAGATAAATACACTGGCGGTCATGAAAACCGCACTACTTCACTTATCGAACGTATTAAAACGCAAAGCTATTAATCAAAAACCCGAAAACAGAAAAATTGATTTCAGCCTTGCAATGCATACCGTACAGCGTTATTAACGATGAAACCATGAAGGTCCTTGTGACTCCTTGCCATCAAGGATAATGGCTGTTATAAAGGTAGTAACGTACTTTTGTTTTCTTAATTTAATGTTACTTTTAGTAAAAAAATTAATTTAAAATAAACTTATAAAAATTTTGATTTTTCCGCAAGTGAATTTTTTTTGGGAAAATTAACGTATATGGAACTTCCAGAAATATAATTCTTATTTTCTACCTTGTACTTGATTGTCTTTAAATTACATAAAATTTAATTTTCTTAAGCCCAAACTTAAACGATTTCACACTATCAGGATTTTTTGGATTGGTTACATGACGCCAGTATATATACATTGTATATAAAGATTAACAAAAATTAAATTAAATTTTTAGGTACAGAGATAAATAAATGTTGCTTTATGTTTTCAAAAGTAAAATTCAACCTATTTGTTTTTAAAAAGTTTTGAAACATCGAAAAAGACCGCTCAACATCCACGGATGTGATTTGTGCATTTTTAAATGACGACAATTCTTTTAAGCAGAATTCTTTTTTTACTGTTTCACCACAAGGGCTTAAAGAAAAAATTCAAGAAATTTGTTTGATAGTATGAAATCTATAATTTTTTTTTTTTTGATGACCTTATCTAATTTGCGTCGAACTTTTTAACCAACTTCGCCTCCCACCGCAATAATTTTGTTAATAGATTCGTCAATTAGTTTTACTTGGCTTGATAAAGAATTATATTCTTGCAGTTTACTAATTGTGTTAACAAGGAATGAACAATTAGAACTAACAAATATCAACTGATCTTTAATTAACTGCAAATCTAAAATCTACTGCATCTTCTTCGTTTAAAGTTTCCACAACATCCTTGAATTGATCAAAGTTGTTGGCGTAGTACAGGACAGCCTCTATCCAAGTTCCCCATCTGGTTATTACAGGTTGAGGTGTAAGATTAAGTTCTGCATACATTTAATATAGCAACTCATGATGGTGCTTTGAGAAATATTTTTCTTCCATAAGAAGTCAAAAGGTCTATGTTTTTAAAATGATTTCTGATTTCCTCTGGAGCGCGGTGCATGGTATGGGCGAAACAAGTAACGTGAATCATATTAGGGTAAAAACTTTTAAAAACTTGCAGATTTCACCATGTACGGAGCAGCATCAGTCACATATAAAAGTATGATAGTTATCGCCTAATATTGAAATTGAATTGAAATGGTTTAACTAATTCTACTACGTTAAGTAAGAATTTTGGTTTGTCTTTTCCTTCATCTGAATCTAAAATGCCAACGACTATGTTACCAATAAACAGGCTTTCAATGTCTGTAGTCTCATCGATGGAGACCCATAGATAATTTGCTTTTAGTATTTCAATTACTTCACTAAGTTTTGTATTAAATATTCTGTTTTTCTAATAGTACTTTCAGATAGAATGGTCCCATTGGTATACTTTTTAAAAAAATTAGTTAATTGTACGTTGTTTAATTTATGTAAATATTTCTTTTCGTGTCTGTTGTTCTTCACAGTTGTTGTAAATCGGAATACATTTATTCCAATTTTATGACGGTTGATATAAAATGTAAAAATGATTAACATAGTTAGGCACTTTCCTACATTGTAACTATTACTACAACCATGTTGAAAATTAAATTATAAGAAACTATAACATAGTTTTAGGCGTTCTAAAAAAATATGCAACTATGTAAAAACGTAAACAATACATTTAAATGAAATAATAGAAAACTATATGGCAAAACTTGAATTTTGCATTAAATTATGCGCAATATGACACAAAACTATGAATTTATAGGAAAATATGCAAAAATATAGAAGTTTCAGCAAAATATGCAAAAATATGCACTAACGAATCGATGCCATTTTAACGCAAATTCTTTGATTCGCAAAGATATGTTGTTTATACTGTTCTCTGGTTATCATGGATACACAAAGAAATGTACTGTAATAGAAGACACTGGCCAATTAAAGCCCAATTCAGAGTGGGCATTTGTGTGATGTCTCTGTTCAATAGTGATCGTTCTTAAGTACGTCATTGCTTATGTGCAAATTTCATTTAATATGACTTCTTATTTGCGATCTGTAGCTTGCCTAGAAGATATTCATAACCGAGGTACGGATGTAGGATATAGCTAAATTGATTTTTCAGTCGATCGATATAAAAAAATGTGGATCCAGCTCACAAATGCTAGTAAAAATTCATTACTTCCTGATCCCTGACTGATGTTGATAATAATAATTTGAAACGCACAAACTTAACTCCATTTTATAACTGAGGAAATAACACTGATATGATATTCTGACAGTCTTAAAAGGCACTTGTAATATTTGCCAATAACAGAAAACAACTCTCCTAGTGAATTTTGTCTTTAATGTAAATCAAAAAAAAAAATAATAATAAACCATCGTAACACCCTTCAATGTATGCCTATTGCCACACATATTCTGTGTTTAACACATACAATTCTTTCTACATTTAGACCTTCCCTCATTTAGTTACAGTTAAAATTGTTTATTTTTCCAATATATACATTTCACCATTTTCTTTTCCAGCATAGAGTAGCCACCGCATTTATATGTTTCTTAGTAGGTTGATTGAAAATGATGAAGTCATGTTCATTTAATGAAAATGGATTAGTTAAGAGAAACTTACTTAACTGCCAGAATAAATGAATGTTTGGAGTTTAGTTAACTATACAATTATGTTGATACGAGCATTTCTATTTTATATTCGATTCCCTTGAATTTTAGCCAATAACTTGTTTTTTTTTTACTCATTTATATGGCTAAATATAGATAATATAGAAAACGTAAACGACATCACATGCAATCTGCCTGCAAAAACAAAAGGCGTAAAATGTTAATCTTCACTATTTAGGTACATTAAAACTTTATAACTCTCTAAAAAAAGTCAATGTCAATTAAAATTTACTAATATTTTTTAATTCTTTGGCCTTTTTGAGAAAAGGTTATATAAGTTGTATTAATTATGAGGTGGCATCAAGATTTCAAAATATATATAAAAGTCGTTTAAAATTCAGCAAATTCAAGTTTTATACTTTTTGAAAGTAACTGCATACAATAAGAGCCATAATAGCTTCCCGTTGTTTGAGCTTAGTTCTATTAATGTGCCATCTGTACGAGAGCAAAAGTAGCTTGGAAAAAGTTGATGAAAAAATCAAGAGAGTCATGCATAGACCAATTTTTTGGAAGCACATTCGTAATATTATTTTAAAGTAGTCAGTCCGTCACATGATCCAATTACTTTTTTATTTTTATAATGCAACTATTTAGTGGCAATACGCCTAAGGTGCCCGTTTAAAGAGCTGTATGCAGCTTGTTAAGGTATCTTAGCAGAAAATTTTCATACATTTCTTAAAGAAAAAAAAGCAATTATTAAGAATTGTGAAATTGAAATTGAAAACAACCATTTTTGCAACGGAAAAATAATTTCTAATAATAAGCTTATTACATTTTGTTTATGCTTACCTCTCCTGTCAAAATTCCGTTCAGAAAAATTAAAACTTTGATATTTCTGCTCGAAGCCTGGGTTGCCTAACTTAATTAACGTAAAAAAAGTAGTAAAAACAATGCTACTATTTTAACAAGTAAGAAAATAATAGGCGTTCTACACAGACTATACGATACCCTTTACCATACGTTTGAAGAACTCATCTCTTAGGCCCAACTAATCGGATATAGAAAATAAGCATAAACCAAATTTGAGTGGCATTCTTATTAATTTTTTTTGGCATCAGATGTGAAAAAGTTCATATCGGATGCTATGTCTGTATGGGGACTTGGTCCAAAAATGTACCGATCTTGACCACGGTTGCCGAAAATATATACAAACAAAATTTGAGATGAATCAGTGCAATATTTGTGTTTTTTGATAGATTTAATTGAAGAACGGGTAGCAGCTCTATATGAGGCCTATGACTAAGAGTTGTGCCATAGGGATCGTTTTTGGACTATTCATTAATGGATGTAATAAACACATAGAAAGCCAATTTGATTAAGATCTATACGACAATTTGGATCTTATGGCAATATATGTCGATTTTATAGGGGTCATTTGTATGGGGGCTAGGTCTGAACATGGACCGATTCTCACCAATTTCAACAGCGTCCATCACATAGCTGATGAAAGCCTATATACCAAATTTCATCAAAATATATTTATTTATTTCCGACTTGCAGTTATATTGCAAGGTTTACATGGACACACAGACGGACGGACGGACGAACATTGTTAAATCAACTCAAAAAGTGATTCTGATTCGATCGGCATAATAAAAGATGGGTCTAGGTCAAATATTTTCGGTAGTTACAAACAGCAGCACAAAGTCATTATACCCAAACCACATAGTGGTATAGGGTATAAAAAGCTGCAGACTAACAACAGAAGTTTTTACACAGAAAAATTCCTTAAGCATTTGTGAAGCGTTTTTTATACGAAGTTTTTGATTCCTTAGCAAGCTGCATACAGCTCTTAGTATTAAAAAAGTATTTATTAAAAAAACTTTTGCTTTATAAAATCATTCAACAATTTTACATATTTTTATCTGGTAACGCTAATAATAGTTACGAAAAGGGTGCGAAACTTAGTTTTCCAGATATAAGTGATCGTTGTTCAATCTGGCTATTTGTAATTTTTAGTAAATATGAATATTTGTTTGTGTATTTTCTAAACATTCCAATTTATTTCTTTTCTATAGAAGAAAACTAGCTGACCCAGCAAACGTTGTTTTGCTATACAACTTATTTCTAGTGATGATATGTATTTGCCATGTATGGGACATGCCATGCCCACTGGTTTGATCACGCTCATTTTTCACATAACTTCTCACACTCGTAATTCGCAAACTTACACCAAGTTTCAAGACTGTCGGGTGTAGAGTACTCCAGATAATATTTTTTTTATAATGGAGGTGCTGCCCATTTTTGTACGACTACTTACATTAGCTACCAATTGACGTGATAATATGTATTTATCACATATGGGAGGTGCCACACCCACTTGCTTGATCCCGTCCATTTTTAGTCCTAACTCATGCACTCCTACAAAGTTTCAGGACTTTTGCTATCATAGAAATCCATATATATGATGTTAAAAATTTTTTATAAATGGAAGGTGTCACGCCTACTTCATATATTAAAAAAAATACTGCCTATTTTACTTTCCCGAAACATACTTATATACTGTGGAAATTTCAAGAAGATCGGTCCCACAAACAAATTTTCATTTTTAAACTCTTTCTTTTAACTCAAAATCTGTGTAACGGGGCACCCCATTCCCCCCCATCCAATTAATCTGAAATTTGGCCCATACTTTTTTCTGACTATAGATTAATTTTGGGGTAGTCACGCATAGTCACGCACAGACACGCACAGTCACGGAGTGATTAAACCCCAATTCCCCTCATCCAATCGATCTGAAACTTTGTCCATAGAATTTTTGCGGCCAAAGATTTATTTTAAAATAGTCACACACAGTCAGGCATAGTAACGGAGTGATTTAAAAAGCCCCAAAACCAAAAAATGAACTTACGCCCCAAAAAACATTCCGCAAATTTTTTCACATATTTTTTTTTATTGGCTTTTTCGCTAAATATCTATTCAAATGAAAATCTGCATACTGCTCTCAATATTTCTCCTACAATAAACGTATTTAAAGTCTGTATTCTTTTCGGCAACATCATTGCAGAGCTTTAGCTCGCAACCACAGCATATCTTGCAATGTTTGCAAAACGTTCATAGCCTTTTTGCATTTTATTATCCATCAAAATGTAAAATATCGGAATGATCTGCAAAATATATATTTTGCGGCGATTATAAATAAGTTAACTACAACTGAGCGGCGCGAGTATGGCTGCCAAACCCGTGCGAAACTCAGTTACGATAAATTTTATTTACTGATTATTTCAATTTACAATCGATTCCCCATATTTTTTTAGTTTACGAAAATAAATAAACTACAAGCAAACAATAACATAAACCGGTTTCATAGTTTATTTTTGAAGTACATTTGTTCATCTGTCTTGTAAGAAAAAATGAATTTAGGCGCCAAACATACAAATAAAAAATAAAAAAATGCCCCAAAATATTTCAAATTGGAATAAAATATGAGTTTGTGCTCCAAAAACTATTTGTTAATTTTTTTGGGGCATTCGTTCATTGGGGCCTAAGTACTCAGAACCGAAAATCTCTCTATCCGAGCTGTCGAATCTAATTGAAGAGGCAGCTGAATAATATCCCAGATCCTATGGCCCTTGTCTAATGCAAGGTTAACGAAAGCATTCCTTGATTTTGATAAAGGGACAATCGGCCTACTTATAACGAGCATTCATTGGACTTTGTGTAATAGGACGGATGGCCGAACCCATAGGTGTCCCTAGAGCTGACTTCTGTAGGAGCTGTATGAATGTGGACCAGGAGGAGTCAGTGCAACATTTGCTGTGTGAATATCCAGGATTGAAGGAGTGACGCCTTATAGATCTCGGGCAAATATGCTTCGATAACCTGGGCTGCATAGTAGATATTCCACTCAGCGGCCTTGGGAATTTCTTTAGAGAATCTGGCAGGTTCAGGAGTGACGAGTAGCGGACGAAAGAGCTCATCTTCGCTATTGTTTTTTTCCATACTCCTTATATCTGTACTTTTATAATCTCTTTTCGTATCTCTAGTTTCCGACACTATCTACAGGGTATCGTAATGGGTTAAATGGCCTCCGAATGTACTCACCTTCGGGCGGGCAATACCTCTGACCTAACCCAACTTCGATTTTTTTGAGTGATTTTGCAGTACTTACAGGGCCAAATTTAATCGTCAGATCTTTTACAAAACTTCAATACAAAATTAAATTATCGAAAACCAAAAAATATTCAAAACCTAACTTGTATACCTATCACAGTCTACTTATTGTACTTAATCAAAATTGAAGCTTTCATTATTTCTTGGATTGTTTTTCGGATCATCTTATCAGGTCAGGGTAATAAATCCCTGCTGATGTTTTGAACTACCAAAAATTTTTGAGCTGAACCCACCTTCTGTTATACAGATCTACTCAGAATCACTTTCTGGGGCAATTCAGCGATGTCCGTCCGTCTGTCTGTCCGTCCATCCGTCCTTCTGTGTGTCCATGTATACCTTTTAGTTAAACTATAGATCACAAATATTAATAAATTTCGACGAAATATGATATATAAGCTTTTAACGTCCATTGGACGAAAGCTGTTGAAATTCGAATGCTCAAACCTAGCCTCAATACAAATAACCCCTATCATACCGAAAACAGTTGTTGTAAGTCCAAAGTTATTATATTGTTTTTTAATGAATTTAAGTGAATATCAGAAATTACTAATCATTAGTCCAAAACTGAATCCTCTGGTTTTCCAGCTTCACTAAATTTCATAAAAAAAAAAATTTGCGTAGATTTTATTTGACTTATATATGTTTTTGAGAAAAGTAACTTTACTAAATACGGTCATAAAGGGACTAGTTTTTGGCCTAGGCCCCATGTAAAAAAATCTTGTGAGTCCGATCACAGGGGCGATGTGTAAACATCTAGTAATTAAATAATTTTTGTGGCACTTTTTTTAAAATCAAACAGAAAGCTTCATCTATGTATGTATCACTTATCGCAAAAAACTGCAGGGGCTCTGCTAATATAAAAATATTTATTTCAACTGGTTAATTTTTAATTTTTAATTTTTCGTTTTTAATTTTTTATTTTTAATTTTTAATTTTTGATTTTTTATTTTTCACTTTTCATTTTTCATTCTTCGTTTTTCATTTTCAATATGTAATTTCTCATTTTTATTTTTAATTTTTAATTTTTCATTTTTTATTTTTGATTTTTTATTTTTTATTTTTAATTTTTAATTTTTAATTTTTAATTTTTAATTTTTAATTTTTAATTTTTAATTTTTAATTTTTAATTTTTAATTTTTAATTTTTAATTTTTAATTTTTAATTTTTAATTTTTAATTTTTAATTTTTAATTTTTAATTTTTAATTTTTAATTTTTAATTTTTAATTTTTAATTTTTAATTTTTAATTTTTAATTTTTAATTTTTAATTTTTAATTTTTAATTTTTAATTTTTAATTTTTAATTTTTAATTTTTAATTTTTAATTTTTAATTTTTAATTTTTAATTTTTAATTTTTAATTTTTAATTTTTAATTTTTAATTTTTAATTTTTAATTTTTAATTTTTAATTTTTAATTTTTAATTTTTAATTTTTAATTTTTAATTTTTAATTTTTAATTTTTAATTTTTTATTTTTAATTTTTAATTTTTAATTTTTAATTTTTAATTTTTAATTTTTAATTTTTAATTTTTAATTTTTAATTTTTAATTTTTAATTTTTAATTTTTAATTTTTAATTTTTAATTTTTAATTTTTAATTTTTAATTTTTAATTTTTAATTTTTAATTTTTAATTTTTAATTTTTAATTTTTAATTTTTAATTTTTAATTTTTAATTTTTAATTTTTAATTTTTAATTTTTAATTTTTAATTTTTAATTTTTAATTTTTAATTTTTAATTTTTAATTTTTATTTTTTAATTTTTAGTTTTTAATTTTTAATTTTTAATTTTAATTTTTAATTTTTAATTTTTAATTTTTAATTTGTAATTTTTAATTTTTAATTTTTAATTTTTAATTTTTAATTTTTAATTTTTAATTTTTAATTTTTAATTTTTAATTTTTAATTTTGAATTTTTAATTTTTAATTTTTAATTTTTAATTTTTAATTTTTAATTTTTAATTTTTAATTTTTTATTTTTTATTTTTAATTTTAAATTTTTAATTTTTAATTTTTAATTTTTAATTTTTAATTTTTAATTTCTAATTTTTAATTTTTAATTTTTAATTTTTAATTTTTAATTTTTAATTTTTAATTTCTAATTTTTAATTTTTAATTTTTAATTTTTAATTTTTAATTTTTAATTTTTAATTTTTAATTTTTAATTTTTAATTTTTAATTTTTAATTTTTAATTTTTAATTTTTAATTTTTAATTTTTAATTTTTAATTTTTAATTTTTAATTTTTAATTTTTAATTTTTAATTTTTAATTTTTAATTTTTAATTTTTAATTTTTAATTTTTAATTTTTAATTTTTAATTTTTAATTTTTAATTTTTAATTTTTAATTTTTAATTTTTAATTTTTAATTTTTAATTTTCAATTTTTAATTTTTAATTTTTAATTTTTAATTTTTAATTTTTAATTTTTAATTTTTAATTTTTAATTTTTAATTTTTAATTTTTAATTTTTAATTTTTAATTTTTAATTTTTAATTTTTAATTTTTAATTTTTAATTTTTAATTTTTAATTTTTAATTTTTAATTTTTAATTTTTAATTTTTAATTTTTAATTTTTAATTTTTAATTTTTAATTTTTAATTTTTAATTTTTAATTTTTAATTTTTAATTTTTAATTTTTAATTTTTAATTTTTAATTTTTAATTTTTAATTTTTAATTTTTAATTTTTAATTTTTAATTTTTAATTTTTAATTTTTAATTTTTAATTTTTAATTTTTAATTTTTAATTTTTAATTTTTAATTTTTAATTTTTAATTTTTAATTTTTAATTTTTAATTTTTAATTTTTAATTTTTAATTTTTAATTTTTAATTTTTAATTTTTAATTTTTAATTTTTAATTTTTAATTTTTAATTTTTAATTTTTAATTTTTAATTTTTAATTTTTAATTTTTAATTTTTAATTTAAAATTTTTAATTTTTAATTTTTCATTTTTAATTTTTCTTTTTTTATTTTTTAGTTTTCATTTTTTGTTTTCCATTTTTATTTTTAATTTTTCATTTTTTATTTTTAATTTTTCATATTCCGTTTTCCATTTTTCATTTTTTATTTTTAATTTTTTGTTTTTAATTTTTTATTTTTCATTTTTCATTTTCCATTTTTTATTTTTCAATAGCGACAGAAAGGTTATTTGCATATGTATCATAATTTTTTTCACCAATACAATCACAAGTCACACCGATTTTGTCTTACGTCTTACATCATACACTGTTTTTGTGATTGTATTTGGAATAGATTTTTACCTACACCTCGCCTGTAAACATCTATAGGCCTGTAAACATCAACAACATCAGATAAAAAATTTTGTATATCTACAAGCCACAAATTAAAAACAATACCACTAAAATTATGGCTTACGATTATTTTCTGTATCCAATTGTTGCTAAGTAGGATGAAAGATCCTCTCTCCAAACACTGTGTATTGTACAGTCCGTCTAGTTGGCATCGCGACATAAATTCTCTTCTCTCATTTTTCAAATAATAAATAGTAGCTACATATACTTTTCGGCTGTGGCTTCTTTTATTAGTATTCTTAACATAACTAATGGCTAAATTAAATAGGAGTTGCTTATTTAGAAAGAAAGCGCATTTACAGCATAGAAAAAGTTCAATTAAAACGCGAATGTTGACAATGCAATAATGTGTAACCAACATCGACCAAAAACAAAGAAAGCAAAATAAACAAAAAAAAAAAGTGGAAGCCATCAAGGAAAATTGCTGCAAATGCGGATACAAGTGTCACATAAGAACTTTATTTAATTGTACATACCACGTCTTATTGTTGCCAAATGAAATTCTTTTGGTCTTTGCCAGTGAATTTAATATTAAACGGAAGTTGGAAAATCTACGAAGCTTGATAAAAATGTCACCGTGAAGGGGTTTTCTTTAATAGGATATTTTTAAACAAGAATGCTGAATAGTAGTAGTATGAACTGCCAGCATTTAATAAGAAAAAGGGTATTGATGGTGAATTAAATTTGAGAAATTATAAAAAGGTTATTTATTTTTTATTAAACATTTAGGTCATACATAAATTATACGCTAAATATAATTTTCAAGCTATAGCAGCTAGACCTTAAGCTAAGACGATTTAGGTATTTAGAAAACGATATTTTTAGTATTTATTAGTAGTCGTTGTTAGTATTTATAACATCCATTAAATTTTAATGTATTTTGAGATTTTATTATAAAGTTAAGTACTTCTCAAATAGGTTAGTAACATGTTCCGAGGGAAATGAAAGTACCCAAGAAAAATTTCATAATAGCAGCTCATTGAATTTTGCATTACCAATAATGACATACCCCCGCCCACTGCATTACTTCTAATTATACATTATACAGCTACTTATATTTCATGCCAGCTCCTTACATACGGCATTACTTTCAAAGTGAAAATAATGAGTTCCTAGGCAACTAGCTACCTCCAATGCCATCCGCGTTTTAAAATAATGAGCTTATCAGGCAAACTTCAACCAGTTACTGCTCCTTCTAAAACCCATTATTTGGTAATGTTTTTTTCCCGGGTATTGTAATTGTATTAACATCAGAAAACGATGCTATAACATCTTGATACCCTTGAATAAAGTACTATTTGTCAAACTCGTCAAAATAGGCTTCCGTCTCTAATATGACTTCATCATTTGTGGAAAATCTCTTTACCTGGAGCCATCTTTTCAACTTTAGGAACAAATAATAATCGCTGGAGGCCAGATCTAGTGACTAAGGGGGGAGGGGAAGTAATTCATAATGTAAAGACTTTGATCTCTCTGAAGCCAAAGCAGATGAATACACCGGTGTATTGTAATGATGGTACAAGATTTTTTTCTTATTTGAAGTCGTTGTTTTCTTAATTTGTAACCACTCCGCAGACTGTCTTAACTCCGGTATATAATAATGAATCCACGTCTCCGGTATATAATAATGAATCACGTTATAAATCGAAGTAAAAATTCAAATAAATTTACTTCAAACATTTCCAAAGCATACTTTAAATCGTGAACACGTTTCAGTTTTTGTTCAGCCGTTAAAAATCGCCAAACCCTTTGAGCAGATAGATTTTTATTATTTAAATGACCAAGTAATATGTGCCGAACTTACTCTGTTGATATCTTAATGATGCCAGCAATTCACTCACTTTATTCTTTCGATCATCCAATACAACCTGTTGTACTTTTCTTACGTTCTCTTCGACAACGGCCTCGCTTGGACGGCCAGGATCATCTGCACCATTTGTGCTCGTAGGATCACGTTCAAATTCGGAATGCCACCTTTTAGCTATTGTGTACGGCGGTGAAGATTCACCATAATGTTTATCAATCCTTTCTTTGGCTTGGACAGTATTTTTTCCCACCAAAAATCAATGTTTAGCTAAATCACGAAACTCTTTGCAATCTATTTTTTCTCAAACTTTAAGAACAGCATCATATTTTAACGGTAACTTTTTTTTTTCTAATTAATGAAATGTCATGAAATTTAAAAAAAAAATTTTTTTAACAGGTCCTACTGACTAAACAGAGAAAAATTGCACTTGTAACGCCATCTCTATGTGAAGTCACGTACTTTTTACTTCATATAGTACATATTTCTAGTTTCTAAAAGAGAGGTCAAATATATGATGTCTTGAGGTATCTTTCACTGAAACTAAAGATATCTTCTTATTCTTTTACCGAGATTGTTATATATACAGCTGTTGTTTAAAAGCCATGAAGCATTAGTTAATAATTGCAGTATTTTCGATTGATATCTTAGTAAAATCTGAATGTTGGCGTTACTGGCAGTTCCCCAAAGTTGTTCACCATAAATCCTGATCGGCTTAAGTATAGTTTTGTATAGGATGACCTTATTTTTTTTATTTGTTAACCAACACTCAGGGGATGCCCCCCTACAGATGCAATGCATTGTGTTGATCTCAGGAAAATAGGCTGTGGGAAGAAGGAAGGAGGGAGTAGTGTTTGCCGATATTTGAGTTAAATTTTATTAGACTGTAACTGTCGGGAAAGACCTTTGCTGGGAACTCATTCCACATACGGCTAGTTCGACTGATAAACGAATTCTCTCTCGAATGCGTTGTGCGGCATCAACTTTTACGTTCCACTTGTTGAACCAACTCTGAATTGTGTCAAGTTATCTCTGTACAACATTGGAGACTTCATCTGATTTTTTAGTGGCTAAAATTGTGGGCATATCTGAAGTAAACAATGTATACACAACTAGTCGCAAGACACTGCCCTGTGGGACATCAGAATTTATATTACCAATGTCTGATTCTTCGTCGTTAATGGTAACATAGAAACTACGTTCCGCAAAATATGACTTTAATAGTAGATAAAACGGTTCCGGTAATAGATTTTTAACTTGTATGATAGTCCAGTATGCCATACTTTGTCGAAATTCTTTATTTCAGTTACTTCCAGTGCGCTACAAAAAGAGAATGGGGTAAAAGTTTTCTCCAAGAACGTTTTGAACGCCTCAGCTTTACATTTGTCCGATCTGCATCAAGAGTTATTTAAATGTTTAATTGGAATATTTCTGTTTTAAGCTCTTTTCAGACATTTTGTTGCTTTAAACAGATTATACTCATTATTATTTGCCGGACTTTAATTAGTTAAAAACCTTCCAACTGAGTCATTTTTTAATTAGTTTAGCTGCTTCATTACGTAGACCGCTGTTCGGTTGATATTCGCTTTGTCCATAGGAAGGCCCGTTCTATTGCAAACTTTTCGAAGATGTCTTTTCATTTTAATAAGTGCAATACACGAATTGTTATAATTTTCTTGTGGAGTGTATGAAAATGCCACTTCATTTATTTTAGAGAAAGTCTCTCGTCAAATTATAAAATCATCATAATACTAAGCGAATTTTCGTCTGAAGAAATTATCTTAAACGATTTTTTACATATTGAGATTATATGTGTTTTAGCTAAAATTAATAACAGGTCCATATACATTATTTGCTCATACATTCCGCCTAACTCTCCGCTTTCTGTTTATGAGGATCCTCTGAAAGCTGTTGATTTAATCCAAAATTATATAAAACCATCTGATTTATTAATGTTAATTGGAGATTTTAACATGCCGTCTACATCCTGGAAAGCTGATCCTGATACCAATTATTTAGTTCCATCTCATTATTCCGATTCTTCAGCTGCATTTATTCATGGTTTATTGGAAAATTGTCTTTTCCAAGTCAACTCCGTCACAAATGCATTTGGTAGACTGTTGGACCTTATTTTCGTTAATGAAACTAATGACTTTTCAATTTTGCGGCATAGCCCTATTTCTAATCCGGAAGATATATACCATCCAACACTTGAGATATCTTGCTTTTGTTCCTATCCTCTTCATAAAAAAAAACTTAACTCACAGCGATAAAATCTTTTGCTTTAATAAAACTAATTACCAAGATTTACAACTCCATCTATTCCAAATTGACTGGATAAATGTGTTATCTCGTTGCAATGATAACTTGGACTTGTGTTTGCATACATTTTATCATCACCTCTTTGAATGTTTCTCGGCATCTGTACCTAAAATGTTACCTCCTAAATCGAATGGTGGTCCTCCTTGGAATACAAAACATCTATCTCAACTTAAAAATAAGAAAAACAAAATGTACAAAAATTATAGAAAATATGGAACATTGATAGATTATATGAAATACTCGTTATCAAGATCGGAATTTATTATTGCTAATCAATTGGCCTATAATAATTATTTAATTAAAGTAAGGAATAATCTAAAAAATAATCCAAAATCATTTTATAAATTTATTAATTCTAAAAGACGTACTGCGGACTTTCCTTCGGTTATGAAGTACGGTGATTTAGAATCTTCAGATGATAACTCCGTAAGTAATATGTTTGCAGACTTTTTTGCATCAACTTATTCTTCGACAGTATTAAATAATCTGTATCCATACATAATATCGGAATCTCCAATTATTAATATACCATCCATTAATCAACATACAGTTCTGAATGCCCAGAAAAAATTAAAATTGTCGTATGCGGCTGGTCCTGATGGCGTTCCTAGTTGCATTTTAAAGCGCTGCGCACATTTATTGTATATTCCTTTGACTTATATGTTTAACATATCCCTTAAATTGGGTTACTTTCCTCCCATTTGGAAAGAATCATTTATTATTCCCCTCTTTAAGTCTGGATCAAAAGCTGGTATTTCGAATTATAGAGGTATTGCTAAATTAAGTGCTGTTCCAAAACTATTTGAAAAACTTATATATGACACGTTGTCACATCATGTGTCCTCTATCATATCTCCAACGCAACATGGATTCTGCAAATCACGCTCTACAATAACAAATCTTTTGGAGCTTACAACTTTGGTAAATGATGGTTTTATTAATATGAAACAAACAGATGTTATTTATAATGATTTTAGCAAGGCATTCGATAAAGTAAATCATGATCTATTGTTGTTTAAGCTTGACCGTATGGGCTTTGGTATATTGCTGATAAAATGGATTGGATCATATTTAAAAGACAGAACACAATGTATTAAGTTTCGTAACTCGTATTCCAACAACATAAAAGTATTATCTGGTGTACCTCAAGGTAGTCACTTGGGACCTCTTTTATTTACGCTATTTATAAATGATCTTCCTTCTGTAATTAAACACTCAACTACATTAATGTATGCAGACGATGTAAAGTTAATTTTTACCCTCAACAATCTTGATCAACAATCACTTTTACAGAATGATATTAATCGTTTAACTACTTGGTGTATATGAATCTAATGGACCTAAATGTCAAAAAATGCAAATATATGATTTTTACAAGATCAATTCCAATTAATGGTCGGTATATCATGAGTAATGCTGTGCTTGATTTAGTGGATTCATTCAACGACCTTGGCGTACTTCTGGATAAAAAATAAGACTTTAGAAGTCATATTTCGCTAACAATAAATAAAGCTACTGGTGTACTTGGATTCACTAAACGGTGGGATAAAGAGTTTTCGGATCCGTATACGACAAAACAATTGTTTACTACCTTGGTAAGACCAATACTCGAATATGGGTCTGTAGTCTGGGATCCGCAATATCATATACATTCGAATAAACTTGAATCAGTTCAAAAACAATTTTTGTTATTTTGTCTTCGTGGTTTGGGCTGGGATCCTAATATGAGGTTGCCATCTTATGAAAATCCTCTGGCTCTAATTAAGCTTCCTTGAAAAGTCGCAGACATATGCTAAATGTTACTTTCCTGTTAAAACTGTTAAATGGTAGACTTAAATCTGAATTTCTTATCAACAAAATAAACATAAATATTCCTTTTCGATCATCAAGAAATTATAACTTTCTAACTATCAAATATTATTATACAAACAATGCTAATTTTAATCCACTACGTAGAATTTGCGATGAGTTTAATATGCTGTATCAGTTTATTGATTTTAATAAAAGTTTGGATATTGTGAGAAGAGATATTATATTACACTTAGATGCATTAAATCAACTGAATTAAATAAATGTTATATATCAATTTTGTTAAATGTTTAATTATATATATAAACTATAATATAAATGTACATATACTTTAAGTAGTCTGTAAGGATGATTCCATAGACTGAATAAATAAATAAAATGAAAAATAAAAATATAACACAATTTTATTTTCCAATCCATAGTAAGGGTTTCATCTAATTTTCTAGAACATTTAATTTTTTTAAATATGCCAAAATTCAAAGCTTGGCCTCGGCAAGGAAGGGGTTAGTTAGGAGTTTTCAAAATTTGATCAAAAAGAATTTCCCTTTTTGGTCTCATTTCGCAATAAGTTTACAAGGTAGTAATAAAACTATACTTCGTATATGAGTACTTATAGGTATACAGACCAAAAAAAAATTATGGCTTTAATCAATTCGTTAAAGTTGAAAAAATGTTCATCACATTTCATGACATGTGATCTGGCGCTTTTGTTAATTATTGGCGAGTTTTTATTCGATTTTGAAGCTATATAGCTTTCCTAAAATATTATTTAGTAATGATATCGACGCATATAACTGCTTGGCGAAAAAATTAAACTATGGAACGAAACTTACGTAAAATCTGAAAAAAAAAGTCTTATTTTCCCCATATAAACACACTTGAAATAATCACTTCTGTTGCGGTACTTCCAAATTTTTTGTTTGACCCAAACGTTATTTACCGTCATCCGATCGATCTTTTTGAACAACATAACATAGTAAAGGCGTATGATTATTATTTATTAACAGAGTAGAAGATACGTATACGTATGAGCGTTAATTTTAATATTAAATCAAACATAGTCAGCCCAATTCTAAACAAAAATGATAATTTTTTGAAATGTTTGTATGGGGAACTCCCCACGGGGGTTTCAGGGGGTGCGCCAGTGCAATGGGTGGGTCGGCCCTCCAAAGTTAGTGGGGATCGATCATACATTTGGACTCGATTGGGGCACTCTAAATGGGTCAAAGTGAGACAGACAGACAGGTCAAAAGTCGGGAGATCAGAATTCGTTTTAGAGGTATGGTTCCTCTGGCAAAGTTTTTTATTTTGATCTCTAGAGTACGATTTTCCTTGTCACTTGGGCAATTTTTAAATCGACCCGTCCTATTCGATATAGTTCCCATATAAATAAAGCATTCGATATGAACTTTTCATATTCGAAGCCAAACAAATTAATAAAAATCCCACTTAAATTTGGTTTACGCTTATTTTCTGTATCTAATTAGTTGGACCTAAGAGATACGGTCTCCAAAAGCATGGTATAGGGTATAGTATAGTCGGTCTAGACTAACTGTAATTTTTGTTTTATACAGCCATTAGTTTTGGAATTGTTGAGGCACAAGTGGAAAAAAATTTTTTTTTTCTGTAATTTATAAAATTTTTCAATTCATGTATTGGAAATAAAATAAATTTTCTTTCATGAACATCCATTGATAAATTCTTTTTTTATTCCCGTTAAAATGAAAGTACCCATTTTTGAAAGAAAAAAGATTGTTTTTGCTAGCTTTACCAAAAATTCAAACAACAGTTCATTTGAGTAGCATTAAATAAATATATTTATATAACAAGATTAACAAAGCATAATCTAAAACTGACAATGACTTCTCTCGACCTAAATTGAGATTTCTGAGAAACCGCACAATACGTTTTGTTATTAATGGGGTCTAATCCAGTGTGTTTCAGCTTAATTCAGAGGTACCCGAAGGTTCTATTCTTTCTCCCTCTCTTCTCCTTATTTTTCTAAATGACCTTATTTCAGTTTGCTCTACCCGATTCTCTAGTAGATCACATCCCTTTGCG
This sequence comes from Cordilura impudica, assembly GCA_963682025.1. Lineage (NCBI taxonomy): Eukaryota > Metazoa > Arthropoda > Insecta > Diptera > Scathophagidae > Cordilura > Cordilura impudica. Next base: position 156,458,369 of record OY821521.1, on the reverse strand, counting down.
GTTTATTGGAATAAACTCCCCACGCAAGTATTTCATGACTGTTACAATCTAATAAAATTTAAGGCAAATATCACCAAAAACTCCCTCTATCCTCATTCCCATAATAATTTAAAAAAATATTTAAAAAATAGCTCCAAAAGATTTGGCGTTTCCCCAAGACGATTGGCGAAAATGTTCCTCTAAAATGTTCCACATTTTAACGATGGTATTTGCATCCGCTGCTCAGCTAAATTCAGCTAGTTCTTCATCCCAGTTTTTGCTTGTCATGTGTACTGGTATAATACAAAATTTTATGATATTTACGTTAAAAGGAATTAAGTCAACATCGTATAAATTGGAAAGAGTTTTTTGTCCAAACTCTTTTTCATATTTTCTTATTTCAATTACGCATCCCATTGATCAGTTGTTTTTTCTTCTATTAAATGTGTCTCAAATAACGTAACGTGTGACATTTCAGGTTATTAAAAAACTATGATACAGACATTTAATACTATACTAGCAGATTCCAGCGCTTGAAATTCGAGTGCAATTTCTAGGCAAGTTTATTTTTCAACTTAGCCAATTCACAAACCAACATTTTTTGGTTTATTATTATTGTGAGTGAAGATAACAAACTCATTAACAAATTAAGTAAACACACACATAGCATATGTATAGTTTTATGTATGTGTTAGTAGCAATTTTAAATGCAATTTACTTAAAACAAAGGAGAAATTTTAAAAATCTGTAAATCTGATGTACAGCCAAAAAGAAATACCTTTCGAATAATATACGTTTGGCCAAAATCGGAGTAAAACGGTAGAATAAAACATCGGTAACAAAAAAACGCCTAGCCTATTAATATTATAGAGTTACAATAGCATTGGTATTGTAATTATGTTTTCTACTATTGGTCTTCATTAGTTTTTTAAAGATATTCCTGCCAAAACACTAGAAAATTTTGAATCAATTTTATTTATAGTATCGCCATTCATATCATTCAAATTTATTTCAACTTTTTCTTTTTCTCCTGCAACTCAGCTTTTTTATTCCACACGAACCATTTGATTCTATTACTTTTATTTAAAGTCGGTAAACCATTTTCAATTGTTGTTTGCAATTTAGAACTCTAAAGTATTTGATATTGTTTCCTTCAAATATCCACAATTTTTAGCTCGCATTCTTAGTTTATTTGAAAACCATACACTATATTTTAATATATAATTTACGATTTCAGTCACTTATTTTGCTTTTGCATCTTTTTGAAAACCCCTCTCAAATCAGTGATTTTGATTCCTTTTTGTTCTAATTAAAGTTTTTTTTTCCAAACACAGTTTTTATCATTTAATATTTATTTTAAATTCTCTTGATTGAGAGCTCTATGTATAAGTTATTTTTTTTTCATCTCGTTTTCGAAGGTCCTTTAATAGTGTTATATTTTCTTACTACTCATAAAAGTCCAGTGCAGTCTCTAGCAGTTCTTTGGCAATAAGACCTCCTTTGTAATATAAAATTTAACTTTATCATATTTTATCCTTGTTTATGAGTGCTGCATATTACAAACTACCACTACAACTGCTGCTCTATACAGGTATAAGTATGGCCGGCGGTGTCAGTACCTTTGTAACAGTGCATAGTATGTATACGGATAATGGCGTTTGCGACAAGTTTATGGTATCATTCAACTGCTACACAGGCAACTGAAATTCATTAAAAATTAATCCAGATTTTTGTTATTTTTTTATGTTTATTTCTATATACGGATGTGTATCTGTGCTTTTGTTTATATATAAACACGTATAAGTGTATTTGTTTATTTGTGTATTATATGCACTTAAAACAACAAGGAAAATACAACAAGATTGAGAAAATAAACCATGAATAAAGAAAGCATTTCAAAGTTTATTCAATTACCACCACATACAATACGAACATCAAAGTATAGACAATGCCCAAGTAGTGCTATGGAATTTCATAAGGTATCTAAATGAAAAATTTCTGCAATCATTTCTACTCAAATTGTATATAAAGTACGACAAGTAACAGTTTTCTGACCATTCAATATAATTCATTTAGAGTCACACTGAAGAATATCTGTAGAAAGATAATCCTACAGAAAATGGCTCCAGTCAGGGTTCCAATCACATGTCTAATATCTAGCTAAATTAGGAATATCCTTAAAAACTATTTTCCAGAACCCGGTTACTAAATAACAATTACTAAAGCTTTTTACAGCGCTAAAATGGCTAGAAAGAAAGAAAAAAAACACCAACATAAATATTGAATGACCGACTACATTTTTAAGATGATAAACAAAAATAAATTGTAGAAGATGAAAACAAACAAAGAAGTTTTTCTTTCAAATTAAATAAGAAATATAAACAATTTTCGAATAAGATGGTAAAATTACTTCAACATTTCTAAACAAGTTAAAAAATAATATTCGTCTAAGATCAATATTGGTTTTTTTTAAAGCTGAAAATTTTTGAAAATTACATTTTATAGAAATAGGATTGTACAAACTTTTTCTTATTTCAATATAACTTTTTTTAATTAAAACTGGTATGATGGTTATACTTGTTCTTCTCTGAATACACGTTAAAGCACATGAACCATGACCAGTTTGGGCCGAAAAATATCTGCATACAAAATAAGTCTACACTAAAGAACCATTGTCGGAATTTCAGTGATATATTCGTGGGTTTGTTGCCAGAAACTATGTTTAGGAAAGGACTATTATATGGATTGTGTGGTGCATTTTGAAAAAAATACATATTACTTATAAAAGAAAACCATTGTATAGAAAAAAAAAATAGTTTTCACCAAGACGTATGGGAATAGTGAAATGGAATACATAGATTGTAATATGCGAATAAAGCCCAGCCTCGATACAATGCTAGATAGAGCAGATAATCAATAAGCAATTAAAACTATCGAAGACAAAGTCCCTTTAAACGATTCTAATTCAAAAGTTTTTCTGTAGTATTTTCGGTTTTAAGTCTGTAAGTATAAAACATTCCCCTTATAAAAGTAGATATACGATTTTCGCACGAAAACACTCCAACACATATCTATAATATTGATAGGTGATTTATTGTTACCGATGTTTTGTTCTACCGTTTTATTCCGATTTAGACCAAACGTATATTATTTGAAAGGTATTTTTTTTTAGCTGTAACCAGATTTACAGACTTCTTAATTTTTTCCTTTATTTTGAGTAAAGTTGCTACTAATACATACATAAAAAAATTATACGTATGCTACGTGTGTTTCTATTAAATTTGTTAATGTGTTTATTAATAAGTTTGTTATCTTCATTCACGATACCCTATACCATGGTCCAATTAACTGGATATAGAAAATAAGCATAAACCAAATTTGAAGTGAATTGTTTTTAATTTTTTTGGCTGCAGATGTGAAAAAGTTCACAGCGGGTGCTATATTTACATGGGGAGAAGGTCGAAAAATAACCCGATCCTGACCATATTTGGTAGAGTCACTTATATTTTGAAAAAATGTGTACAAACCAAATTTGGGGAAAATCTGTGCAATATTTTTGTTTTTTTTTTAATAGATTTAAGTGAAGATGACTTAGAATTGCCCTATAGGGATTATTTTTGGACTACTGATTAATGGGTATAATAAACACATACAAACTGCGATCTATTTGACAATTTGGATCTTATGGCTATTTATGTCGATTTCATAGGGGTCATTTGTATGGGGACTGGGTCTGAACATAGACCGAATTTCATTAATTTCAAAGGCGTTTATCCCATGGCCGATAGAGTCTTATATGGTGTTCACACTACGATATTTTGAGGTGTTTTAGCTCATGTTTTGCAAAACAAAACACAGTCGTTCACACTTGATTTAGTGTGTTTAAGTTAAACATTTCAGCAAATTGAACAGCTGTTTCCAAAATAAAAAACAATTGAAAAGTTATAAAATTTTGAAAATTGATAAAAAATAATATCATTAAATTGGCGGCCAACTACTAAAATTATATTAATGATGAAATTATCAATATAGATGCGTTATTTTCATTTTTGTATTGTATTTTGTATTGTATTTTTTTGATTGTAATGCCACTTTAATAGTAATGTTAAAAAGACAAGGATGCCAACTGGGCAAACATGAGTAATATTGCACTGAACATGCGCAAAGTTAAATACAACTCTGTCATATTTTCGGTTTTTGAGGTGTTTAAGATTTAAACATCTCAATTGAGATGTTTAGCCAACGAAAAAATGTATGGGAAAACATCTCAATTTGACTTGTTTATCACATAAACACAAAACACTTCGCTAAACACTTAAGTGTGAACGCCATATTATGTACCAAACTTCATCAAAATATATTCATATTTGCGAACTGTAGTTTGATTACAAGGTTTACATGGACACACAGACGGATGGACGGATGGACGGACATCGCTAAATCGACTCAGAAAGTGATTTTGAGTCGATCGGTATAATAAAAGATGGGTCAAGGTCAAATATTTTTGGTAGTTACAAACAGCAGCACAAAGTCATTATACCCAAACCACATGGAGTTATAGAGCATAAAAAGTGTTGGTTTGTGAATTGGCTAAGTTGTTAGAAATTACACTCGAATTCTGAGCGCTGGAATCTGCTAGTTTTGAAGTTTACTTAACAATTTTGTTTTATTATGTCAACTTAACCCTTTCACTACCGTACTATAAGGAGTAATTTTTGACAATATTTAGCAATTTTATCGCATAGATGTGATATTAAAAACCACAAAAAAAAAATTTTTCTAAAAATCTAGTATCCTTCTGAAATAAGATATGTTCTGGATTTTATGTCCCACTGGGTTTTTTAGATCTCATATATTGGGACTAAAAATCCCATCGGTTGTTTTTCTATGAGAATAATAAAATACAGGTTTTGTTAAATTTTTTATTAAATTTTTATTTAACAATAATATTTATTTTTCAAGGCTTCGTGACAGTTAACAACAGCTCTAGAACAAGTTGGCAGGTTCTTCCTATTTTGAATACATTTTCCTATGCAAGCAAATGGAAAAGTTTTCATCAGTTTATATAATGTGAAGAAATGATAAACACCAAAACTGTTTGGATTGCGAATAGTATTGCTCAATTTATTAACGATTTTTTCCCCTAAAATGCCAAATGAATCAGGGCATTCATCTTTACCGGCATAAATATTAAAATTGCATGTGTATGCAGTTTGGAATCGCACTATTGCCAAATTTTAATACCCCGTTTAATCGGCTTTAGCGGAAGATACTGCTTTAGAGAAGACCTGACTTTAAATTTGGCCATGTATTCGTCAATGCTCTGATGCAAACTGTCGCTGCGAGATTTTATAAAAGTATATTTCAAATAATTGGTAACTTCTTCCATATAATAAAAGCTTAGAGGCTGCTACCGGGTTTTCAGGAAAATTAAAATACAATTTCGACATCAAAGTTTGATAACGATTTCGCACCATAGCCTTCTTTATACATTCATTTCCCATTGACTCATTTTGGAACCAGTAATTAGAAATCTCGGGAAGTTTTTTATAGCCATTATTACAGAAATACTTAACAAAATTTTATTTTCTGATGCATTAGTTCATGGTATTTTTCGACCTTCTTTTTCTTCCAAAAGACTCAATCGTTCATTGGTGCACTGCGCAATAAAAATGAACAGAGATTCTGGAAACAAACATTGAAAAATTAGCAGCTCAGTTGAATTTCATGAAATTGGTGCTAATATAACGGACTGAATATCTTCACTGATAGAAAATAGAGAACAAAATAAGTCCGATGGTTGTCCCCATACTACTTGAAAATTGGAATTTACATCGGATACTGTTGGAATTTACATCAGTGCCTAAAAGTTCATCAAGCTCGTCCAAAGATTCATCTGTTTGTTCGTCGAAAACAGGATTATGTTCTGAATCAGAAGCACTAAAGTCTCCAAGATCAGAGTCACTGGAATTTATTATCGCGTAAATTTCGTCTTCCTTCAATCTACTATCAGATTTGTTTTTATTCATTCTGCAAACATAAAAATTACCTTAGTAATGTATTCCAATGGGACAATATATCCCATTTATGGGGACCAAACAAAACCAGCGAGATCTATTAACCCTAATGAAAAAAAACCACATAAAGTAAAATATTAACAGCTTATTGTTGTTTAATAACCTGCTTATAATATAAAACACTTATATTATTTGCAAAATATAATTCAAAATGGGAAAAGTATTATCTACACCGAATAATTGGAAAACTCGTCCGCACCCAACAGAGATTACCGCCAAATGATTGTAATAAAAAAACAACATACTCACTGAACACGCTCAAAACAGCTCATTATGAGCAGAAAATACTTAAAGCTACCAATGGGACTTTGTCTTATTTAAATAGAGCGAGTATTGTAATTTTGACGATTTTTTAAATTTAGCTTGGGACGCATGATCCCAATGGTAGTGAAAGGGTTAATGGAATTAAGTCTAAAAAATGTCGGTCTATGACCTTCTCTACATGTTTGCCATCTTCGAACGACTATGTCATCCATGACACAAAACTAAACTCAGTTGACTCGTTCGTAGATTTGGGAGTTAATTTTGATAAAGGTTTTAAGTTTTTTAATTCTCACGTAACAATGACTGTTAATAAGATAAATGGTGTTTTATGTTTTATAAAGTGTTGGGCAAAGGAATTTAATGATCCTTATATAACAAAAAATCTATTCATGTCTTTGGTCAGGCCGATACTTGAATACGCATCAGTAATCTGCGATCCACAGTGCAATGCTTTCATCAAAAAACTTGAATAAGTTCAGAAGCTATTCTTGCTATTTTGTCTTGGATATCTTGAGTGGAATGCGGAATTGAGTCTCCCACCGTATCACCGTCGTTTGGCTCTAATAAAGCTTCCAACTTTGAAGAGTAGAAGGATCATTTTTAATATAACATTCTTCCTCAACCTGGTTCATGGTAAAATTAATCTGAGTGCCTTCTTGGAATATTATGTATAAATGTCCCCAACAGACAACTTCGATCTTGCGAACCTGTTTACTTGAAATTCCACAGATCAAATTTCATTAATTTCGATCCATTCCGAATAAGTTCCGCCGAAGTTAACAGACACTATATTTTAATTGATTTATCCGATGATGTTGATGTAATTAAAAGAAGATTAACGACATATTTGAATTCTAATGATTATGTTTATAACTGTATTTATAGTCCGTATTATTTTTGTAAAATATTTTTGTAAATATTGCTCAGCTGTTGTATATATATATATATATAAGCCTTGCAAAACATTATAAACGTTTAAAAATTATTTTACTTTAAAATGAATAGTGAGGGAAAAGTGCATGAACACATTATTAGATTTTTTAATATACATATATCCGAAATGGGATTTTAAAACAATCGCTTATGAGGCAAAGGTTTCTCATTATTCGCTTTTCCTGGTTATTAGAAATTTCGACGAATATCTTATTGCTAAGAGAAATCCGAGAAATGGCAGAAAAAAGGCCGTAATGACCCGAATATTTCATGGAGGAAAGCAGCTAAAAAAAAATTAAGATAATTACAGTCAGTTAAGACACCTTATACCATGCGTACAGATACCCTATCTCTAAAGTCCAACTAACTAGATATAGAAAATTACCATAAACAAAATTTGAGTGGCATTGTTAATATTTTGTTTAACATTTTTGCTTTTTTGATAGATGTAAGTGAAGATCGGGAATCAGCTTCATATGGTGGCTATGGCTAAGAATTTCACCAAGATCTATACTACAATTTGGATATTATGACAATCTAAGTCGATTTCATAGCGGTCATTTGTATGGGAACTAGATCTGAACATGAACCAACTTTCACTAATTTCGACAGAGTTCATCCTATAGTCGATAGAAGCTTATATAATAAATCTCGTCAAAATGTATTCATATTTGCGACCTGCAGTTTGGTTACAAGGTTTACATGGACACAAGGACACAGAAAGTGATTGAGAGTCGATCGGTATAAAAAAAGGTAGCTCTAAGTCAAATATTTTTGGTAGTCACAATCCAAGAACATTATCGAGGTCTGAGAACGTGATAGAATATTTAAATATAATTTCGCCGATAAGTGTGAATGCTGCTTTATGGATGATGAATCGTACGTGTCTGGTGAGTTCTCGAAGCTACCAGGAGATGTTTTTTACTCAGCCGATTACGCTTTAGTAGTTTTTCGGTTTAGTGGTTTACCGAGATTTAGCGGATTTTCGGTTTTAAACGACAGAACCCTGCAATTTTTATACCCTGTATCACTATGTGGTCAGGGTTTTTGAAGTTTGTCACATCCAGTAACCAGTACACAGTGGTTTCCCCCATAGTCCAAACACCAAAAAAATTAATGTTTTTCTTCTGAGCTTTATTGCACTAAATTTATTGATAACACTCTAAATTTTATGAATCTAACAAATTTTGTTGTTTTTTTGCGAGATTTAATGTTTGTGTCCGTTGAAAGTGAAGGTATGTTTATATTTCATATATTGTGGTGGCATAGTTATAAAAGAAAACTTAAGTTTATCTAAGAAGTTATTCGCCATATTGTGCCAGAAGTGTTCAAAACACCTACAGACATTAAATTTTAACTAATATCCTACCAAATGAAATAATAAAAGCTGCAAAAATATAACTCCATTAAAAAATCCCTGAAGAATACTTTTTTCACCTTTTCAAAACACACGTTTTTTAAAAACTACTTTTTCACGTAGACTTTTAGTTACTTGGCCCTTATACGCCCACAGCTTCTTATACATCCAATTGTAGATTTTTTACCCCTCTGTAAACTAAAAAATATTCTGGCCGCGGGTTTTTGTGATGTGATTTACATAGTCACCCGTTGAAAAATAATGAAAAATCGCATTTTGTTTTTTACTAATTCTTTTTAAGAATATGAGTAAAGAGAACTATTTTTTTTTTAATTGTTGTTATTTTAAAATTTATATTGCAATTTTATGGTATTTGACTTACAGCTATGAAGAAAGAGAAAAAAAATTTTTTTTTTGAAATGAAAAGTGTCAAAACAAATGCCAAATTTCTATTCTTATAATTAATTGTTTTCGCGATAGTGTTAAAAGTTTCGAAAATATCAATATAGAAATTAAAATAGATGGTTTATTCTGTCAGTGCCAATTTTCTAGAATGTGCGTGCTTGAGTTCCACAACTGGTAATTATCATTCAAAAAAAAAAACAAGTAAGAAAATTATAGTCGGTCTAGGCCGACTATACGATACCCTATACCATGCGTTTAGAAACCCTATCTCTTAGGCCCAACTAACTGGACATAGAAAATAAGCAAAAACCAAATTTGAGTGGGATTTTTATTAATTTTTCTGGCTGCAGATATGAAAAAGTTCATATCGGATGATATATCTATATGGGGACTAGGTCCAAAAATGGACCAATCATGTTTGGTAAAGTCTCTTTTATTTTGCAAAAATATATACAAACAAAATTTGAGAAGAATCAGTGCAATATTTTTGTTTTTTAGTAGATTTAAGTGAAGATCGGGAAGCAGCTCTATATGGGGCCAAAGGAATTATTTTTGGACTACTCATTAATGGATGTAATGAACGCATACAAACCCAATTTGAGTAAGATCTATATGACAATTTGGATCTTATGGCAATTTATGTCGATTATGCTCAGAAAGTGATTCTGATTCGACCTGAGCAATTTAACAAAAGTTTTTAAAAGCCTTTGTAAGCGGATTAGTAGGTAAGCTTTGCAAGAAAAATAATCGAAGCAAATTAATTATTTTTAAGGAGCATAAAAAATGGTTTAAAAGTCTTGAAATTATTCAGCTAGAAGCAAAATCCCTTGAAAAAGAACTACCTGCACCTAGTCAAAAGCGTGGTCGTCTTGCTAAGGAATTTTTAAAGTCTTCAGAAAGAACAAAGAGGCGTAAAATATCTAAAATAACGCAAGATGATAATTATTTAACCGAAGTTTTACAAAAATGCAATTTTCCACGACATACAATGTGGAAGATTACGACGTTTTGGCTTTTTTCGTTGAAACAAAACTTACTAAGCTACAGTACTTAATTATAAAAGATTTTGTGGATAAAAAAATATCGAAAATTTTTTTCCCAGGCTACAAAATTATCTTGGCTGCTAAGAAAACCTGTTATCCAATAGCTTGGTGGTTTCTTTTTTTTTGTACATGCGAACGAATAGCTTATCAATGAGAGCAAGAGAATGACAAAAATTATAATTGTATGTTGTCACATTCAATATTTTTTAATAATTATTTATTAACCTTAAACTTCAATATAAAAAATGGGACCAATATAATATGAAATGTAACCTTTTTTGTCTCTTAGTGTTAACAAACTTGGTTATGTATAGAACACGGGTATCTATAATAATAGGCAAGCCGATTTCTTGTGACCGATGTAAGTTTCACAGTTTAATCCCAATTTTGAAAAAAAAAAAATTCATTTGAAAGGTATTTCGTTTTAGCTCTTATCCATATTTACAGATTTTCTTCTTGCTACTAGCACACACATAAAATTATACAATGCTATCTGTGTGTTTATTAAATTTGCTAATGTGTTTGTGTTAATGTGTTGAGTTTGTTTTCTTCATTTAAAATGAGTTGAATTGTGAAGCATACCGTTAGGGTCGTTATTAAATGAAAAAATAAAATTTTCTAGAATTTGCACTCGAATTTCGACTGCTGGAATCTGCTAGCATAGTATTAAAGATTCGGCACAGCCAAATTTAATACTCATACTTGTTTGTTCTCATTTTACATACTTACAAAGCCAATGCACAACCGCAGAGATACATAGAGCAAAAGCCGCCTCTTACCTTAGCCGCCAGCTACAGGACGCTGGCTGCCGTTATCTTGGATTATTTGGTGGTGGATGCTACCACTATTATTGCTTTAGCGGTGTGAACGCAAGTGATGCCAGCTTTTAGCAGCTAAAGCGATCATTACGTTGCCTCGCGATCTTTAAATTCCAACTAAATAATCTCAAATTCTAAGTATTGCAAGTGGAAATATGGAAATGTGAAATTTTCCGGTGAAATTAAAAAAATATATTTGTATACAAAGCTTAATTTAAAATTTGATATTCAGTTTGCTGCTATTGTTGTGCAGAATACTTCATAACCGGTTGAAAATTATTTATTATTTATTTGAAACAAACTAACAGATCCCAGCCCTCGAAATTCGAGTGAAAATTTAATTTTTTCATTCGGTTTTTTTTATCTATATGTATATAAATTATGAAGCGTTGAGTACTTAGACCCCAATGAACAAATGCTAAAGCTCCGCAATGATGCTGCCGAAAATAATAAAGAATTTAAATGCATTATTATAGGAGAAATATTGAGAGCAGTATGCAATTTTTCATTTGAATAGATATCTTGCAAAAAAAAACTATTAAATAAAAATATGTGAAAAGATTTGCGGAATGTTTTTTGGGGGGGCGAAAGTAAAATTGGTGCATTTGTAAATTTTGTTGAGGGCTTTTTTAAGGTTTTGGGGTTTTTGTTCATCGCGAACTTACGTCCCAATTTGTTGGGGCATTTGCTTATTGGGACCTAAGTACTGAGCGCAAAAATAAAAATATTTATTTTGTGAATTTTTAAATAAAGTTCATTAAATTTCATTATAAATATTTATTGAACACACAGAAGATATGGAATTGGGTTGTTAATAAATAATTTTATAAAAGCCTAAAGTTATGCTAATCAATCTTAGCCAATTCACAATTCAACAGAAATTTCATAAACACATGCGTTTATGCGTTTTATGTAGGTGTTAGCAACAACTTTAAATGAATTTAACCCAAAAAAAAGCTGCCGATGGTGCATATCTGTAAATATGGTGGACTGCTAAAAAGAAATACCTTTCAAATGGTATATTTTTTGTCAACATCGGTTGATAACTAAAACCTTAAAATCGGTCACAAGAAATCGATTTGCCTATTGTCCAAACTACGTTTGAACAACACATATTATTTCTATTTTTTATTATAAAACTTATATCAATTACTTAAAATTCCAAAACTTACTTATCGATAAAAATTAATGAATTGTAATCTCTAGTTACTCGTTGAATTTGAGTTAGTTTTTTTGAAAATTTCAAAATGAAGTACATTTATCTACATGTAGATTTGGCCGATGCTTGTTTAAAATCGTGAAATCACTTGGATTTTAACACTCGAATGAGCTAATTTCAACTTTTTATTTTATTTTTATTTTTAAACCTGAACCCATAACTTCCTCACCTACAACCCCTTTATAATTTCTCCATTTGGCGAGAAATTATAAATTAAACAACACCCTTGTTGAGGTGCAACATAATAACACTTTAGTGAAGCAGCTACATCTATCGGATGCATAGACATCCGCCCTAGAATTCAACGGTTCGCCACCCTATTCGGAGATAGCTGCCACATTAAAAGTTCACCTATTTATATTTTAGATATAAATATATATAATATTTAAGTGCAACAAATTTTCATTCTAAGTTATTTAATAATTTCCATAATTTCAATAATTTAAAGAAAAGTTTTCGCTTAGGAACAGAAAAAACAATTTTCTAATATTTTATTTTTTGCCTTTAATATTTCGAACAAATTACTTTCCATATACTGCTTGAAAAAAAAATTAATGCATTTTTCCTTCACATCTTTGTCTTACAAAACAATGTAATAGAAAGCTTTCACTTTTTTACGTCGCACTTGCTGTGCTATTTAAATAAAAAACCCTTTACTAGGAAAAAAAAGAGCTTAATTTCCTTTTTCCTTTTATTATGCATCAACAAAAGAGAAATTAACTCTATAAATAGCAAAAACAAACAATAACAAAGTCAACAACAAAAAGTCATTATACAGATGATATTAATTACATAATAATAACAGTAACAGTCATAATTTATGCTCAACTCAGTTAGGTGTGCTAAGACAAGGTAAGAACACCAACAACAACAACAAGCACAAGGAAATTAAGACGATAGGGGCGAATAAAATGACGAACAGAAGAATACAAACATAATTAAATGCATCACAACAACATCAACACTTTACAAACATCAACACTCGACATTTTTGTCGTAACGAGATGAAAATAAAACCAAAATGTCAGGAAATATGCACAAGATGTTTTGTCGAAACACATCAAATGTTTCATACATTTATTTAGCATATTACACACATACACACACACACTTGCATTTATATACACACCATACACATACCCATACTCCCAACAACACTTACACTCTTAGTTAACGTAATAATAAAGTACATTTACTGCACTTGTCTTAAGTTTTTATGCAAACTACAAGTACATGACTGTCTGGTTTAGTCTTAGCTGCAAAACTCATACTTAAAACAAAAATGCATGAACGAGGGTGGTAGAAAATGTTATGGGATAGGTTGCAAAACCATACTGACCACTTGACAGATTTGCTGGTGGGATCAGTAATTAGCCTAGAACATAGATATTTTGTTTAAGATGTTTTAATTATGATAAGTTAAATGAACTGAACACAAAATGTGAAATTTTAATTTAAAAAAAAATCTTTTATTCGAACTAGCAGATTCCAGCCCTCGAAATTCGAGTGAAAATTCTAGGAAATTTTATTTTTTCATTAAATAAAGACCCTAAAGGTATGCTAATCAATTATAGCCAATTCACAAATCAACACAAAAAGCAAACTCATTTTTATTACAAACACATTAACAAATTTAATAAAACACACACATAGCATTGTACAATTTTATGTATGGGTTAGTAGCAACTTTAAATGCAATTTACTTAAAATAAAGAAAATAATTTAAAAATCTGTAAATCTGTAAAACGGCTTAAAAGAAATACCTTTCAAATAATATATGTTTGGTCAAAATCGTTATAAACAAAACATCGGTCACAAGAAATCGCCTAGCCTATTAATATTGTAAATGAACAATACTTGGCACAAATATTTGAAAATTATTTCGGACATATGGCCACACGAACAATGTTGGCCTCCAAGGCATCATAAACTACCAAATTCACCTAGCCCCACGAGAACTAATTGAGAGGTGTCGAATCGCATGATCTTGGAGCCAAATTAAGAAGTTCTTTTCTCAAAACCAACTTATCGCCCAACTTTGTTTTCATTAAGTCGATGGTTGTGATCGCCGTATGACACGTAGCGCCATTCTATTGAAACCACAGCTCACCCGGATCAATTCGTTCTATTTAAAACATCCAAAGAATTTTATAATTCCTCTACTTTCGGTTTATAATTCCTCTACTTTGGTCATTATTCAAATTAAAATTCGTCTATCAGTTTTGCTTAATCTGATATCGGTAATCGTATAAGTTGACAATTAACGACTGTTTTTGATTTTTTTTAATTATTAGAAATAGTTCGATAGGGTGTTAAGAGAAAGAAAAATTAAAAAATTTCCCGAAAATATAAAACCTACGAACGACTTAAAGTGTTTTTTTTTCCTGAGTTACCTCTAATTTGAAAAAATTATTATTTTTAAAGGACTCTCCATCATAACTGATAAAAGAGCGACAAATTTGTTTGGTTTGTTTGTGGTCTTGGGATGGAAATTGTAGTTGGTTCCGCTATGCGTGCAAAAACTGTTTGACAGCTTATTGTCAAATTTTGAGTCAAGCCAGATTCTGAAAATCTGTATTGAAATAGAGAAATTTCTATACAAAATGTGTCTCAGATTCTTGAAACATTTCTATAGAAAGTATAGCTCAGATTCTGAGAAAATGTTCCGCTGGACTTATACCTCAGATTCTAAGAAAATTCTCTATAGAAAGAATATATCTGATTTTTCTATAAAAAAATTGTATATAAAAAAAGAAATCTGAAAAATTGTGTTTAGCAAAAATATCTCGGATTCTGACAACTTTTTATAGGAAAAATATCTCATATTTTTCTATAGAAAAGTTATATATAAAAAAAATATCTTAGATTCTGAAATATTTTTATAGAAAATTCAATTCAAATTCAGAAAAAATTTTCTATAGAAAATAGAACTTACTCAGAATTTAAAAAAAATTTGTATACAATATATAAATCAATTTCTATAGAAAATATAGCTCCGATTCTGAGAAAATGTTCTGCAGAATTTATACCTCAGATTATAAGAAAATTCTCTATAAAAAGCATATATCCGAAATTTCTATAGGAAAAATTTTATATGAAAAAAGAAATCTCAGATCCTGAGAAATTTTGTATAGATCAAATATCTCACATTAAGATAACTTTTTCTATAGAAAAAATTCTATATGGAAAAAAATATTTTAGATTCTGAAATCTTTATATAGAAAATACAAGTCAAATTCTGGAAATATTTTCTATACAAAATTCTACTCAAATTTTGAGAAAATTTCTATTGCAAATATAATTCAGATTTTGAAAAAATTTTCGACAGAACTATATTCTCAGATTTTCTATAGAAAAACTTTCAGATTCTTAGAAATTTTCTAAACAAAATATAACTCAGATTCTGAAAAAAGTTTCTATAAAAAACATGTCAAATGTTTGTATAGAAAATAATTTTATGTATAAAAAAATCTCAATTTATAAGAAATTTTCTATACAAAATATAACTCAGAATTATGCATAAATTTTCTGTACAAAATATAACCACGATTCTGAGAAAATTATCTAAATCAAATTCAAAAAGAATTTACGGAAAAAACATCTCAAATTTAAAAAATATTTTTATAGAAAATAATATTTCAGATTCTGAAAATCTGTATTGGATTCTGAGAAACTCTCTTTACAAAATCTTTCTCAGATTCCGGAAAAATTTCTATAGAAAATATGGCTCAGATTCTGAAAAAATGTTCTGCTGAATTTATACCTCAGTTTCTAAGAAAATTCTCTATAGAAAGAATATATCTGATTTTTCTATAGAAAAATTTTATATAAGAAACGAAATCTGAGAAATTAAGTTTAGCAAAAATATCTCGGGTTCAGATAACTTTTTATACGAAACTTATCTCACATTTTTCTGTAGAAAAAATTCTATATAGAAAAAAATATCCTAAGATTCTGAAATATTTTTTATAGAAAATTAAAACTTCAATTCTGAAAAATTTGGTATAGAAAATAGAACTTAAATTCTACGAAAAATTTCTATAGCAAATATACTTAAAATTAAAAAAAAATTTTGTATAGAAAATATAACTCGAATTCTAAAAAAATTTCCTATAGAAAATATAGCTTAGATTCTGGGAAAATTATAAATAAAAATATAATCTCAGATTTTCTATAGAAAAGTCTCAGATTCTGAGAAATTTTCCATACAAAATATAACTAAGATTCTAAAAAAAATTTGTATAGAAAAGATATCTCAAATATTTCTACAGAAAAAAATTTTATGTAGAAAAAAATCGTATTTTCTGGGAAATTTTCTGTAAAAAATCTTATATAGAATTAAATTCTCACATTCTTATTGGCCTAAAATTCACTCAGTTAAACTGTGATTATATTGTAAAAATATGAGGAAAATGTTAGTGTTTCCGAAAAAGTGAATTTTTGGAATGGTAGTTAGTTTTTCTGAATTCCAATTCCTATTCTTTTCATTTAACGAAATAAGTTGCATCGGTTTTAATTCAAACAAATTTACAAATTTATCTACGAAGTTATGGAAAGTATTAAAAGGCAAGCACAAAGTAAAAAAAAATATTTGCATTGTAAGGCCGCCAACAAGACGATGCAATTCAAGTTGTAGAGCCCTCAAAGCTACAAAACAAACATATTTTCAATATAATCGAACTGCAGAGTAACGCAAAGAGCGAACTGAACTTGAACGGACTTGATTATCACAAACACGTTTTGCTCGTAAAGAGGGACCAAGACAAAAAACACGACGCACAGTGCCCTTTTTTAGGGGTGTTAAAAATCGATAATTATTGAACGGTTTCAAATTTTTTCTCCCGTTTTTTTTTCCGTTATTGTCTATTAAACTAACTATGTCAAAACTACATATTGTAAATTTTTTTTAAAATATATTACATAGCTCAATTGTCTGCTGAACGCACTTAATTACATAAAAAAAAAATTTCGTCAACATTTCACAAAATTTATAAACAATTTAACCCGAATCTGCCCAAAGCCACCATACGGTAACACCTCCGATTTGCATAAAAAATAATTTTTGTCCGTTTCGCCTAATATAGAAACGAAAAAAACTCAAAATATACTTCTGGGGTGATTCGGGTTAATTAGAGTTCATTAAAAAACATCCTTAAATCTGTGGTTTTCTAGAAGTACTGCGTATGTCATAATATCAAAATGTTCAGGGGAGCCTAAAAAGTTATACTTGAAATCATGGGCTCGATAATAAAGTTTTTAGGACTTTTTATTTAACAGTCCTGTAGATATGGGCAATAAATACTTTATATAAAATTTTGAGTCAAAAATCTTCAGACGAATAGATCCTAGAGAAGGACAAAAACAATATGTAAATTAAACTTAAAGTTTGTGCAGATAACACAAATTATGTCGACAAACATCGTTTTCTTTGAAAAAGAAAACTACCAATGCAACCACCCATGTTGCTTCGTCAACAAAAAGTTAAGGGGACTTAGGATGAGAATATAACAACGTATCAAGAATAATAGTGACAAAAAATAACAGAAATAAACACATAAGTTTTTATAAGTGGTTATAAACTGAAAACTAATCCAAAATTAATTTGCATTTTTTTCATTATTAACAACGTATGTCGCTATGTGTCGTTTTCTGAGAAAATAATTTGTCAGCGATTAAACGTAGGTTGACATACGTCGTTAGTGCTGCAAATTAATTTAATAAACATTTAAGATACGTCGTTATTTAAAGAAAAAACTAAGAAATTGCCAATATTTTTTTTCTTTTTTTTTTTAATTTAACACATGCAAAGAGCGTTACAAATTAATATATTTGGCACGTTAACTCAAAACTGACAAAAATGGTCATACGCGGTTATTCCAGAAAACCACAGAAGTCTGATTCTGTTTTGCATCAGATGTGCTCGAAAAGGTCGAATATCGAGACTTTGATATTAATTAAGGACATGTGCTTGAAGATGTCGAATATGGTATTATCTTAATTAGGTATGAGAGCGACCAATCGTCCGATGCACGATGCATTTAATCAAGAGTTGCAATGCGAAAAACAATACGATTGCAATGCTTTAGTTTGAAACAACATTCCATGATTGAATCGGCAAGGAAAGATATGCATACGACACTCTCATGAAAGTTGTGAATGTTTTTGATCGAATTGATCGACTCGTTCCTAGAATGTAATAGCACTGACAAGAATATAAAATTGAGTAAGAACATGCAGAACGACCAATCTGGAGAATTAATTTCAAAACAATTGCTTGGGTATTGGTAATGGAAAAATTCCCATTGATATTTCGTCTGGCTGCATCAAATTCCTCATTTCTTTTTGCCAGTTCACCGAATTAAATACCGATCTCATCCGAAAGGTGTTTCCAAACATTGCACAAAACCACAGAAATCATTTTTGTTTGAGCAAACGTGCTACACTGGCTCCGTAAAAACATTGATGTAGTGATTTGGAGTCGCAGAAAATGTTTAGCAATATTTAGACTTATTTGTTATGCACTTGAAAATAAACTATCAAGGGCGGCCTTTTAATCGAAAGAAAGTGAGGACTTCAGTTGCTAAGCAGCTACAATATAAACACCAGGATAGAATTTTGACCGATTCTGAAGTCATCATTTTGAAAAAAAAAAACGTTTATATCACCTAAAATGCAAAAGCCCGTCACTAACAAAAAGTTCAAAATTGACTTTTTGTATTGTAGTTACGGCCTTTTACTTAAAAACTGCTTCATAAAATTATTGTCGGTCTAAACCGACTATATGATACCGTATACCATGGTTTAGAGATCCTATCTCTTCGGTCCAACTAAGTGGATATAGAAAATAAGCATAAAGCAAATTTGAGTGGCATTGTTATTAATTTTTTTGGCTGCAGATATGAAAAAGTTCATATCGGATGCTATATCTATATGGGGCATAGATCGAAAAATGTACCGATCTAGACCATATTTGGTATTAGTTGGACCGAAGAGATAGGATCTCTAAACTATTGTATAGGGTATTGTAAGTCGGCCTAGACCGACTCTATTTTCTGAAATACATTTGATATTTTCTGAAATACATTTGATAATTTCTGAAACTCAATTGATATTTTCTGAAAATCAATTGATGTTTTCTGAAACACAGTTGATACTTTCTGAAATTCAATTGATGTTTTCTAAAATTCAATTCATACTTTCTGAAAATCAATTGATATTTTCTGATATACAATTGATACTTTCTGAAATACAATTGATATTTTCTGAAAATCAATTAATGTTTTCTGAAACACAATTGATACTTTCTGAAATTCAATTGATGTGTTGTGAAATACAATTGGAAAAGGTGTAGTAATTAAAAAAACACCTAAGTTTTTTTTTCGACTTCTTCAAAGTTTTCAAATCCGGTTTACACATGAAATTTTTCATTCAGAAATTGTTTGAAATACTCTTTTAAACTTGCAGCCGTGTCTATACACTGAAAATTTTGTATTGAAATTCAAGATTTGTTCATGTTTATTTTATCATTTTGTCTATTTATTTTATCATTTTATTCCATTAAAATTTTTATTTCAAATTACTGTCTTTCTTAGCACAATCGAACGCAAAATTGAAAGAAAACGTAAATTAACTTCACTTTGAAAATTATGAAGCAAGAAACAAAGGAGAATTTCAGAGTACATGAAAGTGTGTACCCCTGCCATTCTTCTCTCCCGTCTCACCTATAAACTCAAGACTTTCAGCAAGAAAACTTTCATGTGTAAACACACACTTACTAAAAAAGTTCTGTCAATAGCATATACACTTGAATATTTAAAATTAAGGAAAAAGATTTGTGATTTTGCTAAACAGACAGCGAACTCGGCAGTTCTGCTTACTAAAAAGTTCTTTCAATAGCAAATACATACGTGAATATTAAAAAAAAAACAACTATGTATGTTTGTGAACATGTTAAACTCACAGCACACCTAGCGGTCAATAGCTTTAATATTTAAAATATACGAAAAAGATTTGTGATTTCGCTAAACAGACAGCGAACTCGGCGGTTCTGCTTACTAAATATACCAATACACTTACATATACCACACACAACGTTTTTCCCTTACGCTGTTTGTGTAATGGTATTGTGAAATTGGATTTTACCCCCATGAGCGCATAAATGTTTATGCATCAAAAATCGTAAGGGCAATCATCAGTTGTTTCCGTGTCAGAAAATCATCAGCTTTGTTTGTTTATGGTCTATCGCATTATTTTTATTTTTTTCATATTGGCGATTTTCTGCATTTATTTCGGCAAAACATTAAAAAAGTGTGGCAATACCATCCTCAACTAATGTAACATGTGAAGCAACAAACTATAGAACACAGCGTACACAACAGCAATCAGAATTATAACTAGCATACAAAAATTATAAAATTTTGAATAACAACAGGAACAAAATATAATAAATCATATATTTTAAAGAATTATTTTCTGACAGTTTCTTTGAAATCTCGGGACGTATTGAATCAATTTGGATGATTTTAAATAGCAACCTGTTCATGATGTCAGTGAATTATTTTCAATAAATAAAATAGTGATCGTTATTTCCTCAGACGGACAGACGGATAGACGGACATAGGGACATTGCCATATCAACTTTGTTTGTTGTAAGGATCAATTTTATTTTCTAATTATCATACACGGGACGACTAGCTTATATTAAGTGTATCCTCTGCATAGTCGTGTTAAGGATATAATAACCAAGAAATTTAAGTCGATGATTTTGAGAGTTCAGAGTCAAGCAATATTAGTTGTAATGAGGTGTTGTACTGTTTGTGTATAAATATAATATTTTGTCATACCCTCAAATACATAATGACCAACCCTCGTATAACCGTTCAAAGCAAATAATTTTGTAACACAGGCATACAACTGTCTTATGAACAGTATAAGGTAACGAATATCTACATAGTGACTGCAAGAGTGTGTAACATTAATATGTTCCAAGTGTCGTAGAAGTGAAATGGGAAGCTGCAGAATCTATTATTATTATAATAATAACGATGATGATGATGGTGGTGAATATGATGATGATGATAATGATAGGAATGACGATGATGTGGATGCATAATGTTTGGTCTAAGAAAAAATATATATAACAACAGCATGGCAGTAGCATGCAAGTATTTTGTCATATTTAACATCATAAATCAACAGAAGCACAACATCAACAACAACAAAGACGTGCAGCAGCAACTAGAAGAACAACTCCAGCTCCAGCAAAAGCAATAAAGTATTGTAGCACCAGCAAAAGTGACATCATCATCGTCACTCACCATCAGCATAATTTTTACCAGCTTTATAAAAAGCGAAACCTACGTTTACGATTATAAAGCAACAGTATTTAGTAGTAGAAGAAGAAAGAAGTAGACGATGAAGAAAAGCTGACAAGACGACAGCAACTGCAGTGTCACTTTTATTCAATAGTGCCTTAAAATAATACTGTTTAGTTAAACAAACACAGATTGCAGATTATTTTTAGGTGGTTATACAAGCTATTAGTACATACATATACTTATGTAGATGTGCATATGTATATGTGTATATATTGAAGTGTGTGAAATCATCATGATTATTTTAAAAATTCTTGGTTTTTATTTACTTGCAGCAGTGTCAAAGAAACAGGGCTGTAACAAGTCATATTTGAGATGTGGCTAACGGTTTTAATATATTTTTTTTTAACCTACGAGGGTGGACCAATAAGTCTAAATGAGATAGAGGCTGTTTTTTTTTTTATCAAAGCACAATTTTTTTCACGGATACACTAACGTGGCCCTTAACAAAAAAAAGTGTTCAACTCTCGGTCACACTCCCTAGAAAAATGCGAATAGCACAAAAACTGAGAAATATAAAGTTTTGGGTCAATCAAAAAAAATTTAGAGGTGCCTCAACGCGACTGAAAATTTAAAGTGTGTTTGTATGGGGAAAATATGACTTTTTTTCAGATTTTACGAAAATTTCATTCTATAGTATAAGTTGTTATCTGAATCGATATCAGTGCTAAATTACACGGTGTTACAGTCAATATGCACTTTTGAAGAGACCTAGTGTAGGTTATGGGCCTTGTTGAGTAGATCATTTGTCCATTTATAGAATTTTGAATACACCCTCAAAATCTGAAGTTATGTCCAAAAAACGTTTTTTTAGGACTTTATGGACTTAAATATTTTTAACTCTTTCAGTTGTGGGTCGATTTTAAATTTTTAAGCGGTTTTGGAAAGATGACTAACTAAGCTTTCCAAATATATATATATATATATATATATGTTTATACTTTTAACAAACCCATGTGGAAATAATACCCCAAATATTTCAAATTTACAGTTTTTTGGTGAGCTTTTTCAACTAAGGCGCCTTTTTTTCCTAGACATTGTTTGGGAACGTATGTTTTTATTATTTTTATTTGAAAGCACATTTAGTAATGAGTAAATTGACACCTTGTTTTTTTAAATCAAATGCTTATTGATAAAGATTTATTATTTTTTAATAAAAGAGACTAAACCATATATAGGATAATTCAAGTGTAAAAAATAACTGTAAAAATGTTTGCATATAAAACTGTTTATATACATAGCATATAACGGGTGATTTTTTTGAGGTTAGGATTTTCATGCATTAGTATTTGACAGATCACGTGGGATTTCAGACATGGTGTCAAAGAGAAAGATGCTCAGTATGCTTTGACATTTCATCATGAATAGACTTACTAACGAGCAACGCTTGCAAATCATTGAATTTTATTACCAAAATCAGTGTTCGGTTCGAAATGTGTTTCGCGCTTTACGTCCGATTTATGGTCTACATAATCGACCAAGTGAGCAAACAATTAATGCGATTGTGACCAAGTTTCGCACTCAGTTTACTTTATTGGACATTAAACCAACCACACGAATGCGTACAGTGCGTACAGAAGAGAATATTGCGTCTGTTTCTGAGAGTGTTACTGAAGACCGTGAAATGTCGATTCGTCGCCGTTCGCAGCAATTGGGTTTGTGTTATTCGACCACATGGAAGATTTTACGCAAAGATCTTGGTGTAAAACCGTATAAAATACAGCTCGTGCAAGAACTGAAGCCGAACGATCTGCCACAACGTCTAATTTTCAGTGAATGGGCCCTAGAAAAGTTGGCAGAAAATCCGCTTTTTTATCGACAAATTTTGTTCAGCGATGAGGCTCATTTCTGGTTGAATGGCTTCGTAAATAAGCAAAATTGCCGTATTTGGAGTGAAGAGCAACCAGAAGCCGTTCAAGAACTGCCCATGCATCCCGAAAAATGCACTGTTTGGTGTGGTTTGTACGCTGGTGGAATCATTGGACCGTATTTTTTCAAAGATGCTGTTGGACGCAACGTTACGGTGAATGGCGATCGCTATCGTTCGATGCTAACAAACTTTTTGTTGCCAAAAATGGAAGAACTGAACTTGGTTGACATGTGGTTTCAACAAGATGGCGCTACATGCCACACAGCTCGCGATTCTATGGCCATTTTGAGGGAAAACTTCGGAGAACAATTCATCTCAAGAAATGGACCGGTAAGTTGGCCACCAAGATCATGCGATTTGACGCCTTTAGACTATTTTTTGTGGGGCTACGTCAAGTCTAAAGTCTACAGAAATAAGCCAGCAACTATTCCAGCTTTGGAAGACAACATTTCCGAAGAAATTCGGGCTATTCCGGCCGAAATGCTCGAAAAAGTTGCCCAAAATTGGACTTTCCGAATGGACCACCTAAGACGCAGCCGCGGTCAACATTTAAATGAAATTATCTTCAAAAAGTAAATGTCATGGACCAATCTAACGTTTCAAATAAAGAACCGATGAGATTTTGCAAATTTTATGCGTTTTTTTTTTTAAAAAAGTTATCAAGCTCTTAAAAAATCACCCGTTACTAAGAAAAATTATATCTGTATAATTAAATGAAAATTTTGTTGCATTAAAAATTATTAACCAGTTTTAAAAAACAAGGTGTCAATTTACTCATTACTAAATGTGCTTTCAAATAAAAATAATAAAAACATATGTTCCCAAACAATGTCTAGGAAAAAAAAGGTGCCAAAGTTGAAAAAGCTCACCAAAAAACTGGAAATTTGAAATATTTTGGGTATTATTTCCACATGGGTTTGTTAAAAGTATAAACATATATATATATATATATATATATATATATATATATATATTTGGAAAGCTTAGTTAGTCGTCTTTCCAAAACCGTTTAAAAATTTAAAATCGACCCACAACTGAAAAAGTTAAAAATATTTAAGTCCATAAAGTCCTAAAAAAACGTTTTTTGGACATAACTTTAGATTTTGAGGGTGTATTCAGAATTCTATAAATGGACAAATGATCTACTCAACAAGGCCTACAACCTACACTAGGTCCCTTCAAAAGTGCATGCAATTTTTTCTATTTTGTGACATAGTGTTATCTTTTCAAAAAGTTATACGACTTCAAAATCAAATAAAAATTCGCCAAGAAATAACAAATGCCCAAGGCCACTTTTGTGCCAAGAAACTGTAGGTCATGAAATGTGATAAAAATTTTTTAACTTTCACAACTTGATTAAAGGCATAATTTTTTTGGTCCCTATACCTATAAATACTCAGATATGAAGTATTGTTTTATTACCACGTTGTTAACCTATTGCGAAATGAGACCAAAAATGGAAAATTTTTTTGATAAAATTTTGAAAACTCCTTCTTTAGGTTTTAAAAAATTTTCTTAAACAAAATTTAAAAAAATGGATCTGGCTGTGGAATCGACTGTGTGAATTTGAAGTAATTAATTTCCTCTGGCAGAATTTTTTTTACAAAGATTTTTTTTGCGGATTTCGAGAAAAATACGTTTTTTGTGAAATATTCAGTAAATGTACTCTTTATAAATACTTTGTATCAAGAATTTATAAGTTTTCAACTTTTAAATGTTATATTTTATCTTAATAGCCTAGGGTTTCTAAAAAAAATAATATGACCTCATTAACGCTTTGGAATATGGGGTCGCATATGACCCCAAGCTAATGAAAGACAATTTATTGAAAAAAATCAAATATTTTGTAAGGGCTGTTAAATTTTTACATTTGACACTTAAAATATAATAACCAAATGTGCACGTCTTCCGTCTAAAAATTTGGAATAAATCGAACAACGTAAAACTATTAATTGCCGAGGCCAAACTATGAATTTTGGCATATTAAATAAATTTGTTGTTCTAGTAAACTAGATGAAACTCTTACTACGGGTTGGGAAATAAAATTGGGCTATATGTCCGTCCGTCCGTCTGTCCATTTTTGTACCCTATACCAGTCATGAACAACATTTTCAACGCTGTGGGCCGCATTAGAAAATTAATAATTGAATGTGGGCCGCATTAGAAAATTATTGTTTAGACAATCACAAAAACTAGAAACAGTTATTATTACATATATACTTTATTACAAAAACAAAAACTTAATCAAAAACAACTTAATTTTAATGTGATTTTTGTGGTTTCATATTAGAAGCTAACATTTTTACATCCGGAGTAATATTTATAGTAGCTACCTTTACCACGGCGTTTAGATTTTCATTTGTAAGATTTTCATTTCTTTGAATTGATTTATTCAACTCCATTATTGAAAAGTTTGGCTATTTGGGAATGGAACAATGATAACTTGATTCGAAAAGCTGACACGTCACCATGTAATTTCGTGATTATTTGACATTTTCCTTGAAGTTTTAGGTTCAGATCATTTAAATGGCCGCATATATCTTTTAAAAATGCGAGATCACATATCCATTTAAAAACATTTTAATTTCTTCAATAAGGTTAAGGAAACGTTGCAGAACTTTGCCTCTACTTAACCAACGAACTTCACTATGGTACAAAACATCACCATATTCGAATTCAATTTCATTAAGAAATTCCTTAAATTGTCTGTGATTTAATCCACGCGATCGGATGAAATTTACAGCTTTCACAACTTTTTCATAACATGGTCGAAACCCAGATTTTTGCCAATTAAATTTTGTTGGTGTATAATGCAGTGATACTTCATTAAATCAGTATGTATTCCTTTTTGTTTCATATGTTCCGATAAAAGAGTAGTCATACCGATTTTAGGACCAATCATGGAAGGAGCACCGTCAGTCACTATACAAGAAAGCTTTGATAAATCCAAATTATGCTTCTGCATGCTAGATAATAATGCCTGCAATAAATCCGATCCTCTTGTTTGGTCTCTCATTGGATAGAGTTCGACAAGTTCTTCAAAAATCTCATAATCTGATGTTATACAACGGGCATATATACACAATTGAGCAATGGAAGTTACATCGGTAGATTCATCAACGAAAAATTGATACAATTTTTGAATATTCTTGAAAATTTGGTCACGATATCAG
The DNA here is from genome assembly GCA_963682025.1 of Cordilura impudica. NCBI lineage: Eukaryota > Metazoa > Arthropoda > Insecta > Diptera > Scathophagidae > Cordilura > Cordilura impudica. The sequence goes on along the minus strand of OY821521.1, from coordinate 156,431,857 downwards.
CAGAAATATCGGTGATACGTCGTTGTATTTTCATTCGGTTTAAACTTAGTGCTTCAAATTTCGAGTTGCATTTTGTACAATATAATTTTTTTTATGCTACGATTAAGCAGTTTTTTACAAAATCACCATCGGTATACGGTCGAGATGATTTTGCTATTAAATTGGCAACATCAAAACTTACTTCATTGAAGTAATTTGTTGTGTTCTTAGAGAACCAGAATACTTTTGATTAAAATCAGAATGCTTACTTTGAAAATGTTTTTTTAAGTTATAATCTTCCGGCACAGCAATTGTTGCTTTACAAATTAAACATTTAATGCTACCTTTACGTTCGATGAAACAAAACTTTTCAGTCCATTGCTCTTGGACTTCTAATATGTTGATACCAACATATTATTTTTTAAGCACACAAATTAAAAAAAAACTGAGTATAACTACACAAACTACAAACTCAAACTGAAAAGTAAAAATAACTCCTACTGTAAATTTCAAATCTCTATCGTTCATGTAAAAAATGTTGTGGGTTCATGGCACACTGATATTCAAATTTAAACAAGTAAATAATACAAAATTGATATAGATTCATTTTTAATATATGTGGAAGTAAATAAAAATCAATACATGGGACATATTAAATTAATGTACTGCACGAATAATTGACATTCATTCGTAAATATATATTCTCATGCTCAACAAATAATGGAATTACTTTTTTTAGTATCGTTTCATTTTCCATTCGATTATTTTCTTCTGTATTTCATTCACAATGAATTCAAAAATAGCTGTGAATATGAGAATGAAAGGATTGTATTTGCATAATTTCATAATTAATTATATTTATACTTATTCTTTTATGTTATTTGAAATACATATTTTTTTTTCTTAGTATAGTAAATAATTTATTATAAAAAATATATAAAAAAATAAATTATGTTAAATCGGGCCGCATGCGGCCCGCGTGTTGTGCATGGCTGCCCTATACCACTATGTGGTTTGGGTATAATGACTTTGTGCTGCTGTTTGTAACTACCAAAAATATTCGCAAATATGAATATATTTTGATGAAATTTGGAATATAAGCTTCTATCAGCCATAGGATAAACGCTGTTGAAATTGGTGAGAACCGGTCCATGTTCAGACTTAGCCCCCATGCAAATGACCCCTATGAAATCGGCATAAATTGCCATAAGATCCAAATTGTCATATAGATCTTACTCAAATTGGGTTTGTATGCGTTTATTACACCTAGTAATGAGTAGTCCAAAAATGATGTCTTTGGGACAACTCTTAGTCATAGGCCCCTTATAGAGCTGCTTCCCGATCTTCACTGAAATCTATCAAAAAAAAAAAAAAATATTGCACTAATTCTTCTCAAATTTTGTTTGTATATATTTTTACAAAATACTATAGACTTTACCAAACACAGTCAGGATCGGTCCATTTTTGGGCCTAGTCCCCATATAGATATAGCATCCGATATAAACTTTTTCATATCTGCAGCCAAAAAAATTAATAAAAATCCCACTCAAATTTGGTTTATGCTTATTTTCTATGTCCAGTTAGTTGGGCCTATGAGATAGGGTCTCCAAACGGTTGGTATAGGGGTATCATATAGTCGGTATAGACCGACTATAATTTTCTTACTTGTTTTGCATAATTTGGGTGCGTAATCTTCTAACGATATGAATGTGAAATTTACTAATAGCCTTCCCAATTCCCCAACCTCTTTTCCCCGCGGAACTGCTGATATGTAGAACTAAGCGAGGCTAGTTACATCTTTATGCTAGTCATGAATTTAGTTAAAACCCGAATCCCAGTTTTCCTCTGATCTCACCACTATATTTCTATATGTTTGGGGTCTATGTTTGGACCAATCTCATTATTTATGATGCTACTCTATTCCTCAAACCTGGGTATTAATAGACAACATGTTCTTCCTCTATTTCGGGGTATCTTGGTGGCAGTGGTGCATTGTCATGTCGGTACGTAAATAGGTAGATTTTAAGCCCTCCGCTGCCGATTATAAATTGTGCCGTGCTTGCAATCTGTCCACTTCCTATATTTAATATTATTTTAAAAGTCCACCATCTTTAGGACTGGTTTATAGTTTCAGTCCTTTATGTGTACCGGCTCTCTTGTCTGTTTACTTCGCGATTTACTTCCTTTATAACAGAGATTCTGCATGTTTCTTCTGGTGGGTCAATTGCTGTCATCACAACACAAGCATATTGTTTTTAGTAATATTGTTCTGAAAGTAAACTCTTAGACAATTTTGTGTGAACATCGAAAGTAAGCTTTTTTATGATCTTCGTATAGTTTTTGCCCGGACTAGCGCCCAATACAAGAATATGGAGTTCGCTACACTTTAAATCAGGATTCCTTGGCAATGACTGTCATCACCAGTATTTGGTATTATTCTAGCAAGGGCGTAATATAGATAAGATAAGTGATTTCTTCTTTGTCAACTTTTAGTTTCACAATTTCCTTCTTCCTGTGACAGCTTATTGAAACTGTTTCGGGTTTTTGGTCGGAAAGTTTCAATCCAACTGATTTGAACAAGATCTTTATTAAAACGATGGTGTCAACGCATATATTTGCAGTTCTTTCAGGAAACATGCTCAAACTACGATGCCTATATCGTCTGTGAATTATCAAATTTTGGCCTCTACGGAAAGTTTAAGTTTGAGAAATTCCATAGTAGCTGCCCTTGTACTGAGCCCTGTGGAACACGCGCTGAGGCTTCGTCCGACCGCCTATCTGTGTTTCTGTCTGTCAGTGTGCCCTCGTATACCTTGTGATCATGTTCAGACCTAGTTTCGATACAAGTGATCCCAATGATACAATGATCGACTTAAATAGCGCTAAGCGCAATACTAACTCGGCCAAATTTAGATTATGTGCATCTCTTATAAATTAATTTGTGTTCTAAAAAAATAAACGCTATAGGACCATTCTCAGTGACAGTCGCACACAAATTTGATTTATATATGTTTTTGCATATATGACTTCTCTAAATATGGCCACGATCTGCCCATTTTTCGACCTAGTCCCCATATAAAAGTAGCAGCCCATATGATCTATATAATATAGGAGGGAAAAGTTTATAATAACTCTACTAAAATTTCGTTAATGTTTTTTGTTGTATTCAATTAGCTGGGCCTAGGGTACTTTTTTTAAAATAGTTTTAGGGTACCGTATAGTCGGTCTAGACAAATATTAGTGATTTATTTGCTGCATGCAGATATGAAAAAGATCATATTTGATAATATTTATATGTCTGGATTTGGTCAGAATATGGACCAATCATACACATAGGGTAATAGGTCTCATAGAGGTAATTTTTATGTGCACCGAATTGCATTTATTTTAATAGCGTCCGTAATATGGCCGATAAAGTATTATACTCTAAACTTCATCACCAATCACGGCCTGAAGTTTGATTACAAAGTATAATACACAGACGCACGGACAGACAGAGAGATAGCAGCCATGCAACTGCATGTGATGGTTCCATTCTAAGGAAGCAATTCAAGCGAAAGACGAAAAATGATGGTGAATGATAATATGGTCACACAAATAAAATAATGTCTGAAGATTAGATGAAAGACCAAGGGAAACAGAGTTTGGCCTGATTTCATATCCCAGAGAGAAGCTTTCCACCAGGCATGTAGGGGCCTACAAAGATCTACACATATATGTTACAGCAAAGCTTAATATTTAAACAGCTATAAAACGAAGCCTAGAGCAATGCATACCGTCGTAATGCCACAAAAATCTTATTCCCAAAAGAGCAACAATATACAGAGGATGACTGAGGAGGAAATTTTAAACCTCTGATCAAGGATTGGTGGTAACAAAGTCCAGAACTAGATTGCATTCCCAGCAAGTCTCTAAAAGTCGTGCTTAGAACGAGAATTATTATGAATTATTTAAACAAAAGCCTCAAAGTCGTTATATTCTATAATAACGGGAAGAAACCAAAACCTGTCCTGATCCCAAAACCGGATAAAATACTGAGAGAACCTCAGTCATACAGACAGACATAGAGTCCTTTTGGAGATGATTGCAGAGGAGGTATTTCGCAAAGGCAGCATGGCTTCCGATGCGATAAACTTTGTTCTGAATATGAGCAGGAAGGCAATTCAAGCCAAGGGCACTGTCAGAAAATAGTGTGTCATTATTACATTGGACATAAATAATGCCTTTGGTACAGCGTAATGGAAGCACGAGGTATCATTGCTGTGGAACATAAATGTCCCAGGTTACCTGAAATGTATAGTCGAGGCCTATTTCTCTGATAGGACACTTTGGTACTAAACTGACATGGGTACAGAGTCATTCGACGTTACGGCAGGAGTTCTCGAGGATTGATTCCAGGACCCTTATTGTGGAACATTATGTATGACGAGGTCGCTGCAGTAGTGTGAGCGGGACACCTAGAAGAAGTCCAGCTGTATACGAACAAGGCTTAGCTGTAATCTGTGTGCAAAAAATCGGCTGGTGGTGCATTTGCTTTGGCCAGGATTGTCCCAAAGGTAAGAAGGCATCTCCAGAGTCAAAGACTACTACTCTCACGGGTGACAAACGCAATCCTACTGCATGGATCACCAGTAGGGGAGAAAGTTCTCCAAAATACAGTTAAGATGCTGTTTAAGCAACATATCTTCGGAGGCACGTAGCGTCTTAACGGAAGTAATCCCAAAGGAGCTATTAGCTGAATAAATTGATCCGAAACATCGATAAGTGGATGAGTCATGTTTACGAAGTAGTTAGCTACAACCTGACAAAATTCCCAACTACACACGAAGGTCTTTTGAGTTGCTTATATCACTTTGGACATGACAGCTCATCCAGGTGTTAACAATGTCCAAATAAGGTGGGAACAGTGGAGCGCGTAGTATTCATGTTTGTTTGATGACCAACGAGTACAACATAAAATCTTCATAGGTGAGCGTTATCTTGCGGTCCGGAATGCCCTAATGGCGGCATAATCCTGGGAAAAATGGTAGGGTAGAACAGCTGTGATAGCTGACCCCTCGTGAAGTAATACCGGAGGCAATATCGTGAGGAAAGCGGGCGGAGGATAGGGAGTGTTGGTTTATTATGTAGGCACCTTTGGTGAATCGTACATACGCTTCATGGAATAGGATGTAAATAGTCACAGTTATAGTGCAGAGACTTAAAATTGTTTGCAATTCGGTCATTGCCATGAGTTTGTTAAAAAATTGTCCGTTCACTTTAGGGCTAACTACAGATTTTCTTGCAACAACTTCTGTATCAAGATTAATCGGATTCAAATCCAAGTTTATATACAGCACTACCAATGGTGTTCTCAATAAAACATCAGTAGCGCACATTTGTAGTTCAGCTAATCGTTGCTACATTTCTAAGTGTGTTCAGTAACTTATTTTTCTAGAGCTGATCAATATTTGAGTGGTGGCTCTTACAGTGTAAGTTGAATATGTGAATATCAGTAATAGGTCTCAAGTCTCTTTTTTTGGTTTCTTATGCGTGTGCAGCGGCATTTTAAACTTCTTTTATTTATTCCTCCACATTGAGATTTCACGATAATTTTCTAACTAATATTACCCTCTTGGTTCCTAGTATTTTATTTTTACACTAAACCAATATCAGCTACTTTAGAAATTACTATGGCCTCCATCTCTTTACCTTATGTTGTTCTTTATCAAACATTTATCAAAACTTTAGAGCTTGCCAAATGCGGGAGTTTTCTTGCTGGTCGAATCAGATACTTAATCACATTCAATCCAAAGGAATCTTGAGTTTAGTTAATCTGTTATTGTAATTGCAAACCTCAGCACAAGCACAAGCACATTAATAATACCGTGACGAGGCTTAGCGTAGACTTACAAATTCTATATAACCCTGAAACATTCAAAGTACGTAACATTCCTCCTCTTAAGAAATTTGTTGCATATTCTTTTCTTACCCCCGTTACGATCCTGCTTATATTCACGTATTCTTCATTGTACTTCCCCGTAAGTGTGTAAGGATTTGTGTTGCTTGCTTCTTATGCACATGCATCAAGTTAAGTCATAATAATTATTAATTGTGCATAAGTTGGCAAATAATGATGATGAAGTGAAAGGATATTGTTGGCATTTCTTCTACTTGATTTTCGTTTTTCTTTCCTTCTTATTTTAGATGAACAATTTCCTTTGCATGTCGTGTGCATGTGCAAGTATTGTAGTAGTTGCGTGTGTCTTTTATTATTATTATTTTTTTTTTAAGATAGAGAGAGCTTGTGTGCATTTAAGTGTATAAGTGGCATTCAGTGATTTATTATTGTTACATTTAAGATTGTAATCGTCAAGTACTTACGTTTTGTTTGTTTTTGTTTCCAAAACAAATCACAGTCTTTTTTTATATGCAACAAGATGAGGAACAAGATTTATCTGATAAGTTTTTGATGATTTTGTTAGAAAAAAATAAATTGATTAATATGTTTAAAATGGGGAGAAAAAATGTATGGTTTGGTAGCTATGTTTAATATGAAAGATATGAAAGATAGGAATCATTAAGGTTTTAAGAGATAAGTACTTGTGATGAGTACATTGTGATTTTTTTTAGTAATTTTCATTTAATGACTAAGTAAGCTATAAGTGTGGCGAAGATTGATTTAATCGATTAAGGTTGCAAAACGCAACTTCACAAATAGAGAAGGGGTTATTTTAGACAAACAAAATTTGATATTCTAGAGCATTTCATTAAGCTGGGAGAAAATTTATTTATTTGTCAAAATTAGCGAAATGAGATCCACACCTCTCATACATCCCGTTTTTATTAAAGGTGAAAGGTCTTGTGACTATAGCTCTCACAATAAAAATTGTAAATTGTATAAAAATTATAGGATGTGAAGTTAGCGACGTAAGTTAAATAAACAATTAACAAAATGTTATGCTGCATATAGAGAAAGTTGCATAGTCCTTATACAAAGCTGCTTCCCGATCGTAACTTAAATCTATCAAGAAACTAAAACATTGGATAGATTCTCCTCAAATTTAGTTTGTATCTGTTATTACAAAAAACAGTAACTTTACTAAATGTGGTCAAGATCGGTCCCTTTTTCGATCTAGTTTCTTTTAAAAATATCTTCGGATATAAACTTTTAACATAACAGTACCACTCATATTTGGTGTATGCTTATTTCCTGTATTCTATTAGTTGGATCTAACCCGTACTCCGAAAACTTGGTATTGGGTATTGCGTAATCGGCCTCGCCCCACCATAGTCTATGATCCTTTCCTAATCCAAGGAGAACGAAAGCACTTCTTGGTTTTGGTGAAGGGATAATACGCTTACTTATAGGAGTACTCACTGGACACTGTGTAATAGGGCGGATAGCCGAATGCTCAGGTGCCTCGAGAGCTGACTTCTGTAGGAGCTGTATGGATGTGGATGAGGAGGAGTCAGTGCAATATTTGCTGTGTGAATGTCCCGTAGTGAAGGAGCACTGCCTTAGATATCTTGGGCATACATTCTTCGATAACCAGGACTACCTGGACTTGCGACCTTGCGGACTTCTTTAGGGAATTTGGCTGGTTCAGGAAGGGTACATAGCGGGCGATAGTGCTCAAATTCATTATCCTTTCTTTTCCATACTCCTTACATAATCTATTTTCCTATCTCTACCTTCCGACACTTTCTAAAGGGTTTCATAATGGGCCATATGGGCTCCGAGTGTACTCGCCTTCAGGCGGGAAACCCATCAAACCAAACCTAACCTAACATACCGCAATTTTCTTACTTGTTGTCTACAAAACGAAGTGCTGTGGGGCATGTGTTCTGCTAGTTGCGTAATAAACTTCCAGCTGCTCCAAATTTGAAGCTGGTAAAATTCAGCTACCCGGCAACCTTGCACAAAATTTGTACAATACACTTCAACACTTTTAATCCTGTTTATATATTTAGCTTTATTTAATACTTCTATGTTTATTTTGGGCTTTAAATTTTGTTTCCACTGATATCGCTGGTACTGTGGTTGTTGCTGACTTCACGGGAACTGCTGTTTTAATTTTCTTCGCTAGGATATGAACACTTATCTGCTGGCTTTGATGGCGTTGGATGCAATAGAACAGAGCGGATGTTATCCAGCCCTAAGCATGCATTGACTTTAGTTCTGCTGTTATCTTTTCCCTCAATATGCAGCCTGTTCTTAAATGGATTTATTACAATGGATTTAATGCATGTGATTCTCCCCTACTCTTGATTGAAAAAAATACAGTCACTTTTCTCTGGTTGTAAACTTGGGATCTACTTCTTTCTTGTTAGGCTTTTCGGATATAATCCAACCGTAGATGAAGCAGTTTTCCCCTGCATATCGAATTGGTATTGGTAACAGTTCCCTCAAAACTTACTAGTGGCTGCTACAGCTCCTTCCGTGGCCTCCCGACTTATATGTGTGCTTTTGTTTCTTCCTGGTTTTAAACAAAAGGAAAATAAAAACGTATTCATTTAAAAGTTATAAGTACTAGCAAGGAGCGTCCCAGAATTCAAAGACAGTCTAGGGTTAGTGAAAATAGAGCATTGCTGGATGGAAGAATGCGATATCATTGCTGAAAAATATTTCAAAGATATAATGGTAGTGCAAAAAGTTCCCACAATTTCATGTTGGGAATATTGATCTAACTTCCTCAATCAAAATTTCAAAAATTATCAAGGAATATCATGAAAGAGGTACGCTGACAGCTCAAAATTAAGCGCCAGGCCCCGTAAAAGGCAAAGACAGCATAATTTGATAGCAAGAGAGTTCAAGAAATATTAAAAAAAGGTACATAAAAGGGTCAGTAACAATCTGAAGTTAAAAATATATACTCGACTTATTTCGCGGCGAACATGTGGTTGGTAACATTTTCTGATATCAGAGAAAAATCGTCTGACTCACATAAATTTTGCTAAAGAACACATGATTTTTCCAAGATGGAATTGGAAAACTGTTTTTTTTCTTTTCAGCAGAGTCCAAGTTTTTTGTAAGAGGCCATGATGGAACAGCGTTTGTGCGACAATATAAGGCAAAAAGGCTTCATGCAATACAAATAACCCTGTTACGGTTAGCGGTGTCAATATTATGGTAAGTGTTGCTTTTCCGACAAAGGAATGGGTTCAATTCATGTACTAAATGATACTTTAACTGAAATTATATTCAGCAAATACTAAAAGATGTAATGTATCCATGCGTTACCGTGTTCTGGAAGTTCCAACATTACACTAACAGTTAGTGCTTTGGAATCGCCCATCAACAGATTTCTATCCCCCAAAAATTGTATGAAAAATTGTGGTTCGAAAAAAGCGGACACGTAGTTACACAAAACGGACAGATCTCTTAGAGAAAGCCAATTCAGAGTGGCAAAAATTTCCAATAGATATCATCACAAATTTATTTGACTTCATGCTTCTGCCTTGTAAATCAGTAATAAAAATTATCTATACCCAACAAAATATTGAAACCAAAACTAGAGGGAAGGTTATCAATTATTGTACCGTAAATGTTTCCATTGCTTTGCCAATAGCTTTGTAAAAATAAAATAAAACTCAATATGTTATTTTTAAAGCAGGTTTAATTTACGATCTAATAAATAAAATTTTGTTTCGTTCAATAAAAATTTATTGTAACGCCAACTTGTGTGGCCGAAGCATTAATTTTCCAAATCTAAGCCGCAGACTGGCATTAGCTCGCATTATGTTTCATTTGACATTGCATATGCCATATGAATTCGAAACTAAAAGGCTTTAAATAGAAGTGAAGATACTGTTGGAATGATTGTCAAGCTTGGCAATATAATATGATCTCATTTGAATTTGAAGTTGAATTTGTTTCAATAAATGTTGTTCAATATTTTCTTGATAACGACCCGTGTTACCTTAGATAATTTTGGCGCCTTTAGATTTCTCGCAACAGCATAATTAGTGATCCAAGTTCCGAGAGTAAATTATGTGATGAAATACCTGGTAAATCAAGTGAATTTAATCTTTAACTGTCGATGTGAAATTTTGAGACATAGTTTATGGTGGTAAATTTTACCTCCTAATTTTACAAAAAAAAAATTAAGTTAAAAATATTTTTTGATAATAATTTGTTTTTTAATATATAAATAACTTATAAAAAAATCAGAATTAAAAAAAAAAACAAAAACTTAAAGGGCGTTTTTTCACAGCCAAATGTAGACATTTAAAGATATAAAAGAGATCATAAAAACATAGTCAGGTGTAGAAACTGCATGTTCACCCTTTAGGTGGTTTTTTACTCATCAAAATCTGTGTTCGCACAGTGTAAGCATATACGTTTGCTCCATCCCATACACATTGGCTTACTATATTGCAGACAAAAGTGTGTAGTTTTTCGCTTTAGCCTTGTCGGGCAAAACATACGAGCAACAGGGATCGACTCTACTGGAGGCAGAGACGGATTCGGAGGTACTGATTCCGGACCCAAAATATTACCAATTGTGTCTCGTAATAAACGAAGGAGCTTTTCGTTATGTTGCCGTCTTTGCAAATGTGGCAAAATCATTTGTTTTGCAAGCTTTTTTAAAAAGTCTCCCCTTGAGCTGTTATCATAATCCTTTGAAGATTGAAAAATAATGAAAGAGTTGACACCACAAATATCCACAATTCTATAAAATATGGCTAAGGGCTAGCGGCGCGTACGTCGACCGGATGAATAAATCGAGCATTTCTTATCAACCTCATCGACTCCACCTTTTGTGTTGTTATAATCAGCTATCATTGCAGGTTTTAAAATGAGTGGGTCATCTTCTTTTTTGTGATGCATGGAGGACAATAATACAATAGCACGATTTTGACAAGGCAAGTAGGATCAAATAGTGACATCTTTGGTAAAACCATATATGCAGGATTCCAACTGTCTATTTTTTTGGGCAAAAATTATGGTGGAATCTCTCTTTTGTTCTTTTTCAGTGTACCTAAATAAGTTAGTTCTCGTTTTTTAAGTTGTTCCACCAGCTAGAGTGATGAAAACTAATTGCCAGCAGTTATATTTCTTCGACTTCCTTCTAATATTTTAGACAGCCTTATTACTGATTGTGTTGGCACTCGTTATTCTTCATTTGTTAGACCAACTCAAGTTTTTTCCAAAGTATATATAAAGTATATATAAGCATTTGCAAGATATTGTGTGCATGCATCAGTCAATGACATTATCTTAATGCCATATTTGGCGGGTTTCTTTGGCATGTAAATTTTGAACTTGCATCTTCCTCGAAATGGTACCAACATTTCATCAATACAGGCATGAGTACCAATTGAATAACTTTTGCGGCAGTTTTCTATAAATTTGTTGAACATATCAGCAACTGCTGCTAACGGGTCGTTTAATAATCGTTGCTGTCTATCAGAACAGTTATCAAATCTTAAGCAATTTAGAATACAAAGAAACCATGCCTTGGACATCGAGCGGCCTCGTGGTTAGACTTAAATACGCATGTATAAATTAAGATACCGAAAAATGCACGCAATTCTATTTTATCAAGCATTTTCTCTTCTGTGCTGTTAGATATTAATTTTGTATTTGTATGTTCTAAAACCATGTTCTCCATATCGCTATCAAAAATTCGCGACCAACATCCACATAAATCCATTTCCGATTGCGGTTGTGTAGCAACTGGTAACCGCACAATATTATGTAGAGGAGGTTTTACGCAGCGTGTTGGTTCCAATGCTGACCACTTTAACCCGTGTTTTCCATAAAAGTAGTTTACACCAAATTCACATACATTTTCTTCAACAACAACTTCTTCATCATTGCCAACAATTTCATCAACAATCATTGTATCCCTTTCATCGTATTCACTGCATGCATCATCTTCTATACGTATTTCATTCTCCATATCACTTTCTTCAATGCAGAAATCCGGATCGACAATTTCGTCGTCGAATTCGCTAACATCGTCATCGTCTTCAAAACATTCTTCAAGAAATTGAGATATGGCCGAATCACTGAGTTTTTATACCCTATACCACTATGTGGTTTGGGTATAATGACTTTGTGCTGCTGTTTGTAACAACCAAAAATATTTGACCTAGACCCATCTTTAATTATACCGATCGAATCAGAATCACTTTTTGAGTTGATTTAACAATGTCCGTCCGTCCGTCCGTCTGTGTGTCCATGTAAAGCTTGTAATCAAAGTGCAGGTCGCAAATATGAATATATTTTGATGAAATTTGGAATATAAGCTTTTATCAGCCATGGGATGAACGCTATTGGAATTGGTGAGAATCGGTCTATGTTCAGACCTAGCCCCCATACAAATTACCCATATGAAATCGACATAAATTGCCAAAAGATCCAAATTGTCATATAGATCTTACTCAAATTGGGTTTGTATGCGTTCATTACATCCACTAGTGAGTAGTCCAAAAATGATCGCTTTGACCCCATATAGAGCTGCTTCCCGATCTTCACTTAAATCTATTAAAAAACAAAAATATTGCACTGATTCTTCTCAAATTTTGTTTGTACATATTTTTGCAAAATACAAGAGACTTTACCAAACATGATCAGGATCGGTCCATTTTTGGACCTAGTCCCTTTATAGATATAGTATCCGATATGAACTTTTTCATATCTGCAGCCAAAAAAATTAATAAAAATCCCACTCAAATTTGGTTTTTGCTTATTTTCAATGTCCAGTTAGTTGGGCCTAAGAGAAAGGGTTTCTAAACGCATGGTATAGGGTATCGTATAGTCGGTCTAGACCGACTATAATTTTCTTACTTGTTTTGAATTGGACATTATCTGTAAACATAAATATCATATCAAGTAGTTTAAAAAATGTATAATATAACGTTTTTGAAATAAACAATTTTTTACCATAAAGAAAACGGACGAGTGGTAAAAATAACTCCATGAAAATATTACGCTAATTTTGATGTGGGGTAAATTTGTTTCTACTAAATACTTACGCTAACGCTGACGTGGTGGTAAAATATTTTCAAAGAAAAACTTACGTAAATGATGACGAGTGGTCATTTTTACACCAGCATGTGCGTAGCTCCGCTCGTGTAATGTCTAGCTCTGCCAAAACGTAGCTGAATAACAACGAGCACAATATGAGAAGATACTAAGAGAAATAAATTGATTGAGCGCAATAGAAGAGAGAATTTAAAAAAAAATATAAAGAGAGGGTAAAATTTACCACCACCTCGTTAGCTAAAGGTTAAAAAGTCTGTTCACAAATTCACTTCTTCAGCTTCTTGTATAAAAACAGATGACGTCACAAACATTTACTAAGCTCGTTGTAACGGAGGTCTTCGGACATTAATCCGATCCCGTCCAGTTTCAACACGGCTACTAATATTAACTAGCAGAGCCCAAACCTCAAAACTTGAGTGCAAATTCTAATAAATTTTATTTTTTAATTAAATTTTTTATTTTTTCAATATTTGTAATAAATTTATAATATTTAAATAAAATTAAATTGTGAATTTTAAATAACAAACAGAAGATATATAAATGGGTTTGTTAATAAATTATTTTCTAAGAGCCTAAAGGTATGCTAATTTGTTTTAGCCAATTCACGATTCAACATAGGGCTTTTTATATTTATAATAAACACACATAAAATATGTGTTTTATGTATGTGTTAGTAGCAACTTTAAATGATCTTTATTACAAAAAATATTCCAGACAGTGCACATCTGTAGATTTGGTGAACAGGTGCAAAGAAATATCTTTCAAATGGGGTATATCTTTTGTCCAAATCGGTTCATAAATAAAAACCTAAAATCGTTCACAAGAAATCGCCTTTCCTATTTATTGATAACATATCGCGTCACATAAGTTTGCAAAGCTCTCCCTACTGTGGTATTCGAGATATGTGATAATGAATGTTTACTTCATCTGAGAGGTGTCAAGCTTCATGATTACATTTTCAGAAAGGCTACTCACACTAATAACCTGTGAAATCACAAAGTATTACTACTGTCCCATTTATACTGCTCCAGATATAGGATATTGAAAATTCATTTTGAATTGGAGGTGACATGCCCACTTAACCGATCCCGTCCATTTTCAGCGCGGCTACTCATAGTAGTAACAGATAACCTCACATAAATCTCGAAAGCTCTCTCTGCCATCCAACTCGAGATATGCCATATTGAAGGTTTACTTCGGTTGGTTCGAATACGCCCATTTTCAGGAAGGGACCTCGCACAAACAACCTGTGAAATCACATCCAGTATCGCTTTTTACCGTTTTAAATTACACGAGAAATAGGATAAAAAAAAATCACTTTGTATGGGAGGTGACACGCCCACTTGTCCGATCCCGCCCATTTTCGGCAACAAATGGCCTCACATAAATTTAAAAAGTTCTCCCTGAATTGTTCAGATATTTTAATAGTTATTCTCATATTCAGTGTGGAGGCGAATCCAACAAGTCATTAAAATTGGCCCAGCTGTTTTTGAGTTATAAATTTAGTAACTAAACCGACTTTTTTTTTTTATTTAGATTTTTTCTTTTTAAACTCTTTCTTTTAACTCATACTCTCTATCTGTCTGTCTGTCTGTTCGCCATGAAGCAACCCCATTCCCCCTCATCGAGTTGATCTGAAACTTTTCCCACAGTCTTGTTGGGACCAGATTAATTTTGGGGAAGTCACGAACACGTAGTGATCTAATGTCATTTCCCCTCATTCGATCGATCTGAAACTTGGTCGATAGAGTTACTGTTAAAAAAGATTAACTTTAACTCATGCGCAGTCACGGATAGATTAAAACCACACTTCCCCTCATCCGATCGAGCTGAAACTGTGTCCATAAACTTTGTCCATAGATTAGTTTTAAGAGAGACGCGCAAAGTCACGCACTGTCACGGAGAGATTCGAAACTCATACGCATAAAAAAATAAAGAGTTTTAATAAAAACTTTGTTTTTGTGGGTTAGATTATTACATAAAGAAAACACACACGTTTTTAAATAAATAAAAGTAGTTCCATTATATGATATAAAAATTAATTATATGATATAAAAATTAAAAATTAAAAATTAGAAATTAAAAATTAAAAATTAATAATTAAAAATTAAAAATTAAAAACTAAAAATTAAAAATTAAAAATTAAAATTAAAATTAAAATTAAAAATTAAAAAATAAAAAATAAAAATTAAAAATTAAAAATAAAAATTAAAAATTAAAAATTAAAAATTAAAAATTAAAAATTAAAAACTAAAAATTAAAAATTAATAATTAATAATTAAAAATTAAAAATCAAAAATTAAAAATTAAAAATTAAGAATTAAAAATTAAAAATAAAAATTAAAAATTAAAAATTAAAAATTAAAAATTAAAAATTAAAAATTAAAAATTAAAAATTATTAATTAAAAATTAAAAATTAAAAATTAAAAATTAAAAATTCGAAATTAAAAATTAAAAATTAAAAATTAAAAATTAAAAATTAAAAATTAAAAATTAAAAATTAAAAATTAAAAATTAAAAATTAAAAATTAAAAATTAAAAATTAAAAATTAAAAATTAAAAATTAAAAATTAAAAATTAAAAATTAAAAATTAAAAATTAAAAATTAAAAATTAAAAATTAAAAATTAAAAATTAAAAATTAAAAATTAAAAATTAAAAATTAAAAATTAAAAATTAAAAATTAAAAATTAAAAATTAAAAATTAAAAATTAAAAATTAAAAATTAAAAATTAAAAATTAAAAATTAAAAATTAAAAATTAAAAATTAAAAATTAAAAATTAAAAATTAAAAATTAAAAATTAAAAATTAAAAATTAAAAATTAAAAATTAAAAATTAAAAATTAAAAATTAAAAATTAAAAATTAAAAATTAAAAATTAAAAATTAAAAATTAAAAATTAAAAATTAAAAATTAAAAATTAAAAATTAAAAATTAAAAATTAAAAATTAAAAATTAAAAATTAAAAATTAAAAATTAAAAATTAAAAATTAAAAATTAAAAATTAAAAATTAAAAATTAAAAATTAAAAATTAAAAATTAAAAATTAAAAATTAAAAATTAAAAATTAAAAATTAAAAATTAAAAATTAAAAATTAAAAATTAAAAATTAAAAATTAAAAATTAAAAATTAAAAATTAAAAATTAAAAATTAAAAATTAAAAATTAAAAATTAAAAATTAAAAATTAAAAATTAAAAATTAAAAATTAAAAATTAAAAATTAAAAATTAAAAATTAAAAATTAAAAATTAAAAATTAAAAATTAAAAATTAAAAATTAAAAATTAAAAATTAAAAATTAAAAATTAAAAATTAAAAATTAAAAATTAAAAACTAAAAATTAAAAAGCAAATATTAAAAATTAAAAATTAAAAATTAAAAATTAAAAATTAAAAATATAAAATTAAATCAAGTATAGATCAAGTTTTTTGAAACAAATGTGCCATTGTTTTTGCTTTATTTAAAGTAAAAACATTTCATCTTGAGCCTGAATAAATTCAAACTCAATAATTAAAATGATAGAGATCGAAATGATATTTTTTTTTTATAAAAAATAATAAAATTAAATATATATTTTGTTCAAAATGTCCATTGTATTGTCAATCAATCCCCATACAAAACCACTGAAAATTTTTAAGATTTTTCTGTAGCAAAAAATAAGCTAGAAACGTCCGCCAAATTCTGAATGTTTGTTACAAAATATCTACATATTCATAGTTTTATTCATAAAATGTATTAACAAAACTAAAACAAAAATGTTTGGCCTCTACACGGAAATATGAAATCCTTACTTGTCTGTCCTCTATAACATATCCTAGTTTCAGCAAATTTTACCTTCAGCTAGAAACTGGAAATCTTTTCAAATTATATTAAAATGTCTTGAAAGTTTTATATGGAAAACTAAACCACCTAAAAACTGGCCATCTCTGAGAGAACATAACATAAGCTTTATAGCAAACAAAAAAGCTTTTTATAAGGCTCTTGCTGATTATAAGGCTACTGTTTTTTTTTTCTTCGTGACAAAAGCTTTAATAAAATTGAGTAACATTTCAACAGCCGAATGGACTCTTCATAAAGCACATAAAAAATAGTTTGACAGTTTATATCCTTGCAACTGGCTTATATTTTTAGCACTTTGCTTATTTTATTCTTAATAAAATATTTACATATATTGTAACTAATTCCTTCATAAAACTTCGTATATAATTTTATTTAGCTAATTATTTGCAAACGACTGTGAACATATTTGAGAAAGTAAATTTATTTACAGAAATAAATTCTACGCAATATTTTGGTGGCAAAATCCTTGAGAAAAAAAAAACAAGTTAAATTGGCTTAAATTATAAGTTAAACCAAAAAAGAAAAATAAAAAAGAAATAAAGTTGAATCACAAGTGCTGCGTTTAAGTGTATTCTTGTGTTTTCATTAGGCCTTATTGTTTCTTTAGAAAATGGAATCATATGTTTGTTTTTATTATCTTTTGTTTGTATTTTTTTTTTTTTTTTTGTGATGTCTAAAATAAATGTCAAGTGTATTTTAACTCTCCTGAAAAGCTGTTGTATTGTGTTGCTTCAATAAAAAGCTTTGCACAATAAACAGCTCCTAAAGCTTTATTATGACAAATTTTTTTAATTTCTTTTTACTTTACCATCGTGAAAAATATAAATTTTTTTTTTTCGCAAATTCTTATAAGGAAATGTCCATAAATTTAAATAAGTGAATAAGTGAAACTTTACAATCAATATGATATACATAATTTGTTAGCAACAAATGAGCTGAATACCTGCTGTTACAACTAAACCATCCAACCGTAACAAATTAACCCAATCCGTCTTATATGTAACAATAATTTTACTTACAATTAACTAGAACAAAAGAATTTAACAAGACTTTTTTCAATAAAGAGCAACATTCTCAATCAAAATTTTTTGCTCTATTGTGAAGAATTGAACACGTCATTTGCAACAAATAAAGTTTATACAAGGTTCTATTACGAGAAAAGCTTTTTTTTTTGAAAAACAATAACAACAAAAAGATTGCAAATTAAGCAACAGTAACAGTTTAAAGTGAAATAACTTGAAAGGGATTTCTAAGCAACAGGTAAGGTAGAAGAATTTTATAATATTTATTTATCAATTAAAAAGTATTTTATTTAGAAACTAAAAAAAATCTTTTAGAAAGCAAACGAATTAAATTTAAGGGGCTAATTCTATAAAACAACACGTTACGAAACGATTACGAATTGTATGAAAAATTAAAAACGTTTAATTTTGTAGAATAATTTATCAACACGTTATGCTTTACAATATTTCGAATTAAATTTTTTGCATTGCAAGATTCTAGCAACAGTTAGAAATGGTTAAAAAAAAATTTACTGAAATAAAGAAAAACAAGTAAGAGTGTCAAACTCGGCTGTGCCGAATCTTTGACACCCTACACCTGCATCTTAAACTCAATATTACAACCAATGGTGGGACGGCTACCACATTGAAACTGTTGCCGATCCTGAAATTTTAAATTCAAAATCCAAATAAATTTAAAGTTAATTGCTTTTCTTATTAGTAAGTTTCTATTATAATTTCTTGTTATAAAAAGGATGATGGTTTCTTCTATAGAGAGAATTACTATTTGAAAAATTGCATTATTTTTCTTTTAATAGAGTAGAAACCCAATCAGTTAGTACTTCATAGAACACCAATGAAATTCATTACTTAACACAGCCGGCATTGTCATTCCCAAAGTACAACACCTATAAGAATATTTTGAGACTTTAGAAGTAACATGATAATTGAAAAAAATCACATTATTCTTGGCTTAAATTTCCAGATATTAATATTAAAACAAGAATGTTTTTAAATATTTCTATCTGAATTAGCTAGTAATATGTTAATATCGGGATACACTTAATACAAAAAAAGAATAAAAATAATAAAAACGGGTAAGAAATTAAAGTCGCTCTCCACAGACATCAAATATACCCAATAAAAGCTTATATACCAAATTCCATCTAAATGTTTACTTTTATAATGGCCATTAGAGTCGATTACGTATACGAGGTGTATTATTATTATTAATAGTTTAAAATATCAACAAAAACTTGTTAAATTTTTGAATCAGGAAATATCTTCTCAACATGCTAAACAATATTTTTAACTCACCTAATATTTTATCAAAAATTAAAAATACATAAATTTGTTTTGAACCGATTTTGACGTTTTTAGACAGCAACGTGCTAAATCATTTTCACTAGCAATAAGCAACCCAGCTATATTTATTATAGTTAACTAGCAGTATACCCGCTACGTTGTTAGCGTAATTATTATATCAATTATTTAAGCCATAATAATATTTAAGAACAATAAGAAATATGGTGTGAGTGACAATACGATGGAAACTTTTAACAAAATATATTTTTGACGACTTAGACGGTCAATACCAAAAAATTTTATCATAAAATTAAAAACCATTTTATTAATTTGTTAGTTTTATTTATTTAACAAAGAAGAAATATTAACATAACTTCAGAAAAAAT
The DNA here is from genome assembly GCA_963682025.1 of Cordilura impudica. Lineage (NCBI taxonomy): Eukaryota > Metazoa > Arthropoda > Insecta > Diptera > Scathophagidae > Cordilura > Cordilura impudica. The sequence goes on along the minus strand of OY821521.1, from coordinate 156,412,369 downwards.
TAACAAAACTTAAAAGTATTCATTTTTATTTATTTTAGTAAAACCCCCGAAGCGTGTAGCCATTTTGCCGCCATTTAAATATTCAACTTTTTCGTCAACGCTATTCGCCTACAGTATTCTAATTCCAGTTCATGCGTTTTTTTTTGCAAGATTAATGCTACTCAAACGATTTTATGGACTTATTCATAGAACATTTCTCACAAATATTCTTTTGCTTACGACCATCACTAAAATCATTTATTATTCTAGTTTTTAATAATAAAACTTTATTCTTGTCATTATTTTGTAATAATGGAAAGAAAGTGTCAGAATCTATATTTAAATGGATATATCACTCCTTCTTCTATTTTTATTATTTTAATCAACTCTGGTAAAGAAGTTTGAAAGTTTCCATCTCTAAAAAACAATATTTCTTTTCGTTTATATATTTTTTTAATTGCATTTTTTGTAAAAAATGTGTTATCTTCCAATATAGAACACACCAACTAGTGATTTTGCAAAAAAATACATAATTTTAATACTAAGCCCGAAATTATTAAAAAACAAAATTGGCAAATTTTGAATATTGTTAAAGTTTAACATGTATTGCTACATACACAATTTAAATACCATTTATTTTATTCATAACAGGTTCGACAATTATTCTAATTATAGAGATCAAGAATTATATTATTTTATTTATCACGCCATAGGACAAACGCTATTGAAATTGGTGAAAATGGGCGCATGTTCAGACCTACTCTCCATTCAAATGGCCCCTATGATATCGACTTAACTTGCCATAAGATTCAAATTATCAAATGGATCTCAGTCGAATTGGGTTTCTGTGCGTTTATTACATCCATTAATCCGTAGACCAGAAATAAACCAATTGTCCTAATTCGTGTAAACCTATCAAAAACAAAAATATTGCACAGATTTTCTTCAAAATCGGTTTGTATAAGTTGTTGCAAAAAACAAGTGAATTTACTAAATATGGTAAGGAACGGCCCTATTTTCGACGTAGATTTGGTTTATGCATTTTTCTAAACTCAATTAGTTTTACCTAAGACCAATTCTCTAAACGCATGGTATAGGGTATCGGTCTATACCGACTATAAATTTCTTACTAGTTTTCTTAAGAAAATGTTCTTTCAAATGAAAATTTACCAGCTGAAAAGTATCAGTTTTCCCCATAAGGCTCGAATTAAAACAAATTTTTTTCTTCTCCGATGTTTGTTATACCCTATACCACTATGTGGTTTGGGTATAATGACTTTGTGCTGCTGTTTGTAACAACCAAAAATATTTGACCTAGACCCATCTTTAATTATACCGATCGAATCAGAATCACTTTCTGAGTTGATTTAACAATGTCCGTCCCTCCGTCCGTCCGTCTGTGTGTCCATGTAAAGCTTGTAATCAAACTGCAGGTCGCAAATATGAATGTATTTTGATGAAATTTGGTATATGAGCTTTTATCACCCATGGGATGAACGCTATTGAAATTGGTGAGAATCGGTCCATGTTCAGACCTAGCCCCCATACAAATTACCCATATGAAATCGACATAAATTGCCATAAGATCCAAATTGTCATATAGATCTTACTCAAATTGGGTTTGTATGCGTTCATTACATCCACTAATGAGTAGTCCAATAATGATCCCTTTGACCCCATATAGAGCTGCTTCCCGATCTTCACTTCAATCTATCAAAAAACAAAAATATTGCACAGATTTTTCTCAAATTTGGTTTGTATATAATTTTTCAAAATAAAAGTGACTTTACCAAATATTGTCAAGATCGGTCCATTTTTGGACCTAGTCCCTTTATAGATATAGCATCCGATATGAACTTTTTCATATCTGCAACCAAAAAAATTAATAAAAATCCCACTCAAATTTGGTTTTTGCTTATTTTCAATGTCCAGTTAGTTGGGCCTAAGAGATAGGGTTTCTAAACGCATGGTATAGGGTATCGTATAGTCGGTCTAGACCGACTATAATTTTCTTACTTGTTTTTCTGATGGAATTTACATATCAAATTTCATATTCCTGAATTACTTTGTAAAGAAGATACAAAAGGGTACACTCTTACATTTACTGACCGTTGTTACCCCGTTTTAACATCTGAATTTCCAAAAGAATTCGTCTCATTTGATGTTTCTACCCACAAACTATATTTTATATTCGTTTGTTTAGAAGATACCACATGTACAATTTTTCCCCTTTTTGGCCGTTTCTCCTCCCCTAAATATTACAATTAGCAATAACATCACTCTTGACTGATACCTACGTATCCGGTGGAGTCGGCATACCAAAATTCGTATGTATAGATTAACATGTTAAAAAGATGCAGAAAGGTACAATTTGCGCCCTTTTTGTCCGTTTTTCTCCTTAAATGGCCGAATTTCGAAAAAAAATTATCCTGGGCCAATATTTGTTTCCCAGCTGGAGTCAAAACATCAAATGTCATATTCCTAGCTTCATTTCTTATCATTTTCCCGTTTTTTTTGGCCGCTTTTACCCCCTGAGGCTCGAATTTAAAAATTTTTTGTTCTTGGCCGATTTTTGTGTCTCTTGGAGAACTTACATATCAAATGCCATATTCCTAAATTACTTTGTAAAGAAGATGCAAAAAGGTACCATTTTTACCCGTTTTGGCCCTTTTTAAACCGCCCTTCACACCCGAATTTCCAAAAGTCTCCTCTCATCTGATGTTTATATCTCTAATGGAATCTGCATACTATATTTTATATTCCTAGATTCGTTTGTTTAGAAGATACCAAATGTACACTTTTTGCCCTTTTTGGCGTTAGAATTAGTAATAATTTCATTCTGGACTTTGCCCACATATTCGATGGAGTCTGTATACCAAATTCATATTTATATATTAATATGTTAAGAAAATGCAGAAAGGTACAATTGCTACGTTTTTGCGCCGTTTTACCCCCCTTAAATAGCCGAATTTCGAAAAAATTAGTTCTGAGCCCACATTTGTTTCTTGGATGGAGTCTACGCACCAAATTTCATATTCCTAAATTAATTTGTTATCATTTTCCCCCTTTTTGTCCGCTTTTACCCCGCTAATGTAAGGATTTTTAAAAATCCGTTCTTAGTGGATCTTTACGCCGATAGAGGAACCTACAGTCCAAATTTAAACTGCTGGATCGAATGGTTTGGGCTGGGCGATGATGATCAATCTCGCAACTGTTTTATATATGTATATGTGACCTTCTCCGAGAAAAGGGACCTAGTGTGTCAAAAAACGGGTTGTGTCAAAAACGGTGTATTCTGGTACCTAAAAGGGTGTAGAAACTTTAAATGCGTTTTTTTTTTCTCAAAACTTAATTTTCACTCACTAGGTCCCTTTTCTAGGAGAAGGTCACATATAGATTATTTTATTGCTCAAATCAAACTGAATATATATATTTCAATTGTTATGTCATTTTAAAAATAATATCAAACAAACTTAGATTTAATTGAGACAGGTATAAATACGATACAGTTATACATTACAGTTCGGGCAACCTGATTAATTGATTCACCTCAATCAACAAAAATAAATAAATAAATACGCTATATTAGCTTAAGGCCTAGTAGTTATAGCTATATATTTTAACATTAAAACATTGTTCTCTTATTTTAATGTTAAACCTAAATAAATAAATATTTGTTTGACTTGTTTCTTCAATTTTTTGACTCAATAATAGCCTTATATGGAATCTGGGTTAATTGACAATTGTCAGTATCCTGTATTACATATCTATCTTTATCCAATATCTTACTAATTACATAAGGGCCACGGTACTTTTCTAAAAACTTTTTTTTCCAACAATATTAGGATTATTTTTAACTACAACAAAATCTCCAACTAAATACTTTTTGGCTGGCATACTATGATCTCGATTATAGTTTTGATTATATTCCTGAGACCGTTCAATACATTGTAATGCTTTCAACATTGTCTCGTTTAAATTTCTCTAAATTATTTCTCTTTTTCTATTATGTAAATATTCGGTCAATTCATCAATAATAATTCCACGTTGATTAACTCCAAAGAGAAGTTGACTTGGTGTTTCCTTTATAGTGCTGTGAATAGTGTTATTAGTATCAAATTCTATTTCAGATAATATTAAAGACCAATCAGCATGTTGCAAAGGTCCACTTAATTTGCTTAACATTACCTTAAGAATACGATTTGCACATTCAATTTGACCATTTGCTTGTGGTGATGAAACCGCAACTTTGACGTGATCAATATTGTTTTTATTTAAAAACTCTTTAAATTTATTTGACGTAAAACAAGGACCTCTATCTGATGTAAGACGTCTTGGTCTGCTGTAGTAATTAAAATACTTCTCCATTGAAAAAAAAAAAAAAACTTTTTTAGCACATACAAAAGTAAAGAATTTGATTCTCCTTTGCGAAATAGCATTCCATCCGATAACTCAAAGTAATCATCATTTCCATTATCCAACTTAAGTATCAAATTCTGTATAGTTTAATCACATTTCTTCATTATTTGAATTTGTACATCTAATTCATTAGAGCCAACAGCAGCTGCTGTTTGTTGAGTATTTAATTCTTCACTGTACGATATTTTGTTATCTTTCTCGTAACATCTACTCAAAGCATCAAGATGGCCCATCGAAAAACCATTACGGTGTTGTATTGAGTAGTTACAATTTTCCAATTCTAAAGCCCAACGTGATATTCTCGGATAAATTTGTTTTTGCTTAAGGTCATAGTAAGTGAATTACAATCAGTGATAATTTTAAAAGGAATTCTTTTCAACTAAATCCGAGCACATATAATCGATAGAGTTTATGATTCGAAACTATGATATCTTGACTCCACAATTGGAAGCTTATCATGGTGGGTGAAGCTTATCATCATTTTGACGTTACAATAAACCAGCTTCAAATCCTATAGTACTAGAATCACAATGTAATTCCGTTTCATATTTTTGATTATAAATTGCTAATAATTGCTTTAATTCATTAAATGCATTTATACAAGACTCTGTAAAGTGGAATGATTTTTCTTTTGTCTTACTCAATAAATTTAACAACGAATTCTCTAATTTTGAAAAAGATGCTACAAATCTTCTAAAATATGAAAACAAACCAATGTATGTATGTAATTCCTTTCGATTTTTGGGCATTGGAAATATTTTAATTGCAGATAAATGACTTTCAGTAGGATTTAGAAAAACCAGCTACGTTATTAGTTTTTTTTTCCCCATGTATAAGTCAAATTCAGCCCTGCACCACATTTTGAATCCCAATTTTAAATAATGCTCAACGACTGGTCTTACTTTGTATGCTACATCGCTTACTGGTGATTTACAATCATTATTATAGAAGTGTAAATTTTGATGTATTTTTTCACATCTTGCCCAAGGCATAACGTTAGCAATAAAAGCGACACCCATATCTTCATCCGTAGACCAGTAATTTCGTAAAGTTGGCAAGACGTGGTAACTCATTACAAAATTCATTCCTAAGGACGATTTCATTTCATCTTGTTCAATACTATCTTAAGCTTTCCGGTGTGATGATGGCAGATACTAGCGTATTCAGTTGGGTGGCTTCCAGAAAATTTCCATCGGAGTCACATATCTTGTCTGCCAGAAAAAATGTTTATGTAACCGAATTCATAATGACTTTCACAATATATATTAGATAGATAGGAACTAGTTGTCCATCTTAAAGTAAGTTCCAGCCCTGTAGGAGGAACTGCACCGATATCCAAAGCTTTATTTTCATTATCTCCTTGATTTCGATTTCAACAACACCTGCATCTTAGTAATAGTAACACGAAAGACACCACTTGTGGTCCATAGGGAAAGATTTTTCCCATGGCATAGAAATACAAAATTGAAATACTTTGTGTTACATTAATTTTTTTGCATTTTTTATCCTTCTACACTCACCAGGTACTTTTAATCAGTAACAAAACTCAGTAATAAAATTCTAAAAGCGATAAAGCTAACCAAATCAAAAAAGCACGCAGTGGGAAAAATTTTGGGATTCCCCGTCAATGATTTGAGCATCTATTTTTTCAACGTTGTCAACTCTTAGCTTTTATAAAATATTAATCAACATTGATTTATGCCATCAAATTGTCAAATTGAAAAGAAACTAAAAATAAGTTGCTTTAAAGTTTGGGAAAAATGTTTCCAATTGACATGAGAGGGTTAAAGCCAAATTTTTTTTTTGGTATCTATACTTATAAACACTCAGATGCGAAGTATAGTTTTATTACCACGTTGTTAACATATTGGGCAATGAGACCAAGGTTCAGAAAATACACACATGAAACACACAATGTTCTGTTCAAAAGCAGCCAACACATATCTTTATTTTCATATCAATTATGTGCGTTTCTAAATTTTCTACGGTGCCCAACACAACCATGACTGTGTTCGTTTTAATATTTCGTTATTTACACGAACATTTTTGTATCACATACTTTTTGTTTCAATCACACATAAAGCACACATTTCTGAGTGTTGCTTTATTTGAAGTTCATGTTCTGCTACGTGTACTGAAAAAACAAACAAAACATGTACAATAAACAGGTTCGAGTTCAGTTATATTTTAAGTCGTGTTGTGGCTCGTGTAGTAAGAAAAAACAGAACATGTACAATAAACAGGTTCGAGTTCAGTTATATTTTAAGTCGTGTTTAAAATATAACTGAACTCGAACCTGTTTATTGTACATGTTGTGTTTTTTCTTACTACACGAGCCACAACACGACTTAAAATATAACTGAACTCGAACCTGTTTATTGTACATGTTTTGTTTGTTTTTTCAGTACACGTACCAGAACATGAACTTCAAATAAAGCAACACTCAAAAATGTGTGCTTTATGTGTGATTGAAACAAAAAGTACCTGATAGAAAAATGTTCGTGTAAATAACGAAATAGTAAAACGAACACAGTCATGGTTGTGTTGGGCACCGAAGAAAATTTAAAAACAAACATAATTGATATGAAAATAAAAATATGTGCGTGTTGGTCTAAGTTATGTTTGTTTACATATATGTACGAGTTTTTTATTCAGTGTGTGTTTTTTTCTGAACTCTGAATGAGACCGAAAATTGTTTATTTTTTTGATAAGTTTTGAAAATTAGATTTTTGTGAAATGTTCAGTAAATGTAATCTTTGTATCAAAAATTAATCAGTTTTCTACTCTAAGATGTTATATTTTATCATATTAGCCTAGGGTTTCGGGAAAAAATAATATTACTCCATTAACCCTTTTGGACTTGGGGTCGCATAAAATAAATAATAAAAGACAATTTATTCAAAAAATTCAAATATTTTGTAAAAGCTGTTGAATTTTTAGATTTGATGCCTGAAATATAATCATATATGCAGGTTTTCCATGCTAAAAACTTGGAACAATTGGACAACGTTAACCCATTCCTTGCTCGTATGGCGTAAAACTGTTATATTGAAAAGTCGGAGTCATATTCAAAGACGGATTTGTAGTCAGAGTCGGAGTCGGTAGTTTAATCATCGACTTTTCGGCCCTAGTGTAGACTCAATAAATTTAAATTGTCAGTCTCATGCAGTCATTGATCGCATACAGACGTATTTATTGTTACTTGCTTAGTATTGCTACAGTAATTTAAAAACAATAGTTACAGTTAAAAACAACAACATACTATCATAGTAAACTGCTTACTACTTTACTAGACGAAAGTTTCAGCGGTGTAATGACGTCACTATAAAGACATTGTTTCGGGAAATAGTCGGAGAACTGAATAAAATGATTGCCTACCACATTAATATTGCTAGAAATGAAGCGTGGGGATCATTTCTGTCCACAAGATTACAAAAGGTATTAGAGGTAAGTCCAGTTCAATTAAGAAACTGGTCATTAATAACCGTATAGTCACGGACAGCGTCGAAATTGCCAACATTATTGCCGATCAGTTCGCTAGACCTCACATTACCACTACCCACTTTAATAGTTCTAGAGATAGAAAAGTCAACTTAGTTGTAAGATCAATAGAAGATGACGACTCGTCTAATAACAATATAGACACTTTTACTTGTTCGGATGAAGTTATATTCTTTATTAAAAATCTCAAAAACTCATAGTCCCCAGGGTTGGATAAAATAACCAACTGGGTCCCGAAGGAACTTCCAAGTGCAGCTTACGATTTCTTGGTTAAATTTTATAATTTTTGTATTCAGAATGGCCTTTTCCCAGCAGGATTTAAAAAGGCGAAAGTTATTCCCATTGCTACAGGCCAATCAGCTTACTGAGCTCTCTGGATAAAATTTTTTGAAAAAATTATATTGAAAAGACTGAGCAATTTCGTCGATGAAAATAATCTTCTCCAGATATGGATTTAGAGCTCAACATTCTACTACCCATTCGTTAAAACGTGTAGTGAACATGGTAAAAGCCAATAAGAATAGACGCTACTCCACAGGAGTACTCTTCCTCGACACAGAAAAAGCTGTTGACTCAATTTGGCATAATGGGCTTATATTCAAGCTTCATAAACTTCAATGCCCATTATACCTAATAAAATTAATTAAAAGCTTTCTCTCTGATAGGTCATCTGTAGTCGAAGAGGCCGGGGCTCGTTCAGCTGATAAATATATAACAGCAAAGGTGCCATAGGGTTCCGTTTTATTTCCACTGCTCTATAGTATTTACATTTCTGACTTCAAATTATCGGCAGGTAATGACGTGGCTTTTTATGCCGACGACAGTGCGTTCATTTCACACGGAAAGGTTTCGAATGCTATTGTAAAGCGTATGCAAAAGGCCCTTTCTCCGCATCCAAATACTTCACCAAGTGGAAAATTAAAATTAACCAAGAACAATCTCAGGCGATATTCCGTTTAATAAATCTCCTAAGAGAAATCCCTCCCTTAAATTGTTTCTAGAGGGAACGGAAATTGCTTTTTCAAAATCAATTTAATATCTTGGCATAACCCTAGATGAAAAATTGACTTTCAAGGAACATTTGATAAATGTTTCTTTACGAGCAGTTCGTTGTGGTCGAACTCTATATCCTCTTTTTAATAGAAAATCGAAACTGAGTATTAAAAACAAACTTCTTTTATACAAGTTGTGTATCAGACCTATTCTTACATATGGCTGTGTTGTTTGGAAATATTGCGCGAAAACCTACAAGAAATGTATTCAAATAATACAAAATAAAAATTTGAAGATAATCACCCCTATCGTGAATAAAAAGTGAAATGTTTGTTCCCTTAAAATTTTCATTCCCCCTCACGTGAAAATTGGTATCCCATGAAATTTTTGTTCCCTTGAAAGAACAGCTGTTCCAAATAATGTATGCTATCAATGTTCACTGAATGAAAAAATAAATAGAAGTTTGAAAATTAAAGAAATAAACCCTTTTCATCATTACTTCCATTTCCACGTTATGTTTTTGAATGGTATAACCAATTTCTGTAATTTTAGAATACAAACTTTGTTGCGACTTTAATTCTTCATCTATAAGTTCAGCTGTAGTAAGTTTGCCTGCTGGATCCACTCTCTTTCTTTTCAATGAGTCTGTCATTTTCTTACTAGAGCAAGTGGGTTCTTCATACACGATGGGATCTAATGGCGATGGTGTCAAGTGTTTCGGGCAGATGGCTTGCTCAGTACACAACTCACTGGAAATATCACAGGTTGTAGAGGCGCTTGTAGCACTTATATATTTCTTTTCTACAGATTTAAAAACGGAAAGATTTGATTTTTAAATATTTTTGTGATAATGGTGAATACTTGAATAGTGTGTTTTCGTTAAGTTAACAATGCTGTGAAAAATGATAAGGCAGTCCATGTCAAAAGTTTTGACGTTTGTTAAACTTTAAGAGTATTGGTTCTTTTTGTGTGTGTATATAAAGTACCGCGGTATAAATGGAACTTTCCAATAATTTCCAATTTTTTTGTACGATTATACAGGTATAAAAGGGCTTTTCAAGATGGAAACCGCCCTATTTTGCTGAAAATCCATCCTAGTGTTTTTAAACGTTGGCGAAACATTTTTTTTCTGAGGAAAACTTAAGTCAAACTAGTTTATTTGGTTATGATTTCTTTTATGGTGTTCGATCATGACCGTGACGAGTGTAAGGCGCGTTGCGGAGATCAGAAGTTGTATTGAGTGTTATACTAAATTTAGTTTCATAATTTTCGGTTACTTTTTTCTAAAATATAAACTTTTTTCTCATTTGAAAATTTAAAAAAAAAAAAAAATCAAGAAAAAATAACTAAAAAAATAAAAACTTTGTAATGAACGAGCAAAATACTCAAACATTCAAAAACAATATAAATATTAACAAAAGAAAAAGAGATAATTATACCATGGATTTAACTATGGCTAAACATAGCAAAAACAACTATTATAGTGTGCTAGATTTAGACAATGATGAGGAATGTGATAAACAATTGCTAAAAAAATTTGAGAGCCACGTAAATTAGAGTCAAGTTAAATCTCAAAAATTAAATTCAGCTATAGCTGCAGTGAATGAAGTACAAAGTGCAAACAAAAACATCTCAACTACAAGAGAAATAACTAATGAAAACAATAACACAGTGGTTAATAATGTAAAAAATAATAAAAAAAATTGTGTACATTTGAGAATGATGATTTAAAATTTATTAAAGTGAACCAATTTACAACAAAAAAACCACCGAAAAAGCTACAATTTACCAATGTTTCTAGTCCAAGTAACACCAAATAGCAACATTAACAAACTAAAGAACATCAAAGCTATACTTCATCGATGCATAAAGTGGGAGCAGATAAGACGCCCAGAAATACCCCAATGCCGGAACTGCCAAGGGTTCTTCCATAGCGCAGCTAACTGCTTTCTTCAAACGAAGTGTGTAAAATGTGATAAAAATCATGAGAAGGGAGAATGTCCTATTAACGTTGTATCAACCAATGAAAAAGAAAAATTGTACTGTGTAGTATGCAACAAATATGGTCATCCTGCTTCCTACAAAGGCTGCGAAAAGTACAAACAACTTCAGCAAACAGTTAGAATTAGAAAAAAAGAGTTTTCAGAAAGTAGAACTAACCAAAGTTCATTTACTAAACCTGATTTAAGCTTTGCAAATGTAATAAGAGGTAATAGCAATCTTAATATAAATACAAATAATGTTAATGATAATTCTACTAACACCTTCTTATTAGAATTAAAAAATATGATGATAAATATTAACAGTCAATTGGTAAATCTACAAAAACAATTACAATTACAAACGTCCCGTATAGACACAATCTTCTCTATTGTAGGTGTGTAAATATGGATAGGCGACATAATATAACCATATCAAAACACCTTAAACTTATACATATAATATAAATTCATTAATATCTCTAAGTAGAAGGTATGACCTTCAACAATTTCTTTTTAAACACAATCCTGATATTGTTCTTTTGAACGAAACGAAACTCAATTCCAAACATAAACTCCAATTTAGTAACTACAATATCATAAGAAAAGATAGACTTGATGCGAAACGAGGTGGAGGCACCGCTATATTGATAAAAAATAATTTAAAGTACAACAATTTTTCAAACAACATTACAAATTCATTTAAATGTCTGGAAACATGTATAATTCGAATACCAATGATTGCAGATAGGGTAATATATATCATAGCTGCTTATTATCCATCTGGCAACAACGATTCAAACATGAAAACGGAAATTAACAAGCTCTTTGAGTCTCTAGATATACAAAATCCCAATAACTACTACATTTTAGCCGGTGATTTGAACTCTAGACACACAGAGTGGGGTAACCCTACAAATAACCCAAAAGGTAACAAATTAAAGGAATGGCTGACTGAAAACGAAATAGAGTACAGATGTAAATTTTATGCTTCAAATTCCCCATCCTTTCCTAGAACAGGGTCCTACTTAGATGTCTGCATTGCAGATTGTCGTTTGCATATTACAACACAAAATGACACTCTTAACTGTCTTGAAACCTTGGATTATGATAGTGATCATAATGCCATTCAAATTTATTGTTCTATGAATAATGAACAGCAAGATTTTTCATTTATCGAGGAAACTCAAATTCCTAAATTCAATTATAAAAAAACAAATTGGAAGAAATTTAAAAACAGAATAACAGCTAAATTGCAACAGCATACACTTATTCCAAATAATATAAATCTAATGAATTCTGAAATAGACTTGCACATAGAAAACCTTGAGAGAGTAATAGTGGATTCTATTGAAGAGACAACACCCAAATTTAAGAAAGTTGAACCATACTCCAAATTTAATAACAAAATTATAAGAAAACTTTATTTAGAAAAAAGTAAAATACTGACTATCATAAAACGACATAATAGAATGGAACACATGCTAAATGAGTCGACACTTAATACACTAAAAGCTAAATTGAAATTAATTAAAAAACTCCTTTGCGAGAATATTTCAATTATTCTTAACAGGGATATACAGAACAAATTAACTAACCTCGATCCCAAAGATTCGAAACATATGTTTGGAGAAATAAAAAATTGACATAAGAAGGGCTAGAAAAGGACAACTTAAATAATTATATTATACGCGATCAAGAGCAGATGTTGGATACAATTGGAGCATTTTTAGAGAATGTTCACTCCTATAAGGAGTTAAATATGACCAACAATATACATTCACAAGTTAGTAATTTCTTCCTCGGATTTTTAGAATCAAAATTAGCATTTGACAGCAATCATACTTCCGTAACAAATTTCAGCCCTGAAAAAACATCTAACCATTTAGATGAAAATCAAGCGGAAAATTATTTTATCACAAAGGATAAAATTATGTATATTTTTCAAAATCTTAGGGGAAAATTATCGTCAGGTGTAGATAACATCCCAAATATTATTCTTAAAAATATACCCAATTTAATGATTTTTGAATATTGCAATCTATTCAATAATATGTTAAATAATTAATACTTTCCCTTATCTTGGAAGAGAGCCAAAGTTGTGATATTACCAAAAAGGATAAAGATACGAGTGACCCAAAAAAATCTTCGAGCTATAAGCTTGCTCCCCAATATAAGCAAAATTTTTGAAATTGCTATAAACAACAATATATATAAATTTTGTAAAGACACAAACTTGATAAGCGATAAACAGTTTGGGTTTAAATACAAACATTCAACAATTGATGCATTACATTTACTTACTTCCAACATCAACTGGAATTGGATGAGCAAACTCTGTACAGGAGCGTGTCTCATAGATATGGAAAAAGCTTTCGATACCATATGGATTCCAGGTTTGATATTCAAATTAAATGAATATAAATTTCCTTTCCACCAAATCATTCTAATTTATAACATGATAAGTGATAAAACCTTTAGATTGTTTCACCACAACCATAAGAGCAAAAAAACTTTTAAAGTAACAAATGGTCTTCAACAAGGGACTGTTAACGCGCCCATTCTTTTTAACCTGTTTATTTTAGACTTAGTCAGCAAATTAGATAAATATAATATCATTTGCTGACGATATTATAATACATCACGCGGATGATACAGTGGAAAAAATAAATCAAAATCTACAAACTTCTTTTGATATTGTAGAAAAGTATACTATTGATTGGAACATGAGAATAAACATACAAAAATGTGAAACAATTTTATTTAGACCTCCAGTGGATAGATGTAATAATAATATAAAAAGAAATTGGAAATCGTTTGGGATTAAATCTAATCTTAATAATTGTTCAATACCAAATAAAGAAATTGTTAAATATTTAGGTGTATATCTAGACAAATTCTTATATTTTAATAATCATGTAAATAAAATAATATTAAAGGCAAGAAATGCATTTTTTAGGTATAAAAATATATTTTATTCCAGATACATAAAAACAAGAATAAAAATTATTATGTATCAATCCTTAATCAGGCCTATTATAACATATGCGTGTCCAATATGGTTTAATATTTCACCATCCTACATGGAGAAGATAAGGGTATTTGAAAGAAAATGCTTAAGGGCATGTACTAAACTTTATAGAACGTCACAAAGTGAATATGTAAAATACGTATCTAATAAAAAACTCTACAGTATTACAAACATAATAAGAATAGATAATTTTATAATACATTTAATAAGAAATAACATTGTAAGATGTACATCTTGTAAAGAAAATAATTTAATATTGGCACCGTACTACACAAATGAAGATTATATAATTAATTCCTTACAAAAAGGGTACGTTTCACCTGAGGCTTTTTTATACCTCGATAAAATGAGGATGATCCAAAATGAAAATGGCACCCCAGTATTCTATCAAATATATATAGACGTGCCAATATCAAAGCAGTTAATTGCAATAATACAGCAAATATTGATTTCAGATACAGCACCAGTACATCTAATAAAGATCTTTACATTTCGCAAAGATCAAAACCAAAAAGTATTGGTGGCTATGTTAGTAACTTCTACATCATTCTATTTTAACCCTTGACTTTTTATACCCTTTTGCTATCTATGTAATGTTTTTATCAAAATTTTTCATTACGAACAAAATATATAAAATAGTCTTCATTTGAAGTACGGAAAACATAAATTATTTTTTAAAAGAAAATATATTATTAATACTAATAATACTAGAGAGCTCGGGTTAGGGACTATGTATATATCTAATTAATATTATTATTGTTCACTATTGTTTATTATAGTTAAGAACTAATAAAGAATTTGTGTAAATAAACGTTTAAAAAAAAAAAAAAAATGATTTCTTTTATTTTCTTAGTCATGAATTTTATTTATGATCTTTAATTTTTTTATTGTTAATCAAAAATTTAATTTATGGGGTTTTAATAAAAATAAATTTTTTATTTCAAAGGGATTTTGGTTAATTCAATTAATTTCCAACTCATAATTGAGTGTCGGTTGCCTTTAAACCAAATAAAAACATAACCAAATGTGAGTTCATTTTGTTCGAAATGTATTAACAACCCCAGTTTTTCTAATCAAAATTTTTCTCCTAAATAGAAAATTTCATTCCCAACGTAAATAGCCTTGACTGTTACCATAAGCGATAACCTTCTCATTAGATAGTTTTTTTTATCAAAAGGTAACACAAAACGCACACGCGTAAAAGTAAAAAAAAAAAACAATTCCTTAACTAAGTTTTCCATTTCAGCACCGAAAAACCCTTGAAGAAAGCTTTTGGCTAAAATCTTGGCATCTCACAACTCGGTTTTATAAGCGGGAGGCGTCAAGCTCATAAAACCAGTTATTTCTTTATCTTTGGGATCGGGAAACCCACAGGTGCAAACCCGATGTAAAACTACAGAAAAATACCAACCGCCTTATCATCTACATTTTCTTCAAAATTTTCAACCTGCAAATCGACATTATATCATTATTAGCCACCGTCACCATCAGCAAAAGTGTTAAAATAATAAGTTTTTTCATACAAAATTATAAGTGCATAAATCGGGCATAAATCGCAAAAACTAGTTACAGTAGCCAGTCAGTGAAAAGTGTGAAAATTAGAAGAAACGGAAAAAATCGTCCAGGGCAGAGAAATTAGAAAGCCTAAGCAAAGTTTAAAGTCCAAAGTGCAATTAAAAAGGAAAATAACAAGAGTCAGAAAACCGCACCTAAAAAGTTGTTAAAACTCATTTAGTCTTCATGATTCAATTAAAAAGAAACAAAAAAAATTTCACGTTAAAATCACTTTTTTTTTATTAAAATTAAAGAGTAAAATTTCACTTTAAATATCACCATAAAGTTAGTTTAGTGTTAAATTTTCTCATAAAACTTCAGTGTTTAAATAACTAAAATGAAGAACCTTTAGAGTACCTGAAAAAGTGGAAAAAAATAATTGTTAGAATTTGTTGAAGTATCCTAAATGTAAATAATATCATATTCATATGTTACCTTTTTTTTTTGAAGTGAGTTAACCCCTTGGTAACGCAAAAATCAAAATAAAACGAGCCTCTTCAGTGCTCTCAAGTTATTAGTACAAATGTGCTAAAAAGAGAACAAAAACAATATATATTAATTGATTAATAAATTAATAATTGTTAATGATTTTTTTTACTTACCATGCAAAACCTGTGCTAAAGTTAAAATTATACTATCGAAGTAAACCATATGTTAAAAAAAAAAGAGATGAAGACAAGCAGAAAAATAATAATAATAATTTCAAAAAAAAGTAATTTGGTGGCTTTAACTTGACGCCAGATCGCGCCACAATCACCCATTCCGTGATTTCTTTTTAGCGTTTGATAAAACAGAAAATATAGGAATCAGTTATGAAAAAAAACACGAAATTAGGAGAAAAAAAAAAAAAATAACAAAGTGTGATAAAACAAATTTGCATCGTATCATAATAGCTTCATCAACTTCAGTTACCAGCAACCGGCATCGTGAAAGATCTTTCATCGAGGGACTGTAAAACTGTAAGTTTGTATTTAACATTTTTGTCTTCTTTTATTTTCTTTGCCGTGGGTCAGTGATCGTTCACTGGTAAAACTTTATTTTAACATTTTTATATTTGCGCTGTTAACTTAGCGAAAGCTCTCAGTGGAGTCATCCTGTTAAGTTAACAGAGCACTTTACGTGGCTTAACAAAAATTGATCATTTGCTGTGTTTTTAATTTAAGAACATTGTCAGCAATTAAAATTGATGAATATAGGTACCAAATACTTATATTAATTTATTTATGGTTCCTGGACAATTAAAATAAATTATTTAAAGATGAATATTAAAAATATATCATAGCGGAAAGTAAGAAGAAGCATCGCTCTTCTCTTTTGAGAGTATAGTGCTGAGTTTCTGTCCTGACTAAACATCCAAGCCTTTAAATGAGTGCATTCGTTTCCGATTTAAATGATCAATTTTTACAAGCTATTTAGTTTGTTTTTTTGGTTATTGTACATTTCGATAATTTAAATTTTTTTAATAATGTTTTTTTATAAAAGTTGTTTTTTTCCATTCGATTTTTTTTACGGTTTGCAAATTTTTATTAACAATTTTTATTTTTTTTTGTTATAAACTAAATTTATTCTTGGAACTACATTATTTTCCGCGATTTTTTTTTATTTTTCAAATTTTTTTTCTTAAATGTTGTATATTTTATTTTTTTGTCCTTGGCAACCGAACGGGATGCAGACCTTAAATAATTTTTTTTCAGCGTTTTATTTCGATTTTTGCGACCCTAGTAGTTATTGTAGTAATATGTAAACTTTAAAATTTCTTTTTAATTTTTTTTTTTTTTGTCATTCAAAATTTCTTTTAATTATACTGTATTTGTTATGTTTTTTTTTTCTCCACAAAATAATAATTTTTTTTTGTATGCTTCATGTGTCAAAGATAATTGCTCACTTCACATTTTTAGATTTTAGAGTAAGCTGATTTTTGATTTTAAGTTGAGATTAGGTTTATAATTAAGTTAATTATAGGTCATATATTTTTTTCCTCCATCTTTTTAAATAAAATTTGAATTATGAATTTCTAAAAAGCCTTTGTCTTGATTCCTGGTAACCTGTTCGGATTGGGTCATTTATTCGTGGGATCATATTACACAAATTTTAGCTTTCCAGTACACGTTTATGGTAGGGAGGGGTAAATGTGTTTATTCCTCTATGCACATTCGGTTAGTGATACGACACTCGGTTCCACCCATAAATAAATATTTCTTTTCACTTCTTCTTCTTTCTTCTGAATACTAAGCACGTACCAAAATAAAAATTTCCCTGGTAGCATATCCCTTTTAGTAACTTTTAAGCATAATGTAGCGAAGAATCCTCCCCGTTTGCCGACGAGATGAGGGCCGGAATGTAGGTTCGTGCTGCTGCTACTTAAACTTGACAACAACAATACTATTCGGTTATACGCTGATTTTGGTTACATGCTACAACTAGTTCATTTTTCTTTTTGTTGCCACGGACTGAATCGCGAATTATCTAGTCCCTCTACCGACTCTTTCATACCCACTAAATCGTATATACGCTGCTCGGATACTGACAACTGTTTGCTTTGGTTTGGGCCACCTCCTGTTCCCCTTTGATACTTTCAGTTAGCGGCAGATTTTGAGCGCACGTTTTTGGTCTGTCCATACCTAAATTTGCATATGCGAAAATTAGAACAAAAATTACTCATTTGAACAACCTTTTTCCACTCTGTAACATTTTTTTATAGTTGAACCAGCATTATTTAATTATTGTCACTTTGAGCTCTATTTACTGATCTAGCCCTGAAAAGCATTATTTAGTAACTTTAATATTTAATTGATAGATAAAAATAAGTACTTACATGATGTATTTATCCAGTTCGCCCGCAAAAATTAAGTGAACAAAACATGGGAAAAATGGCGCGAAAAAAATCATTCACGATAAGGGGAATTTTTTCCACATCAAATTTGTTCGGGGAAATTATTCCCGATTGAAATATCAGGGAAATGGAAAACATTTCGAGGGAAAAAATATTCACGATAGGGGTGAATACTTAATTTACCAAGACGATTTCCCACTACAGAATAGCGCAGAATGACAGGACAAAAAAATATCGGAAAATAATTAAGAATATGACACTGGCATTCAATTATAGATGCAGAAGGTCAAATTTTGCAGAAGGTCAAATTTTGCCCATTTCAAATTTTTTTCTTTATTTTGAGTAAATTGCATTTAAAGTTGCTACTAACACATACATAAAATTATACATATGCTATGTGTATGTATTAAATTTGTTAATGTGTTTGTTAATGAGTGTGCTATCTTCATTCACAATAATAATAAACCAAAAAAGTGTTGGAAAGAATTGGCTAAGTTAAAAAATATAGTTACCTAGAAATGCACTCGAATTTCGAGCGCTGGAATCTGCAAGTAATAATAAATTATGTAATTATTTGCCTTAAAATCTTAAGGATAGTAACTCAAAATTGTTTTAGAAATAAGACACTCAATGACTTATTGATAGTAAATAAATAAAAAAAAAAAACTAAATTATTTTCAAACAAATATTTATTCATTAAATCTAGTCTAATCAAATGAGACTATATTATGAAAATAAACATAAACATAGCTTTACTATGTTTTTGTTTTCATTTGAAATTATATTTAAATAAAATAATTTTAATTCAGTTCTTTTTGAACTACGCAAAAATCATGAATATATTATATCTCCTTTAGTTGCAATTTCAATTAAAGCATTAAATGAAAATATTTCGCATCGTTCTTTTTGTAATAAACACACACTCGTGCAATAGATTCATTTGCCGCGAAAACTTCAAAAATGTATTGAACTCAATGCTGCTCATACGACTACAGCCACTGTCAATACACAAACCAATGCACTGTTTGTTAAAAATCAGTAAAACCAACAATAATGCTCTGTTTGTTTAAGTTGTTGTATGAAATAAAAACAAAAACAATATGAGTATGAAAATTGTTTACAATGCATTCGGTATAAACACAAACAAATACGTATACGAATGCATAGATGGTATGAGTGAGTGCGAGTGTATTGTTTATTTATACTGACACTTATTGTTGTTTGGCAGACACATAACGAAGCGCAAAAATAGGTACGTGCTCATATAGCAAATTGACTGATTTCGAGTATGTTTTTATTTTGTTGTTGTTGCTGTTGATTTTTTCTAATATTCAGACTATTTCTTCTTTTTCCAAATAACAATAACTTGCCATCCTCTTTTTTTTTTTTTTTTTTGGTATTTTATTAGTAATACAAAGCAGCAGAAAATGTTGCAGTTGATTTCTCAGTTATTTAACTCATAAGTAAACTAGTTGACTTATGAGCTTTGTTTTTGACTCCAATTCATATAGACGAAATAGCAATTGAAACAAAAAGTGCATAGTAAAGAAAATAAATATTGATTGCTAAGAAGTTATTTGCAATAAATGATGGAAAACTGCTACTGAAACTAATTGAAAACGACATTGGTATAAGTATTTATATACATACATCAATAAGTGTGTTTAAAAATTTACAGCAATTTTTCGATTAGTGTTGGCTTTTTAGTTTATTAGAATTGATTAAGCAGTTGGGCCTTTGGTTTAGTATACGAGGGATTTGCTAAACAAACTATTTTGTCTGATTAAAGTTGTTCGTCCAGGAAGTCATGTTACATTTTACTAACTATCAAAATATATGAACTGGACAATTGTTTTATCTTTATGTAATCTCCGTACACATAGACAGATATTGCCAACTGGTCTAATAAAGTGATTCGCACTCGATTGTTATAATAAGGAAAAGCAGCCAGCTCGTTTTGTAAGTTACAAAAAAAATATACCCACAAACTGGTGAATAAAGGCCATGAGTTCAATATATCAAACGTATTATTGTTATGAATTTTCAAATATTCATCATACTCACTAGTGTAAGTTGGTTTGAACTTTATTTTTGTTTTCAATCTATACTTCTATACTAATATTATAAAGAGGTAATGTGTGTTTGTTTGTTTGTTTGTTTGTTTGTTTGTTTGTTTGTTTGTTTGTAGGAGGTAATCTCCGTAACTACCCATCTGATCTTCCTGAAATTTTGACAGAGGCTTACTGCGGATATGGGAAGTGCTATAGGCTATAACTTTTTTAATATTTTTAGTGGGCGTGGCACCTCCCACACAAAGTAAATTTTTAATATCATATACATATAGTGACAGTGAGTATTATGATAGGGAGAGCTTTGCAAATTTATGTGAGGTCACCTATTGTTAATATTAGTAGTTACGCCGAAAATGGGCGGGATCGGAGAAGTGGGCATGGTACCTCCCATAAAAGTAATTATTCAATATTATATAACTCGAGTAGTGTGATAGAGAAAGCTTTTCAAATTTGTCTGGTGTCACCTATTATTAATGTCAGTAGTCGGACAAAAAATGGGCAGTATCGGACCAATAGGCGTGACACCTGCCATACAAATTATATATAAAATGCCATATATCTGGAGTATTGTTACACTGAGAGTCTTGGGACTTTGTGTGAGCCTCTAAGTTATTCATGTGATTAGTTAGACAAAAAATGGGCGTGATCGGAGCAGTGGGCGTGGCACCGCCCGTACAAAGTAAATATATGATATCATATAACCGGTGTACTAAAAAAGGGAAGCTTTGACACTTTGCACGACACCATCAGATCTTAGTAAGATTAGTCGGACAAAAAATTGGAGGGGTTCACATCAACGGGAGTGGCACTCCCCATGCAAAGTAACTATTTAATGTCATATATCTGGAGTACTGTAAACGAGAGGGCTTTGTGAGCCGATAGGTTCTTTGTATAATTAGTCGAACAAAAAAATGGGCGTGATCGTAGCAGTGGACACAGCACCGCCCATGCAAAGTAGATACCCAATATCATATAACTGGTGTACTATAGAAGGGAAAGACTCGACATTCTGCACGAGTCCATCAGATATTAATGTGAGTAGTCCAATAAAAATTTGGCGGGATGGGATTAGAGGGCGTGACACCTCCTATATAAATAATATGAAGTACTACGAAAGCAACAGTCTTTCGTTAAGTACATTAGTTATCAATGTGATTTGTTGTGGAAAATATATCGCCAAAATCAAAAATTCGCCAAAACCGAAAATTGCGAAAAATAAAAATCGTCCAAAAAAATCTTCAAAATCAAAAATGGGCAAAATCAAAAATCGCTAAAAAGAAAAATTGCCAATTGACATTCTAAATTCAGGGCCAATGTTAAGTGTTGCCAGATCTAATTTTGATAATCCATCTTCTTCTCATGGACAGCTACATGTACCTTGCTCCATGGTAGGAACGCCCAAAAATGTGGTAATTGTTGTACCGAATGAAAAACCAAAAAACATTGTATATCAGCAAGTATTCAAATAAAAAAAACTATGCTAATAATCTATACTAACATAATAAAGAGGTAATATGTGTTTGTTTGTTTGTAGGAGGTAACCTCCGTAACTACACATCTGACCTTCCTGAAATTTTCACAGAGTGTTACTACGGATATGGGAGTGCTACAGGCTGTAATTTTTTTTAAATATTTTTAGCGGGCGTGGCACCTCCCATACAAAGAAAACTTTAAATATCATATATATTAATATGATAGAGAAAGCTTTGCAAATTTGTCTCAGGTTATCTATTATTAACGTGAGTAGTCAGACAAAAAAATGGGCGGGATTGGACAAATACACGTGGCACCCCTACACAAACTTAATATTAAATGTGATATATCTGAATTACTGTATTAGTGAGAGCCTTGGGACTTTGCGTGAGCCCTTTCATAACAATTCGGAAGAGGTGGGATAAATATGTTAACGGATAAATATGTTATTTTATGGAATAAATCGGGTTATGTGAAAATTATGTGAAAAATTGAAGCAAAAAATATATATTTTTTTCGATTCATTTATTTGCAATCTATTTAAAAAAAAATAATATGCATAATGTATAACAATTAAAAGTAACATATTATATTGAGTTCCACTGAGCTCAAAAAAAAAAAAAAAAAGTAAGAAAATTATAGTCGGTCTAACTAACTGGATATAGAAAATAAGCATAAACCAAATTTGAGATGCGTTGTTTTTAATTTTTTTTGGCTGCAGATATGAAAAACTGCATATGGGGAGTAGGTCGAAAATGAACCGATCCTGGCCATATTTGGTAATGTCACTTATATTTTGAAAAAATATATACAAACCAAATTTGAGAAAAATCTGTTCAATATTTTTGCTTTTTGATAGATTTAAGTGAAAACGGGAAGCAGCTCTATATGGGGCCTATGACTTTGTCCTATAGGGATTATTTTTGGACTACTGATTAGTGAATAATAAACACATACAAACCCAATTTGACTGAGATCAATATGATAATTTGGATCCTATGGCAATTTATGTCAATTTCATAGGGGTCATTTGTGTGGACCGAATTTCACCAATTTCAATAGCGTTCATTGAAATATATTCATATTGTAAGCACTGTGCTGATAATATTTTAAAATGATCAAAGAAACATTTTCTAAATTTTATATGATTACAGCGGTGGGATTACAAATAATAAAAAAAAAATTATTATTTTCAAGTCTTATGCCAAGATCAAACAGAAAGCGAAACCTATATACTAATATGCAAAGGACATACGTAGTGCGGGAACGCTCTCAAAATCGAATCCTTTCCTCGCATGGTCATGAAGTGCCTCAGAAGTAATTGTGGACGAAACGGAATTGACTAACCGCATTAACGCTTTGGAAAGTTTAGTGAAGACCTTGAGCGAGAAACGTGAAGAAAATTTTGGAAACCATGTAAATTTTAAAAATTGACTGCATTCCAGAATTTCAACCTGGGTCATTAAATTTGCCTGTGTCCCTATTGTTACAAAAAATTGATCAAATTGGTGAAATTCATAATTGGGATGATCGTAAGAAAATATTTGCAATACAATCTAGATTGAAAGCTTTGCACGAACATGTTAAGCTTCCGACAGAGTCAATGACAAGATATTGTTTTGAAAAAAAAATTTTAGCTGACACATGTAAGATAGTCGGAAAATATGCTGTGTCATGCATAATTGATGGATTATCAGGTGGAAGTGTACAAGTGAGAGCAAGGGCTAGAAGACTACAGACTCCGGAAGACCTCTTTGTTCATTGCTTGTCAAAATTCCACATGAGGTGGATGTTCAACCCAAAAATAGACGGATAGATGGACGAACTATCACTTTAATTGAAGATCGTTTTGAGGATAATTTGAAGAAAGTGATATGTTTTAACTGCAAGAAATCAGGACATTATTCAAGCAACTGTCAAAGTAGTCTCAAGAAATGCGGTAATTGTTGAAAATGGGGACATTATACATGGGACTGTTTAAAAAAATGGAAGTCTTCAATATTATTTATTAATAATGAAACAAAATCGGGTGAATTTAAAGAGTGATATTTAGTGGAGTATAAGGTAAATGATATTTCAATGTGAGGTTTTATTGATACCGGTTGCTCAGTAATATTAACAAGACAATCCAATGAAAATGCGCTAAATGTAGCTTTTGAACGTTGTAGCATACAAGTTACAGGATATGGAGGATCAGTTGTATCTGTAACATCCAAAATGTTCGTTAAATTAAATGTAGATTCAGCATCGGCATTTGTTACAATATTTATTGTTCCCGATTATACTCAAGAAATTGATATCCTTATTGGTCAACCAGTTATTAATCATGAATCTGATATTATGGTAGTGAAAAATCATACCGTTATATTATTAACTAAAGAAAGTGCAAATTTTTCAGATTTTGATTGCATATCAAACGGAAAATGTTCACTTTGGTTTCACAAAACAGTTACTATACCTAAAGAACGTGCTCGATTTGTTGAAGTTATGACTGTTCAAATTCCCAATTCATGTTTTTATTTGGAAGAAATGTTCGTTAATAACCCGAAAACGAATACAGAATTTCCAGATGTGTTGTTGGCAGTAAAGGATTGATTTTAATAGAAAATGAGTCGTGTAATGATTTATGTTTTAAAAAGGGGTTTAGAATAGGAAGAGTTTTTCCTTGCAGATTAGATGAACAATTTGAATATTTCAATTATAGGATAAAATCTAGTAAATTGAAACAGTTTTTGAAAAGTGAAATTGTACCTCAGTCAAGGCATTTAGATGACACTAATATAGAAAGATTATGTGCTTTGATTAATAAATACAGAAGTTGTTTTGCACAGGATATTTCAGAACTAGGAAATATAAAAGATGTACAAATGAAAATTAAGTTAAACGATGAAACTCCAGTTTCATATAAACCATATCGATGTCATGGTCTGAAAGAGAAATTGTTCGTGATAGCCGATCTAAAAAAAGCTGATCTTATTCAAGATTCATCATCTCCTTATTTTAGTCCTATTCTTTTGGTTTAAAAGAAAACAGGGGAATACGAATGTGCATTGATTTCAGAGCTCTGAATCGGAAAGCAATAAAAGAAACGTTTCCAATGCCAAGAATGGATGATGAAATTGATAGATTAAGAGGAAGCAGCTATTGTACTAGTTTAGATTGCGCAAGTGGTTATTGTCAAATCTCATTAGATAAGAGGTCAGCCCAAAAGACAGCGTTATGAATTTAAGAGAATGTCATTTGGGTTAGTAAATGTTCCGGCTGTTTTTCAACGAACTATGAATAAAATGCTTGGAAATTTGAGATTCACAACTGCTATGGTTTATATGGACGACATTTAAATTCCTTCAGACGCGATTGATAGACGTTTTCAGAATTTAGACATAATTTTAGAAAGGTTAATGCAAAATTGTGCAACACTGAACCACAACTCCACGAGTCAATGGACAAGAAGGAAGATATACTAGAACGATTTTATCGGCCTTGGGTACAGCTGTAGAAAATTAAAAAAAAATGGGATGAGTCGATTGGTGATGTCCAATGGGGTTTAAATTTTACTGTTAACAAATCGACAGGAAAAATATCAAATGAGCTTTTATTTGGATTTTTTACCGAGGGGAAAATATGATTCATATTTAAGTAGTGAAGTCTATAAAATTAGAACTAAGGATGCTATAGATGCTAGAAGACAGGCAAATTCACTGATAGAAACTATGCAATAATATCAAAACAAAAATATGACCAAAGGAGAAAACCAAGTGAAATTTATAGGAAGGGGCAGTTAGTCCTAGTACGGAAAACTTAATAGTCGAGGGAGATCAAAAACTTCTTCCAAAATATAATGGCTCTTATCAGATTGTGCAATATTTGGGCAATGATAGGTATGTTATAAAGGACATGCCAGGTTCTAATAGATCAGAGAAACCATATGAAGAACAAGTAAGAAAATTATAGTTGGTCTAGACCGACTATACGATACCCTATACCATGCCCTATCTCTTAGGCCCAACTAACTGAACATAGAAAATAAGCAAAAACCAAATTTGAGTCTGATTTTTATTAATTTTTTTGGCTGCAGATATGAAAAAGTTCATATCGGATGCTATATCTATATGGGGACTAGGTCCAAAAATGGACCGATCCTGATCATGTTTGGTAAAGTTTCTTGTATTTTGCAAAAATATATACAAACAAAATCTGAGAAGAATCAGTGCAATATTTTTGTTTTTTAATAGATTTAAGTGAAGATCGGGAAGCAGCTCTATATAGGGCCAAAGCGATCATTTTTGGACTACTCATTAATGGACGTAATGAACGCATATAAAACCCAATTTGAGTAAGATCTATATGACAATTTGGATCTTATGGCAATTTATGTCGATTTCATAGGGGTAATTTGTATTGGGGCTAGGTGTGAACATGGACCGATTCTCACCAATTTCAATAGCGTTCATCCATGGCGCATAAAAGCTTATATACCAAATTTCATCAAAATATATTCATATTTGCGACTTGCAGTTTGATTACAAGCTTTACATGGACACACAGACGGACGGACGGATGGACGGACGGACGGGCATTGTTAAATCAACCCAGAAAGTGATTCTGATTCGATCGGTATAATTAAAGGGCAAATATTTTTGGTTGTTACAAACAGCAGTTCAAAGTCATTATACCCAAACCACATAGTGGTATAGGGTATAAAAATAAAAATAAAAAGATAGTAATAAAATAGAAAACAGAGAAATTTTATATGTTGTTTGACTTAAATTCGATTTTTTCCGATCGCGAGTGGATAAAGTTTAAATTTTTAGATGTACGCGTTGAAGAACATGTTCTGTTTTTTAGCAGTACACGTGCGAGAAAACGAACTTAAAATAAAGCTACACTCGAATCTATGTGGTTTATGTGTGTTCGACAAAAGAAATACATGATAGAGAAATGTTCGTGTAGATAACGAAATATTAAAACGAAACACAGTCATGATTGTGTTGGAACCGTACAAAATTTATAAACACACATAATTGATATGAAAATAAAGTTATGTTTTGGCTGTTTGTAACTACCAAAATTTTTGACCTTGGCCCATCTTTTACTATACCGATCGACCTATAATCTCTTTATGAGTCGATTTAGGGATGTCCGTTTGTCCGTCCGTCTTTGTGCCCATGTAATCAAACTATAGTTCGCAAATATGAATATATTTAAATGAAATTCAGTGCATAGCCTTCTATCGACCATAGGATGGACGCTGTTGAAATAAGTGAAAATCGTTTTATGTTCAGACCCAGTCCCCATACAAATGACTCCTACGAGATCGACTTAAATTGCCGTAATATCCAAATTATAATATAGATTTTGTTCGAATATACAAAAATAAGTGCAAAAAATAAGTGACTTTACCAAATATGGTCACGACTGGTTCATTTTTTGACCTAGTCTCCATATAAAATAGCATCAGATATGAATTTTTTCACATCCGACGGCAAAAAAATTAATAGCAATGCCACTCAAATTTGGTTTATGCTTATTTTCAATAAATAATTTGTTGGACCTAAGAGATAGGGTCTCTAAACGCATGGTATAGGGTAACGTATAGTTTGTATAGACCGACAATAATTTTCCTACTTGCTTGTGTTGAGATTGGGCAGCTCAGAAAAATACGGGACGCTTCTTTTTTCGTGTTCTATAACATATCCCAGTTCCATCGCTGTGTGTGCTTGGCCCTCATGCGATCGTCTCCTTTCCTTTTGGTCTGCAGACTTCGATTATTTAAAGCAATTAAATTAATTCGTATCTATTCGATCCATAATCTATTTTAAAACTCTTCAATGGACAAATTATTCAAGGCTGTATTTCCAATTCCTTTCATTTAATATTAGATCCTTTTGTGCGAATTTACTACACAAATCTTGCTATAGTAATCTGTGGCGGAATGATAGAGCAGTTAAGTGTTTCTTTCTTTATTTGTTCAGAAATTAGATACCGGAATCCGCGGTTGTAAAGGGTGACACAATAACAATACATATATTGTGTTGGGAATAAATAAAGTATCAATAACGATAAAAATTTTTCAATGCTTAATTTACGCTGATCAAACATTATTTGAGCGACCCACATTCAACTGAATGTATTCCGTACAGCAATAGGATCTTTCATGATACTAAATGAAATAGATATTTATTTACAATAAATTAGAATAAGCTAGAATGACGAACATACAAGTTGTACAAATCCAGCTCAACAATAAAATTCAGATAAAAATTTTAACTAAACTTGAAAGCGACGTGTTATTTATTTTAGTGGACTGAAGACATAGCACTACACATGATTCAATTTAAAACAAGTAAGAAAATTATAGTCGGTCTAGACCGAGACCCTATCTCTAAGGCCCAACTAACTGGATATAGAAAATAAGCATAAACCAAATTTGAGTGGGATTTTTATTAATTTTTTCGGCTGCATATATGAAAAAGTTCATATCGGATGATATATCTATATGGGCACTAAGCCCAAAAATGGACCGATCCTGACCATGTTTGGTAAAGTCTCTTGCATTTTGCAAAAATATATACAAACAAAATTTGGGAAGAATCAGTGCAATATTTTTGTTTTTTGATAGATTTAAGTGAAGATCGGGAAGCAGCTCTATATGGGCCCTATGACTAAGAGTTGCCCAATAGGTATCATTTTTGGACTACCGATTAATGGATGTAATGTATACATAGAAACCCAATTTGACTAAGATTTGTATGATAATTTGGATCTTATGGCAATATATGTTGATTTCATAGGGGTCATTTGTATGGGGGCTAGGTCTGAACATTGACCGATTCCCACCAATTTCAATATCGTTCATCCCATGGCCGATAAAAGACAAATACCAAATTTCATCAAAATATATTCATATTTGCGACCTGCAGTTTGATTACAAGCTTTACATGGACACACAGACGGACGGACGGACGGACATCGTTAAATCGAATCAGATAGTGATTCTGATTCGATCGGTATAATTAAAGATGGGTGTAGGTCAAATATTTTTGGTTGTTACAAACAGCAGCACAAAGTCATTATACCCAAACAACATAGTGGTATAGGGTATAAAAATTAAATTGTATAATATGGATATTTGTCATGACTAGGTAATATGAAAGTATATATGAGAATGAATTTTTGTTATATTAATACGACAAAAAAAAAAATGCTTGAACATATGTATATAAATAATATATAATTCCAGATGCTTCACGAGGACGTGAGTGAAGGAGCGTGCCCGAGTTGTAAGCACTGTGAAATCATGAAATCAACTCAGAAGGTGATTCTGAGTCGATCGACATAATAAAAGATGGTTCTATTTCAAATATTTTTGGTAGTTACAAACAGAAGCACAAAGTCATTATAAACAATCCACCTAGTGGTATAGAGTATAATCTATAATATTAATAGAGTAGGCGATTTCTTGTGACTGATGTTTTTTTCTACCGTTTTGTCCCAATTTTGATCGAAAGCATATTATTTGAAAGGTATTTCCTTTTAGCCGTTTTACATATTTACAGATTCTTAAATTTTTTCCTTCATTTTGAGTAAATTGCATTAAAAATTGCTACTAACACATACATAAAATTATTCATATGCTATGTGTGTTTTATTAAATTTGTTAGCGTGTTTGTTAATGAGTTGGTCATCTTCACTCACAATAATAATAAACCATAAAGGTGTTTGTTTGTGAATTGGCTAAGTTGAGAAATAAAGTTGCCTAGAAATTGCACTCGAATTTCGAGCGCTGCAATCTGCTAGTAATAATAAAACTATGTATTATTATAAAAGTATTTTTGAAAAGGGATTTCAACTATATGATGTCTGTTCAATCTTCGTATCTCATCAGTATCGTCTAACAGGCTGATTGCTAAGATATTTGAATGATTACTTAGTCTATTTAGGTATCTTTCACTATTACTTTCTTCTCTTATAGTGGGAATACCGAGATCATTATACCCTATAAAAAGTACCTTTTCTTTAAATAAGTCTCTTTCCTTAAAAAAGTACCTTTTCTTAAAAAACTACATATTAGTTTCTTAAAAAAAGGCAATTTTAATAAAGAAGTACATTTTATTAAAAAAGCACATATTATTAAAAAAGTACATTTTATTAAAAAAGTGAATTTTCTTAAAAATTTACACATGCTTAAAAAATACATTTCTTAAAAGAGTACATTTTTCTTAAAAAAAAAATAAATTTTTCTTAAAAAGTAAATTTTCTTAAAAAAGTACCATTTCTTAAAAAAGTACAGTTTCTTAAAAAAGCACCTTTTCTTACAAAGTACCATTTCTTAAAAAAGTACAGTTTCTTAAAAAAACACCTTTTCTTAAAATAGTACCTTTTCTTAAAAAGTGCCTTTTTCTTAAGACGTACTTTTTCTTTAAAA
Source organism: Cordilura impudica (assembly GCA_963682025.1). Taxonomy (NCBI): domain Eukaryota; kingdom Metazoa; phylum Arthropoda; class Insecta; order Diptera; family Scathophagidae; genus Cordilura; species Cordilura impudica. The sequence continues at coordinate 156,382,107 of OY821521.1, read as the reverse complement.
AGTACCTTTTCTTTAAAAAGAAGTACGTTTTCCGGAAAAAGTACCTTTTCTTAAAAAAACACTTTTTTACACTTTGAAAAAGTACCTATTTTTACAAAATATCTTTTCTTTAAAAATTACCTGTTTTTTAAAGTACCTTTTCTAAAAAAGTACTTTTTCTTAAAATAGTACATTTTCTTTAAATAGTACCTTGTCTGAAAAAAGTAGCTTTTCTTAAAAAAGTACACTTTCCTGTTTCCATATACATTTTTTTTATACCGTACGTTCAAAATTTTAATATTGTCCAAACAAGCTTTTGTGCATCAGGTGTTTTTATATACTCTATACCACCATGTGGTTATGGTATAAAAACTTTGTGCTAATGTTCCTAACTACCAAAAATATGTGACCTAGACCAATCTTTTATTATACCGATCGACTCAGAATCACTTTCGAATTAGCGATGTCCGTCCGTCCGTCTGTCCGTTTATGTGTCCATGTAAACCGTCTAATCAAATTACAGGTCGCATATATGAATATATTTTGAATAAAGTTGGTATATAAGTTTCTGTCAGCCGTAGGACGAATGCTATTGAAATATATGAAAATCGGTGCATTATCAGACATAGTCCCTATACAAAAGACCCCTATGAGATCGATTTAAATTGCCATAAGATCCAAATTATCATATAGATTTCGGTCAGATTGGGTTTGTGTGTGTTTGTTACATCCATTAATCAGTAATCCATAAATAAGCTCTATAGTACAATTCCTAGTCATAGTCCCCATATAAAGCTGCTTTCCGATCTTCACTCAATCTATCAAAAACAAAAATGTGCACAGATTTCTCTCAAATTTGGTTTGTATATGTTTTTTGCGAAAAATAAGTGTTTTTACCAAATACGATCAGGATCGGTCCATTTTTCGACATAGTCCCCATATAAATATATTATCCGATATGAACTTTTTCAGATCTGCATGCAAAACAATTAATATAAATTCCACTTAGATTTGGTTTATATTTATTTTTTATACCTAATTAGTTAGACCTAAGACCAATTCTCTCAACGCATGTTATAGGTTATCGCATAGTCGGTCTTGACCGATTTTAATTTTCTTACTTGTTCATTATTAAATTTGATTTTAAAGTTTTAAAATTGGTTTAAACAACAAATGTATGAATCATATATGATACGCAATACCGCTTTCAAAAATTTCGAGCAGACGTTCTTTGAATAAGATGATTCACGAAATGTTTAAAAAATCTTTTGTGAATCACATGTGATTCACAAGCCCATGCATGAGAATTGCTGTAAGGTTTCTTGAAAAAGTACCATTTCTTGACAAAGAACTTTGTCTTGAAGATTTACTTAAAAAAAATACATTTTCTTTAAAGTATTTAATATTCTTTAAAAAATTTAATTTTTCATCTTCTTTAACAACTTTTATTTTATATTTATAAAATACCCTTTCTGAAAGAGGTAAGTTCTCTTAAAAAAGCCACTTTCTTTTAAAAACACATATTCTTTGAAAAAGTACGCTTTCTTTCAAAAGGTACATTTATTTCAAAAAGTACTTTTTCTTTCAAAAAGTATATTTTCTTTGGAAAAGTATCTTTTCTTTGGAAAAGCATCTTTTCATTGGAAAAGTACATTTTCTTTCAAAAAGTACCGTTTCTCAAAAAAGCACTTTTTCTTTCAAAAGTAAATTTTCTTTAAACAAATTTTATTAAAAAAGTACCTCTTCTTGAAAACGTTCATTTTCTTTTTAAAAAAAGACATCTTTCATATAAAAAATACCTCTTCTTAAAAAGTAAATTTTTTTAAATATCATCCTTCTTTTAAAAAGCGCATTTTCTTTTAAAAAGTATACTTTCTTTCAAAAGGAACCCTTTATTTTAAAAAGTAACATATCTGCGAAAAAGTACTTTTTCCTTCAAAGTTTATTCCGTGGAAGGGCAATTTCAGATTACTTTCTGAAAGGTATTAACAAAAATTAATGCATGTCTCGGAACCTCGGAACGTGTGTGGAAAGGCAAGTTCACAATACTTCCTATTCCTTACTTCGCAACCTGAAAAGTACGAAGTAAAACTTAATGCACCTCTCGGCAACTCGGATCACACCACCATTTTTGCATCCTTTAACCGCTCCGAAATTCGAAGCTCTTCACGTGTTTGAGTATAATGACTTTGTGCTGCTGTTTGTAACTATCAAAAATATTTGACCTAGACCCATCTTTTATTATACCGATCGGCTCAGAATTACTCTTTGAGTCGATTTAGCAATGTCCGTCCGTCTGTCTGTCCGTCTATCCGCCTGTTCGTCCGTCCGTCAGTGTGTCCATGTAAACTTTGTAATCAAACTAAAGATCGCAAATATGAAGATTTTGATTAAATTTGTTACTTAAGCTTTTAGCGGCCATACGATGAACGCTGTTGAAATTGGTGAAATTTGGGCTAGACCGGCTATAGTTTCTTACTTGTTATGTATACATTTGTTATTTAAAAATCATGGATCATTAGGTAATAATCGTAGTGTTTGATTGATTTCTCTATCAAATATCAATTTTGGAGTTACTAGCGGTTCCCTAAAGTTCTACACCATAAGTCCAGGTCGGCCTAAGCATAGTTTTGTATAAGATGACCTTATTTTTTAGGCTCAGCTCTGATTTTGGGCCTAACAGGCAACACATTTTTCTTGTTTTAAATTTAAATGCTCCCGTTTCCTTTTTATATGATTTTTCCAAGTGAGCCGTCTGTCAAAATGTATCTGCTCCCGTTTCGATTTTATATGATTTTTCCAAGTGAGCCGTCTGTCAAAATGTTTCTCTAAGTACTTAACATTATTAAATTTAGGGATGCGGTTTCTATTGCAATACATTGATGGACATTCACTTTTTCTTAGAGTGAATGTTTCATGGACCGATTTCTGGGTATTCACTTTAATGTTCCATTTAGGTCAACAAGATTCCATCATGTTAATTTGTCTTTGTGCCAATGCTTCATTAGTGTACGTAGCAGTGGGCATATCCGCAGTAAAAATTGTGTAAAGAACTGCTCCTACAACGCTTCCCTGCGGGACATCTGCTTTAATGATTCCAAAAGTTGAATATTCATTGTTAACATTTACATAATATAATCTTTCATGTAAATAAGATTTTGGTAAAAAGTTGTTTTAGTTTATAAAGAGGGCCATTGTGCCACACTTTATCAAGTGCCTGCTGTATATCCAAAAATTCTGCTAAACAATATTTATGGATTTCCAAGGTTCTCGTAATTTCTTCAACAATAAAAGCTGTATGGTATGAAAACTGATTCTTAAAAACAGTGCACGTTGACCTGACTTTAGGTGAGTGTGTTAAAAGCGCTGAACACAAAGTTCAAGTACGAGGCCGCCCTAAGTAGAAAAATTTCATATAGAAACGATCTGTTCAATTAAAACATAAAAATTTATCACAATGTTCAATAAATCACTGACGAAAGCTGAAATGCCAGGAACTGATTAAGAATAAAGTGTAGTTATGAATTTTTGAAATATGGTGGCATTGTTCATGAGTACTGTGCTTGTGCCTAAGTCCGACTTGTTGATCTGGAATTAGGTTTTTCTTGCCTAATGTGGGAAGTAATCATTTCAAAGCAAGCCTCTCAAATATTTTAGAGAATATTTTCAATAAACTTATTGGTCTGTAAGACACTACATCATGTTCTGGTTTATTTAGCTTTTGAATCATTATGATTTTGGCATACTTCCATTGGGACGGGATGCAGTATAATTTCATAATGGCATTATGTATTGTTGTTATCGAATCAATAGAGTCGTTTGTTTGTTTATAACCCTTACAATTTTTGAGTGCGATATGATTTTAACAGCAAGATCCGTTCTCCTAGAAGCGACAAGAAAACTTAATATTTTGTTTAATTGTGACGAATTACTTAGGTTAAAAAAAGACAGTGATTTTCCCAAATAATCTTTAAATTCACTAGCTTTCACATTATCCTACAACAAATACCGTTTGCACTTTTTATTGATACGTTTCTTTGAACAGGTCGCTTGAGGTATTATGTAGCCTTCCGGAGACTGTATTCATCATTTCTAGTTACATCTAGGCTTCTTAAGAAATCCTTTACTGATTCATTCTTATATACTTTTAGCCAATCTGTTTTAGCAGTTTGACTTCTAGTATTTTGGCAAAACCTACTCAAAATGCGTTTATTTCTAATAAGTTCTCTTGCCTTGGCTGCAATGTTAACACTAAATCCCATGATTAATTTTGTTGTGGATTAGATAAAAAAGTAGCTTCATGAATCAAATGAGAAAATGCTTCAACCGCATCTTCCAATTCGTGTTCTTTTTTAATTGAAATATTTTAATTTAGATTATTTTCTATCCAATACCCCAATGACTGCATGCGTATTGTTAATAATTTTTTTATCGTTTTGATATAGTATTTAAATGTAACAATTAGAGCGCTATGGCTAGAGCTTAGATCATCAGAGTCCAAAATATCAAAAAATAAATTTCTTTGTATACCGTTATAACCAACAAAATCTAATAAATCTGGTATTTATTTTAAATTAGCTGGTCAATATGGTGGTCTTCCAGTCGATAAAGTTGAATAGTGATTTTTGAGAATACATTTGTAGAGCTCTTTTCCTTTTGGGTTAACTAAGAGAGAGCCCCACCAGGGATGCTTAGCATTGAAATCACCTCCAACAATAATTTTTGGACCAAGTTGTTAGAAAAAATTGTAATATTGGTCACATTTTATATTGTGTCTTGGTGGAAAATATATTGAAAAAATGTTACCGTTGCCATTTTTATTTTATTAAAATAGCTGCACCAGCATGAGCTTCATTGTTTGGATGATGAGCAGCAATAATGTCTTAATCTTTTATTTTAAAATATGATTTACTTGTGAAGTGAGATTCAGATATTAAAAAGATTTCAATATGGTTGCTTTTAAGATAAACTTCAATTTCGTTTTTATGATCAGAAACACCATTGGCATTCCATAGGTCTAATTATCGCACAATACATCCAGTGAATGATATTTTGCCAAAAGTACTCCTGCAGATATAGGAGGTACATGGCGCCTCCTAAGTCCTTTGCTCTACGTTACTCGAACAAATATTTCGGCTGCCCTTGATAGTACAAGAATCTTCCCGTCCAGTCTTGGAGGTAGGGCCTGCAATACCGGTATACCGGAGCTATTTTTTAAATCCGAAATACCGGTATTATGACGTATATATACCGGTATTTCGGTATTTAATTAAATGTCATATATTTCAACTTTTTTTGAATCTTATAAAAATCAAGTCATCTTCAAAAATTCAAAAAAATTCTTAATTCCTGAAAAGTTAAATAAAAACAAAAACATTTTAAAATACAAATCGAAGTGTGCTGGTGTTTTGTGGCTAGTTAGTGTTCAGTTTAATTGTTCCGTTGCTGTATTTATAAAGTTTGCGTTTTAAAAAAATATATATTGCCCAAAATATTATTTCATATTATTTATCGATATTGTTGAATGTAAGTAAATTATATTCTATATTTCAAATTTAATACAGAGGTACATTTTAATGTAAAAATTTGAGCTTTTTAATTATTGGGATATATTTTTTATTTTAATAGCCTTAATATGGAATTTGAAGCAGTTAAAAAAGGCGTTACAGACAAAACTTCCGTTTAACATTATTTTCTGAGACATAGATCAGGAAATTTGGCAAAATGTACCAAATGCGACAATAAAATAAAAACATGCGGTGGATCAACTAGTGGGCTTCATACGCATCTGCGAACTGCTCATGACATCAGCTTTTTGAAAAAAAGAGGATTAGATGCTGAAAATCCCGAAACTTCAACGATCTCATCTTATATATCTACTAGTGCTGTACCGCCGAAATTAAAAAAAAAATATCGAGCTACTTTAAAAATGAAAACGATAATCTTCGTGTAGTATTATCAAAAATGGCTGCGGTCGACGGTCTACCAATTAGTATTTTTACTACTTCTATTGAATTGGGAAAATCGTTGCTGGCTCCAAAACTTGACGTCCCAAAATCTGCGAATACAATTAGAAATATTGTTTTAAGGTATGGTGTAAATATTCGCGAAGAGATGGTAAAAGATTTTTCAGATCTGAAAAAAAGAGGAAAGTTCAGTCTAACATTTGATGAGTGGACGTCTGGTAAAAATAGAAGATATTTAAATTTAAATTTACATGTACAAAACAAATTTTGGAACTTAGGATTAATTCGCATTTTTGGAAACTTTCCAGCAGAGAGTTATGTTGAACTTATTACAAAAAAATTAGAAAAATATGAACTATCTTTTGATGAAGACATCGTATGTATAACTACAGATGGCGCATCTATGATGAAAAAAGTAGGACGGATAGTAAAATGCCATCAGTAGCTTTGTTATGCCCATGGCATTCAGTTGGCGGTGCTAGACGTTTGTACTGCAAGAATAATAAAAAAAATGCAACAAATTTGGAATCTGAGGGAGAAAGAGAAATAAATAGCGAAAGTGATGCTGAATCAGATGTTGATGAGAACGATGTAGATGGATTTAAAATTTCTGAAAATAATGATGATTCTATGGATTTGAAAGCAGAAATACATACGTCCACTTATAAATAAGGTAAGAAAAGTTGTAAATATTTTTCGACGTTCCCCCACAAAAAATGACGATATACTTCAAAAACATGTCAAAGCTGAATTTAACAAAGAAATTTCGCTGATTCTGGATACAAAAACCAGATGGAATAGCTTATTTTTTATGCTACAGCGCTTTTGGGAACTAAGAAATTGCATTTTAAAATCTTTAATAGACTTATGTTCCACTATATCATTTGAAGAGGCAGAAATGGATATTATTTCTGGTATTATTTCAACATTGTTGCCAATAAAATTAGCAGTGGAATCATTGTGTCGTCGTGATGCGACTCCCCAATCTGCAGATGCCACTATTGTACTTATGATTAATAATTTAGGAACTGGACAATTAAGCGGTGAATTTAAAATTTCTTTGGCACGTAGAATTAACGAAATTAGCAAGTCTGCTTCAATATCTTCACAAAGGACAAATAAAATCAAAACATCAAGATAATGTATTGTCCTTCGAACAACTATCAAAAAAGAGGTTGCTAATTTGATATCAACTATAGTTAAACGTACATATCATAATCTTCTTCAGATTCCTCGGACTTAGAAATGAACTTTTCAATGCAGGAAAGAATAATTTTTGCAATTAATAAAGAAAAACAAATGGACCATAAAGTTATAACAAAAAAATTGTAAATCTGGACAAAACTATTAATAAAGAAATGGCTATTTTCGGAGAAGGAGGATATCGCCGACTAAATTTGCAAAAAGCATATGATTATTTAAATACTATTCCGTCAACCAGCATCGAGGCTGAAAGAGTGTTTTCGTCATCCGGAAAAATTTGTTCCAAAATCAGGTCATCTCTAAGTGATGAATCCCTGGACACACTTTGCTTTTTTAGAAGTTATTTACTATCAAAGCAAAATTGATTTTTGTTATTTTTATTTTTTCCCGAATGAATTACTGAGAGGAAAGAGAAATATATATATTATAATTTAAAGTGAATGTTAATTTAAAGTTTATTTTTGTATTAATGAAAAAAATTATCAATCTATACAATTTGTTTTTAATTTTTTAAATAATTCACCAATACCAGTATAATACCGGTATACCGGTATTTATTGAAATTCAATACCGAATACCGGTATTAATAATTATCTCCGGCATTGCAGGACCTACTTGGAGGTTCAAATTTAGATATCTTTGTCTTTCTGGTAAAAGTAACTTTTTCTACAAAGGAAACTTTTTTGAAAAAGCCACATATTCCAAAAAAATATAAATAAAATAATTTTATTATTTTTTATAAAAATAAAAAATCTTATTTTCGATCTTTATCAATTTAATGATTGAGTTTGAAATTGTTCAGGCTCAAGATCAAATGTTTTTACTTTAAATAAAGTAAAAGCATTAGCACATTTGTTTCAAAAAATTGATCTATGTATATTCTGCATGACAGGTTATACAGCTGTTTCGGGAAGAGTCACCAACCCTCATCAGTAACCAAAAGCAGTAGATAGTTTGTTTGGTAAAAAGTTAAATTCATATATATTTGCTGAAAACAACCAAATGAGAATTCAAGCAAAAGTTATACTATTTAAGCCTCTTCCAATATAACAAACTAAAAATAGAACAACTTTGAAACAAATATGATTGTATACGAGTACACATTACATACTACAATATACATGTTTGTTTTTGTCTTGAAAAAAACAAGAAAAACAATTTGTTTTTGCTAAACTTACATTTAGCGTTAACGGCGTGCCCTCCGTATTTTTAATTTTATTATTTTTTATAAAAATAAAAAATCTTATTTCTTATTAAATGTGCTAATGCTTTTACTTTATTTAAAGTAAAAACATTTGATCTTGAGCCTGAACAATTTCAAACTCAATCTATAAATAAAATATTTAAAATAAATTTTTTTAAAAATATTTTTTCCTATAAAGTATATTTTTTCCTTAATAATACCTTATCTTAAAAAGTACATTTTCTTAAGAAAGTACCTTTTCTAAAAAATAAGTTCGTTTTGTGAACATAGTGCCCTGTTGTTTAAAAAAAAGTCTTTTTTACAGAACTTTTCCTTTAAACAGCTTTCTCCTAAAAAACACGTTGTCTTAAAAATTTACCTTGTCTTAAAAAGTGCTACAGTTGCGGAGTAATATGACACGGTGACTTTATTTTTAACAATTATTTAACTAATTTCTACAAATGTTGAAGCAGACTAATTTTTCGATTAGTTTCTGATTTCTTCTATTTGGCTTATGAACAGTATTGCCACGTTGTTGATTTTGTAAAATCGGCAAACTCGGTGTTGCCACAGTCCTTTTCTGAAAAAGTAAATTTTCTCAAGTTCCTCAGTTTCTTTAACGTATACTCAATATAAAAGCTATACAATATTGATTATACGCCCCGGTACTTACATATGAGTTAATTCGTGATTTCTATACGGAACGTTATATTCAAATTTAAAATATTGATAGAGATTCAAAATTTTCAATTTTTAATTAAAAACTTCCATCTGAAATTGAGATATTTTCATTTGTAATTTATAAAACTGACATGAAATATCGAATACAACCCGAAATCAATATTGAAATAATTTTGAATATTGCAAGTAACTCTACGATAATCATTTATTAATAGCAGTTCTATTGGCGCTAGATAATATATATGTATTTAGTTGAGGATGGTAATTTAGTAGCGACAGGATTTTAGAAAAAGTTCTGGGAACTGAAAGACCAACATAATTGAGCTCATCGAAGCTACCGGTTCGGCTTTTAGTCTTTTTATAAACAGTATTTGTTCGATAGAATTTAATTTTCTTGATAAATACATCGTTCTTGCTATTAAACAAATATTTAATATCAAATATACACAAAAACTCTTTTACTTAATATTCTTTTAATACAATCTTTTGGAATAACCTCGGCGTAAACAGAAAATAGCATCAAATTCTGCTGTTCCAACTATAAATGCCATTTCGTTTTTTTTTTTTTTTGACAGTGGCTCTAAACATACTTCACACTTAATATTTCAAAGCACACTTGTAGACAGGTCACGCACGCCAACAAAGCCTTGAATGCAAACATAATCACATACCAAGCGAAAAATACAAAAAGGAATAAAAGTTATAGAAAAAAATATATAAAACGAATAGAAATTTTTGAAAAGAAAAAAAAAATAACGATGAAGACTAAAAATAAAAAAACAACTAATACCGCAAAACGAAATGCATTAGAAAAAAAATTAAAGACTCAACACAAACATACTGAGTTACGAGGACAAAAGCAAAACATCTTTCAGTAAAAAAAAAATATATTTCTTTTTTAAACAGCACGTTATGCTCAGGAATTATACGAAATCTTACAATTAATTTTTTTAACTACTTATATAGTGGTACATTGTTTCGATCAAAGGAAAAAAGATTCAGCTCAATTCTACACAAAAATTCTGCATGAAATTTCTCACTTCTCCCTTTTCTCCTATTGTGAATAAAAATTCCTTCGGACAAAAATTCGATGAGAAAAAATTAGTTATTCTCAATGCACTTGAATTTGATTTATTCCCTCAAAAAATTTCCCTTGCAAAACAGACGGGAGTTTACATGAAAATGTAAGTAGTATTTTGAAAAAACAAAATATAAAGAAAACAAGTAAGAGTGTTAAATTCGGCTGTGCAGACTCTTTGATACCCTCCACCGCGGTTTGAGTATTGATAATAAATGTAAATAAAATATTTCAAAAAGCAAACAATTTGTTAAACTTAATACCAAATTATTCCAGCAAATTCTTTGGTTTGATAGAGGTTTTGTTTAATCCAAGAGTTGGTATATAGAGCTCTCTCACATTAGTAATTCGCGCTCAAGCGAGGAAAAATCATTTTCGTCTTTTCTATTATTTCGGATAAAAGAAAACACTTTCAGTGTTTGCTTTGTGGTCATCGTGGTTGCTGATCGGCATGTATACCTATATGTATGCATTTTTACATGTTAAATAGCTCGCCATAACCTCCATTGCGAAGGTAATGGTTGTGTAGGGTGGCTATACGCATTAAATCGGAGATGGCTATATAGCTTCTTTTAACTGGCCAAATAATTCTTCATTAAATTTTTTTTTTGTTAAAATATTGCCATATTTGGAAAATAAAAATTTTTTTTACTTACTAAAAGGAAGTTTTCACTATCTACACAATACAATACAAAATCTAACCCAGTGATGCCAACTTTTGATTTTGAATTAAATTATGTTAATAAAATATATTTTCATTTATTGGCTCCAAATACTACTACCTGGGAATTATTATATAATTTCAATATTTTGGGTTTAACTTTGCCTAACATGAAGTCAAATTTTGAAGCCATCATGAACAGTGGTTCAAATTAGGGATGCCAAACGCAAAAAACCAAATGTTCCAAAAATTTTAAATAAAATAATTTGTTATCTTTATTTTCTGAAAAACATAAAATTTTCATCCAAAGAAATTGTGAAAAATAATATATTTAATAATATGCTCACCAAATTGCGCTTTATTTATGTAACAATTTTTATGTTCGTAATTCTTAAATATCATTTGAGGTTTTCTAAGCTTCATTGAATTTAAATTTTTATTTTCTTATCTTGAAATGCTATTAATGTCTCCTGAATCGCAATATTTTTTTAATTTCAGTTGATTTTTAGATGTAAACAAATGTGGTGTTTTATTTGGAATTTCAATTTGTGTTTAGCGAATAGAATTTATATACTAAAGATGCAATTGATGTCTTCTAAATTTCAAGTTATTATTTCCGACGTTGTGATATGATTTTCTGAAATTCAATTGATATTTTCTAATTTATAATTGGAAATCAGAATTCCAATTTATAGAATTAATATTTTCTTAAATTTGAATGGAAAATTTAGAAAGTGCAATTTTGTATTTATGTGAATAATAATGCTTTAAATTAATTAATTAATTATTTATTTGAAGAATGCAGTACAACAAGAAGTAGATCTTATTAATATTACAGTACTGGGGAGATAAAGTTAAGACAGAAGGTGTTATTTAATTTAACATAAAATAAAAAAGCATAATATTATATGACATAAATAAAGAATAATTTTAATAATTCAAGTTTTAAAAAAAAATAATTTTGTTCAAAATTCATAGGTAGTTACACATAAATATTTATCTATACTAATATAATAAAGAGGTAATGTGTGTTTGTTTGTTTGTTTGTTTGTTTGTTTGTTTGTTTGTTTGTAGGAGGTAATCTTCGTAACTACCCATCTGATCTTCCTGAAATTTTCACAGAGCCTTACTGCGGATATGGGAAGTGCTATAGGCTATAATTTTTTTATTATTTTTGGTGGGCGTGGCACCTCCCACACAAAGTAAATTTTTAATATCATATACATATATTGAGTACTATGATAGGGAGAGCTTTGCAAATTTGTGTGAGGTCACCTATTGTTAATATAAGTAGCTACGCCGGAAATGGGCGGGATTGGACAAGTGGGCGTGGTACCTCCCATACAAGTAATAGTTCAATATTATGTATCTCGAGTAATGTGATAGAGAGAGCTTTTCAAATTTTTCTGATGTCACCTATTATTAATGTGGGTAGTCGGATGCAAAATGGTCAGTATCGGACCAATAGGCGTGGTACCTGCCATACAAAGTAAATATAAAATGCCATATATCTGGAGTACTGTAACAGTGAGGGTCTTGGGACTTTGTGTGAACCCATAAGTTATTAATTTGATTAGTTACAAAAAAAAATGGGCGTGATCGGAGCAGTGGGCGTGGCACCGCACATACAAAGTAAATATATGATATCATATAACTGGTGTGCTAAAAAAAGGAAGCTTTGACACTTTGCACGAGCCTATCAGATCTTAGTATGAGTAGTCGAACAAAGAATTGGCGGGTTCACACCAACGGGCGTGGCACTCCCCATGCAAGGTAACTATTTATTGTCATATATCTGGAGTACTGTAAAAGAGAGAGCTTTGTGGCTTTGCGTGAGCCCATAGGTTCTTTGTGTGATTAGTCGAACAAAAAGTGGGCGTGATCGGAGCAATGGGCGTAACACCGCCTATGCAAAGTAGATATCTAATATCATATAACTGGTGTACTATAAAAGGGAAAGCCTCAACATTTTGCGTGAGTCCATCAGATATTAATGTGAGTAGTCCAATAAAAATTGGGCGGGATGGGATTAGTGGACGTTGCACCTCCTATGTAAAAAATATGAAGCGCTACGAAAGCGACAGTCTTTTGACAAGTGCGTTAGTTATCAGTGTGATTTGCCGTGGAAAATATATCGCCAAAACCAAAAATCGCCTAAAAAACAAAAATCTTTAAAATCAAAAATGGGCAAAAGCAAAAATCGCTAAAAAGAAAAATTGCCAAATGATATTCTAAGTTCAAGGCCAATAGTTAAGTGTTGCCAGATCTAATATCTTCTTCTCATGGGCAGCTACATGTACCTTGCTTCAGGGTAGGAACGCCGAAAAATCTGATAATTGTTGTAGCGAATGAAAAAACAAAAAACATTGTATATCAGCATCAGCAAGCATTGAAATAAAAAATCTATACTAGCATAATAAAGAGGTAATGTGTATTTGTTTGTTTGTAGGAGGTAATCTCCATAACTACTCATCTGACCTTCCTGAAATTTTCACAGAGTCCTACTGCGGATATGGGAGTGCTACAGGCTATAATTTTTTTAAATATTTTTAGCGGGCGTGGCACCTCCATACAAAGTAAATTTTAAATATCATATACTGTGGGCGTCAAAATAAAGTAAACCAAAAATTTTAATCTTTAAATTGTCTTATAACAAAATTATTATTGACTTACGATAAAAAGTAATATTACAGAGTTTAATACTATACGCATTTAGAGATTGACTACTATAAAACATGAACTCAAATCAATTGGGAATATTAGACAAATCTCTCGAAAGTAAAAATGCATTAGATTTTACGCGTCAAAAAAAAGTAAACAGTGGTAACACTTACTTACGCTTTTTTATATTTCGGGGAAGAACTTAACCTTTTTGTGACAAATGTGTACTGAGCACGTGTTCTACTTTACTAAAAATTATTTAAAGTTGATTTGTACTAATTAATAATAGCTAGAAACATGTAAAAGCAAATATTCCCAGTATGGGAAAGAAAATAACGGTTTATACTCGGAAAATATTTTAGATTAAAAAGAAAAATGTAAATCTTTGCGTGAAATTGGCGAAATTGTGGGTAGGAACCACTGCACAATAAAAAAAGTAGTTTATGAATGCGCCAAACACCAACAATTTGAAGATTTAACGAGATCTGGACGCCCAAAGCAGCTTAGTGGTACTGAAGTTAGAGCTGTAGTAAGAGAAGTAAAGACATATTCAGCCTAAAGTGCTGTTAAATTATCAGAAAACATAACGCAGACATCAGGCAAACCAGTAAGTTCGAGTACAGTAAGGAGATCGCTTCACAAAAATGGTCTACATTGTTGGAAAACATATTATAGACAGATAAGATCAAATTCGAAATTTTCGGCGCGAAAAGGCCTGCAAAAATATGGCGTGCTAAGAATGTAACATGCAAAGCAAAATGTGTTCCCAAAACTGTTATATACAGTGGGGGTTCAGTTATGTTTTTATTTACTCCATTATGAAGCAAATGGATTACTTAGCCATTTTGAAGGACAATGTTGGCCCTAGCGTCGAGAAATAAGGCATGGCTGGAGATAGGATCTTCTAACAGGACAACGATCTAAAGCTTACATCTAAAATTGTGAAAGAGTGGCTACTGTACCGGACTCCTAAGACACCTGATCTACCGTCGCAGTCCCCGGACCTTAACCCAATCGAGCATCTGTGGGCAAATCTTGACAGAAAAATAGGTCGAAGGGCTTTTTCAAGCAAGACAAACTTAAAAATGCCTCAAAAGAAAGAATGGAGCATAATCTCCCCTGATGTAACAAAAAAAAATTGTCGAGTCGCTGCTTAGAAGACTACATAAGGGGCTTAAGGCCAAATGAAAATACACCAAATATTAAAAAATTTTAAAAGTTTTCTTTTTGTATTGAAGTTCTGTTGCCTTTTCTTTGCTGTTTACTTTTTTTCTGACGCCTAAAATTTGGTCATTTTCTAAATAAAGTTCATTTATTTCTGTTTTGTAATGCTTCTGTTAAATTTTTTTTATTGAGTTCAGCTAAAATTAAATAATTCTTGCATTCCTTATATTTATTTTTGATTTTGTGTTAATTACTTCATTTTAATAAAAGTTTTAAAATGAGAAACTAAGCTGTTTACTTTATTTTGACGCTCACAGTATATTAATAGACTAGATGTAACCCGGTGTGCTTCGCTACACCCTCCCCCTTCCCCCCGCCCCACGAATCGTTATGAGAGGGCTCACACAAAATCCCAAGCCTCTCACTAATACAGTAATTCAGATATATCACATTTAATATTACGTTTGTGTAGGTGTGCCACGCGCATTTGTCCAATCCCGCCCATTTTTTTGTCTGACTACTCACGTTAATAACGGATGACCTGAGAAAAATTTGCAAAGCTTTCTCTATCTATTAATATACTGTGAGCGTCAAAATAAAGTAAACAGCTTAGTTTCTCATTTTAAAACTTTTATTAAAATGAAGTAATTAACACAAAATCAAAAATAAATATAAGGAATGCAAGAATTATTTAATTTTAGCTGAACTCAATAAAAAAAATTTAACAGAAGCATTACAAAACAGAAATAAATGAACTTTATTTAGAAAATGACCAAATTTTAGGCGTCAGAAAAAAAGTAAACAGCAAAGAAAAGGCAACAGAACTTCAATACAAAAAGAAAACTTTTAAAATTTTTTAATATTTGGTGTATTTTCATTTGGCCTTAAGCCCCTTATGTAGTCTTCTAAGCAGCGACTCGACAATTTTTTTTTGTTACATCAGGGGAGATTATGCTCCATTCTTTCTTTTGAGGCATTTTTAAGTTTGTCTTGCTTGAAAAAGCCCTTCGACCTATTTTTCTGTCAAGATTTGCCCACAGATGCTCGATTGGGTTAAGGTCCGGGGACTGCGACGGTAGATCAGGTGTCTTAGGAGTCCGGTACAGTAGCCACTCTTTCACAATTTTAGATGTAAGCTTTAGATCGTTGTCCTGTTAGAAGATCCTATCTCCAGCCATGCCTTATTTCTCGACGCTAGGGCCAACATTGTCCTTCAAAATGGCTAAGTAATCCATTTGCTTCATAATGGAGTAAATAAAAACATAACTGAACCCCCACTGTATATAACAGTTTTGGGAACACATTTTGCTTTGCATGTTACATTCTTAGCACGCCATATTTTTGCAGGCCTTTTCGCGCCGAAAATTTCGAATTTGATCTTATCTGTCTATAATATGTTTTCCAACAATGTAGACCATTTTTGTGAAGCGATCTCCTTACTGTACTCGAACTTACTGGTTTGCCTGATGTCTGCGTTATGTTTTCTGATAATTTAACAGCACTTTAGGCTGAATATGTCTTTACTTCTCTTACTACAGCTCTAACTTCAGTACCACTAAGCTGCTTTGGGCGTCCAGATCTCGTTAAATCTTCAAATTGTTGGTGTTTGGCGCATTCATAAACTACTTTTTTTATTGTGCAGTGGTTCCTACCCACAATTTCGCCAATTTCACGCAAAGATTTACATTTTTCTTTTTAATCTAAAATATTTTCCGAGTATAAACCGTTATTTTCTTTCCCATACTGGGAATATTTGCTTTTACATGTTTCTAGCTATTATTAATTAGTACAAATCAACTTTAAATAATTTTTAGTAAAGTAGAACACGTGCTCAGTACACATTTGTCACAAAAAGGTTAAGTTCTTCCCCGAAATATAAAAAAGCGTAAGTAAGTGTTACCACTGTTTACTTTTTTTTGACGCGTAAAATCTAATGCATTTTTACTTTCGAGAGATTTGTCTAATATTCCCAATTGATTTGAGTTCATGTTTTATAGTAGTCAATCTCTAAATGCGTATAGTATTAAACTCTGTAATATTACTTTTTATCGTAAGTCAATAATAATTTTGTTATAAGACAATTTAAAGATTAAAATTTTTGGTTTACTTTATTTTGACGCCCACAGTATATGATATTTAAAATTTACTTTGTATGGAGGTGCCACGCCCGCTAAAAATATTTAAAAAAATTATAGCCTGTAGCACTCCCATATCCGCAGTAGGACTCTGTGAAAATTTCAGGAAGGTCAGATGAGTAGTTATGGAGATTACCTCCTACAAACAAACAAATACACATTACCTCTTTATTATGCTAGTATAGATTTTTTATTTCAATGCTTGCTGATGCTGATATACAATGTTTTTTGTTTTTTCATTCGCTACAACAATTATCAGATTTTTCGGCGTTCCTACCCTGAAGCAAGGTACATGTAGCTGCCCATGAGAAGAAGATATTAGATCTGGCAACACTTAACTATTGGCCTTGAACTTAGAATATCATTTGGCAATTTTTCTTTTTAGCGATTTTTGCTTTTGCCCATTTTTGATTTTAAAGATTTTTGTTTTTTAGGCGATTTTTGGTTTTGGCGATATATTTTCCACGGCAAATCACACTGATAACTAACGCACTTGTCAAAAGACTGTCGCTTTCGTAGCGCTTCATATTTTTTACATAGGAGGTGCAACGTCCACTAATCCCATCCCGCCCAATTTTTATTGGACTACTCACATTAATATCTGATGGACTCACGCAAAATGTTGAGGCTTTCCCTTTTATAGTACACCAGTTATATGATATTAGATATCTACTTTGCATAGGCGGTGTTACGCCCATTGCTCCGATCACGCCCACTTTTTGTTCGACTAATCACACAAAGAACCTATGGGCTCACGCAAAGCCACAAAGCTCTCTCTTTTACAGTACTCCAGATATATGACAATAAATAGTTACCTTGCATGGGGAGTGCCACGCCCGTTGGTGTGAACCCGCCAATTCTTTGTTCGACTACTCATACTAAGATCTGATAGGCTCGTGCAAAGTGTCAAAGCTTCCTTTTTTTAGCACACCAGTTATATGATATCATATATTTACTTTGTATGTGCGGTGCCACGCCCACTGCTCCGATCACGCCCATTTTTTTTTGTAACTAATCAAATTAATAACTTATGGGTTCACACAAAGTCCCAAGACCCTCACTGTTACAGTACTCCAGATATATGGCATTTTATATTTACTTTGTATGGCAGGTACCACGCCTATTGGTCCGATACTGACCATTTTGCATCCGACTACCCACATTAATAATAGGTGACATCAGAAAAATTTGAAAAGCTCTCTCTATCACATTACTCGAGATACATAATATTGAACTATTACTTGTATGGGAGGTACCACGCCCACTTGTCCAATCCCGCCCATTTCCGGCGTAGCTACTTATATTAACAATAGGTGACCTCACACAAATTTGCAAAGCTCTCCCTATCATAGTACTCAATATATGTATATGATATTAAAAATTTACTTTGTGTGGGAGGTGCCACGCCCACCAAAAATAATAAAAAAATTATAGCCTATAGCACTTCCCATATCCGCAGTAAGGCTCTGTGAAAATTTCAGGAAGATCAGATGGGTAGTTACGAAGATTACCTCCTACAAACAAACAAACAAACAAACAAACAAACAAACAAACAAACAAACACACATTACCTCTTTATTATATTAGTATAGATAGAGAAAGCTTTGCAAATTTTTCTCAGGTCATCCGTTATTAACGTGAGTAGTCAGACAAAAAAATGGGCGGGATTGGACAAATGCGCGTGGCACACCTACACAAACGTAATATTAAATGTGATATATCTGAATTACTGTATTAGTGAGAGGCTTGGGATTTTGTGTGAGCCCTCTCATAACGATTCGTGGGGCGGGGGGAAGGGGGAGGGTGTAGCGAAGCACACCGGGTTACATCTAGTTTTAAATAAATGAAGAAATAAAAAATAATTTTTTTTTTTAAAAAATGAGAAAGAAACAAAATTTAAGTGCAACACAAAAAACAAAAAATTAAGTTAATCAAAGTGGCGAAATATTGCTGTTTTAAAGAGCTTTGAATTGCTAATGATTTGTATATTATAAGGTAGTTGGTTCCAAAGTTTTATAGTTTCCACAAAAAAATGTCTTTCAGATATATGTTTTTGATACCGAATTGAGTTTATTTTATACCCTCTATTAGATCGGGAAAATTGTAGCCTTTTGTAAAGATAATCTGGTTACTTTGTGTTAACTATTTTGTGCAGAAATATTAGAGTTCGGCATTCTAGCAGATTTTCGAATGAAACATTGTTTATACGCTTTGAAAACTGCGAGATTTCATCAAATCTTCTACGTCCAAATATGTATCTGGCAACATTTTTATAAGTTACTTTTAGCTTTTTTTGCTTATTGAATCAAAGCAGTTATAACAAGTAAGAGTGTTAGATTCGGCTGTGCCGAATCTTTGATACCCTCCACCTCGGTTTGAGTCTTGATAATAAATGTAAATGAAAAAGTAAACAATTTGTTAAACTTAATACCAAATTATTTCAGCAAATTCTTTGGGTTGGTTTTCGTCTTTTCTATTATTTCTGATTTATTTCGGTGTTTGCTTTTTGGTCATTGTGGTTGCTGATTGGCATGCATTTAGGTTATATACCTATATGCATGCGTTTCCGGTTATATGACATAACTTCTCGTTTAATTTAGTTTTTGCTAATTAAATAGCTCGCCCTAACCTCCATTGCAAAGGTAATGGTTGTGTAGAGTGGCTATATGCATTAAATCGTGCTAATTGGAGATGGCTGCATAGTTTCTTTTAACTGGCCAAATATTTCTTCATTGCGGCCATATAGGTCGGATGGAGTAACAAAATAATAACCAAAAAAAAGCTCTCTCAACTTTTTTATTAAAATATTGCCTTATTTGGAAAACATAGAGAATAAATTTATAATAATAAATAATCAAATTAGGGATGCCAAATGCAAAAACCAAATGTCCCAAACATTTTAAATAAAGTGA
This sequence comes from Cordilura impudica, assembly GCA_963682025.1. Taxonomy (NCBI): domain Eukaryota; kingdom Metazoa; phylum Arthropoda; class Insecta; order Diptera; family Scathophagidae; genus Cordilura; species Cordilura impudica. Next base: position 156,362,484 of record OY821521.1, on the reverse strand, counting down.
TTCACTTAGTTCATACATCTTAACGACAGTCGACAAATCTATTTTTCTATTTATATAAATTGTAAACGAGTGTCATCTCTGTCAAAATAAGCGAAAAACACAAAGAATAGAAAAAAACAAATTACTTTTTGTTTGACAGGATGATTTTATGTTTATGTTTAACATCTCTATTTTTTTACTAATATTTCTGTTTATTTATTTGAAAATGAAATAATGAAATGAATATGCTATTTAATTTTTTTATTTATATAAAAAAGTTTTTTAATAGAAGCAAAATATTTTTACTATTTTCTGATTTTTATTTATGTATGACGACATTTCAACCTAAAATTTTAAGTTTTTATCGATTGAATAAACAACACAAAAATGGTTGTCGTTTAGATAACAACAACAGCTGACTTTAACAATAGCGAATATCGTTTAAAAATTTTACTGATAATTTTGCTATTTTCTTTTTTTAACGATTCGACTATCGTTAAAAGAAGTTACTGAAAAGCTATTATGCCAATGCCAATATTTTTTTTATATGTAAACATTTTTTAAATATAAACATATTTGGTGTTTTTTTTTTTTTTTTGAATTTCAATTTGTGTTTAACGAATAAAATTTACATATTAAAGATGCAATTGATGTCTTCTAAATTTAAAATTATTATTTCCGACGTTTTGATATTATTTTCTGAAATTCAGTTAATATGTTTTAATTTATAATTGGAAATTTTAATTCCAGTTTTTAGAATTGATATTTTCTAAAATTTGAATGGAAAATTTAAAAAGTGCAATTTTGTATTTATGTGAATAATAGTGCTTTACTAATTATAAACACTTTTTAAAAATTAGATGTAATCGCAATCAGATATTTTGTAGGTAAAGCAGAAAAATAATTCTATATAACTATGTACAACTTTTTTGGAAGCAAAAACTCATTGATAGCTCGGTAACTCTATTTTGTAGACAACAAAAAGTTAATATGCCAAACTTATGTTTATTTGAAAATATTGACATTCATGTTAAAATAGAAATAACTAATGCAAAGCTAATTAGAACAAACAAAAATTGTGGCGCCATCTACTGTGGCATAGTCACGCTGAGCAAAATGAAGAAACACTCTGTTAATGCAAAAGAAATGTATTTTCCCCACAATAAAATATTGCAGGATTTGATGTAAATAAAATAATATACCGATTTATTTCTAACATGCAGTTATGATGGATATACATATATAGAAAATATGTATATTATTTTATTATTTAATATATGTATGTATGTACATATATGTAAATATTACACACAAAAAATACAAATAAATTAATACATAAAATTTTGTTTGGTAATTCTACATTATTTTTTTTTACCGACTAGGTAGTTTAAAATTATTTACTTTAGATGTTGGTGATTTTTAATCTCTTTATATTAACTCGTAATGTCTGCTTGTCGAAAAAAATTTGGATTGATGTTTAACCCCTTTCCCGTAACCCATTCGATCTGATGCTTTGCAGGCAGGCTCGTAGTGATGGCAGTAATGATCTAACAAAATTTTTTTATTGGTGCCATAACAATGGAAACTTTAAAATTTTTCTACCAGAGTTGATAATAAAAAATTTACAAAGGGTTAGTTTTTATAACATTATTACCACAACGACCACAAAAACAACAAGTCCAGCTATGACAACAATACAACATTTAGAATAGCAAAAAGAACAATACAGAAACAACATACTTTTAATTTTTTTTTAATTTTTCAGAGATTTCTCTGAACCTGTTCGACCGATTTTAGTAATTTTTGAAACAGGAAACTTTCCATGATATTGATGAATCATTCTCACTAAAAATTATCATCCTAGCTGTTCTATTGAGGCAGTAATCGTGACAAGAACAACATAAAAAATCATATTTTTTCAAGACCTTTTTTAGTTCTTCATTCAGATCTCGGGCTCTGTTCAACCGGTTCGGACGATTTTAAACAGGAAACTTCTCAGAAAGTCAGTTAATCATTCTTGATGCAAACGAGCACCACAGCTGCCCGATTGAAGTTGTTATCGTGATTTCAACAGACGGACAGACGGACATCGCTATATCAACTCCGCTTGTTATAAGGATCACAAATATATATATTTTATGTGGTCCAGAATTTTTTTTCTAATTATTATAAATGGAATAACAAACTTATATATACCGTCTGCAGATTGGGGTGGCGGGTATAAAAATAAATATTTTATTGTTCTTGTAGGTCGAATACCACAAGCCCAACTTTAACTTTTGTTAACTTTAATGAAAGCCAATTCTCGCATTGATTGCGGTTTCCATAGATGCAGCCCGGAATTGTCTTCTAGCAATTCTTTGACTATTTCGTTGCTGTTATTCTATAACACCAATTTTCTCCACAAGTGTTCGCATAGCTATGCTATTAATTTTTTATTTAATTTATTTTTAAAATAAATTTATTTGCGTTTGCGCACATAAAAGAAATGGAAAATTAATTGTTTATAACAACAACAACTGGCTTCGAAATTCGATGATGCCAGCATTTTCCGTGAGAAAAAAATTCCTTCAGAGTATTCGTAATTGAGCTAATTATGTGAAAGAGAAAAGGGAGTTATTTTTTTTTTTTTTTTGGTTTTTTGACATTTGACTTTAAATTCCATTAGGTTTTAACTATCGGGAAAGATTAGTGTGGAAGGAGTATCTTCCTACGAGTTGTTCAACTGATAAACGGATGTGATCTATTTGACAAGTGGGTTATACAATTGATACATTAGAAATAAATTTCCTTATCTCAGCAGAATACTTTACATGGTAATTTTTACAGAACACTCATTTTAACGATTCTGTAACAAGTCAGTAGATTTGGATATTCTATGCCATTCTTTGTGCGCGGTCCATTATGTTCAAAATAAAGCTCCTGACCGTAGTTGGCAATTACATTTCATTTTCGATCGGATATACATATATTTGTTTTTACTATTATTATTATATATTAATTTAACTAATATTCTCAATAAATAAAACAAATAATTTTTCAACATTTTTGTAGAAAAAAAATCATGTGAATCCGATCACAAGGGTGATGTGTAAACATATAATTAAAGAAAACATCAACATCATATTTTCCAGTGCATAAAAAATAAGTCGATTATGCTGTTTTCTGAAATTCAATTGATGTTTTCTGAAATGAAATTGATGTTTTCTGAAATTCAATTAATGTTTTCTGAAATACAATTAATGTTCTCAGCAATTCAAATAATGCTTTTTGAAATTAAATTGATGTTTTCTGAAACTCGAATGATGTTTTCTAAAATTATATTGATGTTTTCTGAAATTCTATTGATGTTTTCTGAAATACAATTGCTGTTTTCTGAAATACAGTTGATGTTTTCTGAAATTCTATTGATGTTTTCTGAAATTCTATTTATATTTTCTGAAATTCAAATGATGTTTTCTGAAATTATTTTGATGGTTTCTGAAATACAATTGATGTTTTCTGAAATTCAAATGATGTTTTCTGAAATTATATTGATGGTTTCTGAAATACAATTGATGTTTTCTGAAATTCTATTGATGTTTTCTGAAATTCAATTGATGTTTTCTGAAACTCGAATGATGTTTTCTGAAATTCTATTTATGTTTTCTGAAATTCAAGTGATGTTTTCTGAAATTCTATTGATGTTTTCTGAAATTCTATTTATGTTTTCTGAAATTCAAATGATGTTTTCTGAAATTATATTGATGTTTTCTTAAATTCTATTTATGTTTTCTGAAATTCAAATGATGTTTTCTGAAATTATATTGATGTTTTCTGAAATTCTATTTATGTTTTCTGAAATTCAAATGATGTTTTCTGAAATTATATTGATGGTTTCTGAAATACAATTGATGTTTTTTGAAAGACAATTGGAAAATGTTTAGAAAAAAACATGTCATAACTTTTTCACCAATACAATCATAAGTCACACAGCGTTATCTGCTTCAGCTCACACCGATATGAGTTACGCTGTTTTTGTGATTGTATTGTGAAATAGAAATTTACCGTTGGAAAGGTTAATTTGTCTAGTTTCTTAATAAGGTAAGGTAAGGTTCTCAGATAAGGTTTGAGAAACACTTACACACTTAGAGGAAAAAAATTCAAATTAGTGCATATGCTAAAAATTTAAAAACCGTTGTCTTGAGTTACAAAACATTTTTTTTTTTGATAAGTAACCCACTCGCATCCCAAAAAGCTGTTAAAGGAAAAAACGAAAGCTTTTCTTTGAGCAAAAAAGGATGTTCTTTGAAAAAAAAAATTTTAAAAATTTTTGATTTTGCAAAAAAAAAAATCTAAAATTTTTTTTATTTTTTAAAATTTTTCTTTTTTCCAAAATATTGAAGAAAAAGCTATCTGAACTATTTGGAACAAATTTTGCTAAGAACAATAGGTAAAAATTTACATGGATGAGAAAAAACAATTGGTTGGTGAAAATGTCAAATTTTGACCCCCTCTAACTCAGAGAGATCTGGACCGATGTTGTTGAAAAACTATCCAATAGGACTAACCGGCGCTAATTTCAGCCCGATCGGAAGACATCGGTTTCAAAAGTTTGTTCACATGACATGAAACGTCCCATATATATTGTATAAGTAATACGCATTACATATTATCTAAAATATTTTTTGTAAATATTATATAGAATCCGTTTATGGGACTGTGTATGATAAGTCGTTATATTTACCAGTATTTGTTTATTTATAGTTAAGTGTGAACTTATTCTTTAATTAAAAAAAACTAGTATTTGTGGTCATAATCATTAACCAAAAATTATGCTTTCGAGAAAAATAACTTTTTGTCTTTTTAAGAAACATTGTTAGAGAAATAGGGATTTTACGTATATGTAAAGCTTTATTTGTAGAATATGATAGCATACATAACTCAAATCGTTCTTAAATCGACGGTTATCGATTGTGACCATAGATATATTAAAGAGATATAATAATGTGTTTGTTTGTAGCAGGTAATTTCCGTACTTATCTGATCTTCCTAGAAGATTTCCAAAATCTTACTGCGGATAAAACAAGTGCTTTAGGCTTTATTTTTTTAATATTTTTAGTGGGCGTGGCACCTCCCATACAAAGTAAGTTTTTAATATCTTATATATTGAGTACTATGATAGGGACAGCTTTGCAAATTTGTATGGGGTCACCTATTATTAATGTTAGTAGATATGCCGGAAATGGGCGGGATAGGACAAAGCGGTGTGGTACCCCCCATACAAAGAAAATATAAAATGTCATATATCTGAATTACCATGACAGAGAGAGCTTTGCAAATTTGTCTTACGTCATCTATTATAAACATGAGTAGTCAAACAAAAATTGCGCGGGATCGGACAAAGGGGCGTGGCACCCCCACTACAAAGTAAATATTTAACGTCATATCTCTGGAGTACTGTATTAGTGAGAGCCTTGGGATTATGCGTGAGCCATTTCGTTACGATGGATGTGGTGGGTGGTGTAGGGAGATAGCGAAGCACACCGTATTACATCTAATAAAAAATAAACTTATTTAGTTTGTTTCTTTGGTATTTTTTTTTCACAAAATAAGATAAATCACTTTTAGAAGATTATTATTGACAAAAATTACCGTCTGTAAAAATAAGAAAAGTTCAAGCCAGATTTTTACATCTTTATACCCTTCACCCCAGTATGCAGAGGGTATATATAAGTTTGTCATTCTGTTTATAATAATTAGAAAAAATTCTACACCTCATCAAATATATATATTTTTGATCCTTATAACAAGCGGAGTTGATATAGCGATGTCCGTCTGTCCGTCTGTGGAAATCACGATGACAACTTTAATCGAGAAGCCAGTGTGCTCATTGGCACAAAAAATAATTCACTGACAGTCTGAGAAGTTTGCTGTTTAAAATCGTCCAAATCCGTTGATTAGGGCTTGAGATTTGAATGAAGAACTAAAAAAATCTTGAAAAAATATGATTTTCTATGTTGTTCTTGTCACAATCACGCCCTCAATATGACAGCTAGGGTGATCATTTTTAGTGAGAATGATTCACCAAGACCGTGGAAGGATTTCTGTTTTATAAATCATTAAAATCGGTGGAACAGGTCCAGGGAAATCTCTAAAAAGTAAAAAAAAAAAAATGAAAAATACGATGGCTCTATATTGTTCTTGTTATTCTAAATGTTGTATGGTTGTCATAGCTGAACTTGTTATTTTTGTGATCGTTGTGGTGATTATATAATAAAAACTAACTCTTTGAACATTTTTTTTATCTACTCTGGTAGAAAAGTTTAAAAGTTTCCATTGTTTTGGCATCACTAAAGAAATTTGCTAGATCATTTTTGTCATCGCCATGAGCCTGCGTCCAAAATTTCAGAACAATTGGGTCAGGGGAAAGGGGATAAAAATTAATATAAAGGGAGTAAATATTCACCAACATTTAAAGCAAATAATGCTTAACTAGGTGTTAATAAAAAAAACAATGTAAATTTACAAAAAAAAAAAATTAATTAATTTATTTAAAGAAAAACACTACAATAACTTTTGATGTTGTATTTTTGTGTGTATATTTTTATAACACGGTGTCTCGACTAACTGTAATTCATATGCTTTGTGGTTATGTTACATAACCGTTCGCTTTGATAATTTTAAGGATTGAAATCAAATGGCTCTCCCTAACCTCACTTGCGAGGCCATAGGTTGTGTAGGGCTCCATATGTCGTATAACCTGGCATTATGACTAGCTGGAGCTAGCGCCAACCTAACTATATCACAAAAAAAAAATATATTTATTAGCTAAAAAAAGTAATATAAAATACATTGATGTTTTGTAATATTTTAGTGTTGTATTTTTTGTTTTATTTGTTGTACGAAAACGATCTTTCCTCGCTGGATCGCGAATTACTAATGTGAGAGAGCTCTTTATACCAACTCTTGGAATAAACAAAAATCCCGATCAAACCAAAGAATTTGCTGAAATAATTTGGTATTAAGTTTAACAAATTGTTTACTTTTTCAAATATTTTGATTACATTTATTATAAATACTCAAACCGAGGTGGAGGGTATCAAAGACTCGGCAAAGCTGAATTTAACACTATTACTTGTTTTGTAATAGAATTGACCACTTTGAGAGCTTTTTTGGATCAATATTTCATTTACCTATATAGTAAGACGCAAATTTTATCCCTTCGAAGCAAAAGTGAAAGGAAAATATTACGGTGGTACGATTTATTCAAAAGATTAATTTTTTAATTTATTAAAATATAATTTTAGAAATCTGTGAATAAAAACGGTTTCTTAAGACGCCCTATAGAAGCCCAAAAAAATATATTTTCTAAAAAGTATTGTGGATTTTCTTTCAAAAAATCAATATATAATTTCGTGTATTTGGACAGACAGGCTTTACATTTCAAATATTATATTTTATCTTATTATCATGCCAGATGCGTATACTTTTCGTGCATACTATTTATATATTGTATGAAGTAGAGTAACACAACTAATGCGCCAGCTGCTGCATCAGCTGAAAATCAACTAAATAGAACCACAAATATGGATGCTTGATTTTGCTTGAAATGTTAGTGTTATTCTTCTAGTTTTTGCTGCTGTTGCTGTTGACTCTATGCTTAGTTTGGTATGTTTTCTTTCTTCACAGAGTACTCGCTGCACAACACAAAGACATCGTATATAAAACGCATGCCGCATAACTAATGAATTTTTAGCCTCTCCCTCTTTGGGAGTATAGCACGATTACACATATAGAATCCAAAAAACCCCGGTATATATACATGTAGTATAGACCGTTCGACGACTTTCCATGCTAGCACTTATGTAGTCAGCAAACGAAAATTGTAAGGCGAAAATGAATGGAACTTTTAGTCGTTTTTTTTTTCGATCTAAGAAAATTTACAAAGAATAATGCCTATGATGTTGTAGTAGTTGTGGTAGTGGTAGTGGTGCAGGGCTTGACAATAATTCTATTTATGCATATTTAAAGGGAAACATTTTAGTGCACAGTCTAGGGTGTTGATGATGATGACATTGGCCATGTTGATTATGATGATAATGATGCTATTGACTGCAACGTATGCAACATGATGAATGCTGAGAACGATTAAGGGCTGTTGCTTAGAGGGCTGGACATTGGCAATTCTAACATGGGGTGCTATTTTGTCTATTTTGGGCAAATTTTCCTTCTATTGCAGTTTATTTAATGGATTTCATTACAATACACTACCAAAATACAAAATAAGCTGAAAGTAGAACGAACGCCTACTTCATTTCAACTAGACCAAATAGTAGAGACTATATTTTAAGCTTGCCTTTATCATATTTGGGGGGTAAAAAAAGGAACTACCAAATTCCAATTTTACAGTTGTTTCGAGATTTTTTACATATTATCCAAAAAAATTATATGCAAATTTGAAACAATTTACAAAGTACGAAATGTCTGATTTTAGTTTAGTTTCTTAAAGGCCGTACTAAAAACATTTTTGTCCGAATTCTGAACAATGGCTGTTATATGTTGTTGAAAAAAGTTATAAAAAAGTTGTTAAAAAAAATTTATGCACCAAAAAATTGTTCTTTGATCATTTTTGTGTGATCATTATCTATGTCTTAGATTTTCGAAATTCAAATACTTTTGTACACATTTATTGTGAGTTCATAAAAAATAATTAGTTCCCATATTGAAATAATTTTATTCGGTTAAAATCTAAAAACTAGGCGCATTATCTATAAAAGAAATATGAGAAATGTATATATTTTTATTGTTTTTACACAACGTATACGTGACTGTGCTGATGTTTTTTTTTTTTTTTTGTAACTCATGTAACTCATAGTCTTCACATAGCTTTGTGAACAAACAATAAGTTATTCAAATCTTAAAACTAAAACTTAAATATAAAGTACAGCCAGTGCCAGACAAACTTTCATTTATTCTTTATACATATCTAATCCATTGATAAAAAAAAATAATTATATCAATCCATTTTTCATCTAATGAGATCAGCAGTCTCCCTCCTTCTTAAGCGTTGGTGGATACGATTGTTGATTAAGTTAATTGCTAGCGGATTCGGGTGAGACTCTAGCTTTTCCAAATAATTTGCACTATATCTAGTGATTTCGTACTTTACTAGAGAAACAATTAAGTCTCTGTGAAAATGTGAGTTTCTCATATACCATGGTGCGCCTGTAATCATTCTCAAAATCATGTTTTGGCAGTTTTGTATTCTTTCTGTGTTTGAAGCTGAGGCTGTTCCCCATAACTGTATACCGTAGCACCAAATGGGTTTGAAAATCGAGTTATAAATAAAGAGCTTACAATCGAAACTTAACTTTGAGTTCCTGCCAATTATCCGTGTGAATTGGACGAATCTCAATTTTATTTGTGTCAATTTAGCGTCTATATGACTTTTCCAGGTAATTCGGCGATCAAGATGTATTCCGAGATATTTAACCGAGGAATGTTGAGGTATAGACTGGTTCCTAATTCGAATTTGAGAGCAAGTCTCCCTTCTTAGGGTAAAAGTTACGTGGATACACTTTTGTTCATTTACTTTAATCTTTCACATATCTAGCCAATCTTCCAGCTTTTCAATATGGCTCTGTAAAAAAAGAGATGCTGTTGAGGGGTTTTCGTGTACGCTTATGCAGTATCATCCGCAAAAGTCGACGTAAGTGTGTCTTCATTTGTTGGCATGTCTGATGTGTAAAGGATGTACAGAAGCGGGCCCAAGATACTAGCTTGTGGTACACCAGCATGAATTGTCTGTGGAGGGCTCACAAAGCTTTTCTCTCTTATAAAAAATTTTCTATTAATTATATAGCACTCTATTAGCTTATGTGTGTTCAACTGTTTAACTTTATAGAGGAGTCCTTCGTGCCAAACTCGGTCGAAGGCTTTCGAGACGTCTATAAAAAGTGCAGAGCAATACTTTTTCTCTTCAAAAGCTCTTCTTATGGCACCCACAATTCTGTGAACTTGCTCAGTGGTGCTGTGTTTTCATCTGAAACCAAATTGATGTGCTGGAATGACATTATTTTGATCTGCGGATATTGTAACTTTGTTTACCAAAATTCTCTGGAATAATTTTGACAAACTTATTGGTCTATACGAATCGACCTTCTTGTGATCCTTACCTGGTTTAGGTATCATTGTAATAAGTGAAACTCTCCATTCCGGGAGAAAATGTTCAAGGCGTATTATAGCATTAAAAATAAACAGAATTATTCTTAATGCTATTCGGGATAACTCCAAAAGCATTTTATTACTGATCCCATCGATCCCCGATGCTTTTTTTTGGCTTTAAATAAACAATAGCCTTTTCGGTCTCTCGAATCTCAAAACGAAGGGACACTGCTCTATGCTGTGAAGTAACAGGTGGCAACTAGTCAATAGAACTAGGGGTTACATTTGGAACAAAAACTTTTTTAGATGTTCCACAAACAGATCTCCCTTCTCTTTGCCATTCCTCCACTTTCCTTTCTTAGAGTAGTTTACATACAACAGATCTTTTAAGATTTTTGTAGCACGCCACAACGAGTAATCAGTTTTTTCTCTTGGATCCAGTTTTTTAAGATAACTATTCAAATTAGCATTTCTTTGTGTTTCAAGCAGTTTCCGTGGGTTTGTCGTGCATTCTTTCAATTGTTGCTTAGCGAGATCTGTGCAGTTGCCACTCTCTTCAAATTCTTCTTTTTTTCACCTAATAGCCTTTCAACATCTAAAGAAGTAAATTTATATGGCCTGGTGTGAAGAGGAGGTTTAGTAGCAAGTTGAGCAGCTAGTGTGAGATTTTGTTCGATAATGTTTGTAACTACCAACAATATTTGACCGAGGCTCATTTTATATTATACCGATTGAGTCAGAATCATTTTCTGAGACAATTTAGCGATGTCCTTCCGTCCGTCCTTCCGTCTGTTTGGAATGAGGTAGCCAAGAGAATTTGGAAAATAAATAACCAAGACAATTATAAAACACAGTAGTAAAGACAGCTAAGAGTATCAGGGAAGAAGTGGCAAAAAAAAAGTATGGAAGAAGTAGTTAAGAAAAGATTTAAAATGTTTAAATTAGTTATTCAGAAGATGCGGGGATAATAAAGCAAATTGTAAGCTACTACTTAATTATGTTGATTAAATTTTTTATAGGTCTGTATATGTGACCTTCTCCGAGAAGAGGGATCTATTGTGTGAAAATTAAGTTTTGATAAAAAAACGCATTTAAAGTTTATACACCCTTTTAGGTACCAGAATCCACCGTTTTTGACACAACCCGTTTTTTCACACAAGGTCCCTTTTCTCGGAGAAGGTCACATACATAAAATTAAAACACGAATGTATTACAGAAGGCCGCCAATTTCTCAATTTTTTTTAAGTTTTGTTATTGTATTTTTAAAATTTTCATTAACATTTAATAAGTCTAACACCCAGAGGGCGACAGTTGAATTTAGAGGGCGATAGTTGTATTTTTGAGACCGCAACTGGGGGGTTTCGGATTAGTTGCTAGTAGTCAAAATCAATAACTACAAATTAGACTACTCGACTATTTCGGCTTTCAAAGCGCTTCTGAAGGTACAGATGATTCTCTTCATTCCCACATTGCATAAATTACAAACGATGGGCAGGCGGTAGCAACTAGTCATGTATGAAATCTACGTGGTCCGATATTTATAATAAGGGATATCTTATATAGAAATTCTTCCTTTACAAATTCTCCAGATGTTGCGGCTTGGTCAAACGATTTTGAGTAGACTGAATTGACTGTTCATTGGACAGATGCTCAAAAATTTATATATGCAAAATAATTACTGTATGGTACTGAGAAACTATATGTAAAATATTACAACAATATAAGAGAATGGAATTCTTTAAAAAATTCGATAAGTTATGAGATCTGTGAGCGTCTATCGGCATATGAGGTACACAAAATTGTGCGAAATAGAACGCTAAATGAAGGAGAAACTCTAACTGAATATCTACATATGTTAATGAGGATAGAAGATATAATTGAATATTTCGTGGACGGTATTCCGAAAAAACGTTCTAATAAATCTGTTCTCTACCAATCCAAAACAATTGCTCAATTCAAATATAATATTCAAATAAATACAAAAATTAAAGATACGAAACGAAAAAAGACAATAGCCTCGAATGAAAATACGTATCATAGCAATCACTGGATAATATCGTCACACATTGCCAAAATATGTCCAAAATGATTTATTTGCTTCAAGTGTGCGCACACTCGTCATCGATATTTTTAATGGATTTCGAATTAAAATTGTAAAAGATAACGAAAATTAAACATTTCACCAGTAATTAGAGGAATTACCTTATCAATTAAAAAGAGTAATTTAATTTGTTGTGATATATGTCTTATAAGGTATGAATTACATGAGAAAATTTGTTCATCAAAATTAAGTTACAAAACGGAAAATCTGCGTGGTATTGGCGAAAAAGTTATAACAACTCTAGGATCTGGCCAATTAAGACTTATGGTCAACGAAATTGTTTTGAACAATTAACTACATGTTGCCAGGGATAATGATGTATAATCCGATATAGTGATTGGTACCAATATTTTAAAAAATGGCAATATTTTAGTGAGTAGAGGTGGACAATATTTTATTGTAGAAGATACGCGGAATATGGAACATTGCAATGTAGAAGGTAATGTTAAAAATACTGAATCGAAAAAGAAGAAAATATTTACCATGGATATTGTAACGGATGAATTTTATCTTGATCGTAATCATCTTCAGGCAAATAACGTAAAATGAATGTCGAAGACCGTCATGTCAGGAAAGAATCCTAAATCACCAATTCTTTATTTACTATGACCAATACGTGCTTCAGTAACAGACAGAAGTCTCTTCTTTTTTTTTCGTGAGCACTGGATCGGAATATGCGCCGACCACCGCCCGCCTGTGTAGGAAAACTACACTCTGGCACCAGTTTAAGAGATGTGCATTTGGGAAACAAACCACGCCATGGTGCGGAATCAAGTACGACCTAACACACCTCTGCTGTTCTAAAGGTCTCAGCGCCCGGTTGAATGAAACTCCACATCGAGCTGTGCTCTTTCCACAATTTTTGCATTACACCACAACCACCACGATACTTCCTTAAGGTCCGTACCAGTAAGTGAGCTGGAATCTGCGATCCCAGGGGATTCTTACTGACCATGGTACCAGGATATATATGTATATATTAAGCCTCAGGTCAGACTTCGTAGCATCGCTACTACCAGTTTGGCTCGAAACAGTTATGGACTGGTGGCCATGCGATAGGCTCAGTCCCACACCCAAACATACACCCTGTGAGTGAGTGCGTAGATACGCAACTAAGCCCTTCTTCTTCTGAAGACCTCACATGCAAACACATTCATACGATTCATTCTCTCATCATTCAAAAACACACCACGACATCACAACAATCGTCCGTTAATATGACACCTAGGGAATATAGGTCCCATATGTCCAAGTAAAACCTGCATGTGCACAAGACATGAAACCAATCATCGGTAAAAGGTCAACAGTCAAACCCTGAAAACCAAAATCTGGACGTTTTCCCAAGAATGTCACGTCGCGAATGAAGCCATATGTAACGCGTCCTTTGTCGCTAATGTCCCACCCATTTTGCCATCTGGAGAAAACACACTCTTCCCACTCTTCCCGCTAACGTCCTCGTTAGTTACGCAATAGTCTCGGAAAAATGGCTGTCCTTTCTTGATCCAAGTATTGAACCTCAGTTGCATACTTTGGGCGTAACAGTTGGAGGGCCTTTCATCAATATCATCACAGTCGTATACATTGCTACACCTACACCTACTCATCTACTACAATCGCAGACAATCTGCATGGCTTCCTCCAACTTTCTTTCCAGCTCAGCACGAGACTGGCCTTCGATAAGGACGAGCAAGTCATCTGCATATGCGCACACATTGTATTCAACCATCAGTCTCAGCAAGAGAGTTTCCATCATTAGATTTCAAATTAATGGGTTGCAAATGGATCTCTGTGGACAACTTCTGACCACCTCAATGCACACGACACTCGCATGTGCCCTGGCCGTTCGTCTCCTGAAGTCGTTTCACCATAATCTTTCCAATACTTTTCCAAGCACCGGAAGCAGATTGTTCCCCCTAATAGATTACCGCCAAGATAATTCCGTACATACCCGGAGACTTTATACTCCGTGCCTGGTAAATGCTCAACTCTAACTCAGTACTGTCCAACGAAAGAGGAGGATCCACACCCTGAAAAGAAAGAACTCGCCCAACAGTACGCGTATGCATGCGCCTCATGATGGTAACATATTATTACCAACACGAAGATCAGACACATCGGTCCGCTGGCCCCTTCCTCTAAAGAGCTTGTAAACCCTACCACATGGATTATCCTTGTTGTCCCATACGTATCTCCTCCAATCATCTTGATTCACCTTCACGATACGGTCCTTAAGGCACGCAGCTGTGTTGCGTAATTCGTCGCATGCAGTAGCACATCATCTGCATTAGTCCGCCTGACTCTCTGGAATCACTTCCTGAGCTGCCGGACGGTCCTCCGTATTTTTGTCAGCTCCTCAGTAGCAGACATAAGTTATATGGGTTTTACGTGTGTGCCTGTCTTGTCGACTTAACCACATGGTGTTATAAGAACTAGGTGAGATACAAGGCGTCCACCAGCGCCCCTTCCTTAGATAGTAGCAAGCTAGGAGAGTTGATTTGGCACACTCTATTGAGTTGGCCCGATCTAAAAGCCTTCTGCTCTATGAGTCGTAGAACCCGGTTGAATGCAACTCCACATTGAACTGTGTTCTTCCCGCGATTTTGGGCTACCACAGCCACCACGAAACTCCCCGAGGGGCCGTTCCCAAAAAAGCTATTTAAGGGTACAGAACGTTGTCGTCGGTCATCAGCAGCACTTTCAAAAACACATACTTTCGATAACCGCTCATTTGTCTACTACGATCGTTCTTATTAGCTGTTATTATCAGGTGGCCCTGACATGTACAACTTTCGGTACCAACTTTTCAACCGATTTCCGTCTCATCCGCGAAACACTGTATTTTCAAATGACTCAAGCGCTCTTGGGCTCGTCTTCCATCCGACCTACTTGCCTACTTATTCTACCGTAATGGCCGTCCTTTCTAGGTCTGATACTAGCTCATCCATTCACAGCTTCAAATTTTTCGACTCATGCCTGCATCCGTCTACTACGCTCCGAACTTACTAATCGGCGCCATCATGCTAGACGATGCTTACGTCAACTTTCGGTACTTCGCTTTTTAACTGGTTTCCGAATTGTCTTGGACGCTGTATTGACATGTGCACCTGCCTCAAACGCCTTTTACTCGTCTTCGACCCACCCTCTCGCTCAAATTCATCCGTCATGGTATCTTGTCAGGATAACTGACGCACCCACACCCGGCCTCCCCTTCGCTCATGTATCTTCTTACCAGACAATAATACTACAACAAAACAGATTGCAAAGTGACTAAGTTAAAAGATAATTCAAGATACTAAAAGATATATCTAAGCTAACATAAGCCTCATAAGCGATTTTGCTGCGATTTTCATATATTAAATAAAGAAACTTCAAGGCAACTTATTCAAAACAGGAAACTGTGGCATAATTGTTGTGTGGATGGTGTACTTGCGATAACATAGTTGGACGGTGACATAGTCAGACAGGCATATTATTTACTTTGTTATATTTGAATTTGTTATTTTGATGTATATTTAGATTTAGTAGAATTTGAAAAAAATTGTTCCAGATCGACCCTAGGCCCTCAAACACCTTCTACAGGGTTTGGACGCTTTTGCAAATTTTAGTTAAAACAATGAAAAAAAACACATAATTATTAAAACAACACTGCTGCCACTGAAGTAGTGAAAATTACATAAAACAACCACGAGGTGGTCATTTCTATAAACAACATCCAAAAATGTTTCCTTAACAAAAAAAAGAAAAAAACATTTCCAAATATTCACAACTACAATACCCTTTGGTACAATTTTGAAGTTCAGTGTTTTTTTTTTACAACATAGTGGTAAGACTACGAGTGTAAGTAGTTGTGGCCATTGCTGCCGTTTCTGCTGTTACAAAATTTGAGGTTGTCAAATGATGATGATTGTACCGAGTACATGTTTTGTCTGCATATGACTTTTTCTTTTGCTGCTGTTTTTACATTTTTCCTTTCTTTTTTTATTTTTGTAAGTCAAATTGGAAAATATGCAAATAAGCTGTCACTCTGTCTGTCTGTTAAGAGTTTCACTGCAAAAACCGAGGCACTACATTTGGTAGCATCAGATAAACAGTCAGGCTATGCGTTGGACGGACAGACAAATATACATTTTGTATTTAATAATAACTTTAGTCATCTTCTTAATAGAGCAACAGCATTAATATTTAACTAAACACATGTCCCTGTTGGTCGCAAGGATTATAAATTTGGAAAAAGTTTTATTAAATGAGAAATCATCTTCTCAAAACTCACGAATACCTTGAGAAGATAAAATATTTTTTAATAAAATTTATTTAGGTAACATAACAACTAAGAAAGTTATAGTCGGTCTTGACCGACTACATCATTTTTTGTGAGAGAGGATTTTCAATCCAACTTTGCTTAGCTTTGAAATAACCATTTTTTTTTATCGAAAATATATCTCAGCTTTCCAAAGCTCACACCCTTTGGTTGTTGTTGGATAATAGCTTTTGCTAACACTATTTAAAATAACCTCCAAGTAAAAATCTCCCATTATGTTTGGTAAACAGTTGCAAATGTGGGATCGTACAAAGAAGGGTTAAGAAAATCGGTAAGGATTAAAGGGCGACGAGTGCAGAATGTCAGATGGACGAAGTGAAATTGAAACAGACGTACGCTAACATACTTGGACAGGCATATTATTTACATTTCTATATTTTGCATTATGTACTTAGAATTAATTTCCTTGTTAGTGTATTTTATATAACTAGCAGATTCCAGCCCTCGAAATTCGAGTGCAAATTCTAGGAAATTTTGTTTTTTCATTAAATAAGGACCCTAAAAGTATGCTAATCAATTATAGCAAATTCACAAATCAACACAAAAAACAATCTAATTTTTATTACAAACATATTAACAAATTTAATAAACGCACACATATCATTGTATAATTTTATGTATGTGTTAGTACCAACTTTAAATATAATTTACTCAAAACAAAGGAAAACATTTAAAAATCTGTAAATCTGCAAAATAGCTAAAAAGAAATACCTTTCAAATAATATATGTTTGGTCAAAATCGGCATAAGTCGGTAGAACAAAACATCGGTCACAACAAATCGCTTAGCCATTAATATTATAGATATTGTATTTAACTGCCGAAGAAATGTTTTTTTGTTACTTTATTTTTTAAATTATATCATATGTTTACAATTTGTCTAATAAGATATTAAGTAATTGTTATTATAATTACATATGATTAAATAACAGAAGTGGTCACTAGATGAAGTAAAATCACTAAATATTAATTAATTAAACTTGTATAAAATAGCAAAAAAAAAATTAATTTCTTTATGGCAAGTCAACAACATAGAGTCCTTTAAGTCTCTACCTTCATCTAGTAGACATATTGCTAGAACATTATGGTAATAATTTAATCTGTCAAGGTAGCTTTGAGAATAATGTCATATTTCTTCTTTAACAGTTTACCAGGGAGCATCAAGTATCATTCGTGGAGTTTTTTATTGGAACCTCTGAAGAATTTCTACATTCGAATTGCTTGATCCACCCCATAGATGAATTCCATAAACCAATATAGGTTTGAGTATGTTTTCAACACTAAGCTTGGATTAGGTCTCAGCAATCAGAATGAATATTTGAGCTTCATGTTTAAGTGTTCTCTTTTGGCTTTGATGTGTTGTTTCTAAGTCAATCTTCTATCCATGTGGATGCTAAGGTATTTAATACAATTTTTATCAGGAATAAAAATGATGGACAATTACCTTGCCTCATAGAGAACGTCTTGTGGTTTGATTTGCTGGTATTAATTTTAATTTTCCATTTTTGTACCAAAACTCTAGATTTAGAAGTTCATTTTGGATGCCACTAGATATGTCATTCTTATCGGTATTTGATGATATAATTGCTGTGTCATCAACAAAAATAGCCAAAAGTACATTATCAGCAATAGGCACATCTGATGTAAATAAGGTATAAAAAATGGTCCTAATACACTTAATTGGGGTACTCCAGCAGATATCTAATATATGTCAGAATATATACATCATTGCGTTTTACATAAAAACAACGATTGGCTAGGTACTCGTATGATTTGAACAATAAAAAATATGGTGTTGGCAATAATCGTTTAATTTTGTATAATAATTCTTGGTGCCATAGGTGATCAAAAGCTTGTTGAACATCAAGGTAAACTCAGAGCGGAGTTTTTTTATTCTCTAGCAAATCCGTGTTTGTGTGGAATAATGTCAAATTTTTCAGCTACTGGTAAGACTCTTCTAAGAAGAATTTTCTAAAATATTTAAGAGAGAATTTCTAAGAAACTAATAGGCCCTTAGGATGTTATTTCGTTTTCCTATTTATTGAGTTTAAGAATCATTACTATCTCAGCACATTTTCATTGCATGGGATAGCAGCTAAGTCTTAACCCAGATATGCCGACGGGCATACTAGTGCAACAATCTTCGTAGTTTTCCAAAATCGCTTTATTCTGATAGATTATATTACAAAACTGAAGAAAGAATAAAAAAAAATATTTTTTAACTTGGATTTTGAGTCCGTACTACATGTAGTACGCTCGGCATATATGGAAGCAAAAGACATTATTTTCCTGTGAGTTAAATCAAGACGTTTATTATTCAGCAACTTTTGTGTAAATAAGTAAAGAAAAAACAAATTAATAAAACAATTATTTGGTGGTATGGTACTCTAGCTGGTACTAGCTGCTTACATTTTCCATCGGATTGACGTGTGTTCTCAGTAAGTAAATGATCTTTTCGATCAAATCTGATGTCGCATGATGATCCTGATGGAAGCGTTGCTGAGGGTTTCCCATAAGTAGATATTAGTAATGTGGCAATGCGGCGACGAAAAGATAAATGGTCCATTTTACCTCCCATATGTCTATGCAGTTGCCACGCATTGTGCTCTGCAAGATCAATAAGGTGTGTGAATATTGGGAAATACCATTTTTTACCCCGAATAGATACACGGTACAAGCTGATATTTTCATCTGCTCGATCAACGCCACCCATATAGCGATTATATTCATGAATAAGCCGTGTTTGTTGAATATATATACGCTTTTTCTCTTTTCGAGACCAACGTGAAATATTTTTTGAAGGTTCAACTGGATGGACGTTTGAGGCAACGTTTACTGCACTGCTATCGTTCCAACAACATACAATTATATTGTTCGCAGAAATCTTACGATGGTCATACCACCCTTTCTCTCTTTTCTGCAGATCTTTTTTCTTTAGCAAAGGACAGTTGCCTAACCGATTGTGACGAATTGTTCCAGTGCCTTTCACGCATCGTTCTTCCAACTCAGCCAATAAGTTGATTGTTGTAAATAAATTATCGAAATACAATCGGTGAGCAATGTCGGGTTGGCTTTGTGATAATATGTCGCAATACGTTAAGACTACGCTTGGACCAAGTCCCATTTCCTTGTAAGTATTATTTGGGAAAGTCCCTGCACCCTGGTATGGCTCGAACCAAATAATGTAGCCTTTATAAGTTGCTCCAACCCAAAATTTATAGCCATATCTTATAGGCTTTCCATGGATATATTGCTTACATCCGTGACCACCATAGTATGGAACCATCTGCTCGTCCACTGAATGCTGTATGGTTTTCGGAGCATTGCTTTGGAAACTCTTGTTCAACATTTGTAAAAGTGGTCTAACTTTTGCGAACTTGTCTGTTTTATCTAGACTGTTGTTATCCACAAAATGCAAGTTTCTTATTATGAACTCAAATCGATCCCTTCTCATTGCGTTTGACACAAAAGAATGATGAGTATCCCTATCATTTTGCCAATACATACGGCGTCTCGAAACAGTATTGTAGCCACTCAGTAGCAAAATTCCAATAAAGCACCTGATTGGGTCTAGAGTTATATTTGCAGTTGCATTTTGTTTGGACGCATAGTCATTGGAGTATTGAGTAATAAGTTGCAGCAAGTCACTATCAACAAATTTTTCAAACAATTCAAGAGGAGTAGGTAAATTTTCCTGTTCACATGCTGTAACAACAGGCTCTGTTTCTTCCAGATCGTGCTTTACCCATTTTACTGACGACTTAATACATTTACGTTTTTGGCCTGTTGCAATAACGCAAGAGGAATGTCATCTTCGCTATCCGAATCAGTAGAATAAGAGTTTCGAAAAAGCTCAGCCTCAGCATTTAATAATAGGGGCGGGGGGGGGGGGGTAAGTTTTCAAAATTCACTTCATCTTCTTCTCCAGAATCTTCATCTGTGACGTAGTTGTTCGCACTTTGAGTGGGCACAATTGAGATGTCGTAAGGATTTTTCGAAAACTCTTCATCACTTTTTATTATCTCATTTAATGTTAAAAATCTGGAAAAAAATATAAGTTTTTGTTTTCACCATTTTTACACACTAATGCCGAATGTACTACATGTAGTACGTCAGCAAATACATCAACTAAAATCACATATAATTTTTTTTTTACATATATTTTTGCTATGCATTCATTTATATAACTATTATAATTAAGAAAACATAGAAACGCAACAACAATAAAATATGTATATAAAACTTTTTCCCACCGATTACATGACATCTTCGCACTTTTGTCAATTTCACAAAACTGAAATCTCTGATCCAAAAAAATACACATAAGCAATTACCCTAAACAAAACATATCATGGCATGCTTTGTTGACCGTTATATTCTGAAGCACAAAAACAAGTAAATTTGAAAATTTAAAGCACTGTAAACGCAGAAACCTGAACGTAACAGGTGTACTACATGTAGTACGGTCGGCATATCTGGGTTAAGATAGCGTTGAATATATATCAGTAAATATTTTATCATTTTAGCATATATTTTATCTAAGCCAACCGATATTGCTAAAGAAAATTCCTTAATTTCACTCATTGCTTCCGAAGATATGACAATTCTAATGGAGAAATCCATTGGGCAAGTTGCGGTTAAGAATTCGTTATTTTGATTTTCGTGATGTGAGCCAGAATTGACATTAAAAGGATTAAATATTTCTTTTAAATGACCTGCTAAGGCCAAAGCTTTTGCATGATTAGGTTTACATTTACACCACATACCGTTTGTAACTTTAGATATTGGCTCCCTTTTCTAAGGTGTTCTAAGATACTTTAGTGCCTTCCACAAGGAGTAATCATCATTTCTTTTTTACTTTTTTTTAAATCCTCAAGAAGTTCTCATAATGATTTGTTTTTGAATTCTTGCAGATATTTTTGAACATCTTTGGTAGCTTTTCACGAATTCCTTTTGTCTTGTAAATCGCGACTACTTTGCCATATATTTCGCAGTTGTCTTTCTCCTCTAATCTGATCTCATATTCCTGTTGATATGAAAATTTTATTCGTGTTGAGATTATTAGGCTTCGGTGAAGCCAGATTTGAAAAACATTGTACTGCGTTTTTAATTTCCTAATAAGATTTTTTAAAGATAAATTTAGGTTGGTATTTTTTTTCTAGCCAGTAAGCAAATGATTTAACATCGGTTTGTTTTAGTAAATAGAGGTTCATTTCGAGGATGACATAATAATGTGCTATAAGTGATTAACAGTGGATAATGTCAGAGCTAAGATCGAAACAATCTTTTATATCGAGGTGATGACGATGCATTACATTAAGAAAAGCAACGTCGAAAAGATCTGGTAGCATTCTTGGGTCAGATGGCCAGTATGGTTTCTTCCCGTTTTCTTAAGTTTTCATCTTGAATACATTTTAACAGTTCTTTTCATTTAGGATTTCATATTCCTGGCCCCCCCACCCGGATTGTTTGGAGTGAAAATCAAATACAACTATAAATTTTGAGCATAATTTACCGAAAAAGGTTTTAAAGTCTTGGTGTTTCAAACTGTAACGAGGGGGAAGTATACGGAACCAAAAATAATAGGAGAATTACTACAATAACTATCGGGATCCCGACTTCCATGATCCAAGTATTACCAATATTTGTTAATACCGTTCAATACCGGTCTTAATGGCCACTAAATACCGGTATCCGGTATTACATTTTTTTGATGTAAGTTAACATACATATCATTTTTATTTAACTATTATATTTTTTATAAGTAATTAACATATTTGGCACTTCCATGGATATCAGAAAATGTCTATGGAGTACGAAAATATACAAAAAAAACTGTGAACTCTATAAAAAAATTTAGTTGTGCAGCACAGCAAAAAAATTCGTGCAAATACTATTAAAGAGTTGGAACCTAAAATTCTTTTGGACAAAGACTTAGCCCTACATTTGATGAATGGACATCGGTCAAATACCGACGTTATTTAAGTATAAATGTTCATGCTGGCATCAAGAAATTCTAGAACCTAGGATTAGTTCGCGTGCAAGGATGATTGCCTGCAGAAAAGTGTGTTGGCCTCGTTGAAGAAAAGCCTAAATTATTCCAAGTTTCCTTAAATACACACATTGTGTGCATTACAACCGATGGTGCATCTGTCATGACCAAAGTTGGAAATTTGAAAACTGTTGCAAGGCAATAACTTTGCTTGGTTCACGGAATTCAATACATCAAAATTTAGAAATCGAAGATGAGCTTAACACCACAGATAAGTCTGAAGCAGAACATTCAAATTTTAATGAAGATGGTAACCAGTACACAAATGTTGAAAATGACATCAAGATGATAATGGTTTAGCCATAGTTCACAAAAATTAAGTCATATGGGTTTTACGTGCGTGCCTGTCTTGTCGACTTAACCACATGGTGGATTTAGCACTAGGTGAATAAAATGCGTCCACCAGCGCCCCGTCCTTAGATGGATAGCAAGCTAGGAGAGATGATTTGGCACACTCTCCTCCCTTTGCTATTAGGTTGGCCTGATCTAAAAGCCGTCTACTCTATGGGTCTTGGAACTCGGTTGAATGCAACTCCATATCGAACTGTGTTCTTCACGCGATTTTGGGGTACCATAGCCGCCACGAAACTCCCCGAGGGGCCGTTCCCAAAAAAGCTATTTAGGGATACAACACGTTGTTGTCGGTCATCAGCAGCACTTGCAAAAACACATACAGCGGTCAAATAAAGTATTCGACAAACTGCTGGTTTTTCATAATCATTAAGAATATGTTAAAAAAATTCTACAAAATGAAAAATATAAAAATGCAGATTATAAGCTTAAAGTGTTATCTCTTTATTTATGAAACAAAAAATACAACAAAAAACAATATTCTGGGAAAAAAATACAAAAACAAAAACATGTAATATTTCAACGCAAAAAAAGTATTCGACAACATTGTTCTAGTTGTGATTAACGGGAAAAGTACCGCTTCTTTCAAATTTATATTGATGTCTTTCATTATTACTAATATTTTTTAAAGTCTTAATTTCATTTATTGATTTAGTTGTTAACATGGGTCGAAAGGGTGCAGAGATTTCTTTAGATGTTAAAGAAATAATAATTACACATTTTAAAAAGGGAATAACGGAACAAGAAATAGCAGAAATTGTTGGAAGACCTAGAACAAGTATTCACTACATCATAGAGAAATATAAAAAAACTAAAAGTATTGAAAATGTGCAAAGAAGTGGGCGTCCAAAAAAACTTAATGAAGTAAACGAAAGGTGGATCTTGCGTGAAATAAAAAAAAATCCTAAGATCAACGCTACAGTTCTAACAAAACAGCTAGAAAATGATCTTAATATCAATGTTACACCTCAGACCGTGCGTAATGTTATACACAGTAACGATTATCACGCAAGATCAGCTAGGAAAAAGCCGCATATCTCAAAAAAGAATAGAAAAGCTCGAGTTGACTTTGCAAAAGCTCATGTGAATAAGCCTATGGAGTTTTGGATGAAGACTATTTTTGCTGATGAGTCTAAATTCAACCTATTTGGATGTGATGGTAAGGTTCTGGTGTATAGAAAGCCTAATACCGAGTTGGAGGAGCGTAATATGGTGCCTACTGTAAAGCACGGTGATGGCGGTATTATGGTCTGGGGATGTGTGGGGGCTTCAGGCGTGGGTAATTTAGTTTTCATTGATGGACCATCAGTACTACATAAACCTACTCAAGGAAAATCTTAAGCCAAGTGCCGAAATTTTGGGTGTTGCAAGTGATTTTCAATTTTATCAGGATAATGATCCAAAACATATGGCCCTAAATACAAGGTTGTGGATGTTGTATAACTGTCCAAACGTGATTAAACCACCTGCACAGTCCCCAGACTTAAACCCCATCGAACACCTTAGAGCAAAATATAAAGAAAATAAATTTCAGTACCAAAAACCAGCTTAAAGCAATCCTTCTGGAAGAGTGGCATAAAATTGAGCAAAATTACATTTTAGATCTTGTTAAATCAATACCAAAGCGTTTAAAAGCCGTCATAAAACAAAAAGGAAGAGCAACTAAATATTAATTTTTTATTTTTAATCAATATTTTTCCCGTTAATCACAACCAGAGCAACGTTGTCGAATACTTTTTTTGCGTTGAAATATTACATGTTTTTTGTTTTTGTATTTTTTTTTCCAGAATATTGTTTTTTGTTGTATTTTTTGTTTCATAAATAAAGAGATAACACTTTAAGATTATAATCTGCATTTTAATATTTTTCATTTTGTAGAATTTTTTTAACATATTCTTCATGATTATCAAAAACAAGCAGCTTGTCGAATACTTTATTTGACCGCTGTACCTTCAAATAACCGCACATTTGCCTACTACGTTCGTTCTTACTAGCTGTTATTATCAGGTGGCCCTGATATGTACAACGTTCCGTACCTACATTTCGACCGATATCAGTCCCATCCGCTAAAGGCTGTATTGCCAAATGACTCAAGCGCCCTTGGACTCGTCTTCTATCCGACCCTCTTGTCTTGCAAGGGCTGGTACTAGCCAGAAATAGCTCACGAATTTTCTGGCTCATGCCTTCATCCATCTGCTTCGCTCCGAACTTACTAATCAGCGCCGTCATGCTAGATGATGCTTACGTCGTTCGGTACTTCGCTTTTCAACTGGTCTCTGACTTTTCTGGGATGCTGTATTGACATGTGCACCTGCCTCAAACGCCTTTGATTCGTCTTCGACCCACACTCTTGCTCAAATTCCTCCGTCATGGTATCTCGTTCGGATCACAGACGCACCCACACCCGGCCTCCTTTTCGCTCATGTAACATCTTTACCTTCATTTGCACCATGGGACACCAACCATTTCATCTGGTAGGTTTTGGCACGTCCAGTTTTATGTTTTTGCTTGTGGTGCCTTTGACATTGACAACGCTGTGGGGTAACCTTGTGCTAATAGCTCACCCGTGGTACCTATTTGTAGCCTCAAGTAAGGCTTCGTTGCCAGTCTGGCCACATACTAGCCGCTACCAAGTTATTCCCCAAATAGAAAGGTACTTGGTGGACCTGACCTTAACCTTTAGCCGCTAGGAATAATCAAGAATTAACTTGCTTTGCCTAGCGTTGCCCGGGAGCACCACTTGGAGGTAGGTTATAGGCATGGGCGAAGTATCAACCGTCACTGGCGAACCAGTAACTTTATGATACAACTTTGTTACCACTTTAACAAAACAATAAAATTGACTGTTTAATTATTCATGAACAGGTAGGTCCGTTGTTAAAAAAAAATATGAAAAGTTGTGAAGCTAATCCGACGTTCGCCAATGAAAAATGACAAAGCTTTACAGAAACATGTTAAAGAATAATTTGGAAAGGAACTGAATTTAATTCTACTTTCTAAAACACGTTGGAATAGCATAGTTGCCATGCTAGAATGCTTTCTCCAGTTAAAGAACTGCACACAAAAGACTTTGACTGATTTAAATTTAAATGCAGATATATCAATTTCGGAAATTGATTTTTCTTTAGCATCATCTTCAACCAATTAAATTAACTGTTGAAGCTTGTTTTCGTCAAGATGGTACTCTTCTCAGCGCCGATGCATCTTTACTATTTATGTTTAATCAATTGACAGAACAGGATACTGCTTTAAGTAATGAATTCAAAGCAGAGGTAAATTATTCGTTTAAAACAAAGGCGCACTGATTTATCGAGTTTTCTGCAATACCTTTAGAATGATACTGAATTAGAAGATGACGACGAAGATGAAATTTTTAATCGAATTAACAAAGCAACAATTATAAATATAATTATACATTTATTGGAACGCTTATATATTAACGATAATGATGATATTAAAAACATAAGAGGCTATTCCATCGACGTTTCTGAGTCATCTGCTGATTCTGAGCCAAAAATTCTAATTTCGATGACAGTGAAAGAAAAACTAGAAATGGCAATTTCCAAGAAAGTTAATTTTATGAAGACTGCGAGTAGAACTTCAAAAACGATGAATTGTAAAGTACTTTATAAAGTTATGAAACAGGAACTAGATACTTCGAAGTAGAAATTATAAGAGGAAAATATTTTCAACTAGTATAAGACTGCTTTATGTCCATACTACCAACTAGCGTCGACTCAGAAAGAGCCTTTTCAGCAGCAGGGTGCACAAAAATTCGATCCAGCTTAAGCGACAAACCTCTTGCTAATTTAACATTTTTCAGGGCATATTTTAAAGTCAATCACCACCATAATAGGACATAGGACTTATTATACTTACGTATTATTAATTATTTTCTTACTCTTTTTATTTTATATTTTTCTCCTCTTTTGTGCCACTTTAAAAAAAGTTTATTGTTTCGTTACGAACTAAATATTTTATTTTGGTTTTAATTTTTTTTCTATTTTTTGCAGTGCAGTTTTTTTTCGTAGTTTTTAAGTGTTTGAATGTATTAAAACATTAGTTGCTGATATAAGACATGTGTCGAATTTTTTCCTTCTAAAAGCGACTTTCAGTTAGTTCTTCTGTTCTAGAATGCCGTTTGCATTCCAAGCCATTAAGTTAAGAGTGCTTTTATTTTGTTTTCGGGAAATTTTTTTTGTTCTTATTTTTCTATTCTGCTCATTAGTAATTTGTTAAACTTGTTCATTGAGTTTGCTAGAATTAGTGCCATTGTTTTTTAATTTGTGACATGTCGATATGAAAAACTTAATATCTGATGTTATTTTGATATGATGTCTATGCCAAAAAATGGACCGCTGTTGACCATATTCAGTAAAGTCATGTACTATTCTCAAAATCATATTTAAAACCAATGTTTAAAAAATCGATGTAATATTTTTTTTATAGTTTTCGTCAAGATCAGGCTTATGACCATTTTAGTCGGTCTTATAGGAGTCATTGTTATGGTGGCTAGGTCTAAACAGGCACCGATTTGCACCACTTTTATTAGCGTCTAACCTATGCTAAAATATTATTTACCCGCTAAAATATTATTTACTAAATTTCATCGAACCGTATTCATATTTATGACCGGTAGTTGATTTCAGGGATTTCGTGGAGAAACAAATACGCAGACGTAATCATGGGCGGACAGAAGGACAGACCGACGGTTATCGCTAAATCAACAAAGGCCGTGATTCTGAGTCAATCGTCATAATAAAAGCTGGGTCTATGTCAAATATTTTTTGTAGCTCCAATCAAACATCAGCACAAACTCATTATACCCTGTCCAAAGAGGTGTAGGGTTTAAAGCAGCTGCTGGTTTTATCCAATAGATTCTGTGATACCGAAATATATAAGGTCTGATTTAGCAAACAAAGTGCTGGGCTTTGAATTTATTATCTACATAGAATTCGAAGCAGACGAAGTTATGCAATCTGAAGGGACCTTAAAGAATCCAAGGTATATCCTTCTAACATCTTGTTTCTTTAGCTACGTCTTTTTTGATATCAGATAATAAATAAAAAGATAAAAACAAACAGCTTTATTGCGAGCAATAACTGACTACTTTCTCAAAGACAGTATGATATATTATGAGAACATGGTCTACCAGACCTTGGTGTATTTACTAGTGGTTCCAAAAAAAAATTCATAAACTCTTTGTTGACCATCAGACAACATGAGTTGGTTGTTTTGTGATTCTATGCTTAAACACACTCTCATTATATTTACTGGCATACAAACTCATCATCTGATACTTTGAACGTTTTACGAAAATGCTTAGTTGTGCTGTTATGTGTTTTTGTAATTTTGTGGTTAATTTTTTTAAAACTTTTGTTTTTCTTATACAATTTTCGTTTGGTATAATTTGTGGTCAATTTTGTATAGGACATGACTTCAAGGATAATATTTATTTTAGAAGTGCTACAAGAGCAAGCGTAAAAAGTGCGAATTTTAGAATATTTGTATGTAAATCGCGATTCTTAAGTAATAATTCAATTGTTGGGGTAATAAACTTCTGTGTAAATCTGTAGATGTGGTAATTGAGACAATAGCTCTGTTAACAAGTCCTCATGAGTAATTAAAATTATACTATCTTTTAAAATTCTATCACTTGTACAAGTTAATTTCCATTTTTGTAAAAAAAAATTACATTTATTGTGACATGATGGAGCCTTGTATTTTGTTCGAAGTATTGTCCATCGCTCAGTGGCTGAAAATCGTTTTTCATTGGCCAAAATTCTGTAAATTTTGAACCGATCAAAATATTTTAGAAATTTTTTCTAATGGATACGTATTTGAACTTGAACTTAGTTTTAATTTTATTAAATTAAGTACTTTTTAAGGAATACTAGGTCAAAGTTGAACTTTTGATTTTTTTAACGGCAGCATGACATAAAATCGGTGTTCAGAAAAAGAATTTCTGTATCTGATTTGTATCATGACGCTAGAGCGGCTAGAGCGAGTAGGGATTAATCTGTTATTTAAGTACCCGGGCTCACGCGTAAAAATAATTTTTTGCATGAGTATCAATGTACTTATTTTTAGAAGATCATCTATGTTGACTCCATAAAGGCTTTTGGATTATGCTGAAATATGATCACATTTTCTTAGTTTGAAGACGTATCTTAATATTACGTTGTAAGTTCCGATAAGTTTTTTTTTTACATGTAGAATCCAGGTTTGCAAATATTTCACAACCATACAGTAAAGTGGCGATGAGATATATTTTCCCAAGTAGTATTCGTATGTTTAGTGGGGTTAAGTGTTGGGTTGTTCATTGTGTACGCGACATAGAGAAAGTTTTCCCAGATGCGGTATTCATATGATCAGACCAGGTGAGAGTATTATTAAAGATGATATTAATAATAATAATTTTTGGTTGAATATACATTTTGAATTGCTGCATTATTTATAAATAGTTACTAGCAGATTCCAGCACTCGAAATTCTAGTGCAATTTGTAGGTTGTTTTGTTTTTCAACTTAGCCAATTCACTAACCAACACTTTTATGGTTTATTATTATTGTGAATGAAGATAAAAAAAACTCATTTACAAACACATTAACAAATTTAATAAAACATACATAGCATATGTATAATTTTATGTACGTTTTAGTAGCAAATTTAAATGCAATTTACTCAAAATAAAGGAAAAAATTAAAAAATCTGTAAATCTGCAAAACGGCTAAAATGAAATAACTTTCAAATAATTTGCGTTTGATCAAAATTGGGACAAAACGGTAGAATAAAACATCGGTCACAAGAAATCGCCAAGCCTATTAATATTATAGATAACTGGATTTACGTTTAAGAATTACGTATTTAGACTTAGATGGATTTAGACAGAGGCCATTAGATGTTGCTTAAGTGTGAACTTTAGCCAGATCAGCATTCAACTTATCTACACAATTCGAAAATTAATTTATATTACAGGTGAATCTTACAATATGATAGTTGTTTAATTAGGTCGTTAACATATCGAGGGCTTATATTCAATACCGTCTATCTACATTTTGACGAAATTTTTTTTATTCTAAACTCATCTCTGACCCCATCTGCATGTACTGTAAAAATTTCAGTGGAAAAAACTATTTTTAGTACTATATATCCTGTATTTTATCATTTGTCTATCTACAAAGACACTTATTTGAATTTTGAATTTTGAATTTTATGACGGCAATACCGTCTATCTACATATTATTTTCCTACAATGATTTCATTTTTGAGGCAATACCGTCTTTCTATCATAGAAGCTAAAATAACGCGAATTTCAAGAACGTTTGTTAGACACATTCTGTTAATATTGTAGAAGATGAGTTCATCAAAATTGTTGCTTATTTGCGAATAAAACAGTTTTTTGGCTCTCCTGAAAAATTGTGTTTTTGTAGATAGAAGCGGACCTAAAATTGAACCTTGAGGTACACTCTTTGTTACAGCTAGAGCAGGAGAATTTACAGATTGAATACGTCCAGTTAGATATGAATAAACAAGTTTGGTAAACGAGGACGAAAACTTAATCATTGCTGACAGTTTCATATATAAAATCTTTTGGTCTACCGTGTCAAATGCTTAGAGTGATCCAGCAGAACAAGTATACAAATATCACCATCATCAATATATCCATGAATAACTTCCGCCACATCAATTAGCCTGATTGTCTATCTAATAGTAGACTACTATCACTTATATATCTGTTAATCCGTTGATAAATTAATTTCTCCAAAATCTTAGACAAATATGGTAAAATTGCAACATTACAGAAATCATTATTTGATTTGGTTATAGGAATGATTTTCGAATATTTATAATATTAATAGGCTAAGCGATTTCTTGTGACCGATATTTTGTTCTACCGTTTTATGCCGATTTCGACCAAACGTATATTATTTGAAAGGTATTTCTTTTTAGCCATTTTGAAGATTTACAGATTTTAAAATTTTTTGCTTTATTTTCAGTAAATTGCATTTGAAGTTGCTACTAACACATACACAAAATTAAACATATGCTATGTGTGTTTTATTAAACTTGTTTATGTGTTTGTTAATGAGTTTGTTATCTTCATTCACAATTATAAACCATAAGAGTGTTGAATTGGCTAAGTTGAAAAATAAAGTTGCCTAGAAATTGCACTCGAATTTCGATTGCTGGAATCTGCTAGTTCCCAATAATTGGGAAAAATGCACTTTGTTATTATTGTTTTGAAAATATGTGTAATGAAGGGTAGCAGTAACGGCAGTATGGCTTTCAAAAAATTTGGATGTAGGCGATCAAATCCAACAGCATTCGATTTCACGCAAAAATAGCTTGAACTTACGTCCAGTTGCCTTACACAACCGAAGTAGAACAAAGCAGCATCTGAAATTTCGCTGTGGGTTTCACTATAGAAATTTCGATTAACTGGAATATCAGGAATATTTATAAAAGCCAAATTAATAGTTTCCACATCTATTACAAAGGAATTACTTTGAGATTTCCCAACACCAATTCCGCGTATATTTTTTAAGTTCTTGACGATCCAACAGCCGAATTAAAGCGGTTGTAATAATATACAGCTTTAGCGCATCTTATCTTTTTGTTAACTTCAGATCTCATTTTACAATAGTCCTCGTGTAAATCCGATGTTTTAAAACGTTTCCAAGATTTGTATGCAGAATTTCTACGAGATATTAACCTTTTTATCTCAGTGCTAAACCAAGGTTTGTTTTTAAAGTTTTTGTTAATTGATTTTACAGGTACCGAGAAGTTAAAAATGTTAGTCAGATTGTTTTCAATAAAGTTCAATTGATCTTCAGCATGAGGCAAGTAATATATATAATCACAATTGATGTTACATAACTAGAATACTAGGCTTAGCTATAAATCTTGAAGCATTGCCGCCAGGATGTTTTGCTTCTTGGATTATTATAGTGGATCCAATTTTAATTACCATGGACTATAAGGTGCAGAGAAACATTTCGTGAAGCCCTGGCAAGCACTGTTTCGCATAAGGAAAGTCAGTGTTCAACGTTTCTCGGTGTCAGTTGATATGGAGTATGAAACACTCTTAATGTAGTGAATTTGTTTGCTTAGATTCTACTGGTGGAAGTGAATGTTTTTCCTGGATTTGTTGTTAGTCTTGATCCAATGAAGATACCAATTCCGCATTGTCTAACACTTTCAGCTTTACACGGCTTTCTTTGTCTTCGGTGTGAAAGTTGCCATTCATAAACTTTTTAAACTACTCAAGAACACTTCGCTGACTTAAGGCAGCCTCACCAGATGATTCTTCAAAAATTGATAATCCTTAGCTGCATATTTCTTTAAATTGAAAACTTAAATCAAAATTTCTCACATGCGACGTTTATTATTCATTTGGACAACATACATCTGTCCGCAGGTTGGCTATCAGGATGGCAATAATTTAGCATAAATAGACTTATATGTCAATTTCAAACGATTAGTTGGAAATGGCACAGTGGAAGCCAAAGGATGTATGATAATAATTAATATATATGGAAGTCACAGAGATTTGTTACGCTTAACCAGCGACCAAAGAAAAATAAAAGTAAAGGCGCATCAGCACCAAAGAAGCTTAGATAAGTAAGGTTATAGCTTTTATGATGTGTGTTTAGTTAATTAATGACTTTAATTATGTAGCTTATTTATTGCAATATGACTGGAAGAAATTATCACTAGTAGAAGATTTATTAAATAATTTGTGAAATAATGAGGAAAACAAGTTTTTGATGTGTGGACATCTATACGCGCAGCAGGTAAATTTGTATTTCTCAATACAATCACAAAATTAGCGTAACATGTGAGCCGTAAGGCAAAATCGGTGTGACTTATGCTTGTATTGGTAAAAAAAATTATGATATGTAATAACCTGTTTCAAAATGAAAAATAAATAATGAAAACTAAAAATGAAATATAAAAAATGAAAAATAAAAAATGAAAAACGAAAAATGAAAAATGAAAACTGAAAAATGAAAAACGAAAAATGAAAAATGGAAAATGAAAAATGAAAAACGAAAAATGAAAAATTAAAAAAGAAAAAAAGAAAAATGAAAAACGAAAAACGAAAAATGAAAAATGGAAAACGAAAAATGAAAACCGAAAAATGAAATAATAAAATTGAAAAATTAAAAATAAAAAATGAAAAATAAAAAGTGAAAAATGAAAATTGAAAAATGAAAAATAAGAAATGGAAAATGAAAAATGAACAACGAAAAATGAAAAATGAAAACGGAAAAATGAAAAACAAAAAATTAAAAACGAACAATGAAAAATAAAAAATGAAAAGTGAAAAATGAAAATTCAAAAATTAAAAATAAAAAATTAAAAATAAGAAGTGAAAAATGAAAATTGAAATATAAAAATGAAAAATGAAAAACGAAAAACGAAAAATTAGAACGGAAAATGAAAAATAGAAAGTGAAAAATGAAAAATAAAAAATGAAAAACGAAAAATTAAAAATAAAAAATTAAAAGTGAAAAATTAAAATTGAAAAATGAAACAAAAATTAAAAATAAAAAGTGAAAAATGAAAAATAAAAAACCAAAAATTAAAAATGAAATCTGAAAAATGAAATATAAAAAGTGAAAATTGAAAAATGAAAAATAAAATATAAAAAATCAAACATAAAAAAAGAAAAATGAAAAATAAAGATTTAAAAATGAAAAACGAAAAATGAAAAATAAAAAATTAAAAATGAAAAATTAAAAACGAATGAAAAGCGAAAAATGAAAAATGAAAAATGAAAAAAGAAAAATGGAAAATGAAAAATGAAAAACGAAAAATGAAAAATGAAAAAAGAAAAATGAAAAAT
The DNA here is from genome assembly GCA_963682025.1 of Cordilura impudica. Taxonomy (NCBI): domain Eukaryota; kingdom Metazoa; phylum Arthropoda; class Insecta; order Diptera; family Scathophagidae; genus Cordilura; species Cordilura impudica. Next base: position 156,328,688 of record OY821521.1, on the reverse strand, counting down.
GGAAAATGAAAAATGAAAAACGAAAATTGAAAAATGAAAAAAGAAAAAAAGAAAAATGAAAAACGAAAAACGAAAAATAAATAATGAAAACTAAAAATTAAAATAAAAAATGAAAAATAAAAAATGAAAAACGAAAAATGAAAAATAAAAAATTAAAACTGAAAACTGAAAAATGAAAAACGAAAAATAAAAAACGAAAACTGAAAAATGAAAAAAGAAAAATGAAAAACGAAAAACGAAAAATGAAAAATGAATAATGAAAAACGAAAAATGAAAAATGAAAACTGAAAAATGAAAAATAAAAAATTTAAAATTGAAAACTGAAAAATGAAAAACGAAAAATGAAAAACGAAAACTGAAAAATGAAAAAATAAAAATGAAAAACGAAAAATTAAAAACGAAAAATGAAAAATGAAAACTGAAAAATGAAAAATAAAAAATTAAGTAATAAAATTGAAAAATGAAAAATAAAAAATTAAAAATGAAAAATAAAAAGTGAAAAATGAAAATTAAAAAATGAAAAATGAAAAATGAACAACGAAAAATGAAAACGGAAAAATGAAAAATAAAAAATGAAAACCGAACAATGAAAAATAAAAAATAAAAAGTGAAAAATGAAAATTGAAAAATTAAAAATTATAAATAAAAAATGAAAAATAAAAAGTGAAAAATGAAAATTGAAAAATAACAAATGCAAATTAAAAACGAAAAATGAAAACGGAAAATGAAGAATAGAAAGTGAAAACTGAAAATGGAAATTGGAAAATGAAAAAAAAAAATTAAAAATAAAAAGTGAAAAATGAAAAATAAAAAACCAAAAATTAAAAATTAAATCTGAAAAATTAAAAATAAAAAGTGAAAATTGAAAAATAAAAATGAAAAATAAAATCTAAAAAATCAAAAATAAAAAATGAAAAACGAAAAATTAAAAATAAAAAATTAAAAATTAAAAACGAAAAATTAAAAATAAAAAATGAAAAATGAAAAACGATAAATGAAAAATTAAAAATGAAAAACGAAAAATGAAAAATGAAAATTGAAAAATGAAAAAAGAAAAATGAAAAATGAAAAACGAAAAACGAAACGCGAAAAATTAAAAATTAAAAATGAAAAACGAAAAATGAAGAACGAAAAATAAAAAATGAAAAACGAAAAATAAAAAATTAAAATTAAAAAATGAAAAATTAAAAATTAAAAATGAAGAATGAAAAATTAAAACTGAAAAATGAGGGGAAAAAAAATGAAGATTGAAAAATTAAAAAGGAAGAATGAAAAACGATAAATTAAGAATGAAAAATAAAAAACGAAAAATTAGAAATTAACCAGTGGAAATAATAAATAATAATAAATATTTTTGTATTAGCAGAGCCCCTGCCATTTTCTATAAGTGACACTTAGATGAAGCTTTCTGTTTGATTTAAAAAAAACGACACAAAAAAATCCTTTATTACTAGAGTTTACACATCTCCCCTATGATCGGGCTCCCATTTTTTTTATATAATTGCTTTGCTAAATAAATAATGCTAGCAGACTCCAGCGCTCGAAATACGAGTGCAATTTCTAGGCAGCTTTATTTTTCAACTTAGCCAATTCACAAACCAACACTTTTATGGTTTATTGTTATTGTGAATGAAGATAACAATTCATTAACAAACACATTAACAAATTTAAGAAAACACACATAGCATATGTATAATTTTATGTATGTGTTATTAGCAAGTTTTAATGCAATTTACTCAAAATCAAAGAAAAAATTAAAAAAAGCTGTAAATCTGCAAAACGGCTAAAAAGAAATACCTTTCAAATAATATACGTTTGGTCGATATAGGGATAAAATGGTAGAATAAAACATCAGTCTCAAGAAATCGCCTAGCCTCTTAATGTTATAGATGAGTAGCGAAAAGGATATCATAAGATAATACGGTTCGAAAGCGGGATCATTTTACTAAATTTATGATTTTTACATCAATATCTCCAAATAAGAAGCTATTGTGCAATTATCCTATCAACAGGTTGGCCTGAAGGCAATATATAGGTTTAAAAATATTGTTTTAATTTCATATTCACGCGCAATTTTAATACTATTTGCTTTTTATATGAATCATTCTATAAAAAAAAAAGGTCTGTGAATTGCTCCACAGCTGCAATAATTCACAGGTGACTTATTTTGCAAAAGTATAAGCACACAATATGGCTATAAGTAAACATGTACCAATTTCAAGATGAAGAGGTCAAATTGTTTCTTGAATACACTCATGAGCAACATAAGTTGTACCTGACTATAAAACTTTTGAACAAGTATAAACATATATTTCATTATTTACACCGTTCTCTAATTAAACACTATGCTAAATAAAAATCAGTAAGATTGTTGAATTCGTCTGTCCGATGATTCCTTAAAATGATGATTAATATTAATCAGATAATTTACAAAAAGTTTAGACATTTTCACACTTTTTAATTGATTGCAATATTTAAATGCAATTAGCATAAATGCAAATACGTACAATTTCATTTGTGTTTATTTAAAGGGAACAAGACCTTAATCATCTTGACTATTCTCTTATTCTAATCGATAAATATTCGTTTACTTTTACAAGAAAAAAAGGTAAGGAAATTATAGATGGTCTAGGACGGCTGTACGATATCCTATACCATGCGACTAGAGACCTTATGTCTAATGTCCAACTAATTATACCCTATACCACTACGTGGTTTGGGTATAATGACCTTGTGCTGCTGTTTGTAACTACCAAAAATATTTGACCTAGACCCATCTTTTATTATACCGATCGCATCAGAATCACTTACTGATTCGATTTAATGATGTCCGTCCGTCCGTCTTTGTGTCCATGTAAAGCTTGTAAATAAACTGCAGGTCGCAAATATGAATATGTTTTGATGGTATTTAGTACATAAGCTTTTATTGGCCATAGGATAAACGCTATTGAATTTGGTGAGAATCGGTCCATGTTCAGACCTTGCCCCCATACAAATGACCCCTATGAAATCGACATAAATTGCCATAAGATCCAAATTGTGATATAGATCTTACACAAATTGGGTTTGTATGCATTTATTACATCCTTTAATGAGTAGTCCAAAAATAATCCCCATGGGACAACTCTTAGTCATAGGCCCCATATAGAACTGCTTTCCGATCTTCACTTAAATCTATCAAAAAACAAAAATATTGCACTGATTCTTCTCAAATTTTGTTTGTATATATTTTTGCAAAATATAAGAGACTTTACCAAACATAGTCAAGATCGGTCCATTTTTGGGCCTAGTCCCCATATAGATATAGCACCCGATATGAACTTTTTCATATCTTCAGTCAAAAAAATTAATAAAAATACCACTCAAATTCGGTTTATGCTTATTTTCTATGTCCAGTTAGTTGGGCCTATGAGATAGGTCTAGACCGACTATAATTTTCTTACTTGTTAAAGAATATAATGTGAATAGACATTACATTACCAAGCATTCTGAGATGTACTTAAAATATGATAGGGAATTACGTAAAAAAGAAATTGAAACTCTCGAAAAACACTTTCAAATCAGCAAAATATTTTTAAACAAATGTCGAATCAAAATATATCTTCAGTACGAGCAAGTTATCATGTTACTAAGTATATTGCTGATGCAATATGTGAACAAATGTGTATTGAAAATAGCAGAAGAAGTATGTCCAGCAAAATTGAGTGCATCTGAAAATATAAGTTTATCTGCAAACATAATAATGAGAAGAATTGGAGATATTGGTACCAAAATTTTATCGCAGCTAAAAGAAAAAGTACAGAAATTTATATTTTTTTCAATTGCACTCGAGACCCTGATTCTGAGTCGATCGGTGTAATAAAAGATTGGTCTAGGTCAAATATTTTTGGTAGTTACAAACAGCAGCACAAAGTCATTATACCCAAACCACATAGTGGTATAGCGTATAAAAATTGTGATGTTGTCATTTGACAATAAAAAGTTCAAATCGTGATGACATAATAATGATCGTCAACAAATGTCTTAAAAGCTTATTTTACATTTTATTTTTTAGCATAGTGTAAATACTCCTGCCATAAGACCCATAGGTAGTCAAGTATTTTAATTGTGCATACAAACCTATATTGTTGATATGCTTGCATATGTTAATACATTTGTGTATGTGTGTGCTTGTGTGTGTATTTAAAATTTTTCAAAATGACCGTTGCATCACTTATAGCATAATTAATTACAAATTATATACCATGCGTATGTGATTTGCATTTTAACACAAAATTTACACATTACTACACCGCATTAAATGCGCCAAAATACATGACCACATTTAACATTGTTGGGCAATGCAAAAATGTATTAATATACGACTGACTGGCCGGCTTGACTGCCGTAACGACGGTGTCTTTGGGGAAATGTAAGAGTCTCTCGACAGAGCACTATAAAGAAATACAACAATCGTTTACAACAACTGCCAGTTGTACAAGGTAGAGTAGCTAAATATCAAAAATAATACTTATGTAAATCAAAAGGACTAATATATATTTGTATGTGTGTGCGTGTGTTTCGGTGTGTATGAGATCCAATGTCAGAAAATCAAATCATTGTTGAAGTTTTTTTTTTTTAATTTATTAAGTAAAATAAACATTTATGCACATTCTTCTGGTCAAACGAAAACAAAATATAAAAACATTTTTTTTTATTTAAAACAAACAAACACAGGCTGAAAAAATGCTTTAGTAAAAAAGAAATTGTTTGTATGTATGTACATTAGGGTGAGAGCGGTTTGTATGGAAAAAAAAAATTGTTCGAATTTGGAGGTGTGCGGGTTGGATTATTATGACACTGGATCTAAAACTCTAGTGAGCAAAATTTGAGCCAAATCGGGCAATGATTCCTGGATACGCATTGAGTTCAAATTTCAAAAATGAATTTATATGTAAAAATTATCAAAAAATATAATTTTTCACAAAAATTTTGATATTAATAATTCCGTTTCAATTAAACTAATTAATAAACCTTAATCTAGAGTAAATTAGCTTTCTAATAAAAGAACAAAATCTATTATCGGTCGAAAACTAGCCAAGTTATATCAAGTTCCCCAGGCAATATATGCGCCGCATACCACATGATAAAGAAAATCGAGCTCACATTTTGAAAGACATTGAAATAATTTACGACAATAACATTTTTACATTTTCCTGATCCCAGAATGATCTTATGAAAAGTATTTTACATATCGTCTATTGTTATGCCGTTCTAAATTAATGTCCAAACGGTGCGTATTTTTTAGCACTATTTCAAAATCTCCAATTTTACTTTTTCAAAAATTTTGTTTAAGAAATTTTCCGAAACTAACGATTAGACTATAGGGTCTTATTAACAAAATGTATCTGATTAAAAGTGCCAAATATTGTAGGTATCCTTTTCGCAATTTGACGAGGGCAGCGTTTATATTTCAGCGGATTTGAAGAAAAATTTAATTTTTCATACATTTTAAACTTTTAGGCTACATCTTTTTGGTGTTTTCATATTTGAAATATCTTTTGTCGAAATATTATACTACTTGATATAAGTTCTCAGTCTTGTAAATTAAGGTTAAATTGAAACATTATAAATTGTTTCCCTTTAAGGTCAAAAGTCAAACTTATGGATATTTACATTTTTCTAAAACAAAATATCGAAATAATATATATTTGTTGAAGGATTTGGATAAAACTTGTTGATAATATTTCAATAATTCCAAAAAATAATATTCTGGACTTATTTTCTGAAACTATCCCGTGGGGTACTCTTGATGTCAAATTAACTCTATATGAAAATCTATAAATATTTTCTTCATCAAGATTTTTTTTTTTTTTTTAATAAAACAAATTTAATGTATTCATAAAGTTCCTCAAATTTATTCGTTATTTTATGAAAATATTTAGATTAATTAGTTTTTATATTTAATACAGAATAAACAAATTTGTATATCGAGGGCCTATATTCAAAAAGTGCTATCTGATTAATAATTACTAGCAGATTCCAGCTCTAGGAAATTTTATTTGTAGGAAATTTTACTTTTTCATTAAATAAAGACCCTAAAAGTATGCTAATCAACCCAGCAAAACTTTCCATTACATGTAATGTGGTATAGAATAAGAAATTAAAAGTGTTCAGTAGTTACCTTTCCATTACGAAACCCATTATTTTAACATGGGGGTGTCATTGGAGGAAAGGCCTTACCGTCACCTTACAAATAACTAGTTACTTTATAGATAACAAGAAGGGGTTTGAGTAATTTAAATTTCTGTAAAAACAACACATTGGTATCGCGCAATATGTTGTGAATAGTGTAATGTAAAATTTAACAGCTTTTGCTGAGTTTTTTGTCCAATGATGACTATCGCCGCGAAATAGTTTGTTTCATTAAATTTAACTCGTTATTTATAGTTTTTACCAATACAAACATTGGTCATTACCAGTAACTATTTACATAAATCATTATCAGGAAGTCCTTACATTTAGCTTGAAATTATTCAAAAGGTATGGGGTTAACATTACCATGTAATGCAACGGTAATAACTAATCATTACCAAGGTTTTGCTGGGAATTATAGTCAACTCAAAAATCAACGCAAAAATTAAACTTATTTTTATTACAAACACATTAACAAATTTAATAAACACACATAGCATTGTATAAATTTATGTATGTGTTAGTAGCAACTTTAAATGCAATTTACTCAAAACAAAAGAAAAAATTTAAAAATCCGTAAATCTGCCAAATGGCTAAAAAGAAGTACCTTTCAAATAATATATGTTTGGTCAAAATCGGGATAAAATGGTAGAACAAAACATCAGTCACAAGAAATCGCCTAGCCTATTAAAATTATAGATCAAAATTTTTGTGAAAAATGTTTTTTTTTTTTTTTGATAATTTTTACATAAAAATTCAGATTTGAACTTTGAACTCAATGCGCGTCCAGAAAGCATTGTCCGATGTGGCTCATACGTTTGGTCAAAATCCGATAAAATGGTAGAACAAAACATCAGTCACAAGAAATCGCCTAGCCAATTAACATTATAGATTTTAAAGAAAGCGTGTAAAACTAATTTATTAATAAGATCCGAAAGTATTTGTCGATTGACTTGCCACAATATCTTTTAAGAAATAGTCGTAATCATGAATGACGTCAAAATTAATATTATATTTTACAGTTATATCAGAGAACAGTTTGAAATCAAAAATTGATATTGCTGTCAAATGTAGAAGCACTTTTTGAATATAAGCCATCAGTATACCTTTATATGACTATAATAATTCTGAGAAAAAAATTAAAACTAGGACACATTTTGAATACCCCACGGGTTAATTTCAGAAAATAAGTCTAGGATATTATTTCTTAGAATCATTAAAATATTATCAACAATTATTATAGAAATCCTTCCACAACTATACATTATTTCGATATTTTGTTTAAAAAAAAAAATGTAAATATCCCTAAATTTGACCCTCGACTTTAAAGGCGGACAATTTATAGTGTTTCAAGTAGCATAATATAATATTTTGTTAAAAGATATTTGACATATGAAAACACCAAAAAGATGCAGCCTAAAGGATTGAAAAGTATGAAAAATCACACTTTTCTTCAAACCCGTTGAAATAAAAACGCTGCCCTCGCCAAATTAAGATCAGGATACCTACAATATTTGGCATTTTTAATCAAATATATCTTCTTAATAAGACCTTAAGGTCCGATCCTTGATTTCCGAAAATTTTTTAAACAAAATTTTTGAAAAAGTAAAATTGGAGATTTTGAAACAGTGCTAAACAATACGTACCGTTTTGGCATTAATTTAGAACGGCATATCAATAAACTAGATGCAAAATACTTTACATAAGATCATTTTGAGATCAGAAGAATGCCAAAATGGTAGTGTTGTTTTTAAAAATGTGAGATCGATTTTCTTAATCAAGCTCATTTATTGCCTGGGGAACTTTATATAGCTTGGATGCTTTTCAACTGCTAATAGATTTTGTTGTTTTATTGGAAAGATAATATGCTCTAGATTGTGGTTTATTAAACAATTAAATTGAAATGCAATTATTAGTACTAGCAGGTACCAGCCCTCGAAATTCGAGTGCAAATTCTAGGAAATTTTATTTTTTCATTAAATAAAGACCTTTTAGACCAATTGTAGGCAATTCACAAATCAACACAAAAAAACAAACTCATTTTTATTACAAACACATTAACAAATTTAATAAACACACATATAGCATGTGTATAATTTTATGTATGTGTTAGTAGCAATTTTATATGTAATTTACTCAAAACAAAGGAAAAAATTTAAAAATCTGTAAATCTGCAAAATGGCTAAAAAGAAATACCTTTCAAATAATATACGTTTGGCCAAAATCGGAATAAATCATTAGATCGAAACATCGGTCACAAGAAATCGCCTAGCCTATTAAAATTATAGATCAAAATTTTTGTGAAAAAAAAAATTTTTTTTTTTTGATAATTTTTACATATAAATTCAGATCTGAACTTTGAACTTAATGCGCGTCCAGAAAGCATTGTCCGATTTGACTTAAATTTAGCACACTAAATTTTTAAATCCGGTATCATAACAATCCAACCGCACACCTTAAATTTCGACAAAAAAATTTTTCATACAAACCTCTGCCACCCTAATGTACATACATAGGTATGTTGTAAAAGGTTTCATTTGTAGAGTTTTACAAATACTTTAATTGTTGAAAAACTTTTCCTAAATTCACTATGTTTTAAATTTTACAAATATCTTTGTTCATCTTGTTTTGCTTTTATAAAATATACAAAATTGTGGTCGTTCAAAAGAAAATATTTTTATTGACACATTCTTGTCTTTATCTAAAAAAATATTGAATGATTCTAAGTACAAGAATAAATGCATTTTGCAAAACAAACAGATCGTCTGATTACATACATACATCGAATAATTTAGAATACACAACCATAGTTAAGGTTTAATAAAAAATTTTTGATGTCGGCTGTCACAAAAGATTCATAATAATTTATATTTGTGGATAAGATCTAGATTATAACTAGGCCGGATACTCGGATTGAAATATTAAGAACTGTTTTGAATAAATGGTGAAGGTTGTTGACAACATACACAACTGTTTGGTTAAAGTAAAAAAAACCGTACCTTCTGCTCATCTGTCCCTATGCTACTGTTGAGATCATAAATTCAGGTCATATGTCATCATTGTTGGATGAAATTTTAGGACTTTTATGTCAATTAAAACCAATTTTCTTTTAAAGTTGTTGAATTTTTTAAAACAAAACTAGAGGACCACTGCTGCTCCGCAGCATTATATATTAATTTTTATACTATAATATCAAAATTTGCCAAGAGAAGTTAACGTACAGTAATGCCAAAATATGCCAAGAGAAGTTAACGTACAGTAAAAGAAAAGTTGATTCTCCACGCATAACTTTCCTCAAACCCAACGAATTTAAGCAGTTAATAGCTCAAAAGAAGGAGCTTGATCCACTGAGTGTTCTTAGACCTATGTCAACAGCCTACGTTAATTAGAACCCTAGTTATAGAGGATTGAGAGAAGAAAAATATTGAAAAAAATCTTGAATGCAAAGTTTATTCATAAATTCTTTTAATATATAAGATTACAAGTTTTGAAGCGCTATACACCACTGTGCAAAGGGTATATATCAGTTCGTCATTTTATTTATTTATAATGAGATAATCTTAAAACCAATTGAGGCCAAACGGTTATAGAGAAAATAAATTAAGAGATATACAATTACAATAACTCGTTTTATTATTATATTATTAAATACCTATAAAAATGTATGTGTACGTACGCATGTATATAAACAAAAGATTAATAAAAGATTTCCTATCACGAATAAAGCTTGGATTATTAATTCCCAGAAAGTGGCAAAAGATAGTAACATGTAAGTACTAAAAGCATCAGATAAGTCATAAAATTAAATTGCTGAACCTAGAGTAAGAAAAGTTCATATTACTATATGGTAAAATTGTGTACCACAATCTTGTAAACCGAACTACAAAAGATCTTTGCATGAATATTGAATTGAAACGTTGGTAGAGTAAAGAGTGAGTCCTAGCAGAATGCGAAAAATTAAATCTGGAAACAAGATAAGACGGTGACGCATTCTTATAAACTTTGTAACATAGTGATAACAGTTTTATCTATAATTAATACGTGAAAATAAATTTTTGGTTCCCTTTTTAAGCAATATGCGGGCACGGAGGAATGTGAAAATTGGCATGATTAAAGTTCTTACGTAGGAGAAGCTGAAAATGATAAAATGTAAATTTAATCTGTCTTAACAATATATTAAATTAAATAAAATAAAATATTTATAATAATTCGGTACACCCTATTAATGCAAATGATTAAAATTATATATCAGACGCTCTGTGTTAAATTGTGAATTGCTAAAATTGATTAACATACCTTTAGGCTCATTTAAATATTCATAAATTTTTTTATACATATATACATATAGATTAAAAAACATTGGAAGGAAAAAATTTAATGAAAAAAAAAATATTTTCTAGAATTTGCACTCGAATTTCGAGTGATAAAAACGTCAAAACTACACCACCCCAGAAAATCATACACATATTCGGAAACATTATCGTGAATTCGTAAACTATATGCATAATGTGTATCATCCTATTGAAACATTTTCTTATTTTAGAAATATTCTCTTTGTAAGCCATCGAGAAAAGAATTTGCGACTCCATAAAGTATATATAGTCTTGATCCATGTAACAACTCGAGTCGATCTAGCGATTTCCTTATGTCTGTCCGTCTGTCTGTCTATTAAAATCACTCTCATTCACACAATGAACCATTTTCCTGGTCATTACTTCGTGCAAGTTGCTGACGAAAATGGGGAAAATCATACACCATTATGCCAAGATATGTGCAGAAATATGAAGACACCTCTAAAAAATTTAAAAAAAAATCAGTGCGTTTCTTCTTTAATTTAGTATTAAGTTTACCAAATTGGTTTGTTTTCAAAATATTTGTAAAATTAGTTTTATTGAATTATTTTTTTTTCAGCTTATTATTTTTTATAATAGCAATAATTTTTATTTTAAATTATAGTATAATTTTTATTGAATGAGTAGTTTCTTTAATTCAATAAATGTATTTATAACTCTGTTATTTGAATGAATTAGTTTAATTTTTATATATTTTGTTTTAATAATGTCTTTAGTAATTTTTAATAGAAAAAATATATAGGAACTGATTATTTATTTTATTTTTTTTTTTATTATTTTTAATTTATTAAAAGTAAAATAAATTTACGTAATAATATATATGATAAAGGGGAAAACTGGCTGCAGGGGCCTAATAAAAACGTCAAAACTACACCCCAGAAAATCACAGACGTATTCAGAAACATGATCGTGGATTCGTAAACTATATGCATTATGTGTATCACCCTATTGAAGCATTTTTTTATTTTATAAATATTCCCTTTGTAAGCCATCGAAAAATATATTTTCATCCCTATAAAGCATATATTCTTGATCGTTATAACAACTCGAATCGATCTAGTGATGTCCGTATATCTGTCCGTCTGTTGAAATCACTCTCATTCACACAATAAACCATTCTACTGGGCAAAGTTACAACACTATCGGTTGCCCCTACATCGAGGAAGTGGCTGATGAAAATGGGGAAAATCAGGCATCATTGTACTATGATATGTGCAAAAATATGTAGACACCTCTAAAAAATAAAAAAGATTAGTGCGTTTATTGTTTAATTTAGTATTAAGTTTACCAAATTGGTTCGTTTTCAAAATATTTGTAAAATTAGTTTTATTGTATTATTTTTTTTTTTCAGCTTATTATTTTTTATAATAGGAATAATTTTTTTTTTTTTAAATGATAGTATAACTTTTATTGAATGCGAAGTAGTTTCTTTAAATTCAATAAATGTATTTTTAACTCTATTATTTGACTGAATAAGTTTAATTTTTATATCTTTTGTTTTAATAATTTCTTTATTAGTAATTTTTGATAGAAAAAATATATAGAAAATGATTATAAAATTATTCGATTTATTATATTGATTTTTATATTTGTTTTTTCAATAATCTTATTATTAAACCAAATTTAATTAGTATTTGATTAGGATGAGATGGATTAGGATTAATTTCTTACACCCGTATTCATAAAAATTAAAGTGTAGTTCAAGTAGACTTTATTGTCTGTTTTTCATACAAAATTTGTTGATAAAGTCTACTTGAAGTACACTTTAATATATATGAATACGGGTGTCATTGTTTATTTATTTATTTTCAAAATGTTAGACCTTATAATGCTGGAATATTAACTGTTTTATCTAATCGAATTGTAGATGTTGCCTTATTATTAGCTATTGCTTGAATATTAAATTACGGTAGCTGAAACTATATTTTTTATTTAGAATTTATACAAAATAATGTAGAAATAAGAATTATTGGGATATTTGTTATGATAGCTGCTATAACAAAAAGAGCTCAAATTCCTTTTTTTTCTTGATTACCCGCTGCTATAGCTGCACCAACTCCTGTTTCTGCTGCACTAGTTCATTCATCTACTTTGGTAACAGCAGAAATTTATTTACTAATTAGATTTAATATTTTATTTAGGATCTCTTTATTTAGTAACTTTTTGTTGCTATTATCTGAATTAACAATATTTATAGCATTGTTAGGAGCTAATTATGAATTTGATCTAAAAAAGATTTTTGCTTTATCAACATTAATGATTAATAATAAGAAATTTATCTATAGGATTTTATAAATAAGCTTTTCTTCATTTATTAACACTCGCTTTATTTAAAGCTTTTTTTATTTATACTAGCAGATTCCAGCCCTCGAAATTCGAGTGCAATTTCTAGGCAGCTTTATTTTTCAACTTAACCAATTCATAAACCAACACAAAAAAACAAATTCATTTTTATTACAAACACATTAACAAATTTAATAAACACACATATAGCATACGTTTAATTTTATGTATGTGTTAGTAGCAAATTTAAATGCAATTTACTTAAACTAAAGGAAAAAATATAAAAATCTATAAATCTGCAAACGGCTAAAAATAAATACTTTTCAAATAATAAACGTTTTAAACGGGATAAGACGGTGGAACAAAACATCGGTCATAAGAAATCGCCTAGTCTATTACTATTATAGATGTGCTGGGGCTATTATTCATAATATAAATAATTCTCAAGATATTCGATTAATAGAAAGATTAAGTATAATAATACCATTAAGTTCTTGTTATACCCTATAACACCATTTGGTTTGGGTATAATGACTTTGCGCTGCTGTTTGTAACTACCAAAAATATTTGACCTAGACCCATCTTTTATTATACCGATCGACTCAGAATCAATTTCTGAGTCGATTTAACGATGTCCGTCCATGCGTCCGTCTGTGTGTCCATGTAAGCCTTGTAATCAAACAACAGGTCGCAAATATTCAAATATATTGATGAAATTTTGTATATAAGCTTTTATGGGATAAACGCTATTGAATTTGGTGAAATTTGGTCCATGTAGAGACCTACTTCCCATACAAATGACTCCTATGAAATCGACATAAATTGCCATAATCGACATAAATTGCCATACATGGACACACAGACGGACGGACGGACGGACATCGCTAAATCGACCCAGAAAGTGATTCTGAGCCGATCGGTATAATATATAAACTTTTGTCGGTCATTGGATGAACGCCATTGAAATTGGTGAAATTCGGTCCATGTTCAGACCTAGTCCCCATACAAATGACTCCTATGAAATCGACATAAATTGCCATAAGATCCAAATTACCATATAGATCTCAGTCAAATTGGATTTGTACGTGTTCATTATATCCACTAATCAGTAGTCCAAAAATAATCCCTATAGGACAATTCTTAGTTATAGGCCCCATATAGAGCTGCTTGCTGATCTTCAATTAAATCTATCAAAAAAAAAAAAGTATTGCACAAATTTTTCTTAAATTTGGTTTGTATATATGTAAGTATAAGTGTATAAGTGACTCTACCAAATATGCTCAAGATCCATATTTCGACCTGGTCCCCATATAAATATTGCATCCGATATGAACTTTTTCATGTCTGCAGCGAAAAAAAAATTAATAGTAATGCCACTCAAATTCGGTTTATGGTTATTTTCTATATCGCATTAGTTGGACCGAAGAGATAGGGTCTCTAAGCCATGGTATAGGATATGGTATAGTCGGTCTATACCGACTATAATTTCTTACTTGTTTTAGTTGAGCTAATTTGGCTTTATGTGCCATACCATTTTTAGCTGGATTTCATTCAAAGGATTTAATTTTAGAAATAGTTTCTATATCTTGTATTAATGTCTTTTAAATTTTTTATTCTTTTTTTTCCACTGGATTAACTTTTTGTTACTCTTTTCGTTTGGTTTACTATTCTATAATTGCAGATTCAAATTTTTCTGCTTTAAATATGTTAAGTGATGAAAGTTGAATTTTATTAAAGAGAAGAATAGGTTTATTAATTTTAAGAATTTTTGGCAGTAGAATATTAAATTGATTAATTTTTTCGACTACTGTGGTTGTAATTTTACCCTTAACCTTGAAACTAATAACATTATTTGTATTTATTTTTGAAGGATACAGTGGTTATACAATTTCTAATGTTTCCTTATATTTTTATAATAATGCTTTAAATAAGAAATTTTTAGGGTCAATATAATTTATACCTTATACTTCTTCTTATGGTATGTAATGGTGCGGCGGTGGTGGAAGATCCGCTTCCGTTTCCCTGAGCCTTTGCTGGTCGCACGTGCTGGCGTAGGGGCCTAGCTCGCCGGATGGGTGGGGTCTTGCAAAGGCTCAGGGAAACGGAAGCGGATCTTCCACCACCGCCACACCATTACAGAAATGGCGCCCAACGTGGGGCCCGAAACAATAGACCGGATTTTTTTTTCTTCTTTTTAATTCATAATTTTTCTAAAAAGGAACTTAATAATTTATTTCAATTTTTTAACATCTGTGCACCGGGAAAGCACATTGTTCCTTAATCCTAATCTTTTTTGTATCCGTGTTCTTGAAGTCATACTTGCTGATATTTCTGGAATTTTAATTAAATATTGGTATATCCCTATTTACATTAACCGAAATGGAAACTTGTTTGACATTTGAGTTCACATTTCAACATTTTTTTTAATTTGATTTTTGTGGTATCCGTTTGCTTTGGTCATTAAAGGTCGTTTTTGGAATACAAGAACTTCGTTCTAGACGAACCGGTTACTTGTCCAAAATGATTTTTATAGTACCGAAATAGCTGCAAACAATCGAAAAGAAACTTAGAATCACAAGTATAAAATTTTAAAATTTTTTAATTTTGATGGATGGTCATACTTACTTACGGATTTTTTGTAGTAATTGGTTTGGTTTTGATTACTGCATTGGGGATACATTTATTGAAAAAAAATGTAAAATATTTAAAACTTTTGCGTGGGTTCGATTTGAACCCAATATAATTTTAAAACCTAATTGAATTTTCGATTTGAATGTAATTTAATTTTAGAACCCGATTTAATTTTCCAAAATCTTTCTTTTTTTGATATTGATTTAAATTTGATTCATTATAAAATTGTTGACATTAAGCTAATCTTCATTCATTCATTATCTCATAACATAGCCTAACACCATTTTAGAGATAGTCATGTATTACGCTCTTTGCCAACAACACCTCTGTTTAAAGCCTTTTTATACCCTATACCACTACATGGTTTGGGTATAATGACTTTGTGCTGCTGTTTGTAACAACCAAAAATATTTGACCTAGACCCATCTTTAATTATACCGATCGAATCAGAATCCCTTTCTGAGTTGATTTAACAATGTCCGTCCGTCCGTCCGTCCGTCCGTCCGTCCGTCTGTGTGTCCATGTAAAGCTTGTAATCAAACTGCAGGTCGCAAATATGAATATATTTTGATGAAATTTGGTATGTAAGCTTTTATCGGCCATGGGATGAACGCTATTGAAATTGGTGAGAATCGGTCCATGTTCAGACCTAGCCCCCATACAAATTACCCATATGAAATCGACATAAATTGCCATAAGATCCAAATTGTCATATAGATCTTACTCAAATTGGGTTTGTATGCGTTCATTACATCCACTAATGAGTAGTCCAAAAATGATCCCTTTGACCCCATATGGAGCTGCTTCCCGATCTTCACTTAAATCTATTAAAAAACAAGTAAGAAAATTATAGTCGGTCTAGACCGACTATACGATACCCTATACCATGCGTTTAGAAACCCTATCTCTTAGGCCCAACTAACTGGACATTGAAAATAAGCAAAAACCAAATTTGAGTGGGATTTTTATTAATTTTTTTGGCCGCAGATATGAAAAAGTTCATATCGGATGCTATATCTATAAAGGGACTAGGTCCAAAAATGGACCGATCCTGATCATGTTTGGGAAAGTCTCTTGTATTTTGCAAAAATATGTACAAACAAAATTTGAGAAGAATCAGTGCAATATTTTTGTTTTTTAATAGATTTAAGTGAAGATCGGGAAGCAGCTCTATACGGGGTCAAAGGGATCATTTTTGGACTACTCATTAGTGGATGTAATGAACGCATACAAACCCAATTTGAGTAAGATCTATATGACAATTTGGATCTTATGGCAATTTATGTCGATTTCATATGGGTAATTTGTATGGGGGCTAGGTCTGAACATGGACCGATTCTCACCAATTTCAATAGCGTTCATCCCATGGCCGATAAAAGCTTATATACCAAATTTCATCAAAATATATTCATATTTGCGACCTGCAGTTTGATTACAAGCTTTACATGGACACACAGACGGACGGACGGACGGACGGACGGACGGACGGACGGACATTGCTAAATCAACTCAGAAAGTGATTCTGATTCGATCGGTATAATTAAAGATGGGTCTAGGTCAAATATTTTTGGTTGTTACAAACAGCAGCACAAAGTCATTATACCCAAACCACATAGTGGTATAGGGTATAACAAAAATATTGCACTGACTCTTCTCAAATTTTGTTTCTACATATTTTTGCAAAATACAAGAGACTTTACCAAACATGATCAGGATCGGTCCATTTTTGGACCTAGTCCCTTTATAGCTATAGCATCCGATATGAACTTTTTCATATCTGCAGCCAAAAAAATTAATAAATATCCCACTCAAATTTGGTTTTTGCTTATTTTCAATGTCCAGTTAGTTGGGCCTAAGAGATAGAGTTTCTAAACGCATGGTATAGGGTATCGTATAGTCGGTCTAGACCGACTATAATTTTCTTACTTGTTGTTTATGATAAGAGAGTTCAAAACACCGGTTTTAATTTAGTAAGGTCCCCCAAAACCTCTGCGTCCATGTCCATTGTTTAATGAGAGAACTTAAATCACCGAATTTTGAAAAGAACAAAAATCGCTGGTTTAAGGTCTCTGTTAGATATAAGAATCCAATACACTGAATTTTTAAAAAATAACCAAAAATCTCTGTGTTGGAATCTTTTCCGTTGAACGATGGATGTCGAACCATGTTTTGAAAAACCCCAACAGCGTAAACTGCTGTTTTGATTTCTTTTATATATGCATAAGACTTAACTCAAGGCAAAGTTTTCAAAATGACCAACCTTAAAACCCATCGAACCGTTTTCAGTTGATTTTTCCTTTCATGGAAATCAAAACCATCTGTTTTGTGACGGTGATCTCTTTTGCTCTGCACTGTAGCAAAAGAATTTCTGGTACAGGCAGAATAAGAAAGAAGAAAAAATAATAACCTTGATCTTGAAATTATTTTCAAGTTCAAGTATGTAGAAGTAAACAACACCTTATATGGTAATAGGTTGATGGCATTTTTTTTTTATTAGCAAACTGATTTATGGCGTGTTGTTTTCTCTTCATTGTGTTGTATGATATCATGAACACATTCATATGCAATCATGCTGGTCAAACCATGTATTTTCTTGTATTGATCTCACTTGCTCTCATAGTCATATATGAGTGGCAGTGTTATAAATACTAGAGAATATTATGAATGCATATGAATGTTCTCAATGAATTGGTGGTGATTTTGTTTTTTTAATAAACAGGTTTTTATCTAGAGATAATGAATGAAGGAAAAAGATTAGCTTGATTAACAAGACATTTAAAAATTAAAACGGAGTTGAAATGAGACCGTCAAAGCAAAAAGGTTGAGGAAAAACCTCTTAAAAATTAAAAATGTAAAAACTTAAAGTAAAGTTAAATTAAATTAAAATTAAGTGTTAAAATAAGTTTAGAGGAGTTGAGGTTTTGTTTTTGAAGAACAAGGTTGAGAAAAACCTTTTAAGTATTTAAAATGTAGTCTTAATTAAAGTTTAAAGAAATAAAGTAAAGTTAAGAAAATTAGTAAAAATTAAAAGTGAAGTTAAAAATTAAAGTTTAAAGTTTAAAGTTTATTAAAATTTAAGAAAATTAAATTAAGAAAATTAAATATTTAAGAATTAAAGAAGGAAAGAAAGTTTAAAGAAATTTAAAATTAAAATTAGTGACATTGGGAGTTGAAATTGGACAGTGCAAAAGAAAGGTTGAGGAAAAACCTCTTAAAATTAAAGATTAAAAATGTAGATTTAAGAAAGTTAGTAAATTTTTAAATTAAGCCATAAGATTTAAGAAATTTAAAATTAAAAAAAAAAAAACATTAAAGTGAAAGTTTGCGAAAAAAAAAATAAGATAAAAAAAAAATATATATATTTTAAGACTAGAAAAATTAAAATAAAAGACATAAAAGTAAAGTTAAGTTTAATAAATTAAAAAAAAATAGACTAATGTTAAGAAAAGAAACGAATGTTTAAAAAAATAAATAATTGAAAAATAAAATAAAATTAAAAAGGAGTTGAAGTTTTGTTTTTCAAAAGAAAGGTTGATTTAAAATTAATAAAATGTAGTTTTTAGGAGTTGAATTTTTTTTTTGTTGAAATACAAGGTTGAGTATAAACCTCCTTCGAAATTAAAATTAAGAGAAGTTTAGAATAATTTAAAAAAAATTAAGAACAGTTATGAAAAAGTTTGAAAAATTAAATTTAAGTTTCAGAAAATTAAAGGAAAATTAAGTTTAGAAAAAAAAGATAAGTTTAAGAAAAAAAGAAAGTGTAAAATTTAAGAAATAAAACAAATAAAAAATTAAATAAACTTTAAGAAAAAAAAAAAAAACTAGATTTAATGACATTTGTTGTTCGTTTTTTATTAATTATATTTTTAATATTTGCGTGAAAAATATTTAAACAACCACCCGCTACTTAGAATATTAAATCTATTAAATAAACAATTCATAAGAAAACTAAAAACTCAAACGTAGAAAAAATTACAACTATTCATAAGTTTATGTTAAATTATCGTCAATAACGATAAAATAATATCATCATTAAAATTATTTTGTTAAATCTGCAATTAATGCTCATCTTTATTAATACGAAGAATTCATCGTAAAATTTCAATTGAATAAAAAAAAAAAAAAAAAAACTTAACTATGGCCAACCTTTTCCAATGGCATAGTGCGAGACACAACCACGGCGTCCGGCGGCAGCAGCTTCATCGGTACCTCATCGGAATGCAACACCAGCGATATGGCGATATGAAAGTTGTGCAAAAATTAAAAGTGAGCTAATATTAAAATTGTTCTACTATTAAAAATTTTTTCTACTATTAAAAATTTTTTATTAAAATTTAAAAATTTTCCTAAAAATTAAAAATTTTCCTAAAAATTAAAAATTAAGCTAAAATTAAATAGTGCTAAAATCCAATTGTGCTTAAATTAAATAGTGCTAAAATTCAAAAGGCTAAAATTAAAATTTTTTCTATTATTAAAAATTTTCCTAAATTAAAAATTTTCCTAAAAGTAAAATTTTGCTAGAGTTATAAATATAAAAAAAAAAAACAAATAAAATAAATGTTGATAAAATTGATTTAAAATTTAACAAGTAAGAGTGTTAAATTCGGCTGTGCCGAATCTTTGATACCCTCCACCTCGGTTTGTGGCAATACTATTAACATAGCTCATGGTAGTTGTGTTCTTGTTATTGTTAATATGTATGAATCACATTTTTTTTGTGGCTTTTTTTATGTTGTTGTATGTTCAACCACTAAACTATTACAAGAAAACACTAGGTTTCATGTTTTTTTTAGAGGTATCTATAAACTTTTGTTCATTTCTCAGCGCAGAGGCTCCCGATTTACTCCGATTTCAATACCAACCTGGTGGGAATTATGGCAAATAATTTTTTCGTAACCTGACCTAAGTAAATGCTTTTTTTTTTGAATGAGCGTGATTTCAACAGACACACGGACAGACGGACAGACGGACAGACGGACATCGCTATATCGACTCGAGCTGTGATAAGGATCAAGAATATATATACTTTATTGGGTCGGAAATTAGTTTTTCGATGCGTTACAAACGGAATGACAAACCTATATATACCCTCTGCCACTGAGATGTGGAGGGTATAAAAACCCTTAAAATGAAGGGTAAATAAAAAAGTTTTTAAACCCAATGTAGAAAACCAAACCAAACCAAAATCTTTTCATTGATGTGGGTTACCTCCAAGTAAGATGGAGCCGAGGTAACATGGTTGGGAGGGCAAAAGGGGCAGAACACCTAGTCCCCAATCCCAAGGTAAGTATGGCCATCCGTCCCATTTAGCGTCCGATTTTTTTGACAGTTGTTTTTTTTTAATCGCACGTGAAAATCTGTAGTGCGGTTTCCCTGGGCCTGAGCAAGACCCCACCCATCCGGCGAGCTAGGCCCCTACGCCAGCACGTGCGACCAGCAAAGGCTCAGGGAAACGGAAGCGGATCTTCCACCAACGGCGCACCATTACAGGTATTATATAGTATTCTTTAACTATTGGTAATTATACTATTAAATCTTTTGATCAGGGTTGATCAGAGTATTTTGGAGCACAAAATCTATATTGAGGTATAGTAAAAAACGCTCAATTCTGTCAGTTATTACAAAATAATAATATAAAAATTTATTTATTAAGTTTTATTTTTTTTATTATAATTTTGTATTTATATATGATTTATTTTTATTCAAATAATATAATTAATAATAATATATTTATATATAATAATATATTTATAAATAATAATATATTTATTGTCAGATTATAACATTGAAGATGTTAGGGAGATTAGTTAAATCTTTGAATATAATGAATTATATTAAGTAATTTATAAAACTAATATAAGATATTAGAATAATTAAATGTAGTTTATTATAGGTAGTAATTTATAAAGAAATTTTTTTCACATTGCAATGAAAATGTAATGCTTTTAATAAACAATATAAATTAGAAGCCTCTTTTTGGCTTCAATTAAAGAATAAGGGTATTAAATACCTAAAATTAAGTCGAACTAATTGTAGTAGATCACTTCGTATTCAAGGTAGATTGAAATTCAATACTTTTTAAATGCAAATCACATGATACAACCCTAATTAGTTAACTATATTAATTTGATTTAATGATTAAAATATTATGTAAAATTTAAGCAATTTCTAGATCAAAATTTAAAAAAATAATAGTAATTAAAAAAAATCGAAGTGAAAAGGGTAATCGGAAGATGATTTCGAGCCAAATCCACATTCAAATGGGAACGCTTTTTCTCGATCTCTAATTTATTTTTTTTTTTACAATATTGAAGCTAATTATAGTCCTATAATAACAATTAAGTGAATAATAATTCTAATTATTAAAATTGATAGAATTACCTTTACTACTAATAATAGAACCTATGATTGGAAATCAAATATACTTTTTATACTATATAGATAAATAATTATCCTCCTCATCATTAAATTAATACATAAAGAAATAGTCAGCCACTATCAACAAAATTTCAATATCAGGCTGCAGCTTCAAATCCAAAACGGTGATTTTTAGATTTTTTAAAGTTTGTTATAAATATTCGATAGGTCCAAATATTAATGTAAAATGTAAAACAAAATGGAGGGCATCGAAAATTCGGTACAGCCTTATTAAGCACTCTTACTTGTTCTTCTTTTGAAAGTATAACTGTAGAATATATTTATTAATAATAATAATAATTCAACAGACAAACGTACAGACGGCATGACTATATCGACTCGAGGTATTAGAAGGATTAAGAATATGTATGTATTTGCATACACATTAAAAAAACTGATATATACCGTTATAAATATTTCGTGTTTTCAGTTTTTCAAAGGGTGCCGTAGGAGCACGAAAACTAACTAGTTTATAATAGTGTTTGCAGTTACGTTAAATATTTAAATATTTTAACGGAAATGCATACACCATAACTGTTTCCGTTGCGCTTGTTTTTTAAGCAATGTCGCTTTATAACTTTAAATAGCTTTTTTGTATGTAACCCTTTTTTTTTATATAATAAATGAAATAAAAATGAAAGCAAGGCCTACAAGAAATGATATTTTTGTTAGCAAAATCTAAATGTGATGTTGTTCGTATTCTGCTCGAGCATTCTACAAATATGCATAGATGTTATTTGCGACTTAACTCCCTAACATTTTATATGTTACTAAAGTAACCCTGCCCGAGTTGCTGAAAAATACATAATATATATATAAAACTAAATGCCGAAGAGAAACCCATTCGTGTTGACAGCATGGATGAGCTGCGTAATTTTTTCCTGGTCTCCCACAATCTGCTGAAAATTAGTTGCTGTCAAACTATGCTAATTGCGCTTTTTATATTTTATCTTAAATATTTTTATTACTATTTTGAATTTACTAAATTCTGTTTTTACAAATATCTTTTCAACCTTTTTAAAGTTATTTCTTTATTTTCTATACTTGAGTTTCTATGTGTATTACTCTTTGTTGCTTGCGTTGCTTGTACTAAACATTATTTATATTATGACATCTTTTACGGATAGTGTAGTCTATAATTCCAAAGATGTGACCTCTGATATGATTCGGGTGTTGTGCAAGCAGCGATCAGGTATTAAGATATGTAATGTAAATGCACATAGTTTGAAGAATAAAATTGAAGAATTCCGTCTAATCTTTGAAAATTCTGGAGTAGATATCGTATGTGTAACTGCGACATGGTACAACAAATATATCACAGATGCTATGATTGGGCTAAACAATTTCAATATTTATCGTTGTGATTGGAAAACTGCTTGCGTTGGTGTTGCTATGTACGTCAGAAAGGGAATTGTAAGCAAAATGATTACAAATTCTAACATTGTGGAGAATTCAGACAATAGTAATATACAAGATACTATCTCAAATGATAATGTACATGAAAATACACGCACTACTTCAAATATCATAATAGAACACTTATTTGTTGAAGTTTTAAGCAGTGGTCGAAAATTACTAGTAGGAGTTGTATATAGACCTAATTGTAGAGTAAGAACTGATGGCTTTCTGAGAACTATCGAAAATCTTACCATAAAATATGATGACGTATTAGTGTGTGGAGATTTCTTGTTGAACAACATCTACTTAATGAGATGAAAACATTTGGCTTTGATCCTACAAATTCTACTAGGCCAACTCATTTCTCCACTATAACTAATACATTATTAGATATATTCTTTGTCAGCAATATACATAAAGTCTTCCTATATGATCAGCTGTGAGCACCATGTTTCTCCAAACATGATCTTTTATTCTTGCCATATGACTTCAAACTGCAGCATGAAAGTGATATTATTACCTATTATGATTTTGATGACATAAACTATGCCAATATGTTCTTTGAGCTATCAGCAATAAATTGGAGTAGTATCTACTACATGCCCTCGGTTGATAATCAACTGAAATAACTAGAGGAAAATTTGGTGCAAGTTTTTAGTAAATCTGTTCCGGTGAGAACTTTGAGGAAAAATACTAGGAAGAAACCGTTGTTCAATATTGAAATAAAATTAGCTATTACTCGTAGGGCTTTTGCATATAAACGCTGGGAAATGTTTAAAATCACTCATCTACATACGGAATATGTAAATGCACGAAGAGAAGTGAACAGGCTGATCAAAGCTGCTAAATCCAAGTTCTATTCATGTCGTTTTTCATCTGCAGCTGGTATTAAGAAAACTTGGAGAACTATACGAGAAATTGGGATTGGAAAATCATCGCCATTAGTATCTAGTGAAATGGATGTAGATAAACTCAATGTATCTTTCATGAATCTCCCTAACATTACTTCAAATATGAACTTTTATGATCAAAGAGAAATTTTAGCCCCTCAATGCAGCTCATTCTGTTTTATTTGTATAAACCAAGAAGATGTATTTTCAAGCTGTCAAGCAATTAAATGTGATGCTGTAGGGTTCCACAATATTCATCCTAAATTTTACCGTATGTTCTGCCATTTATAACGTATATATTTAATAATATAATTACAAAGAGTATTTAGCCGCAAAGTTGGAAACACGCAAAAATTTTACCCACCCCAAAATCTAACAACGATTATCGTCCAATTACCATACTACCTTATCTATCCAAGGTTTTTGAACTACTGCTTCATGCACAAATTAGCAAGCATATTAATGATAACGATTTACTGACAAATCAGGTTTCCGTCCCAAGCATAGTTGTATATCAGCACTCATAGATGGTTCAGAGTATATACGAGAAAGTATTGATGCTGGAGACATTTTTTTCCTTGTTTTACTTGACGATTCCAAAGCGTTTGACATGGTGGATCATGAGGTTCTATGCTTTAAATTACACAAAATGTTTAATTTCTCTCCTTGCTCTATTCGTTTGTTGTCTTCATATCTGTTGAATCGTAGCCAGGCAGTTTTTGCAAACAATAAAACCTCTCGTGTGTTGCCAGTTATGAAGGGCGTACCCCAATGATCAATACTGGGACCTCTTCTTTTTACCATCTACGTGAATGACCTAGTAGAGCAATTATTGTTTTACAATGTACACATATATGCTGACGATGTTCAGTTATATATAACTACTGGTATAAGCAGCATAAACGATTGCGTTGCAAAATTAAATTCAGATCTTAATAAGATTTATACATGGGCAAGTGCAAATCGTTTATGCCTCAATCCCTCTAAATCAAAGTGTTTGATTTTTACAAGAAGAACAATGACACTGCCTTTTGAACCATTGATTACGTTAAACAACCACAAAATTTAAATCGTACCAACAGCTAAAAATCTAGGTATTATTATTAATGATAATCTCACATGGTCTAACCATATTACTTCTGCTGCTGGGAGAACTTACTCGATGCTTAGAACGTTATGGAATACGCAACATATAATCCCCCTAACATTCGAATTTTGCTTGCAAAAACATATCTTATGCCAACTCTACTATATGGCTGCGAAATATATGCAAGCACTGATTCTAAGAGTTATAAAAAGCTTGAGTCCACTTTCAATGCAATTTTAAGATATATTTTCAATATACTTTACGGAGTAACATTTGAAAATTTGTTAAAGATAAAAACGCTACTGTTCTTATATAAAGTTGTACGTACACATCGTTTTTATGCGCACGGCTAGAAATCATGGCATTACATTAGATACAAATATTTAGTATCCAAATGGCAATTTTATGTCTCCTCAATACGTCTTTGGAATTCGCTACCATCGTCCATTAAAGTTATAAGCAACGCAATGCATTTTAAGAGGGAAATTTTTAAATTTTTTAACCGATCCTTTTTCTTATTTTTTAAAATTTTTTTGCTGTTCCGTTTATATTTAATATTTTTTATTTAAATAATTTTGTTTATTTTTATTTTTTTATATTATTTTATTTACTAATATTTGTATTAACATTTTTGGTTATAATTCGTTATTTTTTTTCTTTAAAATTATTTAATATTTTTATATTTACCTTTATTATTTTTTTTAAGACAAATTTGTTCAAATTTTCTATTTCAATTCAATGTAAAACTCCTATACTTTAATTATAAGATTATAAATCTTATTGTATGGGAAATCATAAATAAATAAATAAACTAAATAAATAAAATAAATAAATACAATAATATGCACTTACATCTTTGCATTAAAATTAGGATCTTCTAGAAAGAATTGACAGAAACTTCTAAATTTATGCCGCAAACTCTCAACGACTGACCAAACGAACGGGAAACTGTAATCATTGAAATTCAAATGGCATACCAGTGGGAATCATTCGCCTTTGAAGTCTCCATTTAAAATTATTGCTTCAATTACATAATTCATAAATTTTTCAACCGTTGCATAATTGTGGTGAATTTATATTACGAAGCATAATGATTGCCTATGCGATTTTAAATTGTAAATTATGCGGTGGCATTCTTGCAAATCAAGAGAATTCAAAAATTCACTTGGTCAATGTACTACGTCTTCTTTAGTCTTCACAGTATCAAAAGATTTATATGTGATCAATTCACCAACTATTTGAGATTGAATGATGAAACTCAAATCGATGACCTTCTTATTTTTTCCTGCCAATATAGCTTTTTCACTCAACCAAGCATAATTTTTGTATTGCTGTTGTATATTTAGGAAGACTTTTTCAATTATTTTTTCTTTTGATTGTGTGAGTATGCAAAAATCTCCCGAAATTGTAATGACACCATCACATTGGTGGTGAGCCTTAACATTTTAACGTATCTCCAAAGATTTGATAGCTTCAAATACGCTGGTGTTGATTTTGGAAATTAATATTCTTGCACAATTTAAGGTGGTATGAATATGGGCCCCAGGAAAATGGGCCCCAAAAAAAAATGAAAATGGGCCCCAAAAAAATGTATGGAAAACAACAACACGAAATTTTGGGGCCTGTTTTCCCATTTTGGGGTCGTTTTTCATTTCTTCATGTGGGGTGCATTTTCGTAATGAAAATGGACCCCAAACAAGAAAATGAAAAAGGGCCCCAAATAATTTTTGGGGCCCAATATCATATATTGGTGGGGCCTTACTTCATATTTTGGGGTTCATTTTCATTTTTTTTTTTTTAATAAACTTTTATAAACTTCCATGATGTAAAAAAATCATATTTTCTTTTTTGAATTCAGTTTTATTTAGTAACGTTAGTATTTATTATTATTCATTTATCAAATTCAGTTTCATATTTTCAAATGTATATGTACATATGTATTTAAGAATATATCTGAAGTGTATCTTCAACCTTTGCACGGCAGTAGGGACAAATTTCTTCAATATAATTTTAGTGAGCCGGACTACTTTTTTACGGTGGCGTTATATAACGTCTAAGGTCATAATGTCTGTAGACACTATGACGCTCAGAATTCTAAAATATTGATTTGATGCAATGGAAATAATAACAATTCATTTTGTTATGGATGGAATACAAATAATACCAATTTATTGAAATTTTTTTAAACTTTAATACACTTTAGAGCAAATAATAACAATTTAGTAAAATATTTTTATAAATGGAATACAAATAATAGCAATTTATTGAAATATTTTTAAATTTGTTTCAACAATTTGCTTGCAATAAGGACAAAGCAAAGGCGAATTGTTACTTTGAGATTTTTTTTCCAAAATATCCAAACAGCTTGAGCAAATTTTGAAATGTTTGCAGGGAAAAGACATTTTTTTATTCTTGTGACGTACGCAGGAAAACTTTATTCAGCGAAGCCACCTGCCGCGTCCTACTGGAGGAGAAAACCCTTAAGCGCGGCCGCAGGCCGCCACGCAGAAAAACTTTTGTATGCGAAGCCAGATTTCAATACTTAACTTAAGTGTCTCCGGGAAGACATTACAGAATGTTATTATTATTATTAATATTATTCCCTTTTGCGGAATGTTTACATCTAATTTAAACATTTTGTAAAAGGGAAAATAACGGCACTTTTACCACGTTTACAAGATTTGAAATGCTTTAGACATTATGTTACTCGTAAAAGTGCCACAATATCTGTAGGCTTTAAGTCATTGCTTCTATAGACATTATGTCACAAATGAAAGTGGCACTCTTAGACGTTATGTCATGCCACCGTTTTTTACTATTTCCTGAATCATTTAAGTCAAGCGGTTAAATTTTTCAAACCACATTACGACATCTCATTGCAATTTTTTCGTTTAAAAATTAAAAAAAATATTTTTGTATAACAAATGTCACATTGTTTTACAAATCTTTATTTTCAATTTAAATACTACTTCCAAGCATATAAAAAAAATTTTAAGAAATGCAATTCTTTTATATTTAAGTGAGCCGACCTAATTTTTCACTAATTCTTCAGACAAAACAAGTTAATCAACAAAACAAGTGAAAAAAAATTGGGGTCCATTTTCACATTTTGGGGCCCATTTTCATATACTTCATCGTACCGCATCCCTTAAATGAAAATGAGCCCCAAATAGTGTTTATGCAAATGAGCCCTAGAATAGTTTAGGGCCCGTTTTCATTCGTAGGTTGGGGCCCTAGTTCATTTTTTGGGGCTCATTTTCATTTCTAGAAATGGGGTTGATTTTCATTATGAAAATGAACCCCAAATTTGGGGCTCACTTTCATTTTTTACTTTGGGGTTCATTTTCCTGGGGCCCATATTCATAGCGCCACAATTTAAACAAGTAAGAAAATTATAGTCGGTCGAGACCGACCATATGATACCCTATACCATGCGTTTAGAGACCTTATCTCTCAGGCCCAACTAACTGGATATAGAAAATAAGCATAAACCAAATTTGAATGGGTTTTTCATTAATTTTTTCGGCTGCAGATATGAAAAAGTTCATATCGGATGCTATACCTATATGGGGACTAGGCCCAAAAATGGACCGATCCTGACCATGTTTGGTAAAGTCTCTTGTATTTTGCAAAAAAATATATAAACAAAATTTGAGAAGAATCAGTGCAATATTTTTGTTTTTTGATAGATTTAAGTGAAGATCGGGAAGCAGCTCTATATGGGGCCTGTGACTAAGAGTTATCCAATAGGGATCATTTTTGGACTACTGATTAATGGATGTAATATATACATACAAACCCAATTTGACTAAGATTTGTATGATAATTTGGATCTTATGGCAATATATGTTGATTTAATAAGGGTCATTTGTATGGGGGCTAGGTCTGAACATGGACCGATTCTCACCAATTTCAATAGCGTTCATCCCATGGCCGATAAAAGATAGAATAGCAAATTTAATTAAAATATATTCATATTTTCGACCTGCAGTTTGATTACAAGCTTTACATGGACACACAGACGGACGGACGGACATCGTTAAATCGAATCAGATAGTGATTCTGATTCGATCGGTATAATTAAAGATGGGTGTATGTCAAATATTTTTGGTTGTTACAAACAGCAGCACAAAGTCATTATACCCAAACCACATAGTGGTATATGGTATAAATATGACGTCAAACTTATATTTGGTGGTGCAATTGCTCATTGTTCTGCGTTTTGTTCCTAAAAGCAAATACGCTGACCATTTTCTAAATGTATAGCTTAATGTTGAATGTATTGGAATATAAAGTATACGCCATACTGCTGCATTACTGCTGATGTATCGACCAGTTCGGTAGTGTATTATTTCATCATATCCAACAACACTACCTTTCGTGATATATTTAAAAATATATTTGATCGCCTTAACTGTATTGCGGTATTCAACGTTTTTGAACAAATTTTTAAATATCGGACAAACCAACGATTGCCGACCTCGATTTCTTGTGTTACCACATATATGTATTGATGTATTGATGTATTGATGAAAAAGCTTATGCCAATGCAAAATCTGACTTTGTGTGTTGTCGAACCATTAATCGATACGCGTAATAATTCATAGCTCTAACTTTATTATCAGTTACCCCACCTGGCATAAAAAGAATTAAAAATTAATTCTACTATGAACTCCTACATTCTATATGAGAAAAAAACACTATCACAAAATTGTGCGTAAAAATTTTTCGATTTTCTTTTTCTTTAATATCATAAAGTAAAAAGAATCCTTTCTGAAAATTCAGAAATATGTTTTCTAAGATGAGTATGGGTTTTTTAAAAGAAAGCCTTTTCTGAAATAGTAACTTATCTTCAAAAAGAGCCTTTTTCAAAATTCAAGCTTCATCTTTTCATAGAAAAGTAACTATTCTTAAAAAAAAAAAATTTTTTTTTTTTCCAAATTCTGCTTCTTACAAAAAACCTTTCTTAAAAAGCACCTGTATTTAAAAAAATATATAATCTTTAAAAAAGTAAATATTCTTAAAGAATTACATTTTAAAATTACCTTTTTTTAAGTATATTTTCTTAAAAAAGTACCATTTCTTAAAAAAGTAACTTTTCTAAAAAAGTACCTTTTCGAGAATTTTTCTTTAAAAAGTACCTTTTCTTAAAAAAGTACCTTTTCTTAAGAAAGTTCCTTTAAAAATTACATTTTCTTAAAAAAGTACCTTTTCCTAAGAAGCGCATTTTCTTAACAAATCATCTTTCCTAAAGTGAAAAGTACTTTTTTTCAATTAGTACCATTTCTAAATACAGGACATTTCTTTTAGAAGCCTTTTTAAAAGTACCTTTTGTTAAATATTACATTTTCTTGAAAAGTACCTTTCTTAAAAAGTATTTTTTTTTTCTTTAATAAGCACTTGTTCTTTAAAAAAAAGTACCTTTTCCTAAAAAGAACCTTTTACTAAAAACGTATATTTTCTAAAATGAAAAGTACCTTTTTTAAATTAGTACCATTTCAAAATAAAGGTAATTTCTTATAGAAGTCTTTTCTAAGTAGCTTTTTATAAAGAAGTGCATTTTCTTAAAAAAGTACCTTTTCTTAAAAAAGTACCTTTTCTTAAAAAAGTACCATTTATTAAAAAATAAATTCTTTGAAAGAAGTACTTTTTCTTATATTTTTAACAAAATTTAAAATATTTGTTAAAAATTCTATTGGCTTGATATTTTTGAACATCTTTAATAATGGTCTGTATTTGTAGACGTATCGTGTGCGAAGACATTTTTTTTTGCATTAGACTCTAAAATAAACATGCTCAATGGTCTCTTTAACTAGAAATTTAAAACACAAATTTGGGTTAAGAACTACTGAAAGCAATAACCATCTTTACCTGTGAATGAATTTTAAATATTAAAAACAGTATGAATTTTATAACATTGACCAGTATGCCATTGAGATATAAAAGCAAGGAAAACAAAATACTATTGATTTAACCCCAATACTATGAGCAAAATTGTAACTGCAATGCGTAACTGAATATATGAATAAATAATTCAACAATAAAATTATATATTCCTTTTTATTTAGAAATATAAAAACAAAGAATGTCATAAAGGCTCATAGTTTATTTTTATTATGTATAAACAGTTTAACATTAAAAAACATTAACAAACACAGAAACCCCACAATGATTATTTATTTTTAAGACTATATACAGAAATTTAAAAAAGGAAATATTAAATTTAGAAAGTTCATTTGTATCAGAAATATGCACTAGATGTCTGCAGATATTAAAGTTCTTTTGTAGCATTTACAGGCCGCTTGTGTGTAACTAGTTATCTATAAGATATTGTGAGGTATGAATGGAGTTTCTGTACATTTCAGAAAATTGGTTTTTAAACATATATAAACTTAAAATTGTTTTAAATCAAAGGTTTACAGCAGGTGTGCGCACCACGTCTATCGCGATCTACTGATCGATCTTCAAGAAATTTTAGGTCGATCCCGAGATATCTTAAATTTTAAATTTATATTGTTTTACCAATTTTTTCAAAACAAATTGGAAAATTTCTAATGTAGTTTAAAAGCATAAATAGAGCAAGTAAGAAAATTAGAGTTGGTCGAAACCGACTATATGATACCCTATACCATGCGTTTAGAGACCCTATCTCATCGGCCCAACTAACTGGAAATAGAAAATAAGCATAAACCAAATTTGAGTGGGATTTTTATTAATTTTTTTGGCTACAGTTGCTATATCTATATGGGGACTAGGCCCAAAAATGGAACGATCCTGACTGTGTTTGGTAAAGCCTCTTGTATTTTGCAAAAATTTATACAAACAAAATTTGGGAAGAATCAGTGCAATATTTTTGTTTTTTGATAGATTTAAGTGAAGATCGGGAAGCAGCTCCATATGGGGCCTATGGCTAAGAGTTGTCCCAGGGATCATTTTTATACTACTCATTAGTGGATGTAATAAACGCATACAAACCCAATTTGAGTAAGATCTGTATGACAATTTGGATCTTATGGCAATTTATGTCGATTTCATAGGGGTCATTTGTATAGGTGCTAGGTGTGAACATGGACCGATTCTCACCAATTTCAACAGCGTTTATCCCATGGCCAATAAAAGATCTAATACCAAATTTAATCAAAATATATTCATATTTGCGACCTGCAGTTTGATTACAAGGTTTACATGGACACACAGACGGACGGACGGAAGGACGGACATCGTTAAATCGAATCAGTTAGAGATTCTGATTCGATCGGTATAATTAAAGATGGGTCTAGGTCAAATATTTTTGGTAGTTACAAACAACAGCACAAAGTCATTATACCCAAGGGTATAGGGTATAAAAAGTGTAAATAGTAAAAGTTTCTTTAAAGTTAATTTTCTTCTACATAATTTCTTATTGATGAACCAAACAGAATAAAAAAAGATTTTTTCCTAGTTCACTATACAAAAAAATTTTGGACCCCAAAAATATATATATTTATTTATTATCCTTATAACAAGCGGAGTTGATATAGCGATGTCCGTCTGTCCGTCTGTGGAAATCACGATGACAACTTCAATCGGGCTGGTAGGGTATTCGTTGGCAAAAACAATGATTTACTAACATTCTCAGAAGTGTGCTATTTAAAATCTCCCAAAACGGTTAACTAGGGCCCGAGATTTGAATGAAGAACTAAAAAAGTCTTAAAAAATATGATTTTCTATATTGTTCTTGTCACGATCACGCCCCCAATAGGTCAGCTAGGGTGATTATTTTTACTGAGAATGATTCACCAGGATCGTGGGAAGATTTCTGTTTCAAAAATCATTAAAATTGGAGGAACAGGTGAAGGTAAATCTTTGAAAAAGTAAAAAAATAATGAAAAATATGACGTTTCTATATTGTCCTTGTTGTTATTCTAAGGGCCATTATTACAACTTGCCTTTAAAGTAAATGTTAGTTAAAGGTAACTTTAGCTAAAGTGAGCAATAAAGTTACCTTTAACTTCTTTTCGTTATTACAACTTCCCATTAAAATAAAATTAATATTTTTGATATTGTGGCAGCACTAAAGGAAACATCGATTACTTTAGACCAAATGAATTGATTTATCAAAATACATAGTGGCAACGTTCCTTTAGTTGTTCGCAAATAAACAATAAAAACAATAGTATAAAAACCAAAAAACCTTTATTATAAGTTGCATAATTGTTGTAAATGTGTAATAAAACTTTTTAAAAATATACAAGCATATATTTAAGTATCTATAAATAAATTTATTTCCAAAACTAAATTGATGTGAATTTCGTCTTCGTAGGTCAGAAAATGTGGCAATATTAAATACATAAACCTCACGTTAAAAGTGAAAGGCAACCATATATTCCCTTTAGCTTATCGATCACTTTTAGCTTAAAGTATAGTTGTAATAACGAAAAACTAATAATCTGCCTGATAACATCCTAACTTTAGCTATTGGCAAGTTGTAATAATGGCCCTAAATGTTGTATTGTTGCCATAGTTGGACTTGTTGTTCTTGTGGTCATTGTGGTAATGATACAATAAAAACTAACCCTTTGTAAATTTTTTAATCAACTCTCGTAGAAAAATTTAAATAGTTCCATTGTTTTGGCATCACTAAAAAAAATTTGTCAGATCATTTTTATGATCAACACGAGCCTGCGTGCAAAGTTTCAGTTCAATTGAGTTACGGGAAAGGGGTTAAAAATCGATCCAAAATTTTGTCGATAAGCAGAGAAGGAGACACTACGAGTTAATATAAAGGGAGTAAAAATTCACCAACATCTAAAGCAAATAATTCTAAACTACCTGTCGTTAATAAAAAAAAAAAACAATGTAAATTTACCAAACAAAATTTTATGTATTAATTTATTTAAAGAAAAACACGAAAATTACTTTTGATGTTGTATTTATACCCTATACCACTATGTGGTTTGGGTATAATGACTTTGTGCTGCTGTTTGTAACAACCAAAAATATTTGACCTAGACCCATCTTTAATTATACCGATCGGATCAGGATCACTTTCCGAGTTGATTTAACAATGTCCGTCCGTCCGTCCGTCCGTCTGTGTGTCCATGTAAAGCTTGTAATCAAACTGCAGGTCGGAAATATGAATATATTTTGATGAAATTTGGTATATAAGCTTTTATCTACCATGGGATGAACGCTATTGAAATTGGTGAGAATCGGTCCATGTTCAGACCTAGCCCCCATACAAAGTACCCCTATGAAATCGACATAAATTGCCATAAGATCCAAATTGTCACATAGATCTTACTAAAATTGGGTTTTGTATGCGTTCATTACGTCCATTAATGAGTAGTCCAAAAATGATACCTTTGGCCCCATATAGAGCTGCTTCCCGATCTTCACTTAAATCTATTAACAAACAAAAATATTGCACTGATTCTTCTCAGATTTTGTTTGTATATATTTTTGCAAAATACAGGAGACTTTAGCAAACATAATCAGGATCGGTCCATTTTTGGACCTAGTCCCCATATAGATATAGCATCCGATATGAACTTCTTCATATCTGTAGCCAAAAAATTAATAAAAATCAGACTCAAATTTGGTTTTTGCTTATTTTCTATGTCCAGTTAGTTGGGCCTAAGAGATAGGGCATGGTATAGGGTATCGTATAGTCGGTCTAGACCGACTATAATTTTCTTACTTGTTTTTGTGTGTAGTATTTACATGCATATAGTAAATAACAAAATAATATACATATATTCTATACATGTACATATATTCATAATAACCCCATGTTAGGAACAAATCAGTATATTATTATCTTTATTTTAAATTCTCCAATATGTATTTTGTTTTAGGTAAAATACATTTCTTTTGTATGAACAAACAGAGTGTCACTTCATTTTGCCCAGCGTTGCTATGCTACAATAGATGGCGCCGCAATTTTTATTCTAATTAGCTTTGCAATCGTTATTTCTATTTTAACATGAATGTCAACATTTTCAATTAGATATCAAACACAACCACAACAATATCAAGAGTATACACAGGGCTGGTCTTTTATTTCAAACGTTTTTCCATTATTCTTTTACAAATATGACCATAAGTTTGGCGTATTAACTTTTTGTTGTCTTTACAATATAGAGTTACCGAGTTCATCAATGAGTTTTCTTTTTCTTTCAAAACAGTTATACAAAGACATATAAAATTATTATCCTGCTTTACCTACAAAATAGCTGTTTGCGATTACATATAATTTTTAAAAATTGTTTATAATTACTAAAGCATTACTATTGACATAAATTCAAAATTGCACCTTTTAAATTTTCCATTAAAATTTAAGATAATATCAATTCTAAAAACTGGAATTTAGATTTCGAATTATAAATTTGCAAATATCAATTGAATTTCAGAAAATCATATTAAAACGTCGGAAATAAAAGTTTGAAATTTAGAAGACATCAATTGAATTTTTAAAATATAAATTTTTTCTTTAAATACAAATTGAAATTCAAAAAATATCAAATATGTTTACATCTAAAAAATCAACTGAAATTAAAATTAAAAAAAGGTATTGCGATTCAGGAGGCACTAATAGGAGGCATTTCAGAATAAGAAAACATTAATTTAAATTCAATGAAGCTTAGAAGACCTCAAATGATATTTAAGAATTCCGAACATAAAAATTGTTAGATAAATAAAGCGCAATTTGATGAGAATGTTATTTATATTTTATTTTTCATAATTTTTTTGGAAGAAAATTTTAAGTTTTTCAGAAAATAAAGGTAACAAATTATTTTATTTAAAATTTTTTGGTATATTTGGTTTTTTGCGTTTGGCATCCCTAATTTCAACCAGTGTTCATGATGACTTCAAAATTTGACTTCATGGTATGCAACGTAAAACACAAAAAAATTGAGGTTCGATAATATGTAATACGATGGTTACTCTACTTAGAAGAGGTAATCTAAACAGGCATTTTAGTACTGTACAATGTAAATATAAAGTTATAAGCTTAATTGAACTGAATAAGATGAAACGTTAATGAATGCGATTTTAAAGCAGAAACTTCATAAATAAACACTCCATGGGTGGAGAATCGTTGGGATCCTTTATACCATATCGACATTAGACTGGTCTCAAATTTTTTTTTCTTTAATTGATATATAGACGCTGTCTAATGCCGTTTTCTCTTCTGACAAAAAATGTCGCCCTTTTTGCCCTTTTTTGGAAATTGTATTTTTTTTATATATTCTGAATTAAGAAAAAAGGGCAAAAAATGGCGAAATTTTTTGTCAGAAAAGAAAACGGCATAAGATATGAGGTTTGCTATCATAAATGCGATCTCCATTTTTTTTAATTTTGAATTACAATTTTTGAATTTTATTTTTGAATTTTTTCGACAAGTTGTTATATAACTACGAAATCGAATAAAATCGCTACAAGACCACTTTTGCGCCATCATAAAATTTTATGGCACTTTATTCAAATTTGAGAAATTGATTAAAGCTAATATTTTTTTTTTTTTTGTCTCTATATTTATAAGCACTCAGATGTGAAGTATTGTTTTATTATTGTTTTATTGTGGGTAATTTTTTAGTTTTGAAAACTAATTTTTCAAGTTTTAAAACATTTTCTTAAACAAATTTAAAAAAAATGGAGGTGGCACTTTAAAGTTTTGCTACAGACGTGTTAGATAAATCCTTCCACTAGAATTTTTTTTCAATTATTTATTTTTTTTTTGTGGATTTCGAGAAAAATTAGATTTTTGTGAAATGTTCAATAAATGTACTCTTTCTTAATACTTTGCATCAAAAATTAATCAATTTTCTACTTTTAAATAAATGTTATATTTTATCTCAAAGTCTGGGGTTAAAGAAAATTAATATGATCCCTTAACCCTTTTGAACTTGGGGTCGCAAATGACCCCAAGCTAATAAAACACAATTTATTCAA
This sequence comes from Cordilura impudica, assembly GCA_963682025.1. Taxonomy (NCBI): domain Eukaryota; kingdom Metazoa; phylum Arthropoda; class Insecta; order Diptera; family Scathophagidae; genus Cordilura; species Cordilura impudica. The sequence goes on along the minus strand of OY821521.1, from coordinate 156,291,522 downwards.
AAAATTCAAATATTTTGTAAATGTTGTTTAATTTTTAGATGTGATGCTTAAAACATAACTACCACATAAGTAAGTCTTTCATTCTAAAAACAGTGCCTTCTGGTACCTAGTGGGGCCCAAAGTACTCGTTTTCTGTAATCTTTATTTAAATATGTCATAAAATCCAAAGCTAGCCTTGAAAAATAATGCGTTATCGTTCTCGAATTTATCCGAATTTTTGGGAACCGAAAACCTTATTGTTAAAAATCTTTTTTGTAACGCTTTTAAAAAGTCAACAGCGCTTACAAAATATTTGAATTTTTTTATAAAATGTCTTTGATTAGCTTGAAGTCATATGTGACCCCAGGTCCAAAAGGTTAATTGTTTCATATTATTTTTTTCCGAAACCCTAGGCCATTAGGATAAAATATAATATTTATAAGTAGGAAAGTGATTAATTTTTGATACAAAATATTTAGAAAAAGTATACTTACTGAGTACTTCACAAAAATCTCATTTTTCTCCAAATCCGCAAAAAAGAATTACTTATAAAAAAAATTATGGTGGAGGAATTTACTTAAAAATACACACATTTAATTTCTAGCATAAAGTTAAAAAAACCTTACATGGCTAGATCCAGTTTTTGAAATTTTGTTTAAGAAAAATTTTTGAAACTTAAAAAGGAATTTTCAAAGTTTATTCAAAAATTTTTCCATTTTTGATCTCATTGCGCAATAGGTTATCAAAGAGTTAATAAAATAATACTTCACTTCTGAGAACTTATAGGTATAGAGGCAAAAAAAAAATGGCTTTAATTAATGTCTTAAAAATATCCGTCAAATTTTCACGACCTAGTGTTTTTTGGCACAAAAGTGGTCTGGGGCATTTGTTTTTTCTTGGCGAGTTTTTATTCGATTTTTAAGCTATTTAGCGTTTTGAAAATACACTTTAGTGCTGATATCGAATCATATTACATTTTGAGGAAAAAATTAAACCGTGGAACGAAATTTTCGTAAAATCTGAAAAAAAAAAGTCATATTTTTCCCCATATAAACACAATTCGGGTAATTTGGGCCCGACTAGGCACCAGAAGGCAAAAAATGAACACCGCGTTTATTACAGCCAACCTCATATTTTAGACATAAGCATATCAATTAAAAAAAAATTTAACGAACTGTTAAATTTGACCAAGAATTTGCTTCGAAATCTACTAAAAAAAAACGGAAGAGAAAAAATTTAAAAAATCTCTAAATTTACAACAATCTTTAATAAAAAAAAGCTGTAGTAAATCAACAACGGCAACAGTTGCATCTCCACGTGTTTGTCGAATTTTTATCCAGCACAAAAGCCTTTTACTGACGGAGACATATTCAAAGAGGCCTTTTTCGGAGCAGCTGATAGGTTTTATCTAAATTTTTAAAATAAAATGGAGATTGCTTATGCTGTCAAAGCTAATCAACTTCAAGACAAATAGTAACGAGACGAGTTGAAACCATGGCAATTGGCTTGCCATCACTCTTAAACAGGATTTTAAAAAGCGTGAATGGTTTCCCTACAATTTGATGAATCAACTTATAATTGCGAAATGAAAATTCTGTATTTGAAAGAACGAACCAGAGAAAAAGACGTGTACAATATTTTTAAATCTTTCATATCATCTGAAAATGATCATCCATTACTACACGTTCTATGACTGGTTGCGAAAATGGGTTTTTAGCATTTTTTAAAAGAGATATTTATCTTAATTTATTACATACCAGTGTATAATTCATCAACAATCATTATGTGGTAAATTCTTAAAAGGCTTTTAGAAAGCATTGGCGCAGAATACGGTGATCTAATTCTCCATAATTCAGTAAGATGGCTGAGCAAAGTTAAAACTTTAAAAGGAGCCGAAAACTGTTACCACATATAAAGGAATTTTTAGATGAAAAAAACGATCTCCTGCCGTTTTGCTTCATGACAAGGTTTGGCTGGATTTAGCAAGGAAACAACAAAAATATAACCGACATGATTACGAGCATCGACGCATTAAACTAGAATTGTGTATATCTCAAATTAATAAAAAAAGATCTGAAACAATTCTCAAATCTAAAAGCCGAAATGGGTTCAAATATAGAAACATGTGAATACAAACATTTTACAAAACATTTTGTGCAATTTCAACAGAGATTTGTGGACTTCGTCCAGTCACTTCATTTTTATTGACATTAGTTTCTAAAATAAATATAGAAAATATAGCTGCACTAATCGGAGAAGAATTTAGTATAAACATTAACGTGACAGCCATTTTATTTTTTTTTTTTTTGGAATTTCAAGACGGATTGTTGTGACACTGGATCTAAAACTTTAGTGCGCAAAATTTGATACAAATCGGACAATACTTTCTTGACCTGTATTGAGTTCAAAGTTCAATTCTGCATTTATATGTAAAAATTATCAAAAAAGTAATTTTTCACAAAAAATTTGATTTTAATAATTGCGTTTCAATTAAATTAATTAATAAAACATAATCTAGAATAAATTATATTTCTAATAAAATAACAAAACCTATTGAAAAACAGCCAGGTTATATCAAGTTTCCCTGGCATTAAATGCCCCGCAGACCAATTGATTAAGAAAATCGAGCTCACATTTTTAACGACATTGAAATAATTTACAATACTAACATTTTTGTATTTTCCTGATCCCAAAATTATCTTATGGAAAGTATTTTGCATCTCGTCTTTCGTTAAGCCGTTCTAAATTAATGTCAAAACGGTGCGTATTTTTTAGCGCTATTTCAAAATCTCCAATTTTACTTTTTCAAAAATTTTGTTCAAGAACTTTTCCGAAATCAACGATCGGACTTTAAGATCTTATTAACAAAATATATGTGATTAAAAGCACCAAATATTGTAGGTATCCTGTTTATACCCTATACCACTATGTGGTTTGGGTATAATGACTTTGTGCTGCTGTTTGTAACAACCAAAAATATTTGACCTAGACCCATCTTTAATTATACCGATCGAATCAGAATCACTTTCTGAGTTGATTTAACAATGTCCGTCCGTCCGTCCGTCCGTCCGTCCGTCCGTCCGTCCGTCTGTGTGTCCATGTAAAGCTTGTAATCAAACTGCAGGTCGCAAATATGAATATATTTTGATGAAATTTGGTACATAAGCTTTTATCGGCCATGGGATGAACGCTATTGAAATTGGTGAGAATCGGTCCATGTTCAGACCTAGCCCCCATACAAATTACCCATATGAAATCGACATAAATTGCCATAAGATCCAAATTGTCATATAGATATTACTCAAATTGGGTTTGTATGCGTTCATTACATCCACTAATGAGTAGTCCAAAAATGATCCCTTTGACCCCATATAGAGCTGCTTCCCGATCTTCACTTAAATCTATTAAAAAACAAAAATATTGAACTGATTCTTCTCAAATTTTGTTTGTACATATTTTTGCAAAATACAAGAGACTTTACCAAACATGATCAGGATCGGTCCATTTTTGGACCTAGTCCCTTTATAGATATAGCATCCGATATGAATTTTTTCATATCTGCTGCCAAAAAAATTAATAAAAATCCCACTCAAATTTGGTTTTTGCTTATTTTCAATGTCCAGTTAGTTGGGCCTAAGAGATAGGGTTTCTAAACGCATGGTATAGGGTATCGTATAGTCGGTCTAGACCGACTATAATTTTCTTACTTGTTTTAATTTGGCGAGGGCAGTGTTGTTATTTCAGAGGATTTGAAGAAAAATTTGATTTTTCATACTTTTTCAACTTTTAGGCTACATCTTACTGGTGTTTTCTTATTTCAAATATCTTTTGTCAAAATATTATACCACTTAATACAAGTTCTTAATTCTGGAAAGTAAGGTTAAATTGAAACACTATAAATTGTCCCCCTTTAAGGTCAAAAGTCAAATTTATGGAGATTTAAATTTTTTTTAAAACAAAATATCGTAATAATATGTATTTGTGGAAGGATTTCGATAAAACTTGTTGATAATATTTTAATAATTCTAAAAAATTATATTCTGGACTTATTTTCTGAAATTAACCCGTGGAGTACTCATGATGTCAAATTAACTCTATATGAAAATCTATAAATATTTTCTTCATCAGATTATTTTTTAAATAAAACAAATTTATAAAAATAATATATAATACTAGCAGTATAGCCACTTCGTTGTTAACATAATTATTATATTAATAATATAAGCCATAATAATATTTAAAAACAATAAGAAATATAGTGTGAGTACAATACGATGGAAACTTTTAACAAAATATATTTTTCACGACTTGGATGGAATCTTTTATTAGTTTAAACATTTGTACGTTTTATTTATTTAACAAAGACGAAATATTAATATTACTTCAGAAAAAATTAACAAAACTTAAAAGTATTTATTTTTATGCTGTTGACAAAACAATGGAAACCTTTACTATACAATAACACTGTGGAATAAAATGATGGTCATGATCTTGGGGGGCGGATGATTTCTATACCGAACGATTGTATTAATTTATTTTAGTAAAACTCCCGAAGTGATTAGACGTTTTGGGTCCATTTAAATATATCATTTTTTGGTCAACACTATTCGCAAGATTAATGCTAGCCAGACGAATTTATGGATTTATTCATAGAATATTTCTCATAAATATTCTTTTGTCTGCGGCCATCACTAAAATCATCTATTATTCTAGATTTTAGCTCTTCATTAAACTTTATTCTTGCCATTATTTTATAATAATTGAAAGAAAACATCAGAATTTATAAATATTTAAATAACGGTTAAAATTTTAAAATTTTTTTTTTCACTGGTTCTTCTATTTTTTATTATTTTCATCAACTTTGGTAAAGAAGTTTAAAAGTTTCCACGGTTTTGGCATCACTTAAAAAACATATTTTCGTTTATCTGTTTTTTACACCCTATACCACTATGTGGTTTGGGTATAATGACTTTGTGCTGCTGTTTGTAAGTACCAAAAATATTTGACCTAGACCCATCTTTTATTATACCGATCGAATCATAATCACTATCTGATTCGATTTAACGATGTCCATCCGTCCGTCCGTCCGTCCTGCAGGTCGCAAATATGAATATATTTTGATAAAATTTGGTACATAAGCTTTTATCGGCCATAGAATGAATGCTATTGAAATTGGTGAGAATCGGTCTATGTTCAGATCAAGCCCCCATACATATGATGACCCCTATGAAATCGACTTAAATTGGCATAAGATGCATATTATCATACAAATCTTAGTCAAATTGGGTTTATATGTATATATTACATCCATTAATCAGTGCTCCAAAAATGATCCCTATTGGACAACTCTTAGTCATAGGCCCCATATAGAGCTGCTTCCCGATCTTCACTTTAGTCTATCAAAAAAGAAAAATATTGCACTGATTCTTCGCAAATTTTGTTTGTGTATATTTTTGCAAAATACAAGAGACTTTACCAAATATGGTCAGGATCGGTCCATTTTTGGCCCTAGTCCCCATATAGATAGCAGCCGAAAAATTAATAAAAATCCCACTCAATTTTGGTTTATGCTTATTTTCTATGTTCAGTTAGTTGGGCCTAAGAGATAGTGTCTCTAAACCATGGTATAGGGTATCGTATAGTCGGTCTAGACCGACTATAATTTTCTTACTTGTTTTTTTAGTTGTATTTTTTGTAACAAATGTGTTGTCTTCCACATTTTCATAAAATAAATACATAATTTTATCACTAAGCGTAATTATTAAAAAACAAAATTGCCAAATTTTTAATTTTGTAAAAATTTCCAATGTATTGCGACCTACTCTATTTAAGTACCACTTTTTTATTCATTATAGGTTCGAATATTATTCAAATTATAAAGACCAAAGATAGTATTATTTGTAACACGATGGCTTTATTTGGAAAGAAGTAACTCAAGCCATAGGACAAACGCTATTGAAATTGATGAAAATGGGTGTATGTTTAGACTTTATCCCTATTTAAATGACCCTTATGATATCGACTTAACTTGCCATAAGATCCAAATTACCAAATAGATCTCAGTCGAATTGGGTTTGCGTATGTTTATTACATCCATTAATTCGTAGACCAAAAATAAACCCTATAGGACAATTCACTTAAACCTATCTAAAACAAAAATATTGGACAGCTTTTTCTCGGTTTGTATATGCTGTTGCGAAATATAAGTGACTTTACCATAAATGTTCAGGATTGGTCCAATTTTCGACGTAATTTGGTTTATGATTTTTTTTAAACCCAATTAGTTGGACCTAAGACCAATTCTCTAAACGGATGGTATAGGGTATCGGTCTAGACCAGATATCATTTTCTTTCTTGTTTTCTTAAGAAAATGTACTTTCAAAGCAAAATTTACCAGTTGAAAATTATCAGTTTACAAATTTTTTGGCCATTTTCACCAACCCCCAAGGGATCGAATTAAAACAAAGTTTATTCTTCTCCGATCTATGTGTCTCTGGTGGAATCTGTATATCAAATTTCATATTCCCAAGTTACATCGTAAAGAGGATACAAAAAGGTACACTTTTACACTTCCGTTTTGCCCACCCCCCCCCCCCCCCGAATTTTCAAAAGCTTCCGTCTCATTTGATGTTTCTATCTTTTGTGGAATCCACAAACTATATTTTATATTTTTTTTTGTTTGTTTAGAATATACCAGATATATAATTTTTACCTCTCTGGCCGTTTTCCTTCCCCCACACGTTAAAATTACCGATAAATTCATCCTTGACTGATGCCCACGTATTCAGTGGAGTCTGTATACCAAAATTCATATATATAGACTAATATGTTAAGAATTTCCAAAAGTTTCCCTCCCATCGGGTGTTTCTATCTCCAGTGGAATTCACGAACCTCATTCTTTATTCGATTGTTTAGAAGATACCAAATGTACACTTATTAGAATTACCAATTAATTCATCCCTGACTGATACCCATGTATTCGGTGGAGTCTGTATGACAAAATTCATGTTTACAGATTAATATATTAAGAAGATATAAAAAGTACCATTTCCTCATTTTTGACCGTTATTACCCCCCTTAAAATCCGAATTCCACATACTGTATTTCATATTCCTAGATTCATTTGTTTAGAAGATACCAAATGTAAATTTTTTTCCTTTTATTTTCCCCTTTTTCGCTCCTTAAAGCACGAATTTCTAAGAATCCCTATTTCGGTTCGAATCTGCCATTCCAAATGTCATATTCCTGGGACCATTTTTAAAAATATTCCCTTTTGAGACGCTTTTACCAATTTTTACCGCCTTAAAGTGCGAATTTCTAAAAATTTATATTTTGGTTCGAGTGTACGTCCTGAAAGGAAAATACATTCCAAATTTCATATTCCTGGGACCATGTTTAAAAATATCCTTTTTGTTCCGTTTTTATCCCTTTTTACCCCCTTAAAATGCGAATTTCCAAAAATACATATTTTGGTTCGAGTCTGCGTCGTAAAAGGGACCTAGGTTAAAAATTTGATATTCCTGGGACCTTTTTTAAAGATTTTTTTTTTTAAATGTCCCTTTTTGGACCGTTTTTACCCCATTTTACCACCTAAAAATAGCAAATTTCCAAAAATCCTTATCTTGGTTTCGAATCTGCGTCTCAAAAGGAACCTACATTCCAAATTTCATCCTCCTAGGACCTTTTTTAGAGATTTTTTAAAAATACCATTTTTCGGCCGTTTTGCCCTTCTTTACCCCCCTAAAAATTCGAATTTCCAAGAATGCCGTTTTAGTGGATCTATAGTCTGTAAAAGGAACTTACGTGCCAAATTTCAAGTTTCTGGGTTCAGCGGTTTGGGCTGGGCGATGATGAATGGGTCAGTCAGTCAGTCACTCACGCAACTCTTTTATATATATAGATAATATTTGACAGTTATATCAGAGAACTGTTTGAAATCAATAATTAATATTGCTGTCAAATGTAGACAGCACTTTTTGAATATAAGCCCTCGATATACCTTTATATGAATATAATAATTCTGAAAAAAAAATAAAACATTTTGAGTACTTCAGAAAATAAGAGTAATTTCCAAAAATAAGTCCAGAATATTATTTTTAGAACTATTAAAATATTATCAACAAGTTTTATCGAAATCCTTCGACAAATATATATTATTCCGATATTTATTTAAAAAAAAATTAAATATACTTAAATTTGACTTTTGACCTTAAAGAGGGACAGTTTACAGTATTTAAATATAATCGTAATTCACAAGATTGAGAATTTGTATCAAGTAGTATAATCCTTTAACAAAAGATACTTGAAATATGAAATCACCAAAAAGATGTAGCCGAAAAGTTGAAAAAGTATGAAAAATCACATTTTTTTTCAAATCCGCTGAAATAAAAACGCTGCCCTCGCCAAATTAAGAACAGAATACCTACAATATTTGCCATTTTTAATCAGATATATTTTTTTTTTATAAGATCATGAAGTCCAATGGTTGATTTCGAAAAATTTCTTGAACAAAATTTTTGAAAAAGTAAAATTGGAGATTTTGAAATATTGCTAAAAAAAAAAATACGTACCGCTATGGCATTAATTTAGGACGGCATAAAAATAGACGAGATGCAAAATACTTCACCTAAGATCATTTTGGGATCAGGTAAATACAAAAATATTGTTGTTGTAAATTATTTCAATATCTTTAAAAATGTGAGCTTGATTATCTTAATCAAGTGGTCTGCGGCGCATTTATTGCCTGGGGAACTTGATGTAACTTGGCTGCTTTTCAACCGCTAATAGATTTAAATGTTTTATTAGAAAGATAATATACTCCAGATTATGGTTTAATAAATTATTTAATTAAAACGCAATTATTAATATCAAAATTTTTGTGAAAAATGATTGTTTTTGATAATTTTTACAAATAAATGCATATTTGAAATTTGAACTCAATACGCATCCAGAAAGCATTATCCGATTTGTCTCAAGTTTTGCGCACTAAAGTTTTAGATCCAGTGTCACAATAATCCGAAACGTACACCTCAAAATTCGACCAGAAATTTTTTTTCATACAAACTGCTCTCACCCTAATAAACATAGTTAAATTTGAAATGGAATTAATTGAACTACAATGCGATATTAACTTGAAATCATTTGATCAGTTTGAAATATGAAAGTTTATTACAATTGGGAAATATCCGCCATTAAAAATGCATATCTTAGAGTTCATTCATATTTTGCATTCACATTATTATGCAAATCGTCATTTTCTCATATGAATTATATTAAATGTAAATATCGTACAAGTATGACTCAAAATCATCTTGACGACTGCTTAAGTCAAAGGCAATCATCTCATTAAAGATAAAATAAACGTAAATTTTTTAAATTTTAACTATTGTATGTTTGTTAGCATTTCACAAAATGGCCAAAGTTGATTTGTTGTTTCAACTATATTACCTTACCCTGTATCTGTACGTTTTACTTGTAATTGTTAACAATCGCACTTTGACAAACTTTTCTATAAAAATTTTGCTTTGCAAAGCATGAATGTAAAACTCTTAACAAAACCTCCTCTTCTTACGTCTTACTCTTTCAAGTTCTTTTAACCTATGGATTTCTGTTTTTCTTTATGTGATGTTCATTTCTTGCATTAAACAAATAAAACTGTAGTAGATATAGGTAAAGATGTATGTACATTTGTAAGGTGTATCTATTTAATATCATTCATAAAGGGAATTAAGTCTACATTTTATGTATGTGGAATGGTAAACATTTCTTTACACAACTGCAATGTACTTTTCTTTAATACACAAGAAGACTGTTCATTTTTATTGTTATCATCATATTTTGTAGAATAATAATTTTGAAATTTTTTTTTAACTCATTAAAAATTAATTTCAATATTTTTTAAACAAAAAGAAGTAAGAGTGTTAGACTCGGCTGTTCCGTATCGTTGATAGTCTCCATCAGTGTCAAAACTCAATATTAAAACCAAAGTAGGGAGCGGTTACCATTTTTATGGAGTCGCCGATTCTTAACCTGTAAATTCTAATACGATTTTAAGGTTAAGTTAATTGCTTTTCTGAAGAAATAGTAAACTTCTATCTGGAAATTCTCATTTTTCTTTTATTACACCGGTCTAAAAATTAAAAAAAAAATGACTGCAGAAACGAAGAATACTTCTAAATTCGAATCTGGCATAAAAATTGGGCTATCACGTCTTCTTCGTTTTTCATCGCATGCTGGCAATGCTGTAAAACAGTCAATACTGACACTACAATTTCACAATTATTTATTTGACAGAAGCCCATATATATTCCAAATCTTCATAATATTGGCGTTTTAGCATGTCGGGGAGATCGTGTGTTACTGATTCAAGCTATTTTTGCTTTGTGTGTGGTGAATATTTGGTTGGAAAAATCATTAAAATATGCAGAATCATTAAAATATGCATTTTTGCATTATTTTGGTTTTGCTGTCAGAAACGTGGACACACCGTGGACACCGACAATGATTTGCAATAGTTGCAGAACTGTTTTATACAAGTGGTCAATTGGAAAGAAAATCTATTTCAATTTTTCAATTCCAGTACTCTGGAGAGAGTCAAGTAACCACCAAAACGATTGTTATTTCTGTTTAACAAAAGTTACTGGATTGAATATGAAAAATCGGTTCCAAACCAGTTCCACGTCCACCAAATGATCCATTACCAGTCATTCCCAGTGCTACGAGCAGTGAGCGCGAAACATTTTTCACCAGCAGTGGTAGTTTGTATGAGGCTGATGATGAACGCCATTTAGTGACTCAAGCTGTGCTGAATGATCTAATTCGGGATTTGCATTTAACGAAGCAATACGCATAATTACTAGCTTCACGCATGTAGCAGTGGAAACATTTTGCAGTTGGGACAAAAGTAACAATCTTTAGAGTTAGAAGCTTGGAATTGGCTGCATATTTTGAAAAGAAGCACTCTATTTATACTGTACTGATGTTGATGGTTTATTTAAAAAAATGAACCAGCCATATAACAAAACTGAATGGAAGTTATTTGTTGATCGCCCTTAGTACAGTTTAAAAGCTCTTCTTTTGCATAATGAGAATGGGAAACCATCCATACCAATTGCCGATGCCATTAATACAAAGGAAAACAAGTAAAAAAATTATAGTCGGTCTAGACCGATTATACGATACCCTATACCATGCTTTTAGAAACCCTATCTCTTAGGCCCAACTATCTGGACATTGAAAATAAGCAAAAACCAAATTTGAGTGGGATTTTTATTAATTTTTTTGGCTGCAGATATGAAAAAGTTCATATCGGATGCTATATCTATAAAGGGACTAGGTCCAAAAATGGACCGAACTTGATCATGTTTGGTAAAGTCTCTTGTATTTTACAAAAATATGTACAAACAAAATTTGAGAAGAATCAGTGCAATATATTTGTTTTTTAATAGATTTAAGTGAAGATCGGGAAGCAGCTCTATATGGGGTCAAAGGGATCATTTTTGGACTACTCATTAGTGGATGTAATGAACGCATACAAACGTAATTTGAGTAAGATCTATATGACAATTTGGATCTTATGCAATTTATGTCGATTTCATATGGGTAATTTGTATGGGGGCTAGGTCCTATATACCAAATTTCATATTTGCGACCTGCAGTTTGATTACAAGCTTTACATGGACACACAGACGGACGGACGGACGGACGGACGGACATTGTTAAATCAACTCAGAAAGTGATTCTGATTCGATCGGTATAATTAAAGATGGGTCTAGGTCAAATATTTTTGGTTGTTACAAACAGCAGCACAAAGTCATTATACCCAAACCACATAGTGGTATAGGGTATAATTATGAATCAATGACTGAAATTTTGACATTACTCAAATACAACGATCATAAAGGGATGATCTGTGATGAACTAAGGTATATGAATTTTATTTCTTTGTATAGACCATCGTAAATAACTGTAAATTAATGTGTTTCAGGTCATTGGTTTGTTGACTTTTATGCAAGAAGGATTCACAAAATATTGTTGTTTCCCTTGTCTATGGGATAATGGCGCTACATGGCATCATTACGTCATAACAGAGTGGCCGAAAAGAACAGCATATTCACCAGGGAAATCAAAACATTTCAAATAAACCATTAATTGATCCAAATGACGCTTTTCTTCCGCCGCTGCACATAAAATTGGGCCCTTTTAAGGACTTTGTCAAGGCTCTGGACAAAGATGGTGCAGCATTTAAATATTTGTTACCGTTTTTTTTTTTTTTTTAATTTGATATTCTAAAATCAATAAAGGCATATTTATTGGCCCTTAGATCAGGAAACTATTGAATGATGACAATTTTTCACAATGTTTATTGGAGAAAGAATATACAGCCTGGAAATCTTTCAAGAGCATCGTGGACAGTTTTCTTGGAAACAACAAGTGAAAACTGCAGACACATTTTTGCGGAATTATTGAAAAATTGTCACGAATTCGGTGCACGACTGTCACTCAAAATGCATTTTCTTCATTCGCATTTAGATTTCTTTCCGCAAACACTAGGTGCGGTGAGCGAAGAACATGGGGAGCTTACTCACCAAGATTTAATAAAAATTTAAAGGAATTATCAAGGATTTTGAGACAAAAGCAACAAAATAAAAACGACGTTCAAATAACGCCATTCACTTTTGAAGATTCATTGATTTTTAAATAAACTGATTTTTGTGTAAAAAATGAATAAAAACATTTTTTTTGTATCTCGAAAACCAGACAAGATAGAGAAAAACTAATTACAGATTAGAATTCGGCCTACCAAATTACCCTAGGAAAGATATTTGGTTGCTCCAGTCCACAACCTTGTTGGATAGTGTTATTAGAGTAGGAAAAGTATTAAATAAAGTCCCTTCATAAGAGACCAAAGAGAAAAAGTTTTCTAACGCAGCCAGCTTTAGAATATCCAAAGTTAAAGAAAGGAAACGACTTTGAAAAATTTTCAGAGCTTAAAAATTTTGCGATATTTCAAAAGAAAATTTCAAAGTGGCCTCAATTAAGTCGAGTGTTCGCTTATTTTCATAATCGAATATTATAAAACCTATCCAAAAATGTGTATACAAATTTTATTCTTATAAGACATATGTGAAAATTTATGTTAAGTTTAAAGTATATTTAAAAAATATTTTAGAAAATTATATACCCTTTACCATGCGTTTAGAGAATTGGTTTTAGTTCCACCTAATTTGGTATAAAAATAATTAAAAGCCAAATCTAAGTGGAATTTATATTAATTTTTTACCTGCAGATTTGAAAAAATTCCTATCGGATACTATATTTGTATGGGAACTAGGTCAAAAATGGAGCTATCCTGACCATATTTGCTAAAGTCACTTCTTTTTTGCAAAAACATTTACAAACCAAATTTGAAAAGAATGTGCAATATTTTGTATATTTAAATTATGTTAGAAAGGCCTATATATTTATAAAAGGACTTTTTTGTATTACAAAAATATATAATTTAAAATGGCGAAATAACTATATTTGTGCAATATTTCTGTTTTTGATAGGTTCAAGTGAATATCGGGAGGCAGCTTTTTATGGGGAGTTATGACTATGAATTACACAAGGGAACAAGGTTTTTGTTGATTAAGAACTGAATGATATTTCCAAGGTTATTTGGGATGCTGAAACCAAATCTGTACTTGTTTTTTTTTTCTGTCAGCTCGACTTTTCGCGATATACCGTTATGTCCAAAATTAAGGCACTTCGACTACATATATTGGGCTTGAAAATGTTTTACCATATTCAGTTAAAAAAAAGTCCAAAACTTGTCAACACTACTATATTTAAGCCTTGCTTACATTGGTGTCCAAACAACTTTGGACACCAAAAATAATAAAACAAAGAAAAATGAATTTATAATCGTTATTATTTTTTTTAATATTAGTCGTAATATTAGTTGAAGAAAATCGCTAAAAGAATTGAAGATTCGTAATTGAATTTTTAGTTATCAACATCTAAATTTAGCACTCGTTGCAAGAAATTTCGAAATTTACATTCAGCGGTTTCAATTTGTTAAACCGAAGTGTAATAAATTATGAGATACATAAAAAAAAATTTAAATATTTATCAGCCACTTTTTTTCATATAAAAAATTGCAACTCCAACAAAAGGTGAGCATCCCTAATCCCACAGAATTACAAAAAGAAAAATTTTCTAAAAAAGTCAAAAATAATATTAGTACGTCTAACTCAAAAATGCGAGCTGGTGGAGCAAAATGGAGATTAGATTTGAAATTAACGAGCTCAAATTAGTAAAAAATTGAAAGAAAGTTTCAGTCAACACCAAAAAAGTTAACTTTTGTTCCCTTGTGTTATGTTATATGATGGTTTATTTTTGGACTACTGATTAATGGACGTAATAAACACACACAAATCTAACTTGGACGAGATCTATATTACAATTTGGATCTAATAACAGTTTAAGTTGACCTCATAGGGGTCATTTTTATGGGGACTAGATGTGAACATCTGTCGATCTTCACCAGTTTCAATAGCGTTTGTCTGAGAAAAGCTTAGCCCCGGTGCACGCTATGAAATTTTTCTTTCTGAAAGTCTGAGTTTATAGGTGAGAGGGGAGCGAAGAATAGCATGGGATACATGCTTTCATGTCTCGAAAATTCTCTTGTTTTCTTTTTAATCGTAATTGTCAAAGTGAAATTAGTTTAGGTTTTCGATAATTTTTATTTTCGTTCGTGATTGTGACAGCAAAAATGTATGTTCAAGAAGATATTAAATTGAAGTAATCAATTAAATAATAATGACTAATAAATTAAAAATAAATAAAAAGTTTCTCTTCTGGAAATATCAAACAAGAAAACTAATGTTAAAGTAGAGAGGAAATATTTTTAAATTTCATTAGAAAAATTGCAGTGTACAGACACGGTTTCAGAAAGACTTATATACAAAATTTCAACAAAATGTATTCATATTTGCGACCTTTAGCTTGAAAGCAATGTTTGCAAGAACGGACGGATGGACGGACATCGCTAAAACAGAAAGGATTTTAAGTCGATCTGTCTGAGACGATCGGTCTAGTCTAGTCGATCGGTCTATGCCAAATAGCGTTGTAGGGTGCAATAAACATCAATTTATATAATCCGATTCACAATTACCCATCAAATAATTGAATTAGTCACTAATGATAACATGGATTTGCGGAAAATTTTCCGAAAACCATTTCTCGAAAACAATTTCCCGAAAACAATTTCCCGAAAACAATTTCCAGAAGTTACAATTTCCCGAACACGATTCCCCGAAATGCCAATTTCCCGAAATTACAATTTCCCGAACACAATTTCCCGAAAATACATTTCCCGAAATTACAATTTCCCGAAATACAATTTCCCGAACACAATTTCCCGAAACTACAATTTCCCGAAAACACTATTTCTTCAAATAGATTGTTGATGGCATTTCCGAAACAATACCATCAGAAATTCCGGCCGAAGCGCGTGAAATCAGTTCACGACCACTTGATGTAGTGGTCCGGGCAATATCTTTCAGCTCATTAACGATTTTTTCTTTAGCAGTGAGCGTTATCCGTCGGGAGATCTGAATACCGAAGTGTTGAAAGTCGCAATGAAAAAATAAGCGTACGACACTCCAATAAATAGGTCCGGATGACGAGGGAGGGTGGAAGAGGAAGGGCGCGGTGTGGGGTGGGGGAATTGTTTTTTCGAGAAGTCGTATACTCAGGAAATTGTTTTTTTTTCGAGAAATCGTATGCCCTCAGCGGAAAATTTCCCGAAAACAATTTCCCAAATACAATTTCCCGAAAACAATTGCCCGAAAAAACAATTCCTCGAAAAACAATTCCACGAAAACAATTTCCCGAAATTACAATTTCCCGAAAATAATTTTCCGAAAACAATTTCCCGAAATTACAATTTACCGAAATTACAATTTCCCGAAATTACAATTTCCCTATTTTTAGTTTACAGCTTCCCATATATTCTTGATTTCCCCCATAAAAAAAACTTGCTGCATACGATTTCTCGAAAAAACCATTTCCCGAGTATACGACTTCCCTTATAACAAAAGCAACATAGCCAAATCAGATTTTTTTTAATACCTTTTTTACTTTTTCGTTGATATCTCGGGACCAGTTTTACCAATTTCGATGACTTTAAACAGTAGACTGACAAAAATATCCACCAATTATTTTCATTAAAAGCGAGCTACACTGCTGATGTTTTGAGGGCGTGATGGTGCTTTCCCCAGATGGACGACGGACAGCCGGACAGACGAACATACCTATATCAACTCCATTTGTTACTAGAATCACGAAATTATATATATATTGTGGTGTCCAGATTTTTTTTCTTATTATTAATAACGGATTGGCAAACTTATATGTACCCTCTGCACAGTGGTGTGGAGGGTATGCAGTTATTAGTACAACTAGACACACGGAAATAGGTATTCCTCCTCGATTCATGTATTTGACTGTTTAAAAACAGTTTTTAAAATATTTTTTGTTTTCATTGTACAAATTCTATTTAAGCAGTCTTTTCAAAATTAAACTTTTAATATTAATAGTTTTATTTTTCTACAATTGCAGTTATACATAAATACGTAAACTCTTTATTTTAACACATACTCTCGTTCTGTCTGTCTGCCTGTCATGGGTCAACGCCATTTCCCTATATCCAATTGATCTGAAACTTGGCCAATAGTCTTGTCGTGACTACAGACTAATTTTGGGGTAGTCATACACAGTCACGCATAGTTACGGACAGTCACGGAGTGATTTAAACCCCATTTCCCCTCATCCAATCAATCTGAAACTTGGTCCATAGACTTGCTGTGGCCAAAGATTAATTTCAAAATAGCCACGCAAAGTCACGCACAATCACGGAGAGATTCAAAACTCATGTTCATAAGGAAAGAAAGAGTTTTAGTAGAAACTTTGTTTTTATGGGTAATAATCTATATTACACCCTATACCACTATGTTTTCAGAGTAAAACGACTTTGTGCTAATGTTTGTAACTGCCAAAAATATTTGACCTTTACCCATCTTTTATTATACCTTTCGCCGCGGAATCACTTTCTGATTCACCCGTCTGTCCGTCCGTAAGTGTGTGGGTCCATACAAACCTTGTCATCAAATTACCGGTCGCAATTATGAAAAAAATTTGTGACGAAATTTATTATATAAGCTTAAATGACCCATATGATGAACTCTATTGAAATTGGTGAAAATCGGTGTATGATCAGACCTAGCCCACATACAAATGGTCCCTATGTAATCGACTTAAATTGCCATAAAATTCAAATTATCATATTGATCTCAATAAAATTTGGTTTATGTGTATTTAATACACCCATTAATCAGTAGTCCAAGTACAAACTATACAGGACAATTCTTAGTCATAGGCCCCACATAGAGCTGATTCCCCATCTTCACTTAAATCTATCAAAAACAAAAATATTGCACAGATTTTTCTCAAATTTGTTATTTATATAATTCTGCCAAAAAATAAGTGACCTTACCAACTATGGTCAGAATCGCTCCATTTTCCGACCAAGTCCCCATATAAATATTGCTTCCGATATGAAATTTTTCGTATTCAAATGCAAAAAAATTAATAACAATGTCACTAAAATATGGTTTCTGCTTAAATTCTAATCTAGTTAGTTGGACCTAAGAATTAAGGATTCTAAACAAATGCTATAGGGTACCGTATAGTCAGCCTAGACCGACTATAATCTTCCTATACCTTTTTAAGAAAATTTACTTTCTTAAGAAAAGTTATCTTTAAAGAAAGATACTTTGTACGAAATTGTACTTTTTAGGAAAAGGTACTTTTTTAAAGAAAATATACTTTTTAAAGGTAATTTTTAAAAACTGGTACTTTTTAAGAGAGGTAATTTCTAAGAAAAGGTAATTTTTTAAGAAAAGGTACTATTTTAAGAAAAGGTACTTTTTAAGAAAAGGTACTTTTTAAGAAAAGGTAATTTGTAAGAAAATGTATATGCTTTTTTAAGAAAATGTACTTTTTAATTTAAGTACTTTTTTATGCTAAGTGGCCAGAGTATAATGACTTTGTTCTGATGTTTGTAACTACCAAAAATATTTGACCTAGACCCATCTTTTATTATAGTATCGATTCAGAATCACTCTCTGAGTCGATTTAACGAGGTCCGTCCGTCCGTCTGTCCGTCCATCTGTGTGTCCATGTACACCATTTAATCAAACTACTTGTCGCAGATATGAATATATTTTGATGAAATGTAGTACATAAGCTTCTATCGGCCATAGGATAAAAGGTGTTGAAATTGGTGCAAATCGGTTCATTTTCAAACCTAGTTTCCATACAAATGACCCCCTAAGAAATCGACTTAAATTGCCATAATAACCAAATTATCATCTACAAATTCAAATTCAGTTTGTTTTTATTTATTATATCCATTTATCATAAGCCCAAAAATAAACCCTATAGGATAATTCTTGCTTAGAGCCCCTATATGAAGCTAATTCCCGATCTTCACTTAAATCTATGATAAAATGTTGCACAGATTTTTCTCAAATTTTGTTTGTATATTTTTTTACAAAAAATAAGTGACCTTACCAAATATGGTCAGGATCGGCTAATTTTTCGACCAAGTAGTCATATTAATATAACTTACGATATGAATTTTTTCATATCCGATGGCAAAAAAAATTAATTACAATGCCACTCAAATTTGGTTTGAGCTTATTTTCTATATGTAATTAGATATAGGTCTAGACCAACTGCAATTTTCTTACATGTTTTTATATTTTCTGCAATGCGAAGCCAGTGTTCTTCACGCTGTTGGTTTTGGCGTAGATTTAGATACAAAGTGTAGTTTAATATTGGAGAAAAATTTATTTTCTTGAGAAATTTCACCTGAAATAATATATTTTTTCATAAAAAGATAACTTTTCATTAATAAATGTTTAAATGTAATACTTCAAAATGTTTAAATAAATTGTATTGTTGACTAAAAAAAAATAAATTTTTTTATTTATAAGACAAAGCAAAGGCATTCGCACAAGTACATCTGAACAGCTGTTTCGGATTGGGAAAGAAGCCAGTAACCCTACCCCTGTATTACAAGCAGTACTTAGGTAAATTGTTTAGAAAATTCAAAACACAACTTAAATAAAAATATGTTTACTAATTGACTGAATTAAAATATTGATTAATAGTTATTTTTTCTTTAATAATTAAGCAAATTAGTACAAATAATTCATAAACAATAATAATAGTAACTTTATTTCACAAACCTATTGTTAAATACAATATTTCACTTCAGCAAATCATTAATTGAAGTTTTTCTGACAATAATTTTTCAGTACAAAAAAATAAGTGATTTTAATTCAATAGTTAAAATTTGAGTTCTCTGAGAATCTTCGCATTAATTTGAAAATGCACCATTACAAAAAAAAAACAAACTTTTCATTTGCTATTATCGAATAATACAAAAAAGAAATAAATAAAGATCTTGATCATGAAAATTCAAAGCAACTTTATGTTTTTCAATGTTTTCCTTTTCTATACTTACTTATTTAGTTGTAGTTTATTTAACAAATGTTTTTTTTTGTGTGTTAAGAAAAATAAAAATTCTAAATTAAGAACATTTACCAAAAGTTTATACAGCCAACATTAAATGTTTTGGCCAACAGCCGTTGGACTAAAAAATTGTCGAAAAAATAAACTTTGCTAAAAAATATGTGGTGAGAATAGGAAAAAAAAGTTGTGCTACTGAAAATGTCAACAATTGTGAACTTTAATTTTTTTGGATAGTTTTTCTACATACAGTGATGTGCAATATAATAGCTAGTTAAAAAGGGAACGTATGTTTGGTTATATTTTACTCTGAGTAATAAAACTAGCAGATTCCAGCGCTCGAAATTCGAGTGCAATTTCGAGGCAGCTTTATTTTTCAACTTAGTCAATTCACAAACCAACACTTTTTTGGTTTATTTTTGTTATTGTGAATGAAGATAACAAACTTAATAAACACATTAACAAATTTAATAAAACACACACATAGCATATGTATAATTTTATGTATGTGTTATTAGCATCTTTGAATGCAATCTACTCAAAATAAAGGAAAAAAATTAAAAAATCTGTAAATCTACGTTTGGTCAAAATCGGGATAAAACGGTAGAACAAAACATCGGTAACATCGGTATATTTTCTTTGCGCTCTACTCCTACTGTTGTTTTTGTTGTTATCTTCAATAAAAATGGCGGGGGTATTTGTCGATTAAGAAAATAAATGCAATTGATGTTTATTCAAAGTAATAGCCAATTTTTTAATAACTTGTCATTTCTATAATTTGTTCTTTATATTTTTACCGTTCTTGCTGAACATTAAAACAAAAGGTAACTTAGTTAATAATCTAAATTTGAATACAATATATTTTTGGAATTTTTCTAAAAGATGGATCAAAATATGCACTGCTCTCTGTAGGAAGGCCGGGTAGATAAAAATTTAAAAAAAATTTAACAAAAAACATAGCTTTCATTCCAAGATCACATGGATAAAAGAAGTATTTTAGAAATGCTTTAAGATGGCAACCATCCAGTGAGACTCTGGATCTATCATAAAAGAAAACTGGTGATAGGTGACCTAAGAAGAGGGCATGACTGTGAATGGCATTCGGTACAGGAACATGATGAAAATTAACTGTCGCACACGAAACAATCGATTTATTGGACCAAAGTTTTTCAGACCGAATCATCTCTTGAATGCTACCAAAATCGTGCGATTTATCGCTGTGCGATATCTTTCATTGGGGCTTATTCAAATCTCAGGTCTACGTTAGTAAACCACAAACAATTCCTGAGCTCAAGGCCGAGTCTCAAATTGATGAGATAGAGCCATATGATCATATGTTAGATAATTTATTCTATACATAATCGGAACCTTTCTGCTTTGCAAAGCAATAAAAATATCATTTGTTCAAAAAAAAAATAAAAATAATAATAATAAAAGTGCGTGCTATTTTTAAATTGAATCATGTGTAGTGTTATGTCTTCAGTCCAATAAAATAAATAACACGTCGCTTTCAAGTTTAGTTAAAATTTTAATCCGAATTTTATTGTTGAGCTCTAGCTCTATTTATATGGATTTGTACAACTTGTATGTTAGTCATTCTAGCTTATTCTAATTTATTGTAAATAAATATCTATTTCTTTTAGTATCATGAAAGATCTTAGTGCTGTACGGAATACATTCAGTTGAATATGAGACGCTCAAATAATGTTTGATCAGGGTAAATTAAGCATTGAAAATTTTTTATCGTTATTGATACTTTATTTATTCCCAACACAATATATGTATTGTTATTGTGTCACCCTTTACAACCGCGGATTCCGGTATCTAATTTCTGAACAAATAAACAAAGAAATACTTAACTGCTCTATCATTCCGCCACAGATTACTATAGCAAGATTTGTGTAGTAAATTCGCACAAAAGGATCTATTATTAAATGAAAAGAATTGGAAATATAGCCTTGAATAATTTGTCCATTGAGGAGTTTTAAAATAGATTATGGATCGAAGAGATACGAATTAATTTAATTGCTTTAAATAATCGAAATCTGCAGACCAAAAGGAAAGGAGACGATCGCATGAGGGCCAAGCACACACAGCGATGGAACTGGGATATGTTATAGAACACGAAAAAAGAAGCGTTCCGTATTTTTTTGAGCTGCCCAATCTCAACACAAACAAGTAGGAAAATTATTGTCGGTCTATACAAACTATACGTTACCCTATACCATGCCTTTAGAGACCCTATCTCTTAGGTTCAACAAATTATTTATTGAAAATAAGCATAAACCAAATTTGAGTGGCATTGCTATTAATTTTTTTGCCGTCGGATGTGAAAAAATTCATATCGGATGCTATTTTATATGGAGACTAGGTCGAAAAATGAACCAGTCGTGACCATATTTGGTAAAGTCACTAATTTTTTGCACTTATTTTTGTATATTCGAACAAAATCTATATTATAATTTGGATATTACGGCAATTTAAGTCGCTCTCGTAGGAGTCATTTGTATGGGGACTAGGTCTGAACATAAACCGATTTTCACTTATTTCAACAGCGTCCATCCTATGGTCGATAGAAGGCTATACACTGAATTTCATTTAAATATATTCATATTTGCGAACTGTAGTTTGATTACATGGACACACAGATGGACGGAAAAACGGACATCCCTAAATCGACTCAGAAAGAGATTATAGGTCGATCGGTATAGTAAAAGATGGGCCAAGGTCAAATATTTTGGTAGTAACAAACAGCCAAAACATAATTTTATTTTCATATCAATTATGTGTGTTTATAAATTTTGTACCGTTCCAACACAATCATGACTGTGTTTCGTTTTAATATTTCCCTATCTACACGAACATTTCTCTAATTTCTTATTTCGAACACACATAAACCACATAGATTCGAGTGTAGCTTTATTTTAAGTTCGTTTTCTCGCACGTGTACTGCTAAAAAACAGAACATGTTCTTCAACGCGTACATCTAAAAATTTAAACTTTACCCACTCGCGATCGGAAAAAATCGAATTTAAGTCATAAACAACATATAAAATTTCTCTGTTTTCTATTTTATTACTATCTTTTTATTTTTATACCCTATACCACTATGTGGTTTGGGTATAATGACTTTGTGCTGTTGTTTGTAACAACCAAAAATATTTGACCTAGACTCATCTTTAATTATACCGATCGAATCAGAATCACTTTCTGAGTTGATTTAACAATGTCCGTCCGTCCGTCCATCCGTCCGTCCGTCTGTGTGTCCATGTAAACTTTATAATCAAACTGCAGGTCGCAAATATGAATCTATTTTGATGAAATTTGGTATATAAGCTTTTATATACCATGGGATGAACGCTGTTGAAATTGGTGAGAATCAGTCCATGTTCAGACCTAGCCCCCATACAAATTACCCCTATGAAATTGACATAAATTGTCATAAGATCCAAATTGTCACATAGATATTACTCAAATTGGGTTTATATGCGTTCATTACATCCATTAATGAGTAGTCCAAAAATGATCTCTTTGGCCCCATATAGAGCTGCTTCCCGATCTTCACTTAAATCTATTAAAAAACAAAAATATAGCACTGATTCTTCCCAAATTTTGTTTGTATATATTTTTGCAAAATACAAGAGACTTTACCAAACATGATCAGGATCGGTCCATTTTTGGACCTAGTCCCCATATAGATATAGCATCCGATATGAACTTTTTCATATCTGCAGCCAAAAAAATTAATGAAAATCCCACCCAAATTTGGTTTTTGCTTATATTCTATGTCGAGTTAGTTGGGCCTAAGAGATAGGGTTTCTAAATGCATGGTATAGGGTATCATATAGTCGGTCTAGACCGACTATAATTTTCTTACTTGTTATTATTATTTTTTATTTTTTATAACTGCTAATGAATTATTTTAGATTTTTTTTATAAATTTGCTTGAAACAATTGTTGTCGTTATTATATGGGTGTTTCAGATATGTTCGATCGTGAGTTTGGGTTTGCATGTGTTTATTACATCCGATAACATCCAATAGGACAATTCTTAGTCATAGCCCGCATATAAAGATGCTTTCATATCTGCACTTTTAGCTATCAAAAAACAAATATATTGCACAGATATTTCTCAAATTCGGTTTGTAAACGTTCTTGTTAAATTCAAGGGACTTACCAAATATGGTCAGGATCGGTCCATTTTTCGATCTAGTCCCCATATAAATATAGCATCCGATATGAACTTTTTCATATTTGCAGCCAACAACATTTTATAAAAATTATATCCAATTAGTTGGACCTAAGAGATAAGGTCTCTAAACACATTGTATGTAGCATGTTCTGTCGGTGCTTTGTTTTTTTTTTTTTTTTTTTTTTTGGTAAGTATCGTACTAGCGAACAAACTCAACAAATGTAAAGTTCAACACGGGGAATATTTGCGTTCAATTACCTGGGTTACCGCAGCTTCGTGACGTCAGGATGCTGGTTGTTTAAACTTTAATCATGTTGAGCTACGTAAAAGGAAATTTTTATATATTTATTATTATTATTATTATTTTTTTTTTTTTTTTGCATGAACTTGCCTCGCTCCAATTCTTAACGAGAATGGAAAAATTAGAACTCGGTTATGGAAGGAAAACCTATCGGTCTTATAGCTTCATAACAAAAAAAAAATTTTTTGTTCTTTTTTTAACACTTAGATCAGAAGAAATTAAATTTACACCGTGCTTTTACAAGAAGGAAAAAAAACTGACAACACAAGAAACAGACGGACGGAATTTAATTTTTGATCCGGATAAGTAGGTGATTATCGGATGATGTGAAAATAACTGGGCAGGCGGACGGACTGCATAATTTCCCTTTAGTTATGGATAGAATGATAAATCTTATATTGACAGTCGATGGCTGGTGCTTTCTGGTAGTCTGGAGGTATTTTCGTGCGTGTTCAGTGGACACGGTGCAATTCCTTAAATGCCTCGACACGCTGCCGACAGATGTGCTGTTTGGTTGTAAACCCGGGATTTTCTTGATTTGAGGCTCAGCCACCTCGGAAATAAGAATTTCGTTTCGTTTTGCTTACTCAAGAGGCGGTACGAATGTAAAAAGTTCAATTATTATGAACGGCAGGCTCCGTTCGCTTACTTGGAAAAATAAATGCAGGTATCCAATGGAGAAGGCCAATGGGCAACCCGGAATGAAATCCTGTGGAGAAATTTAATTGTAACTCTCGCGTACGGTAGCAATCATAGGAAAAAAACTCACCCGGCAAACTATCTTTAACTCGCACCCTTGTTTGTCGCAAATTACAATTTGTGGTGCTTATGCCTTTGCAATAGAAAAAAAATTTTAAGCATGCAATTTAGCAATTTATCATGCGACAGCTTTATACAAATGTGTTTCGGTTAACGCCACGACCTTCTGGTTGTAATAACCTTTCTTTCTCAAACACGTTTTTCTTTCTTCCTTTTTTTCCTAAAGCAACTTGCCACGTCAGCTTTATCGAATCTTCCAGAAAAATATCATGTCATATATGTTTAGTGAGACTCGAAAAACTTAAAGCCTGCAGAGTCGTATTTTATTAACCCTAATAATGACCAATCATATTACTAACGACTAACCGAATATGATTCTTTTAAAAAACAAAAGGTAAAAAAAATATTGGAAAAAGGAATTTCCATGCTACAGGTATAGGGTATATGACATCTACAAATTACACAACATATGACTGGTATTTGTGTAAGGACTATCAAATAAAGTATCTATATATTAATACGTGAAGGTGAATATTTAGTTCCCTTTTTAAGCAATATGCAGGCATGGAGGAGTGTCAAAATTAGCGTAGTTATAGTTCATATGGAGGAGGAGCTGAGAATGATAAAATTTATGTTTAATATGTCTTAAAAATATATTAAATTATATACAAAATAAAATTAAATATTTATAATAATTCGTTACATCCAGTTAATGCGAATGATTAAAATTGTGTATGACACGCCCTGTGTTGAATTGTGAATTGTTAAAATTGATTAGCACACCTTTAGGCTCGAGTGCTGGGTTATACTAATTTGACTTAAGTGGCCGTAAGACCTAGATTATCATATGTATACAGGTTGCGCCATTTTAAATGCGAATTTTGAATAACCGTATTTTAAAATTTAATAACTTAAAAAAAACAATCTATTTTCAATTTATCTGGACTACTTCTTGAATAGAACATCAATTAATTGGTTACCCTGGCAATATGTATCCTTTTTACTGTATTTTTCATAACTTTTTCGAGCAACTCGGGCGGTACACCGATTATTTCAGAACGCATGTTTGCCTTGAGTTCGTCAATGGTCTGAGGCTGAGGTAAGTTTGCTTTTCAAATAACCCCAAAAAAAGTAGCCCGGTCAAGTAAGATGTGAAGATCTGGGTGAGAAGTCAATGTTGCATTTTTTTTTTTATCACGCATCCAGAAACTGTATTGTTTGATTTTTGGTGTGGCACCATCTTGTTTAAAGTAACCGTCCAGACCTCTTTCTTGCATTTTAGGCCAGATATAATGACCCAAATCCACCGATATCCTTTCCCATCGACAATTTCGCATTAGTAGTTCCACTAACGCCAAAATGCTGAGCGTGGTGCCGATGAGAGCCATTTGAGTTGTCGGCAACGCTCTCTCTTACCGCTTCAACCACTTTATATGAACGACTTGGGCATTGACAAATGGTATTTGGACAATTTCCCACAATCAACACAATTCGTGGCTTAGTATTCCGTTGGGACACGAAATTTTCGTCGATCTCATCTATTAGTATAATGTTATCATTGGTCTCTTTTTTATGTTTTCAAAACCACTAAAGTAAAGCCACGGTTGATAAGTTTTTTCTTTTTTAAGTGAATTGCGACACGCAAGATGTTCAAATTAGATTGTGTTAAATGTTCGTTGACCTAAAATTTAGTATCTGAGTTAATACCAATATCTATTAAGCAGAAGTAAAATCCTTTGTTGTGTTTCCTGTAGTTTGCCAACGATTTTAAGATATATTTAAGCGGACCACATCTTGACAATAATTACGGCATTTTCGAATTATTTTTGTTTTTATTGTTTAAGTTTTGTAACCGGAAAGTTTTGATTGCCGGAAAATATTCATGAGATCCTCATTTTCATAGAAACGAATATCGTTTAACAATAGTTCGCACGAAGCAGTCTTATTTTCAAGATGTCTGATTTTAGCTTTTAATGTTGTAGTTTCATTGTATTATTTTGCACAACACTGTATATATTAGCTGTTATAGCCCCACTAACGTGTGTATGCTTGTCTATTATAGGGGTAAATGTATATGTATGTAAAGAAGTGTGTTTATAAATGAGCTAGTAGAGCAATACCAATAAAGCAAAACAAATCCACTTAACTGGCCCAGGCAGAAGGCACAAAAACTTTGAACAAAAAAAAAAAAAAAAACACCAGTATTATGATGGACCTTATGAGCAAAAAAATTAAATGTTGTGAGATATGGGGGAATCAATGTTTATGACTCTGGTTTTAAGATATTTCTTATGCTTGCATTCTACTATTACCTTCCAGCTTTTCAAAAAAGAAATATTTATATTTATTTAATTTAATGATTTCCTGCACAACAAGACTAAGTCTTATAATAACAGTACAGGATCTTAGTAGTGTACAAACATGTTTAACCAAATTGAATTGAATGAAATTGTAACTAATATGTCTATATATTAATACGTGAAGGTAAATTTTTAGTTCCCTTTTTAAGCAATATGCGGGCTCGGAGGAGTGTGAAAAATGGCATAGTTATAGTTCATATGGAGGAGAGGCTGAGAATGATAAAATTTATGTTTAATCTGTCTTAAAAATATACTAAATTATATATAAAATAAAATATTTATAATAATTCGTTACACCCTGTTAATATTCGAACGATTTAAATTTTATATCATACGCCTTGTGTTGAATTATGAATTGCTAAAACTGATTAGCATATCTGTAGGCTCACTTAAATATTCATAATTTTTTTAAAAACATTGAAAAAAAAAATTTTATGAAAAATAACACTTCCTGGAATTTGCACTCGAATTTCGAGTAAAATTTAATAGAAATAATATTTTAACATAAGAATTTTTAAAATAGGACATAAAAAATTAATAATTATGTTATAAAAACTATAAAAGAAAAACTACCAGGAGTACTTAATTAAAATTATTAAAAAGTCTTTTTTTAAAACTCATTGCGTGCTGTTTATTTGTTGGATATGTTGAAGAGCATTCCAAAGACGAATAGCATATATGAGGAACTGCCATTCAGAAACGATAGACATCGGAATTTGGGAATTATGACATTTTTACCTATTGACGATCTAGCAAAGCGTATATTTAATATTTAACAAGTTTTCAAACGAAACTCCATAGAGAGTCTTTGAATAGGACGATACTTGATCTCGCTTTTTAAATCCGTAAACCTATCGTATGATATTGTTATATAAAACTTGAATTTTTTTCTTACTTATGGAGTCACAATTCGAAAACAATTGAAAACCGTAAGTATGACTTGGAATTAAATTAGCTTTCGTGAGTAGCATTCTGATTTTCAACGACGTAAAGTACTGTACAGACCACAACGTTCTTAATTTGATATACATTTTCACAACCAGAGCATTGATATGATTTGACCAAGTTAAGTTACTGTTAAACACTATTTCCAAATTTTTTTCCGTTGGTATATCATCAATTTTCTCGTTGTTTATAATGATGCCATCTTGAATAAGTGGATTTGTCATTTTCTTGTGAATTACGATACATTTGAATTTTCGTGGATTTAAGTACTGGCCGTTTGCTGGTGCCCAACTAGAAATATTGTTTAAATCGTGATTGAGTTTACTAATATTTTCTCTGATTTATTGAACTGGACTACTTAAATACAATTGTACATCGTCTGCATACATGTGGATCTTGCAGTGAGATAAAGGTTGTGGCAAATCATTATATAATATTTGACGGTTTACTGTGTCAAAAGCCTTGGAGCAAGGTTCACAAAATACACACATGAAACACACAATGTTCTGTTCTAAAGCAGCCAACACATATTTTTATTTTCATATCAATTATGTGTGTTTCTAAATTTATTACGGTGCTCAACACAATCACGACTGTGTTTCGTTTTTATATTTCGTTATATACATGAACATTTTTCTATCACATATTTTTTGTTTCGAACACACATAAATCCCACAGATTCGAGTGTAGCTTTATTTTAAGTTCGTTTTCTTGCACCTGTACTGCTAAAAAAAAAAACAGAACATGTTCTTCAACGCGTACATCTAAAAACTAAAACATTAACCACTCGCGATCGGAATCAAGAAATGAAATTAAATAATAAACAACCTATACAATTTTTCTGTTTTCTATTTTATTACTATCTTTTTATTTTTATTTTTTATAACTGCTAATGAATTATTTTTGATTATTTTTTAATAATTTTGGTTGAAACAGTTGTTGCCGTTATTAGTGGGGTGTTTCAGATTTTGCCGATCGCGAGTGAATAATGTTTAATTTTTAGATATACGCGTTGAAGAACATGTTCCGTTTTTTTTAGCAGTACACGTGCAAGAAAGCGAACTTAAAATAAAGCTACAGTCGCATCTGGGTGGTTGATGTGTATTCGAAACAAAAAATACGCGAAAGAAAAATGTTCGTGTAGATAACGAAATATTAAAACGAAACACAGTTATTATTGTGTTGGGCACCGTACAAAATTTAGAAACACACATAATTGATATGAAAACTTCATTTTATGAGTTTTATGGCTATAACTGATGCAGATGTAAGTTGACGCTCCTACTTTCAACACTTTTCTTTCTTGGCTGGGGGGCCATATAATTCCATATAATTGTATTAATTTAAACTTTATATTTACCAATTAATAATTAAAATCACTGATGTCTTGATAATTAATTATTTATCGAATGTCTTTTTAAAAAAGTATGCTCAGTAATATTTTTCTAGGCCACATGTGGCTTATTATATCTATAATATTAATAGGCAAGGCGATTTCTTTTGACCTATGTAAGTTTCACAGTTTTACCCTGATTTTGACAAACAATTTATCATTTGAAGTGTATTTCTTTTTAGCTGTTACCCAGATTTACAGATTTTCCTCGTCTGGAATATTTTTTTGTAGCTATGATCGTTTAAAGTTGCTACTAACACATACATAAAATTATACAATGCTATGTGTGTGTTTGTTGAATTTGTTAATGTGTTTGTGTTAATGTGTTGAATTTGTTTTCTTCATTTAAAATGAGTTAAAATGTTAAGCATAACTTTAGGGTCTTTATTAAATGAAAAAATAAAATTTCCTAAAATTTTTTCTTGAATTTCGAGTGCTGGAATCTACTAGTTACAATAAATGAAATTGAAATTGAATCAACTTTAGCCGTTAGTTGCGCTCGAATATGACTGTCATTAATATTTAAAGTTCTGATTGTACAAACAGACAAAACAATTAAAGTTGTCTTAACACAGTATCAAAATACAACTTGAAACTTGAATATATTTCGTGAGCCAAAGTTTTTTTTTTTTCTAT
Source organism: Cordilura impudica (assembly GCA_963682025.1). NCBI lineage: Eukaryota > Metazoa > Arthropoda > Insecta > Diptera > Scathophagidae > Cordilura > Cordilura impudica. Next base: position 156,261,376 of record OY821521.1, on the reverse strand, counting down.
ATTCACATTTCAAGAATATGTCAAAATTGATTTTTGGAAATCTTTATTGTAGACATTTTTTTCAAAATCCAGATATATCAAAACATAGGAAATTGTATATAACTTCATATATATGTACTAATTTTTTTTTGGTATGGAATCCACCATTCTTCTTGAAACGACATGCAAAAACACGCACACAGTGAGAATAACATATTTGCAAGCCTTAAACCTTAAACAAGAAAACACAAAAAAACCCTGAAAGTTTGCGTTGAAAAAAAAATGATGACATCATAGAGAAAAAGAGACAGACAGACCAAGAGCAGAAAATGAAAAATATTCGAAACTCATAAATTGGCTTTATCCACTTAACTGTTAACGGGTTTCAGGGCATTCAAGAAAAAAGAAAAAATATTGTGCAAAAACAATGAGAAACTTTTTCTACATTAATGTCGCTACTTATTTAGTTGTACTGTTCTACCAGCAGTATAACAATGACTAAAGTTAAGTTTACAATGGCAACATTTACGCGTCCACGTAAGGCTAATAATGGCGACGTTTGGACACCAAACATTTTAAGCCATTTACTGGGGAAAAACAACTAAAACATTTGCTTCTGACATTTTTTCTTTAGTTCTCTACTGCTGCAATATGTAAGCAAAGTTTTTTGATTTTTTTTTTTCTCTTAGTTTTCTTTTTATTTCATTTCAGCTGCCAAAGGAAATGCACTTTAAGGATTGATCACCTCGAAAGTTGTTTCATTTGCCAAGTTTGTGTTTTTTCATTTTTGGTGACTAAAACATTTTGTTGCAACTTTTCACATCATTCTTCAATCACCGTTAGTCACTGGTTGTATGCTTTAGTTAAGTTTTTTTTTGGTTTTTTTTTTTTTCTTAAAGAAATCGATTTTTATATTTTCTGATCGTTTTAAAGTTAACGAGTAAAGTCCTCATATACCTTTGTCTTTTATGACTGTGGATATGTGGAGATATAATTAATTATTTCCAAATAAGATTATTTGTAAAGAAAGTTAAAGAGAAAACATAACATGGAAATTATAAGCCATAAACATAATTATAAGTGGGTTTAAAGTCTCCACACAGCGCGATTTCTTCTATCACTTAGTTATATTTCTGACCTTTCTGACCTTTAAAATGGAAAATCGCCACGAAATATCTATTTCAGTAAGAAATTTAGTAATAAATCTCCGAAAAAAGCAAGAAAGTAAAGGAGAAATTGCAAGAACGGCAGAATGAAGTCATTGTACAGTTCAAGGAAGAAATACTGACCAATAAAACTTTTATGACGCGATATTAGCAGAATGCTTAAAGAAGTATGTGTAAATCAAAAAATTACCGCCATAATGCTTGCGGAACATACTGCGAAATGTTCCTTAAGAACAACCATCGAAACACGATTCAAAGAGCTTTGCATCAGATCAACTTCAAAAAAACGATCTTTACTTGAAAAATCACTCAGAAAAAGTATTTTTTTAAGGCCAATAGAACTTGAAATTGTAAAAAGTGACACAAAATAGTCTAACACAACCGGTGGTCTATGGACCCCATAGGGGTACGTAGAGCACTCCTCGGGGGGTACGAGAAGCGCGACCGGTAAGAAAATTTTTTTTCCCAGTTATTGATAATTATCAATAATTATTATAATATCTCGTTTTAAAATTTTGTTACAAACAAAAATCTAAATTTTTGAACACAGTTTGGTTTTCTTAAATTAAATTTCCTAAAACTAAATACAATAACTAATATGTACATACGAGTATATACGAGTATTTCTTATTTCTGAAATAAGACGTTGTATGGAAAAGCATTAGTAGGCTTTGAAATTTTGATTGTCATAGAAAAGAGACATATATAATAGCAAAATAGTATTCATTATTAGAATACTTGTAAGGGTTTGGTTGAAAGTTCCTGAGTTTTTAATATTTTTCGGTTCTATGTGCACTCTTGATGTAATTTAATTATCAAATTGTTATTGTTTTTACTACTAAAACGTGTACAAAAAATAAATATATATAACGGTTTTCAATTTATTTTAATAAGTAAGTTAAATAAACCAGTGCATAATTATTTGTTTTAGATTCCAGAAATAATTATTTTTTTCTTATCGACAGTTAACCCATACTATCACAATGTCAAAGAAGCGTTGTTATCAGAACTCTTATATTCAATTCGTCTTCATTTTCTTAGTTGACAAATATGGTTTGCAAAGGCCACAATGTATACTTTGCTCGAAAGTACTTAGTAATGGTTTTATGAACACATCCAAACTTAAGGAACATCTACAAGCAGTCCATCCAAACAACGTCAATGACAAAGAAGCTTTATTCAAAATTAAGAGAGCCCGATTGAAACAAGCGAAAAGCTCACCAATCACGGATTTGTTCCCGAAAAAAAACCAGCTTTGGAAGCAAGTTATCGTTTGGCTTTGAAGATTGCGAAAGATAAAAAACCTCATACAATCGCAGAAATTTTGATTAAACCATGTGCGATGGAAATGGCGGAAATAATGTGTGGTAAGGACGCGAAACTTAAAATAACACAAATCCCACTATCAAACAACACTATTCACGGCCGAATTTAAGATATGTCAGAAGATGTCTTAAAGCACATTGTGGAGCAAATACAAGAAAGTTCAACAAAAATTGAGTTGGAATTGGATGAACCCACCGATATTTCTAACTGTGCACAATTTATCGTTTTTGTTAAATATGTATGTGTATAGAAATGAAATCAAAGAAAATTTCCTTTTTTGTGAACCTCTGATAGAAACTACAAATGCTGTGGATATTATGTCAATTATGAATAATTTTTTTGTTGCCAATGGGCTTTCTTGGAATAATGTGGGAGCTATTTGTACTGATGGTGCTCCAGCTATGCTCGGCAAAAATTCTGGATTTATTGCTCTTGCGAAACAGATAAACCCAAATGTTTTTTCTAGTCATTGCGTTCTTCATCGTCATGCTTTGGCATCAAAGACTCTTCCTTCTAATTTCAAAGAGGTATTGGATATTGTCGTGAAAACCGTAAACTTTATCAAATCAAGGGCATTGAATCACCGTCTATTTAAAGTGTTGTGCGAAGAAGTTGAGGCGCACATACCGTACTTCTTTTGCATAAAGAAGTACGTTGGCTATCCAGAGGAAAATCTCTTAGCCGGGTTTTTGCAATTAGATCTCAAATTGAGACATTTCTACGTGACAAAGAATCAACTCTTCATTCTTCACTTCATGGATCCCAGCTTTGTGCTCTCTTAAGCTTACCTTGCAGATATATTTAGCCATCTAAACTCCTTAAATATATCACTACGAGATAGAGGTATGAATATATTAGATGCCGAGGATAAAGTTACATCATTTCAAGAAAAGTTGGCTCTCTATGGCAGAAGAGTTGAAAATGAAAATTATGCCAATTTTTCGCTTTTTGATGAAATAGTTTCCTTTCAAGTTAAACGTAAAATTGATATCAAGGTTCTGGACTGTATTAAAATGCATCTGGAAAATTTTCAAATAATTTTCGATGGAATTATTCCTCGCACATTTGTAGTTGATAAATGGATAAGAAACCCTTTCACCGTTTCATTGGATCAAATTAGTGATGCTGATGACGCAAAAGACGAGCTCATTGGATTGCAGAATATAAAAAAAAAAAAAATAAGCAGTGACTTTGAAACAATGGCGTTGGATGTATTCTGGTGTAAACAAAGCGAGGTATATCCTGTTTTGGTCAAAAGGGCATTGAAAGCTCTTATTCCGTTTGTCACTACTTACCTTTGCGAATCTGGATTTTCAGTGCTTGCGTCCATAAAAACAAAATTAAGGAACAAACTAAAGGCTGAACATGACATCCGGTTGGCTCTTTCAAGCACCCCACCACGAATTGAACAATTGGTTGACGGTAAGCCGCAACAACGTTCCCACTAAATTTAATTTTTTTTTGTAATTTTTAATTAATTACTATTAAATAAAGGGTTTTTCGACAGGGACGCTACAAAAGTAGGAAGACAGGTACAGCAAACGACGCCATAGTTCTTGCCGTTCTTTTGACATTTCTCTTCAGTAAGGTTTGCCATTTCATGACGGAAAGATATACGAGCCAACAACGAGTCGAAATTATTAAAATTTACTACGGCAATTCGGAGTCAGTGGCCTCAACGTTAAGAGCGCTATGTCCAATTTATGGTCGTCATGATCATCCTAGCAGATCAACAATTGAGCGTCTAGTGGAAAAATTTGAATCCACAGGCACAGTACAAAATGTTCCCGTGCCAGTTAGATAAAGAAGTGCCCGTAGTGTCGAGAATATTGCTGCCGCTGAGGCTTCAGTTGAAGAAAGCCCAAATGTGTCTCTCAAGCGTTGGGCATCTCTGTGACGTCGTTGTGGCGAATTTTGCGAAAAGATCTTGGCCTACATCCTTACGAGATCAAATTGACGCATGAACTGAAGCCGCTTGACCACCAGAAGCGTCGTATGTTCGTGCATTGGGCTGAGCAACAACTTGAAAATGATTCGGATTTTCATCGAAAAATCATCTTCAACGATGAAACTCATTTCTGGCTGAATGGCTTCGTCAATAAAAAAAATATGCGTTATTGGTCAGTCAGCAATCCACACGTACTCCATGAGTCATCATTGCTTCCCGAAAAAATTACGGTTTGGTGCGGTTTATGGGCCGGCGGCGTCATTAGGCCGTACTTCTTCCATGATGATCAAGACCGGCACCTTACTATGAATGGGAATCGCTACCGTTCAATGATAACCGAATATTTTTGGCCCCAATTGGATGATATGAACTTGGAGGACATGCGTTTCCAACAGGACGGCGCCACAAGTCACAATCAATTTATTGGCAACCAAGTTTGGAGAACGTGTTATCTCACGAAATGGTCCAGTCGGTTGGCCGCCTGAGTCGTGCGATTTGATGCCGTTGGAATATTTCCTGTGGGGCTGCGTCAAGTCTATGGTCTACGCCAACAAGCCAGCGACGATTGATGAACTTTGTACGAATATCGAACGTGAAATTGCAGCAGTATCGGCCGATTTATGCTTGCAAGCGTGCCCCTGGTGGCCATGCAAAAGAGGTCGATTTCCATACATAATGGCATCGAGCGTACTTTCACAGGAATAAAGAATTTCACTGATATCCAAAACCGTTTTTGTTTTATCTAAAAAAATTTTGTAGCACTCTTATTGAGAAATCCTTTATAAGGTGAATAAATTTTTTTTTATATATAATATTGTTTTTTTCTGTATATAAATATCAATAAACGTTAGGGGAACGTAAGATTCCAAATTGTTACCAAAGAGTACGATTACCACAAAAGGTTGGGAACCAGTGGCCTAACACATAAAAACAAAGTTTTTATTAAAATTCTTTCTTTCCTTATGCATATGAGTTTGGAATCTCTCCGTGATTGTGCGTGACTTTGTGTTGCTATTTTAATATTAATCTTTGGTCACAACAAGTCTATGGACAAAGTTTGAGATCGATCGGATGAGGGGAAATGGGGTTTTAATCACTCCGTGACCGTGCGTAACTATGCGTGAATATAGGTGACTATCTTAAAATTAATCTTTGGCCACAACAAGTCTACGGATCGGCTGAGGGGAAGTGAGGTTTTAATCTGTCCGTGACTGTGCCTGACTGTGTGTGACTTCGTCGAAGTTAATCTTTTTTCACGGCAAGTCTATCGACCAAGTTTCAGATCGATCGGTTAAGGAGAAATGGGTTTTAAATCACTCCGTGACTGTGCGTGACTATGTGTGACTGTGAGTGACTATGTCGAAGTTAATCTTTCTTTACAGCAAGTATATTGACCTAGTTTCAGATGGACTGGATGAGGGAAATCCGCTTCAAATCTCTCCGTGACTATGCGTGGCCATGCGTGACTGTGCATGGCAAAGTTAAAATTAATCATTTTCATAGCAACTGGCATGATTTATTATCACTATCTACTGGTACAATTCGTGCCATTGATCAAATGACTGAAGGTTCTATAACAAGATGTATTCTTTTATTGAGTCATTTGTTCCTAAAAATTTTTGAAAAACCTTTCTGGACCTCTGGAATACTAGGAAACTGGCTAGCGTCAAGAATAAAAAAAAATTATTACAAAAAATATAAGAAAACTGGATCTCTTGTTGATCATGGAAAATACTCCATTTTAATAATTCATGTTATTTAAACTATTTGAACAAAATGAAAAATAACTCTAAACGAAATCCAAAGTCATTCTACAAATGTATTAACTCTAAGAGAAAAACTAAGGGCATCCTGCTATTATGAAATTCCTACATAATGAAACCTGTGATGATACTATTGTATGCAATTTATTTGCTGACTTCTTCTCTACTACTTACTCCGATGCTAGTTTTGATGATTCTAATATTTGCTCATATACACTGACCGCTACTCAAATGATATACCTTCCTTCTCTTGCTATGTCCGTGGTTTCTAATGAATTGAAAAAACTTACTTCCTACAACAGTGGTCCAGATAAAATTACATCCTCATTTTAATAAAATGTGCTGATGTTTTACCTTTACCATTAACACTCATGTTTAATACCTCAATCAAATACGGTTATTTTCCCAATATGTGGAAGGATTCATTCATTATTCTGCTATACAAATCTGGTAACAAGGCTGATATTACTAATTATCGTGGAATAGCTCAATTATGTATTATACCTAAATTTTTTGAAATAATTATAACGGATTATCTTTTCCATCAAGTATATACGTTAATTTTTCCCTTCCCACATGGTTTCCAAAAAAGATGTTCAACCTCTACAAGTCTATTACAATCTACTACAATTATCAACCGTGGTTTTCATGAACGCAATCAAACAGATGCAATTTATACTGACTTCAGCAAGGCTTTTGATAAAGTCAATCATAAACTTCTTCTTAAGAAATTATATGTATATATTGGGATTCTCAAATCTTAGCGCCAAGTGGATATAATCTTATTTAACCAATAGAACACAAAGAGTATGTTTTAAATAAGTTACTTCGAAGCGGATAGATGTAATGTCGGGAGTACCACAAGGCAGCCGTCTGAGACCGCTTCTTTTCCCTTTGTTTATAAACGATCTTCCGAATGTTATTCGTTTTTCAAACATCTTGATGTATGCGGATGATATCAAAATTTTCTTCTGTTATAATCAACACTCTGATCCTGTTTTTCTCCAAAATGATTTGAATTTATTTTCTTCTTGGTGTAATTTAAATTCAATGGAGCTGAACCTTAAAAAGTGTAAATATATGCATTTCGTCAGAAAGAGGCCGATATCTGTACTGGGTGATTATTGTCTCGATAAAGTAGTTTGCTTTATAGATCTTGGTATTTTATTGGATCATAAACTGAGCTTTATTTCTCATATAACAATTACTGTCAGTAAAGCCAGAGGTGTACTTGGTTTCATTAAACTTTGGGCTAAAGAGTTCAATGATCCCTATGTCAGCAAAACTGTATACACGTCACTTGTGTGACCTGTCCTGGAATATGCTGTTATAATTTGGGACCCAATCTACCAAATTCATACCGACAGTCTGGAATCTATTCGGAAACATTTCCATATGTTTTGTGTTCGGAGTTTAAACTTCAATCCAAGTAATTTTCCGTCATATACCAGCAGACTTGCCTATATTAAACTACCAACTTTAAAAAGCTGGAGAACTATGCTAAATGTTTAATTTCTTCTTAATATAAATAATGGTGATGTTTGTTCTGGTTTCCTGATTAACAATATATCGTACAACATTCCTCAACGACCAACATGTCACTTCTCACCTTTAACTGACTTATATAGCTATTTATGCAAACTAGCAGATTTCAGGGCTCGAAATTCGAGTGCAATTTCCAGGCAACTTTATTTTTTTACTTAGCCAATTCACAAACCAACACTTTTTTGGTTTACTATTATTTTGAATGAAGATAACAAATTCATTAACAAACACATTAACATATTTAATAAACACACACATAGCATATGTATAATTTTATGTATGTGTTAGTAGCAACTTTAAATGCAATTTATTCAAGATAATGGACAAAATTTAAAAATTTGTAAATCTGGAAAACAGCTAAAAAGAAATACCTTTCAAATAATATACGTTTGGTTGAAATCGGGATAAAACGGTAGAACAAAACATCGGTCACAAGGAATCGCCGACCCTCGCAGGAGAATGTGTATTCAATTTAATGAAATTTTAACATTTTTGTGATTTCTCATTAAATACTAATCTAATTACAATTAAAATAATATGCTTTCTAAGTTCATGAATAGTTATGTGCTAAAATTAATTTTAAAATGTTTTTCCTTGTAAATAGTCTGTAAGGATTAATTCCATAGACCAAGATACAAATAAATAAATAAATAAATAAAAAATTCTATGGACCAAGTATCAGATCGATCGGATGAGGGAAATGACGTTTAGATCACTCCGTCACTACGCGTGACTACCCCAAAATTAAGCTGTAGTCACAGCAAGACTACGGGCCAAGCTTTAGATCATTTGGATAAGGGGGAACGGGGTTGACCCACGACAGACAGACAGACAGAGAGTACGAGTTAAAAGAAAGAGTTTATAAATTAATTTTAGTCCAAACATTTTTTTTATCCGAAAGATCATGGCATTAATATTTGAAGTTTATTTCAGGCATACGAACACTGAGGCTGTTCTGGACGAAGCCTATTGTCGACGTGCAATTTTGCGGCACTTTTTCGAGCACTGCTGGCCGTATGACACGAATAACACGAACAATGTTAGCCTATAAGGCGTCAATTGTTGCTAGTCTCTCTGCATAAAACAGCGACTTATTGTAGGCCCCCAGGAAATAATTCAGTGATGTCAATTTGCACGACCTTGGAGGCTAATTGATAGTTCCCTTTCACGAAATCTACTTATCGCCAAATTTTTATTTCATTAAGTCGATGGTTGCGGTTGCCGTATTGCACGAAGCTCAATCCTGTTGAAACTTCATGTCACCCGGATCAATGTTATCCACATTTTTAAACAAAAAAATCATTGATCGTAGTGCAGTAACGACCTCCATTGATATAAATTGAGCTTCAGCTACATTGTTAAAGAAATAAAGTCCGCTGATGCTACTCGCGAGTAAACCATATCAAACGGTGCATTCTTCTGGTCGTAATGAAGTCTATAGGATTTGTTGTGAATTGGTCTCACTCCATATGTGGCAATCTTGTTTATTAACAAAACCGTTAAGCCATCTTGAACACTATTTTCCGATAAAACATAGTGTCAGTATGCAACTTCTTAAGAGCGCAATCGGTGAAAGAACGACGCATGTGATGATTTCGTGGCTTGAATTCCTACACCAGCATATGGGCGTAAGCTAACATCGTTCTGCAAAGTTTTACACGTAGTGGACAGACAATGCCCAAATTCCTATGACTGACGGCGAATCGCACACTTTCGCTTACTCTCTTATTTAGAGAGTTTGTGGTATGAAACCTATCCACAGTTTGGCGTATGGTTTGCTCAGAGGGACGCTTATGTGCGCCATAAAAATCAAGAACTCGTTTATTAATTGCACGAATCGATGTTAGATTTTCAAAGTATAAATCGTATCTAAGCAAAAAAAAACCCACTTTCTGCTAAAAACAGAAAACTCTGCCTTGGAGTACGAAACGGATTTTTGAATCTATGAAAATAAGTAAAGCGGTGGCCGTTCCAAAGCTTAGAGAAAACTCAATACAGCCTTAGATCCAGAGAATACTACTCACACGGTGAAATATGATGCAGGCAGTGTTATGGTTTGGGGAGCCATGACATCATCTGGATAAGGCAAGCGGTCATGCTAAGCGATGTGCAAGTTGTGTGATAGACTTCGTCTTCAGCAAGTGTTGTTATCGGCAAATTAGTCTGCCATTATAGCCCGGTATTTTTGCACATAGATGAGTAGCAAACTTGCCATCTCTTTCGTTGACAACCGGGACCTATAACGAATTTTGTGGGTGATGTTACTCAGTACACTATCTAATGGCATCGTATCCATTAGTGTGACATCCATTTTTTTTTTTTTGAATTTCAAGCCGTGCGGGTCAGACTATTGTGAAACTGGATTTAAAACTTTAGTGCGCAAAATTTGTGCTAAATCGGCCAATGCTTTCTGGATGCGCATTGATGAGTTCAAAGTTCAAATATGCATTTATTTGTAAAAATTATCAAAAAAAAAAATTGTTTTTCACAAAAATTTTGATATTAATAATTACGTTTAAATTAATTAATAAACTGTAATCAATAAACCATAATCTAGAGTAAATTATCTTTCTAATAAAATAACAAAATCTATTATCCGTTGAAAAACAGCCAAGTTATATCAAGTTCCCAGGCAATAAATGCGCCGCAGACCACTTGTTTAAGATAATCGAGCTCATATTTTTAAAGACATTGAAATAATTCTCCTGATCCCAAAATGATCTTATGAAAAGTATTTTAGATATCGTCTGTTGTAATGTCATTCTAAATTAATGTCAAAGTGGTACGTATTTTTTAGCACTATTTCAAAATCTCCAATTTTACTTTTTCACAAATTTTGTTCAAGAAATTTTTCGAAATCAATGATTGGACTTTAAGGTCTTGTTAAAAAAATACATCGGATTACAAAATTTCAAATATTCTAGGTATCCTATTCTTAATTTGGCGAGGGCAGCGTTTTTATTTCAGCGGATTTGAAGAAAAATGTGATTTTTCGCACATTTTCAACTCTTAGGCTACATCTTTTTGGTGTTTTCATATTTCAAATATCTTTCGTCAAAATATTATATAAGTTCTCAATCCTGGAAATTAAGGTTAAATTGAAACTCTATAAATTGTCCCCCTTTAAGTCCAAAGGTCAAATTTAAGGATATATACATTTTTTTTAAATAAAATATCAAGATAATATATATTTGTGGAAGGATTTCGATAAAACTTGTTGATAATATTTTGATAACTCCAAAAAATAATACTCTGGACTTATTTACCGTGGGGTACTTTTGATGTAAAACTGACTCTTTATGAAAATCTATAAATATTTTCTTCATCAGGATTTTTTTTTAATAAAAGAAATTTAACGTATTCATAAAATTTCTCAAATTTATTCGTTATTTTATGAATATATATAGATTAATTATTTTTTATACTTAATACAGCATAAACAAATTTGTATATCGAGGGCTTATATTCAAAAAGTGCTATCTGCATTAATAATTATTTTAAAGAGAGCGTCTAAACTAATTTATTTATAAGATCTGAAAGTATTTGTCGATTGATTTGCCACAATATCTATTAAGAAATAGTCGTACTAATAGTGTATGGTATCAAAATTAATATTATATTTGACAGTTATATCAGAAAACAGTTTTAATTAGAACTTTTTGTATAAACCCTCGATATGTCTATATGAATGTAATAATTCTGAAAAAATATTAAAACTAGGACACATTTTGAGTATCCCATTGTTTAACTTCAGAAAATACGTCCAGAATATTATATCTATATTTTACTAAATCTGATCAACAAGTTTTATTGAAATCATTCCACAAGTATATAATTTTTCGATATTTCATTAAAAAAAATGTAAATCTCCTTAAATTTGATTTTGACCTTAAAGAGGGACAGTTTATAGTGTCTCAATTTAACCTTAATTCACAAGATTGAGAACCCATATCAAGTACTACAATATTTTGACAAAAAATATTTGAAATCTGAAAACACCAAAAGGATTTAGCCTAAAAGTATAAAAAGTATGAAAAATTAAATTTTTCTTCAAATCCGTTGAAATAAAAACGCTGCCCTCGCCAAATTAAGAATTATATTTGACATTTTTAATCAGATATATGTTGTTAATAAGACCCTATAGTCCAATCGTTAATTTCGGAAAATTTCTTGATCAAAATTTTTGAAAAAGTTAAATTGGAGAGTGCTAAAAAACACGTACCACTTCGATATTAATTTAGAACGGCATAACAATAGACGAGATGCAAAATATTTTACATAAGATCATCTTGGAATCAGAAGAATGCAAAAATGTTGTATTTGTAAATTATTTCAATGTTCTTAAAAATGTGAGCTCGATTTTCTCAATCAAGTGGTATGCGACGCATTTTTTTTTATTCGCATATTGGTCTATGGAATTAATCCTTACAGACTATTTACAAAGAAAACATTTTAAAATTAATTTTAGTACATAGATATTCATGAATTTAGAAAGCATATTATTTTACTTTTAATTAGATTAGTATTTAATGAGAAATCAATAAATCTATAAAGTTCATTAAATTGAATACACATTCTCCTGAGAGGGTCTGCATTTGCATAATTAGCTCTATAGAACTGTACAGATAAAGGTGAGAAGTAACATGTTGGTCGTTGAGGAATGTTGAATGATATATTGTTAATCAAAAAACCGGAACAAACGTCACCATTAATTATATTAAGAAGAAATGAAACATTTAACATAGTTCTCCGGCTTTTTAAAGTTGGTAGCTTAATAAGGGCAAGTCTGCTGGTATAGGATGGAAGATTACTTGGATTGAAGTTTAAACTCCGAAGACAAAACAAAAGGAATTGTTTCTGCACAGATTCCAGACTGTCGGCATGAATTTGGTAGATTGGGTACCAAATTATAGAAGCATATTCCAGTATAGGTCTCACAAGTGACGTATATAAAGTTTTGGTGACATAGGGATCATTAAACTCTTTAGCCCAACGTTTTATGAAACCAACTACACCTCTGGCTTTGTTGACAGTAATTGTTATATGAGGAACAAAGGTCAGTTTATGATCCAATAAAACACCAAGATCTATAAAGTTATCTACTTTATCGAGACAATAATCACCCAGCATATAGTTGACAGATATCGGCCTCTTTCTGACGAAACGCATATGTTTACACTTTTTAAGGTTTAGCTCCATTAAATTTAAATTACACCAAGAATAAAATGACTTCAAATCATTTTGGAGAAAAACATGATCAGAGTGTTGATTATAACAGAAGAAAATTTTGACATCATCCGCATACATCAAGATGTTTGAAAAACGAATAACATTCGGAAGATCGTTTATAAACAAAGAAAAAAGAAGCGGTCCAAGATGGCTGCCTTGTGGTACTCCCGACATTACATCTATCGGCTTTGAAGTAACATTTTTAAAACATACTTTTTGTGTTCTATTGGTTAAATAAGAATATATCCACTTTGCGCAAAGATTTGAAAATCCCATCATATGTAATTTCTTAAGAAGAAGTTTATGATTGACTTTATCAAAAGCCTTGCTGAAGTCAGTATAAATTGCATCTGTTTGTTTGCGTTCAAGAAAACCACGGTTGACAATTGTAGTAAATTGTAATAGATTTGTAGAGGTTGAACATCTTTTTTGGAAACCATGTTGGAAGGGAGAAATTAACGTATTTACTTGATGGCATAGATAATCCGTTATAATTTTTTCAAAAATTTTAGGTATAATACTTAATTTAGCAATTCCACGATAATTAGTAATATCAGCCTTGTTACCAGATTTGAATAGCGGAATAATGAATGAATCCTTCCACATAATGGGAAAATAACCGTATTTAATTGAGGTATTAAACATGAGTGTTAATGGTACACCTAAAACTTCAGCACATTTTATTAAAATACAGGACGGAATTTTATCTGGACCACTGTTGCAGGAAAATTTAAGTTTTTTCAATTCATTAGAAACCACAGATATAGCAAGAGAAGGAATGGATATAATTTGAGTAGCAGTCAGTGAATATGAGCAGACATTAGAATCATCAAAAGTTGCATCGGAGTAAGTAGTAGAGAAGAAGTCAGCAAATAAATTGCATACAATAGTATCATCACAGGATTCATTATGTAGAAATTTCATAACAGCAGGATAGCCCTTAGTTTTTCTCTTAGAGTTAACAAATTTGTAGAATGACTTCGGATTTCGTTTAAAATTATTTTTCATTTTGTTCAAATAGTTTAAATAACATGAATTATTCAGAGTATTATATTCGGCACGACAAATGGAGTATTTTCCATGATCAACAAGAGATCCAGTTTTCTTATATTTTTTGTAATATTTATTTTTTTTATTCTTGACACTAGCCAGTTTCCTAGTATTCCAAGGTGGTCCAGAAAGGTTTTTCAAAAATTTTTTAGGAACACATGACTCAATAAAAGAATACATCTTGTTATAGAAAGCTTCAGTCATTTGATCAATGGCACGAGTTGTACCAGTAGATAACGATAATAAATCATGCCAGTTTGTATTATTTATAAGTTCATTAAACATAGTGTAATTCGTTTGAGCGAAACACAAAACTTTAACACTTTTTTTAGGTGTGTCTACAAGTCCAGATGGAATGGATATATTTACTTCAATAGTAGGGTGATATCCATCTTCAGGAATAGAAATAGGGCTTGATCGCTTCGTAAAACATTCAGTAACTTCATTAACAAATATTAAATCCAATAATTTTGAATGATCATTAAGAATTCCATTTACTTGAAAAAGATGTAAATCAAAAAAAATATTAAAAAGCTCATCACATTTATCATTTGATCTAGTCGGAACAAAGTATTTTTCATCAGGTAAGAACTTCCACGAAATTGAAGGCAAATTGAAATCTCCACGAACAATAACAGAGTCATCCGGATTAGCAGAACGTAGAACAGATTTAATAGGTTCTCCATGTGTATTATATAAAGACTGCGGAGACGATGGAGGGATGTATGAGCAAGTAACAAATATTTTTTTATGATTGTATTTAATTACATTTGATGACTTTCTTATTGGCAGTTTTTCAACCGATAATAGATTTTGTTGTTTAATTAGAAAGATAATTTACTCTAGACAATGGTTTATTAATTAATTTAATTGAAACATAATTATTACTATTAAAATTTTTGTGAAAAATTATTTTTTTTTTTTGATAATTTTTACATAAAATTCATATTTGAACTTTGAACTCAATGCGCGTCCAGAAAGCATTGTCCGATTTGGCTCTAACTTTGCGCACTAAAGTTTTAGATCCAGTGTCAAAATTCGACCATAGTATCCATATTATGGGTTATTTTGTGCTGCTTTGAAATACGCTACACTGATCAGCGAGTCCACAATCAGTTTAAGACATTCACCTCAGATTCATCATTGAAAATCTGAAGTGCGTCCGCTAGAATTTCAATTCCCTCGATACCATTCGGATCTATGCGGCATACTTGTTGTAAAAACGGATTCAAAAAGGGATATAGGGGTATAATAATCTATTCAATCTGGTATGTGTCCCCAGGAATTTCAATTCCCCCTGACCTTTCTGATCCATCCGGAATCGTTGTCACAAATAAGGATTCGGAGAGTACAGTAATTTATCCTAAGTGTAGCACTTTGGTGCACCAAAATTTTTTCATGTCCATACATCTTTTACATATATGTTTTGATTGCCGTGAGTTTAAAGGCTACTTTTTCTACTTAGTTAGTTAGTTAGTAGGTTAGTTAGTATGTTATTTAGTTTTCTTTTATTATGATTTTTGCTTTATTTGCCTGATTTATCATTTCTCGTTGCTTTAAAATCAAATAAATGCAATTTTAGTCGCGTAGCCATTCATTTTTGTTTAGCAACTTTTTGTTTGCATTGATTTGCACTTCTCCTCTATTTGGGTTTTCATTGACATTTTTCCATTTCTTCATCAACGGCTCTTAAAGCAGATTACACCAAAGTTTTCTATAGTACATACAAACGTTTTCTCTACACCCGTGTCTGTCCTGTTCACATTTGATGACTTTCTTACGCTCGGTTGACCCATCTTGCCATATTATTGTATATTATTGTTTGTATATGTATTATCCTTGGACTTATCCTCTTGTCGTTATTCGTATATCGTCCTTTAGATGGTATTTTTGTTGTAAACTTCATTGTCCCTTTTAAGTTTTGGTGAGATATTAGTTTTTCTTCTTCTTCCTTTATATTCTTGTTGCTGCTGCAGTTTGTTTGTCTATTCGTGATGTCATTTTGACCATGAACGTTGGCGATAAAGGACCATGTTCTTTTTTTCGTACATTTAATATAAACAGGTAACATTAGATCATTACTGGAAATCGTGATGAGAATATCAAATTTTTATTGAACTTGTTAAATTTAAACTTTGTAGGGAGCGATTTTGTTTAACAAAGTTTTTGTTCTTCAAGTTTGTTAAAGTTCTTTAATGATTTTGAACTTTTGGGAATGTATTTAGAAAATGTACTTAAAGCAGAAATTAAATTATTTGCCATGAATCTAAGATTGAAATACTTTGAAAAGAAACATAACAATTACTTTTGCATTTTTCTTTCCATATTCGAGAATAATCTAGTAAAACAGGGGTTTTTTTTCTTTATTATTACTTATTTGTCTTATAAATAATAGATGAACACATTTTTAAAGAATTAATAATTCCAGTTCGTTGCCTCGATTATTAAGCAACTTGTGCTAAAATTACGTACTTATTTGGTTCATATGAATTTTCTGTTTCTTTTTTTTAAATGGTTTTAGAATAAAACGTTAGATTAGGGAAATTTTCATATAAGGTGATATAAAAAGAAACACCATCAATTATAGTCTTCTAAATTATCAAACATTCTAAGACAATTTCAACGCAAATAACCGCAAATTGCAGGTGGATTACATATCATTTTCACAGTAACATGTCTAGCGTTATTTTGACTTTATACCCGAATACATAACCTCACACTGGCAACAAAATACTTTCGCACAGCTTCCTGTGTACCTACAGAGAGCACATGACACAGCATTTAAGATAATTTAAAATAGGAAGTTTTTGTACGTATGTATGTAGTTGGTGTATGTACTTGCAATAAAATTACAAATACTTATACACAGGCATGTGCATACATACATACATACACAAGAACAAACAAGTCATCAAATATACATCTTAAATAACAAACCAACCAAAAGAACCAAAATAAGATGAAATATAAAGACTCGACTCTGGCAGACACCGACACCTAACAGCGTGTGGGCTCATTAGAATTCTGAAAATGAACAATGTAGGTGTATATTCCTACTCAAGATGTTGTACAACGAATTAGAGTACATACACAAGTACAAACTACACTATGTTCAGCAAGTAGTTTGTTTTTAAACTCTTTCTTTTAACTCGCACTATTTGCCTGTCTGTCTGTCTGTCTGCCATGGGTGGACCCCATCCCCCCCTTAACCAATTGACCTGAAACTTGGTCCATAGCCTTGTCGTGACTACGGATTAATTTTGGGGTAGTCACGCATAGTCACGCGTGGTCACGCACAGTCACGGAGTGATCTAAATGTCATTTCTCCTCATCCGATCGGTCTGAAACTTGGTCCATACACTTGCTGTGAAAAAAGATTAACTTTGACTTAATCACGCGCAGTCACGCACAGTCACGGAGTGATCTAAATGTCATTCCCCCTCATCCGATCGATCTCAAACTTGGTCCATACACATACCAGTGAAAAAAAGACTAACTTTGACTTCGTCACGCGCAGTCACGCATGGTCACGCACAGTCACGGAGTGATCTAAATGTCATTTCTCCTCATCCGATCGATCTGAAACTTGGTCCATACACTTCCTGTGAAAAAAGATTAACTTTCACCTAGTCACGCGCAGTCACGCACAGTCACGGAGTGGTCTAAATGTCATTTCTCCTCATTCGATCGATCTGAAACTTGCTGTGAAAAAAAGATTAACTTTGATTTAGTCACGCACAGTCACGCATGGTCACGCACAGTCAGATTAACTTTGACATAGTCACGCACATTCACGGAGTGATTAAAATCCCACTTCCTCTAATCCGATGGATCTGAAACTTTGTCCATAGACTTGTTGTTGCCAAAGATTAATTTTAAGATAGTCACACACAGTCACGCACAGTCACGGAGATAACCAAAACTCATATGCATAAAGAAATAAACAGTTTTAATAAAAACTTTGTTTTTATGGGTTAGATTATTTTTCTCTAATTTAAATAATTTCTTATTTCAAAACAAGTTAGAGTATAAAATACTGCTAAGCCGAAACTTTGTTATGCCTAGAGTTCACATTTAAGGCGGGGGTAAGGTTTTAAAAGTTAAAAACAAATCGTATTGCATAATTCTTTTTTGATGATATGAATAATGTTGGATTATTTATTTCATCTACACGTTATAGCATAACATTTGAAAAATCTCTGAAAAAAATTGCAATTAAAAATTTTAATAAATAAGTCCGTGGCAGCGAATCTCCGGAGGCGTTGTTGTTTTGCGGTGAACATCATAACTCCTTACCGGGTCATGGGATATAAAAAAAAATCGAAATGCGTTTAAAAGGTGACATGTTTCCTGAAGTAGTGACGGAGAGTTTTTTATTTTATTTTTTTTCGCAGCATTTTGAAGTGAGAAACACGATTTTTGCTATAAAATTTCGGGAATTTCTTGTTAAAAAATGGGGAAGAAAATGGAAAAAAAAAAACTATTCGTGGTTACCCGGTGATTTATGTGTGATATCTTATATATAAAAATGGAGTTGTGTATGTTTGTTTGTTTGTTTTTGGTTTATAGGAGACTACACCACTGGACCGATCGTCTTGAATTTTTAACAGCAGGTAACTGCCTATCCGGAAGGAAAAATAGGCTATATTTTTTTTTGGATTTTTCAAGTGGGCGTGGCACCTCCCATACAAAGTGAATTTTTAACATCTAACTTTAACATATAATACCTGGAGTACTGCAACAGCAAAAGTTCTGAAACTATGTACATGTATATATTTAAATAATTTGAAGAGTTGCGGAAAAAATGGGCGTGAGCTGACAACTGGGCGTGGCACCCACCATACAAAGTAAATATTAAATGTCATATATTTGAAGTACTGTAACAGATAAAGTCTTGAGACTTTGTGTGAGTTCATGAGTTATTAATGTGAGTAGTCCCTTAACAAAATGGGCGGGATTGGATCAGTGGGCGTGGTACCCCCATACAAAGAAAGTATTTAATATAATATAACGGGGCTACTATAATAGCGAAAGTCTTGGGACTTTGTCTGTTTTCATAACTTATTAATAAGAGTAGTCTCATAAGAAATGGGCGGTAATGGACCAGTAGGCGTGGCACCCCCCATACAAAGTTAATATTTAATGTCATATATCTAGAGTACTGTAATAGATAAAGCCTTGGGACTTTGTGTGAGTTCATAAATTATCAACGTTACTATTCGACAAAAAATTTGGCGGAATCAGATCAGTGGGCGTGGTACCTCCCACACAAACTAAATATATAATGTCATATGTCTGCAGTACTGTAATAGTGAAAGCATTGGAACTTTGTCTGAGTTCATGAGTTATTAATGTGAGCAGTCCCATAAAAAATGGGCGGGATTGGATCAGTGGGCATGGCACCTCCTACATAAAAAAAAATTTTTCTACAAAACGTATTCCTTGCATTGTATTTCGTTACGAGGGGTTTAGCGAAGCGCATCGGGTTACTGCTGGTAGTGTATAAAATTTCAAAAGAATCCGTCAAGTAAATATATTTTGAGTTATGATGTTCACGGACTTCGAACATTTATTTGCGAGAAAATCGATTTGAAGTTTATTAAAAATTCATTTATATACGATATACCTTATGGGGCCGGACGCTGGAGGTGCTGTATCTTCTTAAGTTTTGCTCCGATTTACTTGAACATTTACTTTGACACAATTCTCTTGACGTGTTGTAGATTCAGAAAGAGAAATGCGAAAAAAAGGTTTTAAAACAGTTTCAGCAAAATCTTATTCTATCAACAATATATCGCAGCTGTACTTCTAAAGTGAGTCAACTCAAAATTTTTAAATTTTCTCTTTTTGCAAGAAAACGATACACAGTGGTCATATATATCCACTGTAAAAATCTTACATTGGTTTTTCTAGTCTTTCGCAAAAAAATACAGTTTTAACCCTCTTTGTGTTATAAGAGTAGTTTCTTTAAATTCCACTAAAAATACATATTTTGAGTTGCACCCAAAAAACTTGTTATTTTTGATGATCACTGAAAAAATCGCAAAAACAACTACTGTTGTATACTTATTACTCGCAATTCTTTGCAATGAAACAACTGTTTTTAAATTTTATAGTAAATATTAAAAAAAAGTTTTTTGCCTCTACTGAAATTTTGTAAATTTTGAGTTGACGCACTTTAGAGGTACAGGCATATGTTAAGTTTGAAAAGCGGAAAACCAGCTGTTGAATATAGTAAATATGGCGGCTGTGGTAGTAATTCGTGTCCTGAAACTTCAGAAATAATCTGTTTTTGGAAGATATTTAAATGGAATAATTTTTCTTGCTGACATCACAGTATTGAATTGGAGGTAGGCGTTTCAATTCAGCTGCCCCTTATTTAATTATTCATAACAAATTTAATTTCCGTTGAGTTTCTTCTTCAAAACAAATTCCGGATCATTAAATTTATCCATTTAGTTTCAAATATAATAAGACATTCGTTTTTTATTCTTAATTTTTTGAATCTTTGAAATATATATATCCTTACAATGCACCCCAAATATGTTATTGAGAACTCAAGTATGGGAATATTTTTATGAAAGGTAGTCTTCCTATAAAACTCTAAAATTGGCATAGTGTTTTATGGAAATATAAGATATTCAAACAAGAAAGAGAATTATAGTTGATATAGACCGATTACACTGCTCTGCAAAATAACATTTTTTTTCGAGCCCCGAAATTATTCCTACTGATTCCAATGTAAAATGACCTCCTGAATATGAATATCATACCCATTTTTCCCCATTTCATACCGTTTTCGCGGGACGCCCCCCTCCCGCTTTTGTTATCATATAGTCTTTTGTTTGTCATAACTCAAGCACGACTACTCCGATTTTGCTGAAATAAATTTAGAAAAATTAAGAATTACCATTCCTTTCATCTGTTCTTATACCATTTCTCTACATGATCAACAATTTCGCAGATATAAAAAAATTTTTTGTAAAAGTAATCTTTTTGTTAGAATAAATATAAAATTTTATTATGCACTGATATTTGTACAGATGGCGCACAAGCCATGGTGGTGATGAATGGAGTTGTAACACGTATTTTGCAAGTAGTTAGAAGTGCCACAAAAATTCACTGTGTTTTGCATAGGAAAGCATTAGTAACAAAAAAAATGTCGTCTTATTTAAAAACTATTTTGGATGAAGCCGTAAAAATAATCAATTTTGTAAAATAACGACCACTTCAATCGAGATTATTTAAAATTTTATGCGATGAAATGGGTAGCGAACATAGAGCACTTTTGTTGCATACCGAAATTAGATAGCTGTCCAAAGGAAAAGTATTGGTGAGATTTTTTGAACTTCGAAGTGAATTATTAGTTTTCTTTTCGTCGAACAATTTGGCAAAGAATTTTATTGACTTACTAACCACACCTTCATGGCTAATAATAGTTGCATATTTAGCAGATATTTTTACTAATTGCAACGAAATTAACTTATCACTACAGGGAAGAAATAACACAATTTTTAATGTACGTGATAAGATTGCATCTTTTAATAAAAAATTACGATGCTGGATTTCTGAAGTTGAAAAACATAATTTTGATTCTTTTTCCACATTAGCAGAGTTTTAATTGAAATAGGTACTAAAGTAGATGATAAAGCATCCAAAGAAATTTTAGAACATTTACAGTAACTACAGTCAAGCCTATTACAATATTTTCCAAATTCCCCTGAGGATAACTTTTGGATTAGAAATCCTTTTCTAGTAATGAGTAAGCCAGTGGGTGAAACCCAATTGATTTAATAACTGACTTTAGTTTAAAACAAAAATAAAATGAAATTCCATTAAATGAATTTTGGTAAGAAGAGTATTCCTACTTGTCCAAAATAGCTATTCATGTTTCACTTCCTTTCACAACTACATATTTGTGCGAGGCTGGATTTTCATATGATGCTGCAATAAAATCGAAGTTCAGTAACCGACTGAACGCTACTCCAGACATAAGAATACAGCTGTCTAATATTAAGCCTGGTATAAAAAAATATGTAATTCAGCGAATCAAAAACACGTAGTCCTTAAGAATAAAGTTGATTATTTTACTTATTTTATTATTTGAATGTAAATATGTAATTGAATTTCAGAAATATATACTGTTTATTTTGTTAGTAACTATTGTATGTATATTTCTAAATACATAAACTTATAGCTTATATAAAAAAAGATAAGTATTCCTCTAGAATTATTAGTTTTGCGAAGTGTTCTTTGACCCGAAATGTTTAAGAACCGCTGCTCTATACCATGCGTTTCGAGAGAGGGTCTTGGATCAAATTTTTCTGATATAAAAACAAGTAAGAAAATTATAGTCGGTCTAGACCGACTCTATGATACCCTATACCATGCTCTATCTCTTAGACCCAACTAACTGGACATAGAAAATAAGCAAAAACCAAATTTGAGTCTGATTTTTATTAATTTTTTTCGCTGCAGATATGAAAAAGTTTATATCGGATGCTATATCTATATGGGGACTAGGTCCAAAAATTGACCAATCCTGATCATGTTTGGTAAAGTCTCTTGTATTT
This sequence comes from Cordilura impudica, assembly GCA_963682025.1. Lineage (NCBI taxonomy): Eukaryota > Metazoa > Arthropoda > Insecta > Diptera > Scathophagidae > Cordilura > Cordilura impudica. The sequence continues at coordinate 156,238,797 of OY821521.1, read as the reverse complement.
TGCAAAAATATGTACAAACAAAATTTGAGAAGAATCAGTGCAATATTTTTGTTTTTTAATAGATTTAAGTGATGATCGGGAAGCAGCTCTATATTGGGTCAAAGGGATCATTTTTGGACTACTCATTAGTGGATGTAATGAACGCATACAAACCCAATTTGAGTAAGATCTATATGACAATTTGGATCTTATGGCAATTTATGTCGATTTCATATGGGTAATTTGTATGGGGCTAGGTCTGAACATGGACCGATTCTCACCAATTTCAATAGCGTTCATCCCGTGGCCGATAAAAGCTTACATACCAAATTTCATCAAAATATATTCATATTTGCGACCTGCAGTTTGATTACAAGCTTTACATGGACACACAGACGGACGGACGGACGGACGGACGGACGGACGGCCGGACGGACATTGTTAAATCAACTCAGAAAGTGATTCTGATTCGATCGGTATAATTAAAGATGGGTCTAGGTCAAATATTTTTGGTTGTTACAAACAGCAGCACAAAGTCATTATACCCAAACCACATAGTGGTATAGGTTATAAAAAGCACTACCCACCCTTTTGTATTTTATGGTTCTGATTTGTGCAGTTATTAAAAACTTCATATCAGTTCAAAAAATTTACCGATTATAACTATATTTAGTCAAATCTCTTTCTTTTCCCAAAAACTTATGTATATCACATATGAAAAGTATCTGTGCAGTATTTTTTTTTTTTTTTTTTTTTTTGTAGATTTAAGTGGAGATCGGGAATCAGATTTATATGGGACTATAGCAAAAAAAAAAAAAGTTCCCACAAGGATTATTTTTGGACTACTTATTAGCATGTATAATAGACAAACATGCACAAAATTTGATCGATAATCTGGATCTTACGACAATTGTGTACCGGTATGACAGGTGTTATCTATTTGGAGGCTTCAATTTCAATAACGTTTGTCCTTTTACGGATAAAAGTTGACATATTAGATCTCTCCAAAACATATTTATATTTGCGAACTCTAGTTCTATTAACGGACAGACGGACGGACGGACATCACTAAATGGAGTCAGAAAGTGCATATTAGTCGATCAGTATAATAAAAGGTGGATCTAGGGCAAATATTTTTATACCCTATACCACTATGTGGTTTGGGTATAATGACTTTGTGATGCAGTTTGTAACAACCAAAAATATTTGACCTAGACCCATCTTTAATTATACCGATCGAATCAGAATCACTTTCTGAGTTGATTTAACAATGTCCGTCCGTCCGTCCGTCCGTCCGTCCGTCTGTGTGTCCATGTAAAGCTTGTAATCAAACTGCAGGTCGCAAATACGAATATATTTTGATGAAATTTGGTATATAAGCCTTTGTCGGCCACGGGATGAACGTTATTGAAATTGGTGAGAATCGGTGCATGTTCAGACCTAGCCCCCATACAAATTACCCCTATGAAATTGACATAAATTGCCATAAGATCCAAATTGTCATATAGATCTTACTTACTCTTTTGTATGCGTTCATTACGTCCATTAATGAGTAGTCCAAAAATTATCCCTTTGGCCCCATATAGAGCTGCTTCCCGATCTTCACCTAAATCTGTTAAAAAATAAAAATATTGCACTGATTCTTCTCAGATTTTTTTGTATATATTTTTGCAAAATACAAGAGACTTTACCAAACATGATCAGGATCGGTCCATTTTTGGACCTAGTCCCCATATAGATATAGCATCCGATATGAACTTTTTCATATCTGTAGCCAAAAAAATTAATAAAAATCCGACTCAAATTTGGTTTTTGCTTATTTTCTATGTCCAGTTAGTTGGGCCTAAGAGATAGGGCATGGTATAGGGTATCGTATAGTCGGTCTAGACCGACTATAATTTTCTTACTTGTTTTTCTTCGTCTTATTCGTCCAGTATGCGATTTCTAAAAGTTATTACATATAAGTTTGAATTATTTCTAAACGTCTTAAAGGCATACTTGTACGCAATTTAAATGAACCGCTTATACTTTTTGGACATAGTGTATGGAATATATTAAGTAGCACAATATGTATGTGTATGAATGTTCATTGAAAAGTATGAGAATCATTATACAAGAAGCCAAACCAAACAACCAACCAAACCATGTAACCAACAGGAAAAGATGATTAATTCAAAGTTATTAGAAACATGACTAAAATTTATAATGGCAACACAGAAACCAGATGAAAAAAATACCCAGTATCGCATCGCATATTCTCAGCTCTTTGTGTGCTAACTTTGCGTTTGTATAGGTGTGTTTGTTTGTCTATATAAGTGTGGTAAAACAATGACGAAGAAAATACCGTGAAGTGTTTACATAGTCCTGCTGCATTTTAAACCATTCCAATTTATTCTATTCCACCGTTTTAAACCAACCTCATCTATGAGTTAGAGTGTGACACCAAATAATGTCTTACATTTATATAGAAGTGGTGTAAAGTTAATATTTCATTTGTTTATATTATTGTTAGTTAATGAAGGCATATCACTTGATATCCGGCAACAAAGTCAGGGCTGGTGTATTCGGTTGGGTAATATATTTGTAATATTTATTACTAATTTACAGAAGACCCATAAATATCATTTTCATACATAACTCGGCCTCATGTTCCCAGAAAAAACCAATTACGAAAATTATAGTCAATCTAGAATACCCTATAACATGCGTTTCGCAGGTAGGTTCTAGGATCCAATGTTATTAACTGAATATAGGAAATAAGTATAAACCAAGTTTTAGTGATTTTGTTATTAATTTGCAGATATGCATAAGTTTATATCTGATGTTATTTTTAAATGGCAACTAGATTCACCGATCATGACCATTCTAGTAAAGCCAATTAATTTTCTTAAAAATATCTATAAAACAAATTTTAAAAAAATCTGTGCAATATTTTTGGTTTTTGATGGACTCAAGTGAAAATCAGTAAATCAGCTTTATAAGGGGATAATGAGTAAAGGTGGCCCTACATGATTTATTTTTTCTCTTATTTTCTAATGTTGTTGGATAATGTTGGATAATGTTTTAATTTTTAGATGTACGCGTTCAAGAACATGTTTTGTTTTTTTAGCAGGAAACTTCACTCGAATCTGTGTGGTTTATGTGTGTTCGAAACAAAAGGTACGTGACAGAAACATGTTCGTGTACACAACGATATTTTAAAACGAAACACAGTCATGATTGTGTTCGGCACTGAGAAAGTTTAGAAACACACATAATTGATATCAATATAAAAATATGTGTTTGTTGGTCTGAGCTATGGTTGTTTACATATATGTAAGAGTTTTTTATTCAGTTTGTGTTTTTTTCTGAACTCTGACAAAAACCAATAAATGATAATTTAAATATCATGGTTTATCTTGTCGAATGCGTAACCAAAATCTATGTAATTGCATTGTTTACCAAAATGGTAACTTCCAGGATGCTAGTTGTTGAGGAATGAGATTTTCGGAAACCATACTGACATGAAGATGACAGCGAAGAAGTTTTATGTGATAAGCTATCCGTTAAAATCATTTCTCTAAGTTAAGGAATAGCGTTCAGCTTAGCAATTCCTCTATAGTTTGGCACTTCAAGTTTGCTTCCACTTTTTTCCATTTCCGTTTTTACCATTCGAGTGGTAATTTAATAGATTTATTGAAGATTGCAGTAGGTGGACCGCACAGATATTCAGCACAATTTTTTAGAATGGAGCTTGGTATTCCATCTGGATCAGAATTGAAAGAAGATTTTAGTGTTTTTAAGTTCAGTAAAACGGTTTCATTGCTAATAAATGAAAAATTTTTAGCTTATGATTGCGATAGATTAAAGGGATAGGAAGCATTATCATGTGTGTTTTTGGAGTTAGTTGTAGCAAAGAAATCCGCGAACATATTGCAAATTAATGCATTATCATCAGCAATACAGGATCTAAATTTAAGATATTTCGCATAATCGGAAGCTCGACGTTTACAATTGATAAATTTATAAAACGATTTAAGGTTTAATTTAATTTTTGTTGTCATGCGGGCTATATAGTTAATGAAATATTGTATTCGAAAAGTGCGATAGAGTAACTTGTAAAATCAGCTGATGCGCCGGACCTTTTTTACTTCTTGTAAAATTAGTTTTTTCCATTTTTAGCATATGTGACTTTCTCCGAGAAAAGGGACATAGTGTGTCAAAAAACGGGTTTAGTCAAAAACGGTGGATTCTGGTACGTAAAAGGGTGTAGAAACTTTAAATGCGTTTTTTTCTCAAAACTTAATTTTCACACACTAGGTCCCTTTTTCCGGAGAAGGTCTCATACGTTAAAAATTTATTATTCAATGGTAGGCCATTATTATTGCGAACAATTATTTTTTGAACAGCTTCCGAGATGAAGTAGTGTAATATTAAGTAAAAGTTAGAAACAATACAAGTAAGAAAATTATAGGCGGTCTAGCCCGACTATACGATACCCTATATCATGGTTAAGAGACCGTATCTCTTCGGTCCAACTAATTGGATATAGCAAATAAGCATAAACCAAATTCGAGTGGCATTTTTATTAATTTTTTTTCGCTGCAGATATGAAAAAGTTCATATCGGATACTATATTTATATGGGGACTAGGTCGAAAAATGGACCGATCCTAACCATATTTGTTATAGTCCCTTATACTTTGATAATTTGGATCTTATGGCAATATATGTCGATTTCATAGGGGTCATTTGTATGGGGGCTAGGTCTGAACATGGACCGATTCTTACCAATTTCAATAGCGTTCATCCCATGGCCGATGGAAGCTTATATCTCCAATTTCATCAAAATACATTGATATTTGCGACCTGTAGTTTGATTACAAGCTTTGCATGGACACACAGACGGACGGACGGACGGACGGACGGACATGGCTATTTCGACTTAAAAAGTGATTCTCAGTCGATCGGTATAATTAAAGATGGGTCTAGGACGAATATTTTTGGTTGTTACAAACAGCAGCACAAAGTCATTATACCCAAACCACATAGTGGTATAGGGTATAATTATCGAAATTATTACCAGAGGTTATAGTATTCCAATTAGCATTGGATAATATATATTTGAGTTTAGTATAATTTGTACGAGGAAAACAGTAGATTTTTGGAGACTAAATTGTTTCTTTTTAAAGAAGGTGCTGATTTAATAGAAGTTGGATAAATTTCAAGGCCTATTGTAGGATGGTGACAATCTTCAGGATACGTAATAGGAAGTGAGTTTCGGACATACGCATCCATATTGGCTGATTAACAAAAGCAAGGTCCAAAAGTCTCCCATAAGCATTGTGTACATGGAAAATATGGAAGAGAACACAGCCAACCAGTGATTGAATAAATTTATTTGATACAGTCAGAATTAAATAATTAAGGTCCAAAGGCCTAGTCCACAATAAATTTGGAAGGCTAAGATCTCCAAGTACCACAAATAAACCGGATGGTTTAAACTGTTGCATAGCGGTAATATGAAATATGAACATCATATATATCAGAGGAAGTATTCGGAGGAATGTAGGTGCAGGTAATAAGCAAATACACATTTGTGTTACAGAACGCCCTGTAATATTTCTGTCATTCGGTTTATTTGTCATTTCTATCTAAACGTCATTAATATGTAAACCGCCTTTTGTATTTCTTCTTACTTCTATTCGCCTACCACATTGTAAAAAGTAGAGCGTCATGTTTAATCGTATTTGAAAGCCAAACGAAGAGGTACAAAACTTCGGTAAGTGCTACTATACTTATGTATTTTTGTATGTAATGTTAATTGTTAAATTTCGAGAAATAAACACACACACACATAATAATTTATAGTTCAACGCAAACCTCTCCTTTTATTGCTACCAGCAACAATTTGTAATTCTAATTCTAACGGCAACAAATTCTCCATTATCACTGTGAAATAATTCAATACGTTCATAAGGAAATAAATTTAATACGGCAATAAGAACTTCTCCACCAAGCTTTCATGGCACTTTTTAAAAAAAATTTTTTAGCCTAGTTCCGCGAAGCCGAGTGGCTTGTCTGCAGATTCTAATTTTGGCTAGTTTTTTTTTTCAGCAACAGACCAAAGCCTCTGGTCGGAACCAAACCCACGACCCTAGCATAATAGGTGAGCATGCTATCTACTCACCTACTGGGGCGCTTTTGAGGCCAATCGTATCTTAATAATTGATATTTAGAACTTACAATTTCAGCGTTATGAATATTTTTTTGATCATTAAGCCAGGTTTCAGTAAAGGCAATAATGGGGCAGTTAAAATCAAAGCTGTTTGCGTAAAGAGACGTAAATTTTATATTAAGTCCACGAACATTTTGATACACTATATTTATTGTATTATCTGTCCATAAGCGAATTAATTTTTTGAGACATTGTTTTGAGCTGGTAAGTAGACAATATCCGAACGGGAATTGTTTCTATATAGATATTCATGAATTATAGCATTTGGTGGCCAAAAATGGGTATTTACTTTAGTATCAGAATTTTCCTCAGATGATTTACTCCTTGGTTCATAATATTTAAATTTGAAAATGGTGACATCAATGTCATATCTGAGCTTCTGCTTGATGTAGTGAGATACAGTATCAGTAGTGGTTTCAGATGCAAAACGGGCAGCAAAAAATGTCTTTTTAGGTGAAATAACCTTAAGCGTGAATGGATAATTCAAAGGCGTAAAATCAGGAATATCAGCATTTAAAATAGTTTGAGAGACTTGATTTGAGACTATAGAAGTATTAGATAGTAAGGGTTGAGATATTTACGAAGTTTGTTGTTGAAAGTCTGAAGAGTGATATGAAGAAGCAGAGGGATCAGGTGAAATTGTTATATGTGGCTTTTCAGTTAATTGAGATTGGGCAATAGGTGAATGAAGCTGAGTTGAAGTAGAAGGTGTAAGAAATTGTATATTATTTAAATCGTTATCGATGATATTATTAGTGGCGGGTGCATGCAATAACGTCCAGTGCTATATAGTCAGTGGCGTTATAGCACACGTAAAAAGTGCATTAATGCCCATGGGCATTACACCCGCAGGCGTTATAACATTTTGAGAAATGCGATAGCGCCTAATATTTCTGAAAATTTTTGCAAAATGCATCAAATCAAAGGTATGCACTACCGTTATATGAAAAAACAAAACACAGTAAAAAGTAAAAATAAACTCAAACATCAAGCACGTACCAACTCTGAACCATTTAACATATATTGCATGTGCATTGACTTCAGTTTATTAATGATCTTCGGCGACAGTGAACGTCTAACTTTAAAAAAGCAAAAGAATTAAAAAAATGGATTGTTCAAGTTATGATTATGACTTTGTTGTTGGTTTTCGGACAATTATTCAAAATCAAAAATTTTCATAAAAAAGGCACGAGTTACTTGTGTTATATGAACGATTGTAATTTTTCCGTAAATGTAACGGAGGACGGTGTTTGTACACAAATGAGCTTAGAGTATAAACACAATCATGTTCCTCCGGAAGATGTTATAAAGAAACTAAAATTAATTAACAATTTGAAGAGTGTGAACAAAAGTCTTAAAAGAAAAGGTGTTCGAGTAATTTTTGATGAGGAATGCCGAAGAGATGGCGATGCTTGCACACTTGGTGTATTTTCCAAAGATAAGGAGGCAGTTATTTCAAATTCGAACCGCAGGCATGTCTAAAAACCCAACCACTCCGATCGAGTTAAAGATGCTCTTTGAAGACAAAATATTCATGGACGAGTATGGCACATCGGCGTAAAATAAGCAGCCTTTTTATGGGACAACAATAATGGAAGAAACTTTTGCGTACTCCATTTTCTTATCACCAAGCATTGTCGACATTATACAAAAAAAGTCAGGTGAACGCCACTATTCAATAGATGGAACTTTTGATAGTGTGCCGTCATGCGTATTCAAGCAATTGATAGTTGTCCATTATCATTTTCCAAGCCATGTAAGAAAATTAAGTTTTAGAGTTTTAAAAATAAAAACGTTTATTTTTCTCACAGACTCTTCCGTTTATTTATATACTGATGACGAGGAAAACAAATGAGGCTTATGACCATATGCTTGCATTCATCAACAGCAACTTTTTGCAATGAATGCTTCCAGTCTTGCAACTGACTACGAACTTCGTAATGCGTTGATGATGTTTTCCCGACAGCATTCGTGAACGGATGCTGCTTCCACTATTTCCAGGCGTTAAGGCGCAACTGTTTAAAAATAAAATCACTTGGAGCAATGCTTAAAAAGAAACCCAATTGTTAAAAATGGTATACAATATTTGCAAGCTTGCCATTAGTTTCACCAGTTTCACCAACGCAAATCGAGGAGACCTTAACCAGCTTAAAAGCACAACTGACGAAGCTTCCCAAAGAGTACCACGACATTCTTCAGAAATTTTTAAAGTATTTTGAAAAAGAGTGGATGGAGAGGTAAGAGTTGAAAAATCCACGACCACGCGATTTTTAATGTCAAATTGTCATCTTGATAAAGAGGAAAAAATTGCGCGATTTTCTATTCCAAATTTTCATTTTAATTAAGAGGAAGAAATGAGTGCAGCAGGTGAAAATTTCGCCCGATTTTTTATTCCAAATTTTCATTTTGATAAAGAACCGCGTGATTTCTAATTCCAAATTTTTGCCTGCGTCGCTAAGACGATTTTGGTACTACAACTGCCTTGCACAACTCAATTGACGGTGATTTAAACGCCCTTAAGGATAAAAGAAGAAAGCAGCAAGTTAAGAAACAACGTCTTCGTGCATTGTCCAAAAAGTAAGGTGAAAGCGGGATTTGCCTGGAGGAATTTTTTAATTGCCTGACAAACGAAAAAAAAAACGATTTTTCCCATTTTGACTGCAAGTTTGAAGACCAGGATTTAGTTGTGAGTTCTGGAGGAGATGATGTCGATGAATTTCAATAAAGTCAAATGGTCAATGTTGTCAAATGTATCATTTGCATCGATAAGCCTAAAGATATAGTGCTGCAACCACGCAACCACCAAAATGTATGTTGAATGCTTGCAAAAACTAAAAGAAAATACTCAGAAGAAAAATTCTATATTGGTCTGCCCATATTGCAGACAATTAGTTAAAGGGACTGCAAAATTTTTCAGTAATTTACTATTTTTTTTCATATATTTTGTATTTATAACGTTATCATCAGAACTTTATACGACTGTTATTTTCTTTTTCCAGTTTTACTACTTTCTTGATATTTCGGAATTCATATTTTGCTAATTTTTTTCAATAAAACCATGGGCGTTAATGCACTTCTTACGTGTGCTTTAACGCCACTGATCTTATAGCACTGGGCGTTATTGCGTACAATTATTGTTATTGATATTGAGATATTGTTATTTTTATTATACTGCAGCAGAAGTCTTTTGCATCTTGGCAGAACAAGGCGCTTTTTCTAATAATTCTTTTTACCTTAAAATTTTTTTTTTGTAAGACAACTTCAGCCATTATTAGTGGGTATTAATATAATAATCTGGATCATACCACAATTTATTCGGTCTGATATGGGTTACTTATATGGGAGCTAGGTCTGAATATGCACCCATTTACGCTTAGCCCATTTAAAAACTTGCAGACTAAATTTGATCAAAATTGATCGCGGTTGCGACCAGTCTGACGTGGGTCTATGTTAGAAAGTGAGTCTATCGGTATAACAAAAGGTGGGTCTAGGTCAATTATTTTCGGCTGCTACAGCATCAGAACAACGAAAGTGGTATAAGGTATAAAAGAACATCCATTGTAGTAGAAAAGATGATATAATAAGACCCGGATATACTGAAAAATTTAATCAGCTCGAAAGAATTTATCACAGGATTGTCATGGACAAGAAGTTATCTTTTATGGATACTGAGAAGTTCTTTATAAATTGTGCTTGTGAGTTAATGAAAAACTGAGTTTTTTATGTTCTTTTTCAGAAGTGATATCGTAAGGGAATGCCACTATATATTTTCAAATATATCTTGGAAGTTGTTTGAAATAACTCCTTAAGAGACCGATAATCTTCACATTTTGCTACTGTGAAAGCAATGCCAAAGTGATTTTTCTATGTTATACCACTATATGGTCAGGGTGTCATGAGTTTGTGCTGTTATTTGGAACTACCAAAAATATTTGATCTAGACCAATCTTTGATTATACTGATTGACTTAGAATCACTTTCCGACTCACTTTAACGGTGTCCATCCGTCCATCAGGCTATCTGTCCGTCCATCTGTGCATCCATGTAAATCATTTAATCAAACTACAGTTCGCAGATATATTATATGTTATAGAACATATTTTTACGAAATTTAGAATAATAGCTTGTATCACCCATAAAACTTGATAGCTTGTAGATTTTTAATCGCAATAGCTGTTTACCGACATCCTTGGAAGTTATTTAAAACTACATAAAAAGCAGCTCTGCCTGTGGAAACAATAAAAAGTGATTCTTTTAAACTAAATTCACTTTTTCTTTTGCTGGGCAACTATAAAACGTTTTAGCCATTACTGAGAATCCTTACACGTATTTATGCTTACATTTGTATTATTTATACATCAGACATGAGCATATATGTACATATGTCCGTATTTGAGTTACCGAAATAATTTGTTTGTTGTTAGTTATTCTTGATATTCTTGAAATAATGTATAAACTTTTTGATTAATTTAACAACTAAACAAGTGAAAAACATCAACATCATCAGCTTTTCCTATTACATACGTATTTAAAGTGAAGCAACTACAGACAAATGTTGGGTGTAAGTAAATCGTGTTTATTTTTTTTGTTGTTTTGTCTGGCTTAATTGTTATGTGTCTGTTGCAGCAAGGTAAAGAGAGATGGAGAGAGAGCGATATTTATTGCATTAACAATTGTGGTTGTATTCTATAGGTATAACAATAATTTAGTTTTAAAGTTTGAAGTATTTTTTTTATGGAAATAATTGAATGATGAGGTGCTAACTAAAACATATTCATGACACTTTAGTTTCTATAAAAAATAATACATTGGCTCTTTTTATATGCTCTTCCTATAGGGAAATTCTGTACTGGCATTCTTTTTGGTCAGTAATATCAATGTAGGGTTGATCGGTAATACTAACGAAATGATTCATATATAAATCCTAACCAAGAGCTGGACTTTGACAATAAATAAAAACTAGATCCCAATAATGAAATGGAACCGCATGTCTTAACAGGGTTGCCAATACCGAAGTCTGAAGTGGAAAAAATTACCAAAACTGCAGAAAAAATAAATCTCCAGGCCCAGATGAACTATCATCAGAACTTCTTAGACTAATTAGACTAATCGACGAATCAAATATAAAAATAATGGTAACACTATTCAACAGAATTTATGACTCAGCTGAATATCCGCATGAATGGCTAACATCTGGATTCATACCTCTCTTAAAAAAGTTCAACTCAATGAAATGCAATGAATACAGACTTATAAGTCTTATGAGCCACACGCTCAAGCTATTCCTGACAATTATTCGCAACAGAATTGTCAGGCAATGCGAGGCCTCAATACTCAATACTTCATCAGCTACAATAAATTAATATAAAAAATAGTTATGTTATAAATGGATCTAATGTGATTACGATAAAATTTTATTAAATTTTTTATTTTTTTATTTTTATTATTATTATTACATATTAATTAAATTATTACACAGTATGACAGTGGTTAGTACACATGAGAAATGTTAACAGAATATGAAAATAGGCTTAAATTTTGAGAAAATCGATTGATCTACATTTATATATGTAGTTGTTTGATCTGGAGTTGTTTATAATTGAATTTCAATGAGCTAACAGATAGGGTGTCGTCTGTAACATCCACACGAAGTAACTTAACAATATACAGTCCACTAAAAATAAAAATAAAAAATTAACAAAGTGAACCATACTTTATAAATGGCAGCTAATGCTGCAATTTTTTTTTGCTTTGACATTACACGTTATTATTTGGTGGGAAACAGTAGTAAATAATGCGTTTTTAAATATAAATAAACAAAATAAAATAATTATTAGAAATAAATATAAAATTAATTCTCAACATTTCTATAAAAAGTGACTTTTATTCCTGAGGTTAACATATTAAGTGTATTACAGTATCGTCGGAAAGGTTAATTTGTCTAGTTTCTCAGTGTATTTTTATTTTTAAGGTTTTGGAAACACTTACACACTAATAGAAAAGAATTCAAATTAGTGCATATGCTAAAAATTGAAAAACCGTTGTCTTGAGTTACAAAACATTTTTTTTATAAATATCCCACTCGCATCCCACTAAGCGACCAAAAAGCTCTAAAAGAAAAAACCCTAAGCTTTCTTTTGAGCACAAAAAAAAATTTTTTTTTCTTTTTTGAAAAAAGGCAAAAAAAAATTTTGATTTTGAAAAAAAGTAAAAAAAAAATTTTTTTTTTTTTAAATTTTTTTTTCCGAAAGACAAAAGAAATAGCTATTTGGTCAAAAAGTCAAATTTTGACCCCCTCTAACTCAGCGAGTTCTGGACCGATCTTGTTGAAAAATTGTGTCTAAACTACTATCTAGTAGGACTAACATTGGTGCAAATTTTATCCCGATCGGAAGACATCGGTTTTCAAAGTTGGATCACTTGACATGAAACGCCCCATATATATGTTCCCGTCATTCCTATAAGGAGCACAGAGCCTCAACAAACACGTTCCAACGTGATTTTGTTTTGCCAAAATTTATCTTCAGCCCAGCTTTTTTTGTGATATCGGCTAACTGTTGCAGTTTAACTATCATATCCTCGAAATTGTGCGTCATAATACAGATATCGTCTGCGTAATCTAGGTCACTTAAGCCACCATGCAGATCCCACCTTATGCCTCTGCCATCCTGCATAGCCTGAGCCATTATAGTGTCGAGGACAATATTAAAGAGAAGTGGTGATAAAACACAACCTTGGCGTACATTCAATGCCGACTGAAATTTGTTTGCTTAATTTACCTTCATGTAGGATTCGCAGGTTGCCTGGTGATACAAACTTTGAATAAGGGTGATTAGTTTTGTCGGGACACCTTTGCATATTAAAGCACTCCACAAGACGTTGTGAGGAAATGTGTCAAATGCTATTTCAAAATTGACAAAGCAGAGATATAATGACGATCGCCATTCAGCCGACTGCTCAATTATGACCCTCAGGCTATTGATATGGTCAATACAGCATTTTTAAATATTTTTAGTGGGCGTGGCACCTCCCAAACAAAGTAAATTTTTAATCTCATATATATTGAGTACTATGATAGGGAGAGCTTTACAAATCTGTGTAAGGTCACCTGTTGTTACTATTAGTAGCCACACCGGAAATGTGCGAGATCGGAGAAGTGGGCGTGGTACCTCCCATACAAGTAATAATTCAATATTATATATCTCGAGTACTGTGATAGAGAGAGCTTTTCAGATTTGTCTGATGTCACCTATTATTAATGTGAACAGTCGGACAAAAAATGGGCAGTATCGGACCAATAGTGCCACGCCTATAAAAATACAAATTAAATATAAAATGTCATATATCGGGATAGTGATATAGTGAGAGTTTTCGGACTTTGTGTGAACCCATAAGTTATTCATATGAATAGTTAGACAAAAAATGGGCGTGATCGGAGCAGTGGGCGTTGCACCGCCCGTACAAAGTAAATATATGATATCATATAACTGGTGTACTAAAAGAGGGAAGCTTTGACATTTTGTACGACAACATCAGATCTTAGAATGAGTAGTCCATTAAAAATTGGGCGGTATGGGATAAGTGGGCGTGGCACCTCCTTTATAAAAAATATGATGTACTACGAAAGCGACAGTCTTTTGACAAGTACATTAGTTATCAATGTGATTTGTCGTGGAAAATATATCGCCAAAATCAAAAATCGCCAAAGCCAAAAATCGCGAAAAAAAAAATAAAAATCTCCCAAAAAACAAAAATCTTCAAAATCAAAAATGGGCAAAATCAAAGATCGTTAAAAGGAAAAATTGCCAAATGATATTTTAAGTTCAAGGCCAATATTTAGATCTAATTTGGAAAATCCATGTTCTTCTCATGGGCAGCTACATGTACCTCCAGGGCAGGAACGCCGAAAAATCTGATAATTGTTGTACCGAATGAAAAAACAAAAAACATTGTATATCAGCAAGTATCGAAATAAAAGAATCTATACTAATAATCTATACTTAGCATAATAAAGAGGTTATGTGTGTTTGTTTTTTTTAAATATTTTTAGTGGGCGTGAAACCTCCCATACAAAGTAAATTTTTAATATCATATATATTAAGTACTATGATAGAGAGAGCTTTGCAAATTTATGAGTAGTCAGACAAAAAATAATAATAGTGAGAGCCTTAGGACTTTGCATGAGCCCTTTCATTACGATCCGGGTGGGAGGGTGTAGCGAAGCACACCGGGTTACATCTGGTGTTCAATAAATCGCTGACGAAGGCTGAAATACCAGAAACCTGTCCGATTAAGAATAAAGTATAGTTATGAATTTTATAAATATGTATATGCTTTCTTCTGCTCTACCACGCACCATTGAAAACAAAATCAAAAAATTGCTTATTAATTACAGTACTAATATGTCTGAAAAATTACGTCAAAATTTAATCAGCTATGTGATAAATTGTAGTTAGAAAAATTATTGCTTTCCAAATAAAAGTTTCTTAAAAAATGATATATGCTCATTTTATAATAGAAACAGTTAACAGAATAGCTAAAAATAGCTATTGTTAAAGATTTAGAGAACGGAAAATCCGTGAATTTGAACTCTTTAGTGTAAATAAATCCATGGTACTTCGTATTGCATAACTAATTGAAGAAGAAAAATCTAAAATTAAGAAAACCAAAAACAAAATTCTAATTGAATGTTTATAATTTAGCAATAAATGGGAAAAGAATAAAGTGGTCATTGCCCTATTTGAGGGACAAAATACATTATGATATGGTTAGATTGTGCATAATGTGTTATAAAACTAGGAAATAACTAGTTAATAACTTTTAAATGCCTGGCTCGTTTTGGCTTTTATATCTTTTCTTTTAAATATTATTTTAAAATATAGCGTACAAATTTATTTTTGACCCTTATTAAGCCATCGAAATGGAAAATTACAGTCGGTCTAGACCAACTATACGATGCCCTATACCATGAGTTTAGAAACCCTATGTCTTAGGCCCAACTAAGTGGATGTAGAAAACTAAACTTAATTTGAGTGGCATTTTCATTAATTTTGTTGCCTTTGATTATGGAAAAGTTCATATCGGTAGCAATATTTATATGGGGACTATGTCGAAAACTGGACCCATCCTGACCCTATTTGGTAAGGTCACGAATTTTTTGCAAATATATGTAAATACCAAAAATCTGTGGAATATTTTTTTATTTTTTTTATAGATTTAAGTGAAGACCGGGAAGCAGCTTTATATGGGGACTGTGACAAAGATTTGTTCTACAGTGTTTATTTTTGGACTACTGATAAATGGATGTAATAAATATTCACAACACCAATTTGCCGAGATCTATAAAATAATTTGGAATTTATGACAATTTAAGTCGATTACAAGAGGTCATTTGTATGGGGACTAGGTCTGATCATGAACCGATTTTCACCAATTTCAACAGCGTTCATGCTAAAGCCGATAAAAGATTTTTGTATGCGACTTGTAGTTTGATTACAAGATTACATGCACACACAGACAGACGGACGGACGGACGGACATTGCTTAATCGACTCAGAAAGTGAATCTGAGTCAATCGGTATAATAAAAGATGGGTCTAGGTTACAGGGTCATTATACCCTGACCACATTGTGGTATAAGATATAATTAAAATATTCGATCTAAATATCACCACAACTAAATAAAAAGTTCTGAATTTCAAGTGACTTCTTTAATTCAGTTTTTATAATCTCTATACATTAGTGTTACATTATGTACAAAACCATCATCATTAACCTTTTTTGTATGGCATTCAAAATAAATTTTCACAGTCATAAATTTATGACATATTTTCCTTTATCAAAAGCCTCCGACTTATTTTAAGGATGAAAACACTTTAACGTATTAAAATGTTTATTAAATTACAAGCGAAAGAATCTGCGAAAATATTTAAGCACAATATATTATTGCGGAGGCTGGGAATTGGAAATGAAACATTTATACTTAAAAACACATTTTCAACAGAAAAAAAAAAAAAAACACAAAACTCCTTCTCAACGCCTTTAAAAAAGCTAAAAATAAGGATTCTTATAAAAATTTTATGACAAAGTAGAAATGAAATACACTGTATATAAAAAGTATTACGAAGTATTGTGCGCTTAACCAGCACCATAAATCACAATGAGAAAATCAAAAATAAAGAACTTTTTATCTGTAGTAGGCCATAATTCCTTTAAATTTGATGCAGATATATTTTTACCATATTGTTTTTAGCACATAACAATATAACAATAGATTTAATAAGAACAATAATAAGAGCAACAACAACAAAAACAACTTCAAAAAGAAGAACACAGACAATTACCAAAAAACAATGTAATAACGTTAAAGCCGTAAGGCACACTTATGCACACACAAAAAAAGACACAATGTTGTATCAGATTCTGGTTTCTCGTTTTTGTCTTTTATATTATTCTAGTAAACCCCGTCGTACGTTGCTACGATAATAATATGGTTTGGACCTACTGAAAGTTGCGGTTTTTCTTTGAAAAGTGATACTTTCGACTCAGGGGGACACAAAAATTAAGTAACTCGTATTTCTTTTTAGCTGCCCAACTTTATATTATTGAGGGTAAAAAAATTAACCAAAAACGGCATTTTTTGATTTATGCAAATTTTTCATATATGACCTAAAGAAACCATATACAAATTGGACATCATATGAAAGGTAGTAACAAAGTCTATTCAATAGATTATGACATATGAACCAAGATTAATTGCTCGTGTTATTGAAGAACCCCGTAAATTTTACTGTGTTTTGTATGATGGTACATATGAATTTTACCAGAATTTAAGCTTCAATTGATAAAGCGGCTAATGCATGCTTTACCAATTTTTTTCGAAGAGATCTCTTATTTTCGAATGGGGCAACAATAATCAATAATCAATAATTTTATTTTTATGAGTAAAAAAATTTGGAATTTCGAAGCCATTTTTAAATATAAAAATTATGGAAAAAAGAAGATTTTTAATATATGTCTTTTTTATTGGCAGGAACCAACCGATATAGATTTTGTGGATCAATATGTGCTCACTGAAACTTACAAACCCACACAAAGTGTCGCACCTCTCAGTATCATAGAAAACCTCTGAAGAGTTTAGCGTTCCCAGCCCAAAGTTCATTTTATGAACTCTAATATATTTTCCTTATCTTGGTGTTTGTTTGCTTAGATTTTCAGCTTAACTCAAGCACATTCATAATTTCTCTCTCCAGATCAAAGACACCCCAAACATCTATGTAGTTCGCAACAAAATATTTTTTGAGAACATAGCGACAATATCAACAGAAATGGATTCCGAGCAAAATTTAGATAGCCTGATATAGAAAAAATATATCTAAAAACCACAGATGCAACTGGAATTCAGAAATTCATGTCTGAAATAACAAAATCTTGCATCTAATAAATAAATAGGATTTTTTTTTTTTAAATATTTGGCTTCATTCCGTAATTTTTGGCCAATACGTTATGCAGTGATAGGTTACACATGATAAATATTTCTTTTTTTGGGAGGCGTTACTCCCACTGGATCTCTAATCACGACAACTCAGATTAGTAACCTAAAACCACAAAAATTTTCATTAATATGGCCTTAATTTTACTCGGTATAATTGATATTTAAAATTCTCTTTGTAGCGTAGGTGCCACGCCCACTTGATATAACAAGAACAAAATAAAACGTATATTTTCTTTCAAGAAGCCCATTCCAAAGGTGGTCTCTCCCTAAAAACTACAAACACACAAACAAATTTTTGCTTTTATATAAGTAGAAAGATTTTTGATAGCGTGAAAAATGAAGACAGAAAAGAAAAAAATACCAAAAAATATATAAAGACGTATTGCACTCCTTGTTAAATTATCCTGTAATGAGTAAGACAACATCACTAAGGCATCTCATCATATGACTGTGTGCGAAACACCTCTATGAGCATAGCTATGTGTGTAGATTTCGCTTATATTTTAGAAGGAATGTAACCTAGCACTAACAGAAAATAGAAATGTTAGGGAAATACTTGTAAAGACTAAAATTTTGCAGTTTAGTACTTTAAATGGTTCTGGGAAATATTGCCAAATGAAAAGTCGCAAAAATGAAATGGCACAATGAAAAATAAACCTTAAAAAAAATTAAAAATAGGAAATTTTGCCCAAAAAATATGAAAAATGGGGAAAAAAATTAAAAAATAGCCAAAAAATTTTAATGTCCATAATTTTGAAATATGTTAAAAAAAAACTCCCAAAAATTAATCGATAATTTCCGCATGAAAATCCACTCAAAAATCAATTGAAATTATGAAATATTAAATATTGATTTATATAGAAGTTTATTTTTATACCCTATACCACTATGTGGTCGGGATATAATAACTTTGTGCTGATGTTTATAACTACCAAAAATATTTGACCTAGACCCACCTTTTATTACACCGATCAACTCAGAATCTCTTTCTGTCCGTCCGTCCGTTCGTCTGTATATCTGTCCGCCTGTCCGTCTGTCCGTATCTGTGTCCATGAAAACATTGTGTTACGACACCTGAAAACATTGTGTTACGAAATACCATCTGACCACCGTCCCTTTATATGCACGCTCAAAAGATCAATGCACTTATTAGTTGATGTTAGTCATTATGATTATAAAGCTACTAAACTGGGTCACTTTCAAAAATTGTGTAGAAGATAAAATAATAACCAACTCTACAACATATAATTCTAAGGTAAACATCGACCGGGAAATAGATAATTACGTCAACATAATTTTAGAAGCAAGAGATATATCAACACCCAAATTAACCCCTCGAAATAATTTTACGTTACCGGATATTGTTGTAAAATTTGTAAAATTGAGAAGAACTTATAAAAGAAGGAGCCAGAGATCATCAAATATAATTGAAACCAATTTTTATGATCATTACACAAAATTTTTGTAAAAAATCGATAAGCATATTAATATAGATCGTAAGCAACCTTTTGAAAAGTAAGTAGAAATTTACGTGGAAAAGGTAAGAAACAAATACCTAGTTTAAACATAGGCAGTACAAAAATTACTTCAGATAAAAACAAAGCAGAACATCTTGAAAATTCATTTGTTCAAGCAAATAATCTTACTTCCAACTACAAACACTCCATCGATCCATTTATTTATTCATGGATAAATCATTTGAAAATGGAAAATCCCACTACCGGTCATGCTGTGCTGAGTACTTTCAACGAAGTAACCAACCTCTTATCATCACTTAAGGCATCCGAATCTCCAGGCTTTGATAATGTTCCAAATCTTATTCTGAAGCGACTTCCACAGCTGCATTAAACTTAACTACTTTCCAAAATACATTTAAAACAGCCAAGGTTATAGCTATACATAAACCAGGAAAACCAACAAACATCCCTAGTAGCTACCGACCCATCAGTCTTAGACAAACTCTACGAGAAAATCATACACCATCGGTTAAACTCATATGTCACTGAAAACTCTATTATTTCCAAAGAACAATTCGAGTTTAGAAGAGGCCACAGCACAACCCATCAAATTAATAGAATTAAAAACATAATAACTGATAAAAAAAATAATAAAAGATAAACCGGGCTTATTTTATTAGACATCGAAAAGGCATTTGACACTGTTTGGCGTAACGGCCTTTTATACAAACTGGTAGTATCAAGTATTCCTCAGTACCTTTGCAAAATAATGATAACAGAACTTTCATAGTATCCATCAATAACGAGACTTTATTACCAAAAACAATTTTAACTGGGCTACCACAAGGTTCAGTCCTTTCGTCCTTACTTTATTCTATTTATACATCTGATTCCTCTGTTCCTCCTTATTTGAAAATAGCGTATTATGCAGACGATACGGCATTAATCTCATCTAGTAAACTTACCAGTGCTCTATTAAAAAAATGGAAAAAGACTGCTAGTATGCAACAAATATTTCTGCAAATGGAAAATAAAAATTAGTTCTAATAAAACACAAGCAAATCCCAAAACGGAACCCTAGGCGGCAAATATTCTTTGGAGCCGACTTTATTGAGATTAAAAATGACGTAAAATATCTCGGCGTCAGTGTGGATCAAAAAACTCACTTTCCAAAAACATATAGACGGAACGTGTCAAAAATCAATAAAATCCTTCAAATCTTTATGGCCACTTCTTAATAAACGCTCGCATTTAAGCCTGAAAAATAAAAATTTACTATATAAAAATGTTATTAGACCTATATTAACTTATGCATGTCCGATCTGGTACACAACAGCAAAATCTCACAAAAAGAAACTGCAAATCATTCAGAAGAAATGCCTTAAATTGATACACAATAAACACTGGAGAAATCCTACATCAAGCCTACATATAGACACAGGATACGAAAATATTATTATGCCGTTTTCTTTTCTGACAAAAAATTTCGCCATTTTTTTGCCCTATTTTGGAAAAGTGTATTTTCTTATATATTCTGAATTAAGAGCAACCTTATCTTATATATCAAGCGAAAGGTCTCAAAGTCGAGCCCACATAAATCACAAAAACTTCGAGCCATTGACTTCTTTCAGGTCATAGTGGGAGAATATTTCCCCATTGTTCCCCTTTTTTGAATATCAAAAGACTCAATTTTAAGTAATTTAACAAAAACGAAAACTCTACTTATCCACTGATAAGAGAATGCAGAGAATCCAGACCAGCCAACCAGTAACTCATCAAATAGGAAATGATATATTTATAACGGATTATTATAACAAATAATTCTTTTGTATACATATGTACATTAGGCATATAACTTTTTACAATTTTTGGAAATACGAAAAACGGCATACCATAGTCGAATAGAGCATAAAAAAGTATGAACCCCCATTATTTTTTTTTTTGCGAAATTGCAAAAAAGTTTCCGCGCAAAACGAAATTATTTTTTTTATCAGAACTGCTGAAAAAAACAAAAAAAGTTTTGTACAGTGTACACGTTTTTCTTATAATAATAATAACACAGCTGTGCGCGCGACAATGTCTTTACATCTGACGAGACGAGAGCGTAGTTACATACTTCTTCTCTTTTATTTAATGTTCTCTATGCAAGAATGATAAAAGAAAGCTTACGATAGTTGAATGATTTCCCGTTAGATGACGTAACAAAGCCACCTTAAGGGTTACCAAGTATGTTTCATTTAGGAAAATTGTAAAATCTTGCGAAAAATGTATGTATTATGTGTTAGTTGGCAACCCTATATATATAAATACACAGATGGAGCTAAAGAAGTTTTACTTCAGTTGTGTGATCTTAAGCACATTTGTTTCATCATTCAATTTAGAAATTGAAATAAATATTTCAAATCTGTTTTTATCGGGATAATTAAATATTGTTTGTGTAAAAATGTTTAAGACAAGTGCTAAAAATTTTGAAAAGTATTGTAATACGTGGAAAGAAAATTTAGCTAGCAATACACAATGTATAAAAAATGTGGACATTCCATTGTTCGAATTATGTAAAAAGCCCAAAGAAAAGTTTGTTATTGGAAGATTTAATAGCCTTGGAAAGGAAATAAAGTGTAAGAAAAGAAGAACACAAATTATCGTTAGTGAACTTTCAGTTTTGTGGAAGAAACTCAATTTTAAAACACTTTCCTTAAGGTCTATTAAAAGAAATGTGGAAAGATTAATAAAGTCGTACCAAAACTTTTTAAAACGCCGTAATAAATATAGTTTTAATAAAATTTTTGATATAACTTCAAACAACGAAGAGCAACAATCACACGAATCGGAGCATTTCCCCATTTCAATATCTAAAACCGATAATGTGCCGTTGGATGATGATTACAAACTTCCAACCATAATGGACGATGATCAGGTGTCATCAGATGATGATATTACCTACAAACCACCTGCCAGCCTATTACAAAAAAAGAGGCCTATGAAACCAGCTGTAAATTTAGTTATGAATGCAAACGTTAGCACTAGAAAGGCCGCAAAAATATGTAAAGAGTTGTCTGAATCTGGTGTAGAGATATTGTCGCCATCCCAACCTGGAATTTACAAAGCTTACACAAAAAATGCCGAACAAAAGAAAAAACTGTTGAAAAACAGTCTTAAAAATGAAAACTGGTGCATGCATTTTGACGGGAAAAAAATTGTAAAGAAGGAATATCAGGTCGTAGTACTGAAAAATGCTTCTAGGGAAGTAAAATTAGGTGTACTAGTTCTGAATGATGGAAAAGCGCCGACGATATTTCACGGAATAAAAGAATTATTATGTGATTTCGACTTGTTGGAATCAATTAAAATGATAATTTGCGATACAACCAGTGTGAATACTGGCAGACACCATGGTGTTGTCACTCGCCTACAAAATTTTTTGAAATCCTTTTCATTGCCCGCTCCACAGTATATTGGTTGTCAACATCATGTGCTAGATTTGATGTTAAAACATGTCATGGATGAGCTTTTAGAGGGAAAAACATAATCGCCCAATATTTCATACAATTTTATTCCAAATTTAATAGAAAATTACGATGATCTAAAAAAAGAGTATGAACAAAATAAAGAGTGTATTAAGGTTAAAAGCATTAAATGGCGAAATGACATGCAATACTTATATGAATTGGTCGAAGCTGTTAAATACTTCGAGAAAAATGAACGTTTTCCCTACATAAAATTTAAAGCAATACCAGCACTCAGTAATACCCGATGGAATTCTAGAGCTATTTTGGCACTTTTAGCCTTTATACTTATTCCTGAATATCGTTTGCAATTATATCCTATTTGTAAGTTTGTGTGCGGTGCTTGGAGCGAAATCTGGTTTTCCGATCATACTTTCAACAAAAATAATTTCGCCACACTACAGAAATCATTGGCCGGCTTCACAAAAGCAAATGAATGTTTTCTCAGACATTGGGTAAATAAACCATCAGCTGTTGAGGAAGTTCAGCGAAGTAACATCTGCGCAGAGCGTGCAATTAAAATTGTGCAAGACATTTTACCATTGTGTAAATCATCACATACTTTAAACTTAAAACTTATTTCATATAACAATTGACAAAAATTTAAAAATAAAAATATTAAAAAAAATTAAAAAATATTAAAAAAAAAATCTGACTTTTTTTAGAAATCCATTTTTGCGCGGAACGTTTTTGAACCGAAATCACCTAAAAAAGTGATATTCATTACTTGTACAATATTTGCCACCACGTGGTGGTATGCCAAATTTTTCGTCAACATTTGTTATATGCCTAATGTACATACTTAAGATACGTAAATTTCCCTTAAATATTTGAAATTTCTCTCTTTTCCTCAAATAAAGGTTTTTCGCCCTATTTTACCTTTAAAAACTTCAAAATAAAATACATAATTACACCCTTAATCTTCAGTCCAAAAATAAACCTTATAGGACAATTCTTACTCATAGCCCCCATGTAAGCTGCTTGACGATATTTACTTAAATCTATCAAAAAACAAAAATATTGCACATATTTTTTTTTTTCAAATTTGGATTGTATATATTTCTTCAAAATATAAGTGACTTTACGATCGGTCCATACTTCGACCTAGTCCCATATAAATATAACATCTGATATGTACTTTTTCATATCTGCAGCCAAAAAAAAAATAATAACAATGCAACTCAGATTTGGTTTATGCTTATTTTCTATATCGAATTAGTTGGACCGAAGAGATAGGGTCTCTAAACCATGGTATAGGGTATCGTATAGTCGGTCTAGACTTGTTCGTTATGGAAAAAATAAGCCCATAAAATAATATAATGTATTGGTTTTGCTTATGTAATGTATTCATGTAAGTACTTAATAAAATGTCAAAAAAAAATAGAGTGTCTTTCACAACTGCTTGAGCGGTGAGAGGAGCTCGATCTTTTCGCCATTCAATCACGCGTTTTTTTGTTGAAATTTTTTGCCTGCAGCGAAAGGAACACCTAGCATTTAAAAAATGCAAACCACCAGTTTGGCGAAAGGATAGAGCTCTTTTCACATTTATATTGCTAAGTTTTGATCCAAGTTATTAAGTTGATTTATTATTTATTAACTCTTAGAGTTACTTGAAAGGGCATTACTACTCCCTTCAGTTATCTTGTGTTAATGGACTACAGTCAAATTATATGCAAGAAATTAAGCTTTTACAAAATTGCCAGAAATGGAATTTCTTATGCACTACCACGCCTAGAAAATGCTTAATGAATACTATGGCGACTTTTCGCCACTAAATTCATCGAGCTACGTTGTGATCGATTAAGTGTCATATATAAAATAAAGCTGCCCCATAATCTTGCAATTAAATTTTATTGTTAGCATTGCCTAAAAAATGAGCGGGATTGCAGGACGAGCAATCGTCTCCAGTCAGCTGAAGTCAAACCCTTTAATTCCAAATTGAATACAATATTACTAGCAGATTTCAGCGCTTGAAACTCGAGTGCAAAATCTAGGCAACTTTATTTTAGCCAATTCACAAACCAACACTTTTATGGTTTATTATTATTGTGAATCAAAATAACACACTCATTAACAAACACATTAAAAATTTAATAAAACACACATAGCATATGTATAATTTTATGTATGTGTTAGTAGCAACTTTAAATGCAATTTACTCAAAATAAGGAAAAAAATTTAAAAATCTGTAAATCTGTAAAACGGCTAAAAGGAAATACCTTTCAAATAATATAAGTTTGGTCAAAATCGGGATAGAGCGGTAGAACAAAACATCGGTCACAAGAAATCGCCTAGCTTATTAATGTCATAAATGTTAACGATTTCCCAAATTTCACATTTCGTAGTTGATTGTGGGAGGGTATAGCGATTATAGTTGACTGACCGTAACTTCCGCCAAATATATGCTGTTTCTTACTTACAGCCCTATTACCCTTAAATACTGCTTGACGATATAAGGGAACCATTGCGTTTCTTGATCCTCAAGCTAAGAATGTTAATGAATGTGGGACGTATCGAGAATTCTGTGACTGCTTAGGGTAAATGAAAAACGATAAAGAGTGGAACGGATGTGAAGCTGGTGCAGCTCAGTTTTCCCATGGTCCTCTCAAAAAAGCTATAATAAAATGGAATACTTCACTTCGATTATATATGCAGTGAGTGTCAATACAATGGAAACTTTTAACATAATATATTTTTCACGATTTATACGGTCAATACCAAAAAATTGGATAATAAAATTAATATTTCTTATATTAATTTAGAAATTTTTACTTTTTATTTGTTTAATAATCTAACCCATAAAAACAAACGGCCGTATTTATAATGAAAACTTATGCAGTGTGACTAAGTGTGTTAAAACAGCTGTTGTGTGTAAAATTAAGCAACACAAAATATATAAATTATTTTTAAGTGCAAACAAATTTTTTTCTAAGTAGAAAAAATTTTCATATAGAAACAACCTATTCAATTAAAACATAACAATTATCACAATGTTCAATAAATCGCTGATGAAGGCTGAAATGCCAGAAACCGGTCCGATTAAGAATACAGTGCAGTTATGAATTTTTGAAATATATGCTTTCTTCTTCTTTACCACGCACCATTTAAACAAATTTTTTTACTTTGCGGATCTTTTATAAATTTTTTTTTACTAAAATAATTTTGTCGTAAGCTTAACACTTGTAAATATAAATTAAAAAAATTAGGGAGTGAAATCAACGAAATTGAAATGTAAATAGAGTTGATTTTCACTATATCAGGTGGCATTAATGCAAAAAATATGGTGGCACTACAAATTTCAGAGTTGTTTTTAAAGCTATTTGATGACAACAAAAAAATGATTATAAATAAACTATGTGCTAACTAAAAACTAAGGTTAATCGGTTGACTAGTAAGAATCTCGTTGAGCGCGACATGTAAACAGCAGCTGACTTTCCATTATGAATTCGGGGGAAAGTTTTTACTAACACTCTTTCCTTCCTTATGCATATGAGTTTTGAATATCCCCGTGACTATGCGTGACTGTGTGTGACTATCTTAAAATTAATCTTTGGCCACAAAAAGTCTTTTTTCACAGCAAGTCTATCGACCAAGTTTCAGATCGATCGGATAAGGGGACAAGGGTATTAAAACACTCCGTGACTATATGTCACAGTGCGTGACTACTTCAAAATTAATCTGTAGTCACAACAAGACTATGTGCCAAGATTCAGATCAATTGGATAAGGGGGTATGGGGTTGCCCCACGACAGACAGACAGACACACACCCAGACAGACAGACAGATATACAGAGAGTATGAGTTGAAGGAAAGAGTTTAAAAATGAGAAAATATTAACATTAAGCAGTTTAAATTTAGAAAAAAAATAACAAAACTTTAAAGTATTATTTTTTATGGAATTGACAAAATATTGGAAACTTTTACTATACAACAATTGAAAACTTCCCCTCTAATTTTGACTTCGGAACACCGATACGTGGAGTCAATGATATCAATTAAAATATTTTGTCACTTTGGATTTACTGCCTAAAATTACAGTCTACAATTTCACAAATATTTTCTGTGGGCTTGAGATCTGCTAATTGGGCTGGTGATTCCAAACCACCAACTGCATCTAATTGTAGCCATTCGGTTACAAATGTGGAGGTATCCTTTGGGTCATTGTCTGGTTGGAATTTCATTAAAAATTTGCTTGTATCCAATTCCAGTTAGAGTATTTTTTACTACACGAATTGGACCCATTCCTTGCCCAAAAAGGAACCCCATACCATAATAACAGTTCGATTTGTATAATTTGTGTCTAGTTTTTTCCCTTTGGTTATCATAAACGTTATTTCATCATGGCCTCTGAAAAATCTTGATCAAATGTTATTTTCTTTAGCGAAATTTTAGAGTTCCAACCAAGATTGGTCTTAATTGCTCGTCGGGAATTAGTTCAAGAACATATTTGTAGTTTCAAATGTTTAGTGACCTCCTTAGGTAGCATTTTAAGAAATTCTTAAACTATCTAGCTATTAAATTGCCCTGTCTTGGCCTGCCACCTAAATGTTGAGCCGTCACCGTACCTCTGTAACGGCATTCTTGAACATTTTTAAATTTAAAACATAAAATATTTCTCCTTTCATTTTGCTTAAGGGGGTGGGTGGGGGGAAAAGGTTTTAAAACCTTTTTTTGCATTTTTTGTCTGGATGTGCGAGAGTGTTGAGTTAAAATTTCAAGTAAATCGGAGCAAAACTAAAGAAGATACAGCTTATCCAGCGGCCGGCCTCATACGGTATATCGTATATAAATCAATTTTTAAACAACTTTAAATCGATGACCGTGGACATCATAATTCAAAATCAACTTGACTAATTCTTTTGAAATTTTACATACTACACCTACCCATAAGTCACCAGACAACCACGGAGATTTTTTTATTTTACATTTTCTTCCTCATTTTTTAACAACAAATCACCGAAATTTTATAGAAAAAATCGTGTTTTACACCTCTAACTATTCATGATTACATCGGGAAACCTGACACCTTTTAAACGCATTTAAATTTTTTTTATTTCACATCATCCGGTAACGAGTCATGATGTCCATCGCAAAACAACTTTTTTTCGAGGCGCCTCCGGAGATTCGCTGTCATAAACTTATTTATCAAAATTTTTAACTGACAATTTTTCAAGGATACTTCAAATGTTACACTATAACTTCTATATGAAATAAATAATACAATGTTATGCATATCTCAAAAAAAAAATTATGGAAATACGCCTTAAGACCGGCTTCTATTATTCTGGTTTGTATCCTTCACAATATTTTCATCCCATTATCTTATAATGATTAATTATAATTATAATCCTATAATTATAAGAAATCTTAAAGTTTCTATGGTTTTACCATCACCAAATTTGGTAAAGTCGCAAACCAAATTTGAGAAAAATCTTTGCTATATTTTTGTTCTTTTGATAGATTTAAGTGAAGATCGGGAATCAGCTTCTTATGGGGGCTATGACTTAGAATTGTCCTACATGGTTTAGTTTTTAACTACTGATTAATGGATATAATAATCATACACAAACCGAATCAAAACGAAATTCCTCAAGGAGACACAACAGCCCAACTCTGGACTCTGTAGGGAAAATAAACTTCTAATCTACAAATGTATCCTAAAACCAATTTGGACGTATGGTATCCAGCTATGGGGTACTGCATCAATCTCAAACGCTGATATCCTGCAACGATTCCAATCCAAAACGATTCGACAAATTCCGAACGCTCCTTGGTATATAACCAAGGACCGTAACGGTTATAAGTGATAACAAACTAGTGCCGTTTTCTTCTCTGACAAAAAATGCCGCCCTTTTTTTGCCCTTTTTTTGAAAAGTGTATTTTTTATATATATTCTGAATTAAGTGTAACCTTATATTATATATCAATCGATAGATCTCAAAGTGCTCTGTTCATAAATGCAAAAAAATTTTGATTATTATGCTCTTGGAAGTCATAGGGTGAAAATATTCAAAAAAGGGGAACAATGGGGATATATTCTCACACTATGACCTGAAAGAAGTCAATAGCTGGAAGTTTTTGTGATTTACGAGGTCTCGACTTTGAGACCTTTCGATTGAAAAAAAAACCCATCTCAAGAAAAAAACCCATCTCAAGAAACAGTTATTTTTCAACGTAAAAATAAAATGTCGGATGAAACTCTTAAAAAGAGAGTTTTATTTTGCCGTCATAGAATAAAACTATTTTGAGGAGTTTTATTTTTCCATCAGAAAATAAAACTCATTTTAGGAAAATTGGCACCCAAATAAAAAAATATGTGAGTTTTTAATTTGTTTGATTCGTATTATTAAATGCCTGTTTTTTGAGTCTTCTGAGTCTAAAAAGTAATAATTGCAAAATAATTAGTTTTCTATAGAAAATCGCTTTGTATTATAGTAAGGTAAGTAGCGTGACTGCCGCATGTATATTTTTATTGAATGTTTATTAATTTTACTTCTGCAATAAGTTAAAATCGTGAATATGGGTTACAATTCCGATAATTTTTCTCCAAGGCCTTTATCGATCGATAAACCTCTTTTTGAGTTCCGGGAGGCAAACAAAAAATACATTATCCGTATTTTTATAAATTGGCCAAGACAGTACAGTATGTTCCTACAACCCAGGTAAGAGTGGAAAGAGAATTGTCTGCTCCTAAATTGATGTTGAGCGACTTGTTCAAATCTTTCCACAAAAACTTGGAAAAAGTTTTGTCCGTAAAATTATTTTTTATACCCTATACCACTATGTGGTTTGGGTATAATAACTTTGTGCTGCTGTTTGTAACAACAAAAAATATTTGACCTAGACCCATCTTTAATTATACCGATCGAATCAGAATCACTTTCTGAGTTGATTTAACAATGTCCGTCCATCCGTCCGTCCGTCTGTGTGTCCATGTAAACCTTGTAATCAAACTGCAGGTCGCAAATATGAATATATTTTGATGAAGCTTTTATCGGCCATGGGATGAACGCTATTGAAATTGGTGAGAATTGGTCCATGTTCAGACCTAGCCCCCATACAAATTAGCCATATGAAATCGACATAAGTTGCTATAAGATCCAAATTGTCATATAGATCTTACTCAAATTGGGTTTGTATGCGTTCATTACATCCATTAAGAAGTAGTCCAAAAATGATTCCTTTGACCCCATATAGAGCTGCTTCCCGATATTCACTTAAATCTATTAAAAAAAAAAAATATTGCACTGATTCTTCTCAAATTTTGTTTGTATATATTTTTGCAAAATACAAGAGACTTTACCAAACATGATCAGGATAGGTCCATTTTTGGACCAAGTCCCTATATAGATATAGCATCCGATATGAACTTTTTCATATCTGCAGCCAAAAAATTAATAAAAATCCCACTCAAATTTGGTTTTTGCTTATTTTCTATGTCCAGTTAGTTGGGCCTAAGAGATAGGGTCTCTAAACGCATGGTATAGGGTATCGTATAGTCGGTCTAGACCGACTATAATTTTCTTGCTTGTTTTTTTGTTTTTTTGTTTTATTTTCAAATAATATAGTATTACAAAAAATAAATTAAAGCCTCAGCACCAATATGGCATTAAAGAGGCTAAAAGGCAACTAGTGTTGATTAATTATTTACTAAAAATATTCATTATTTGAATCCAAGTACTAATTTTACAAGTTTAAAATTTTACAAAAAAATTTGTATTAAAAATTAAAAAATTACGCCAGAAGTGTTTCGATGTTGTTAAGTAAAAATAGTTTAAGTTCTCTTTTGAATGTTGATAAAATTACAATGGATTTTAAATGAATTGGTAAATTGTTGTATTCAGTTGGGCCTGCAAAACAAATCCGCTTTGTTAATTCAAGGCGACATCTAGATATCGACAAGTTTTGTCCTTGTCTTGAACCTCGATGTGAGATTAAAATATTTTGTTGAATTATTGTTAAATTAATTGAAACTGAAATGAAGAATTTCAAAGATTTCGTATCGATTTAAAGACGAACTTCGTTATCTGCATTTTAAATAATCCTCTAAGAGGTAATATATTGATAGCATGGTATTTAAAGAGGTCTAAAGTATGATATCTGCTTGGCAGATTATAAACAAACTTTAATGACTTATATTGCGCAGATTGTAAGCTCTTCAGCGAAGCATTATTCTTAAAACCATATATCATAGGAAGGTAAGTTAAGTGGCTATGTATCAAACTCTCATATATTAGCTTCATCGTTTTAACATCAAATTTACGTCTGAATTTATATAAAACACGAATTGCAGAAGATATTCTTGATCTAATGGAGTCAATATGACAATCCCATTGTAAATTACTCCAAAACAGCATGGCTAAATACTGTATTTTATTTGATTCTGCGACAAATACACCATCAATATGAACGGCAATTGGTTCATCGTTCTTAAGAATGTATGGTCTGAACCTAATACACTTAGACTCAGCCTGTTAAGCTTGATATATTCCGCTAATATAGCTGAATCATACTCTACTTGAGTTTTTAACACCTGATTGTGATTGTAACGATAAAGCATGCAAATATCATCCGCAAACATGAATATTTTTCCATTAAATCTTATGTTTCCTATGTCATTTATAAAAATTTTAAACAATAGTGGCCCAAGCACACTGCCTTGGGGTACTCCACATATAACAGGTAACAGTGAGCTTTTAGCTTCTCCAATCTGCACAAATTGCTTCCTATTTGTTAATTACTCTTTCAGCAACTTACTGGAACTATTTGATACACCAATTATGGCTAGCTTTTCAATCAAAATGTCATGATCAACAAGGTCAAAAGCTTTTGACAAGTCAAAGAAAACTCCAGCTACACCTTAAAACCCCGCATCGAATCCTCCACATATGTAGTCAATAATATTGACAACCGCTTCATCAGTTCCAGAACCTTTACAGAATCCAAATTGACGTTCAAATAAAATTTTGTTCTTATCCAAATATTCAGATAATTGATTAAAAATAATTCTCTCAAGTATCTTATCTATCTATACTAATATAATAAAGAGGTAATGTGTGTTTGTTTGTTTGTTTGTTTGTAGGAGGTAATCTTCGTAACTACCCAATTGATCTTCCTGAAATTTTCTCAGAGTCTTACTGCGGATATGGGAAGTGCTATAGGCTATAATTTTTTAAATATTTTTGGTGGGCGTTGCACCTCCCACACAAAGTAAATTTTTAATATCATATACATATATTGAGTACTATGATAGGGAGAGCTTTGCAAATTTGTGTGAGGTCACCCATTGTTAATATAAGTGGCTACGCCGGAAATGGGCGGAATCGAATAAGTGGGCGTGGTACCTCCCATACAAGTAATTGTTCAATATTATGTATCTCGAGTAATGTGATAGAGAGAGCTTTTCAAAATTTTCCGATGTCACCTATTATTAGTGTGAGTAGTCGGATGCAAAATGGGCAGTATAGGACCAATAGGCGTGGCACCTGCCATACAAAGTAAATATGAAATGCCATATATCTGGAGTACTGTAAAAGTGAGAGTCTTGGGACTTTGTTTGAGCCCATAAGTTATTTACTGGATTAGTTAGACAAAAAATGGGCGTGATCGGAGCAGTGGGCGTGGCACCGCCCGTACAAAGTAAATATATGATATCATATAACTGGTGCGCTAAAAAAGGAAGCTTTGACACTTTGCACGAGCCTATCAGATCTTAGTATGAGTAGTCGAACAAAAAATTGGCGGGTTCATACCAATGGGCGTGGCGCTCCCCATGCAAAGTAACTATTTAATGTCATATATCTGGAGTACTGTAAAAGAGAGACCTTTGTGGTTTTGCCTGAGCCCATAGGTTCTTTGTGTGATTAGTCGAACAAAAAAATGGGCGTGATCGGAGCAGTGGGCGTAGCACCGCCCATGCAAATTAGATATCTAATATCATGAAACTGGTGTACTATAAAAGGTAAAGATTCGACATTTTGCATGAGTCCATCAAATATTAATGTGAGTAGTACAATAAATATTGGGCGGGATTGGATTAGTGGGCGTGGCACCTCCTATGTAAAAAATATGAAGCACTACGAAAGCGACAGTTTTTTGACAGGCTCATTAGTTATCAATGTGATTTGTCGTGGAAAATATATCGCCCAAATCAAAAATCGCCAAACCAAAAATCACGAATAATTAAAATCGCCCAAAACCAAAAATCTTTAAAATCAAAAATGGGCAAAAGCAAAAATCGATAAAAAGAAAAATTGCCAAATGATATTCTAAGTTCAAGGCCAATAGTTAAGTGTTGCCAGATCTAATATGGATAATCCATCTTCTTCTCATGGGCAGCTACATGTACCTTGCTCCAGGGTAGGAACGCCGAAAAATCTGATAATTGTTGTACCGAATGAAAAAACAAAAAACATTGTGTATCAGAAAGTATCAAAATAAAAAAATCTATACTAATAATCTATACTAGCAAAATCTCCGTAACTACTCATCTGATCTTCCTGAAATTTTCACAGAGTCTTACTGCGGATATGGGAGTGCTACAGCTTTAAATTTTTTAAATATTTTTAGTGGGCGTGGCACCTCCCTTACAAAGAAAATTTTTAATATCATATATATTAAGTACTGTGGTAGAGAAAGCTTTGCATATTTGTCTCAGGTCATCTATTATTAACGTGAGTAGTCAGACAAAAAAATGGGCGGGATTAGAAAAATGCGCGTGGTACCCCCACACAAACTTAATAATAAATGTGATATATCTGAATTACTGTATTAGTGAGAGACTTGGGACTTTGCGTGAGCCCTTTCATAACGATTCGGAAGGGAGGAGGGAGGGGGAGGGTGTAGCGAAGCACACCGGGTTACATCTAGTAATTGATAAAACCGAGACTGGTCGAAACATATCAACATTTGTTGAGCCGACTCCTTTTGGAATTGGTACAATATTATGAATCTTCAAAACATCAGGGTACTCACCACGTTCAATCATCTTCCTAAACAAATTTGATAATATTTCTGAAAGTTTGGCTTTTTTACATAGCATCATTTTAGGTGTTATCCTATCATAACCAGAACTCTTATTTGTAGATATTCCATCTAAAATATCTTCCACACAATTGTTGCTAATATTTGCAAGATTAAAATTTGTTCTAAGGGGTGTTAACGTTCCAAAATTATTAATTGCATAACGAGGTATCAAAAAAGAACTGATTAAAAACCATGACTTTGTCATTATCGGCTGTTATGAGGTTACCATCCTTCGAAAAAATTTGTTGTGAAGTTTGAGGATTTCTTCCTAGCTCATTGTTAAGAAATCTCCATGTTTTCTTAGTATCACCATGCACTTGAATTAAATTTCGAGCATAATAATTGTTCATTAAGTTTCGATTACTCAACTTAACTATTTTACTAATCCTTTTCAGCATTTCGGATATAAATATGTCATTTCTATCTTTTCTTCGTGCTTTTAATATTTTTTCTCTAAGCTCTATTAGGGAAGCTAAGTTTTTGGTAATCCATGGTGTAATTTTTGTTCGAATGTTAATTCTTGTGGTTCTCGCTGAAGTGCATTGTACACGCGCATTTGTCAATACATTTATCAGTTGTTTACACTTTTCCGAAGGATTAGTATAACTACAAATTTGATTTAAGTTCTGATCAAGTAAATAACCAAATTGGTCATAGTCAAATTTATACCATGTTTTTGAACTATATTCATTAAAAGATCCGTTAACTTTTAAGCTACAGCTCATTATGTTATGATCAGTAAGTTTGTTTTCAATAGCATCGACAGAAATTAGTTGAATTATATTACTAAAAATACAATCAATTGACGAGTTACTCAATGGTCTAGTAATAAGATTATGATGTAACTCCATTCCAAATTCCAAAAAAAAGATTTACCAAGCATCTACAGCAATAGTCATTAGACAAGGTGTCTACGTTGAAGTCTCCCGACACCGACCACTTAAAATTTCTGGAAGAATATCTTCAATCTTACTGATGAATTGCGGAACACTACATTTCTCTGATCGACAGCGACACGAATCGCAGAGGTTTATTGTTAAAAATTACACTGGGCAGCTCAATCATCAATAAATCCAAAAATTCCTCACTTCGATTTATAAGAACTCGGTAGTTTAAATTAGCTGTAACAAAAACGGAAGTTCCACCATATCCATCTCTCCGACAAAAATGGACAGCGTGATAACCAGGTATAGAATACAAATGAATACACTTACCATCGAACCAAGTTTCCTGCACAGCTATAACGTCAGGAAGTTTAAAAGATTGACTTAGAAGCTGTTTAAATTTATTAAATTTATTCAACAACGAAACACTTCTAACATTTACAGAAATTATATTAAAGAAACTAGAATATATTGTTGAGAAAGAATAATTATAGCATTTTAAATTTAAAAAATATTTTGAATTATTCATAAAAGTTATAAAAGTGTGTACTACAAACAAAAAAAAATGCATATTAAATATTATATGTATATACTTAATTCGGTGACATAAACTTATTATCATCTTCTTCAGCAGTTTCCTCATCATGTTCTTATTCATTTTCGTCTTCTTCCGATAAGTTTGCTTCCATTGTATAAACTCAACTTCTTCTAGATTTCGAAGCATCTCCACCATATGTTGAATTCAACAGAATTTTATCAACGTCATCCATGGACCTTATATAAATCATACAAGATTTATCAGTTTTCCTCACGAAAACTTTACTTCCTCTGGTAAACACAAATTTATATCCAATGGCTTTCAAAGATTTAGCATACTTGAAAATCTCCATCTCTAGACCGACTATATGATACCCTATACCATGCGTTTAGAAACCCTATCTCATAGGCCCAACTAACTGGACATAGAAAATAAACAAAAACCGAATTTGAGTGGCATTTTTATTAATTTTTTTGGCTGCAGATATGAAAAAGTTGATATCGGATGCTATATCTATATAGGGACTAGGTCCAAAAATGGACCGATCCTGATCATGTTTGGTAAAGTCTCTTGTATTTTGCAAAAATATATACAAACAAAATTTGAGAAGAATCAGTGCAATATTTTTGTTTTTTAATAGATTTAAGTGAAGATCGGGAAGCAGCTCTGTATGGGGTCAAAGGGATCATTTTTGGACTACTCATTAATGGATGTAATGAACGCATACAAACCCAATTTGAGTAAGATCTATATGACAATTTGGATCTTATGGCAATTTACGTCGATTTCATATGGGTAATTTGTATGGGGGCTAGGTCTGAACATGGACCGATTCTCACCACATAGTGGTATAGGGTATAACAACCACAGATTTTTATACCCTATACCACTATGTGGTTTGGGTATAATGACTTTGTGCTGCTGTTTGTAACAACCAAAAATATTTGACCTAGACCCATCTTAAATTATACCGATCGAATCAGAATCACTTTCTGAGTTGATTTAACAATGTCCGTCCGTCCGTCCGTCCGTCTGTGTGTCCATGTAAAGCTTGTAATCAAACTGCAGTTCGCAAATATGAACATATTTTGATGAAATTTGGTATATAAGATTTTATCAGCCATGGGATGAACGCTATTAAAATTGGTGAGAATCGGTCCATGTGCAGACCTAGCCCCCATACAAATTACCCATATGCAATCGACATAAATTGCCATAAGATCAAAATTGTCATACAGATCTTACTCAAATTGGGTTTGTATGCGTTCACTACATCCACTAATCAGTATTCCAAAAATGATCCCTTTAACCCCATATAGAGCTGCTTCCCGATCTTCACTTAAATCTATTAAAAAACAAAACTATTGCACTGATTCTTCTCAAATTTTGTTTGTAAATATTTTTGCAAAATACAAGAGACTTGACCAAACATGATCAGGATCGGTCCATTTTTGGACCAAGTCCCTATATAGATATAGCATCCGATATGAACTTTTTCATATCTGCAGCCGAAAAAATTAATAAAAATCCCACTCAAATTTGGTTTATGCTTATTTTCTATATCTGTTTAGTTGGGCCTGAGAGATAGGGTCTGTAAACGCATGGTATAGGGTATCGTATAGTCGGTCTAGACCGACTATAATGTTCTTACTTGTTTTTGGTTTGTTTTATTAGTATTTTTATTTTGAATAAAATATGCATCATCAACATGATCAGAAACAGTATCAGCTCCAATTTTTCCAGCTATACCAAGAACAACATCAATTGGTTTTACATTTTCGCCTACATCAACTCCTTTATGATGCAATCGTTTTTTACTCTGCCATCATTTAAATACTTAATTTTAACGAAGTGACTTCTTCCCTTAACAAACTATTTTCTTTTTGTAAACTATTAATTAGTTTTTTATATGTGGCAACTCCTTTTAATATACTGTCATACTGAGATTGCATAGT
The DNA here is from genome assembly GCA_963682025.1 of Cordilura impudica. Classification (NCBI taxonomy): domain Eukaryota; kingdom Metazoa; phylum Arthropoda; class Insecta; order Diptera; family Scathophagidae; genus Cordilura; species Cordilura impudica. Next base: position 156,201,744 of record OY821521.1, on the reverse strand, counting down.
TTTTGTAATTTCATCCAGCTGGTCTAATTGTTTCAATTTTGTTTTGATTTCCAATAGATCAGTTGTAAGAAATGATCTCTCACTACTACCATCACAAAATTGACATTTATACTCAATAGAGGTATTTTTAAAAAATTTTTCAAACTGTTTTTTGTCAAGTTTTGTACATACTGCATGAAGAGTTCTCTCACAAGCATCACATTGAATAGCTTCATCATTATCTAATACATGTAATTTACATTGAGCACTAATAATTTTTATTTTATTTAAGCTGCGATAGGCGATTTTTTGTGACCGATGCTTTGTTCTGCCGTTTTATACCGTTTTTGACAAAATGCATATTATTTGAAAGGTATTTCTTTTTAGCCGGTTTGCAGATTTACAAATTTTTTTAATTTTTTCCTTTATTTTGAGTAAATTGCATTTAAAGTTGGTACTATCACACACATAAAATTATACATATGCTATGTGTGTTCTATTAAATTTGTTAATATGTTTTTTAATGAGTTTGTTATCTTCATTCACCATAATAATAAACCATAAAAGTGTTGGTTTGTGAATTGGCTAAGTTGAAAAATAATGTTGCCTAGAAATTGCACTCGAATTTCGAGCGCTGCAATCTGCTAGTTTTATTTAAATTACTACACACTATAAATAAACAAAATGAGTTTTATTTTAGAGGGAAAAAAATAAAACTCCTCAAAAGAGTTTTATTTTATTTTATATCAGATAGACTCAATAAAAAACAAAACAATAAAATAAGGAAGAAAATAAACAAAATAAGTTTTATTTTAGACGGAAAACATAAAAATCCTCAAAAAAATTTTATTTTATGACGGCAAAATAAAACTCCTTTTTTAAGAGTTTCATCCAATGTTGTATTTTTTCTTTAAAAAATAACTCCTAACTGTGGAGTCGAGATAATTTTTTAAAGATCGCCATAGATTCTGAAAGAGTACTTCAATACGAATCTATTGGTATATGACAGTATAGGTCTCCGTCGACTCTAACATGGAGATTTTTTGAGTTTAAATTTCCTGGATAACTGTTATTTGCGGTCCCTATATACACACTCACGGTCAAAAAAAAAACGCCGACGAGAATTTTTGCATATATTTGTTTTTTCTTTGATTCTCTTTTGCTCAATACCGTTATGTTGCGGAACTTTTTAGTTTTTTTATGATTGTTTATAAGTTTCTGAGCTATCAAGTAAAATTTTTATCAAATGGTGCATTTATTTCTCATCTTTTGGCGTTGAAACATCGATTTAAAAAAAACAATGGTTTTGAGCGAAAAACAAAAAATTGGTATAATTGCATATAAGCAGCAAAATATGACAAATGTGGATATATCATATAAAGTTCGGTGTAACGAATCTTCCGTACGACGATTTTGGAAAAAGGTTTTGGAAACAGAGAGTTTATCACGTCGCTCTGGAAGTGGCCGTCCAAGAAAGACCACTGAGCGGGATGACAGGGACATCGTTAGAATAGTGCAGCGCGATCGATTTAAAATAGCTCCCGAAATTGCTGCGGAGTCAAAAAATAGGCAAAATATGAAAATAAGCACCTCAACTGTACAGCGTAGTTTGAGAGAAAATGGCTTGTTTGCCCGCAGACCTGCGAAAAAACCGCCTCTCACACCTAAAATGCGGTCCTCCCGCTTAAACTGGTGTCTAGAAAAAAAGAGTTGGGTGTATGATGATTGGGCACAAGTCATTTTCTCTGATGAGAAAATGTTTTCTTTTAATTTTTTTAAAATAATTTTATAATAATGAACTATTTATTTTGACAAAGGTAAAGGAATATAAGGACGTTTTGGGTATTGAGTCAATGCAATGGCCAGGAAACAGCCCCGATCTCAACCCTATTGAGAACGTTTGGGCCATTTTAAAACGAAAACTGTCCCAGCAAAAACCAACAAATATGCAAGTGTTGAAGGAAATAATTGAATCGACTTGGTATAATGATATTTCAATGGATTTAATCCGAAAACTCTACGAGAGCATGTCAAATCGAGTGCAAAGCGTCATCAAAGCAAAAGGTGGCCCCACACGATATTAGTATTAATTAAACCGTCTTACGTATTTTAAGAAAATATTTTAGACATTAAAAATGTATAAATAAAACTTAAAAACTCACTAAACTATAAATTTTTTTTTTAATTTGTATTTTTCTACATAAATAAATAATGAATTTTTACTTTAAAACTAGCTTTTTATGTATTACGTTCCTAGAATTTGTTGTTGTTAGGTGGGCAGTTTTGAAAATGCTGAAAACTTGTCCTTTGAAAAACAATCTAACAAACTTCAAACAGCTAAACAATAGTAAATCTTATTTGTAGGAAAAAATTTTAAATATCCTTGTAAAATAAACTTCGGCTTTTTTTTTGATTGTGAGTGTAACCAATAATCAACTACATCGTGATCTAAATGTCCCGACTTTAGAAGAAGAAATTAAAACTCAGCTAAAAAAATACAAAACAAGGATAGAACAACACCCCGATTCCTTAGCCTCAAATCTTATGATGAATGAAAAACCAATTGTGAGATTTCAGAGAAGAGCCCCACAAGATTTACTAAGTGACTGAAAAATTAGCAGGAAAAATCAATAATGTTAAAATCCTACGTAACTAATAGGAATATAATGAAGCCTGGGATAATCATTAGGTCATCGCCATTTAATTCTTGAAGATTATAAAAAAAATGTTTAATATCGATATTTATTAGATCGATTGCATTAATAAAGAATATTAAAAAAAAAATTAATGTTTTCATTTCTAATTGAACACTGGAGCTCCGAGTGATTTCGCAAGTAGTGAGCTACTCATGAACCTTACCGGAACAACTTTTTAATATGGTGAAAAAATGTATCTTTGAAATAACCCAATCAGTTCGAATTCAAACCAATAGAGGCCAGAATTTTTACAAAAAAAAAAAATACTCTCAAGGTATTTAGCAAACAAGCACTACTAACAAAAAAAAATGTGCCAGAAGACCCAAATACAAATCATTAATTTACTTAGTTACTTTTTTCCCACTTCCGGTATTTGGCGTTTAGTTAACCATCCTCCTTAACGAGACACTTCAAAAATGTAAGAATTTAAAGGTAACAAAATTGAATGAATTGAACGAACCAGTTGAAAGCAATTTGATGTGACATAATGTCAAGATATAAGACAGGCTATATGAGAATAAACTAACAACATTTCGTAACATTTTTGCGTTGTTGTCTTATTTTTCCTATTGCTGATTTTTTTCACTTTTTTTTTTTGCTGCAGTCACGGCTACTTTTTCAGTTGTTGTAGTCATCTGTCGATGTTAAACAGTACAGCAGAAACAGTGCAAAACAAAAATGTTGACAGTGTAAAATTATTGTCACGATTTTTTAATGTTCAAGTGGCGTTTAAGTGTCTGCTTTGCCACTACTACCACCTTAACTCAACTCAACATCATGACGACAACTACGTTTTGTTGGCGTCAAACAAAAATAACGATAAACATACCGATACAAATGAAAATTCTTCAAATACACACACACACACACACACACACACACACACACACACACATATCCACACTTCACTGCTTATATGTATGTAGATACTTATACACACATTATTTGTGTGAGTGTTTGCTTTTTGTGGATTTATCCTTTTAAAATTTTGTTATCATTTTGTTTGTCTTAGTTGTTGTCTTTTCTTGGAGCAGCAATGTCAGTCAATGTTGCTGGCTGTTATGATGTTGATGCTCATGATGATAATGACGTCAACAGAAGAAAAAAAAAACAACAAATACATATAAAATCATACAACAACTGAAAATCTTTAGTGTGTCTTTATCAACGTTTTATTATTTTCTGTTAAAATTGTTTATATTTTCTTGTAACTTCCGTTATACTTCCGTTTTTTGTTAAGAGTTAAAATTGTATTAACAGTGATATTATATTTTATTTGACTTTTTTTTTCTTTTTGTCATCTTGTTCTTTATACACCAGCATATGGTAGGAAATGGTGGAGGTGTTCAACAAAAGCACTTGGAGAAAAACGCAGAAGAAATTTTATAAAACTCCAAAAAAAAAAAAAAAAAATATATATATTCATTGGAAAACAGGAGTAAATCTCTCACAGGACGGGCATGCAGTTACTTAAAGATAGATAAATTTGGAATTGAAGGACAATCATCTTTTTAAAAATAACCACTTTCGTTCCGTCACGGGCTTGGGAAGCTCTCCTTCTGGAAAAATATTATAGTTGTGTGCTCTTTGGTTGAAAACAAAGAATTATAATTCTTTTTTTCTCTCAGTGCATTCCTAGATGTTATAAATTCTCTATGATAGAACGTTGACACAATATTTCGTGGATTATGGCACAGTACAATAAAATTTCATAATGACGAGACAACAAGTACAACAATGTGATTTATTTTTTCCTCTATTCTTCTATTGTGATTGTAATCAAATTAGAGAAAGTGAATTAAATAAAGTTTCTTTTTGATTTATTTTAAAATAATGAGTACAGAAAACAAAAAGAAGAAATAATTGGAATGCAGTAGAAGTTACGAAATATTTTTCGGGTTAAGAATTTTTCTTTGACTTGGTTTAAATTAAAACAACAACAACAAAATATAGCGACTATTAAGTCTTTATTACAATTTAGAAAAGAACAAACAAAAGCTTTCTCGATTTTCAAAAATATCAAAAAATAAAAGAATTTTTGAAAAAGTTATTTAAAACAAGATTTATACACTTAAATTGTTGCTTGCCAATCCACCAGAGCGGTTCCTGAACAACTCCACCTGACGTATAGATGGGACAGTAGGTTAAATAATACCTTTGTGAAAAGTAGCATCCTTGTGCAACACATTTATTAAGTTTCCAGGCGCCACGTTGTTTAGTTTTTGTTTCCGGAGCCATCAAAAGTAAACGATCTCAGTGAATTTGTAAACTTGCAAGAAATTGCTCACTACTATGTAATGCAATATATTCGTTTGAAAGAGCTCAGTCCAACCAATATTAAAGACGAAGTAGATTCTACTAGGGGTGAGTCTGCACCTCCTTAAGGCAACGGTCAAAATAGTTGACGTCAATTTCATGTATGTGTGCATGAAGCTTTTCTCTTATACGATACTGCACAGCTCTTCAGTCGATCATTTGGTATTTGATATTGTGCTGTAAACACCATGTCGGTAGCGGACGACAAAAAAACAAATGAAAAAGAAACGTATCTGGAATGGCTTAAATAATCTAACACATAAAAACAAAGTTTTTATTAAAACTCTTTCTTTCCTTATGCATATGAGTTTTGAATAACTCCTTGACTGTGCGTGACTGTGTGTGACTATCTTAAAATTAATCTTTGGCCACCACAAGTCTATGGACAAAGTTCCAGATCCATCGTTAGAGGGGAAGTAGGGTTTTAGTCTCTCCGTGACTGTGCGTGATGATGTCAAAGTTAATCTTTTTTCATAGCAAGTCTATTGACCAAGGTTTAGATCGATCGGATAAGGGAAAATGGGTTTTAAATCACTCCGTGACTGTGCGTGACTATGCGTGTGAAGGTATATCGACCAAGTTTCAGATCGGTCGTATGAGGGTAAATGACATTTAAACCACTCCGTGACTGTTCGTGACCATGCGTGACTGCGCGTGAATAAGTCAAAGTTAATCTTTTTTCACAGCATGTGTATGGACCAAGTTTGAGATCGATCGGATGAGGTAAAAAGACATTTAGATCACTCCGTGACTGTTCGTGACCATGCGTGACTGCGCGTGACTAAGTCAAAGTTAATTTTTTTCACATCAAGTGTATGGACCAAGTTTGAGATCGATCGCATGAAGGGAAAAGACATTTAGATCACTCCGTGACTGTTCGTGAGCATGCGTGACTGCGCGTGACTAAGTCAGAGTTAATCTTTTTTTCACAGCAAGTGTATGGACCATGTTTGAGATCGATCGCATGAGGGGAAAAGACATTTAAATCACTCCGTGACTGTTCGTGACCATGCGTGACTGCGCGTGACTAAGTCAAAGTTACTCTTTTTTCACATTAAGTGTATGAACCAAGATTGAGGTCGATCGGATGAGGGGAAAAGACATTTAGATCACTCCGTGACTGTGCGTGACCATGCGCGACTGCGCGTGACTAAGTCAAACTTAATCTCTTTTCACAACAAGTGTATGGACCAAGTTTGAGATCGATCGGATGAGGGGAAATGTTATTTAGATCAATCCGTGACTGTGCGTGACCACGCGTGACTGTGCGTGACTAACCAAAAATTAATCTGTAGTCACGACAAGGGCTAAGTTTCAGATCAATTGGATAAGGGGGAATGGGGACCACCCATGGCAGACACACAGACAGACAGACAGAGAGTATGAATTAAAAGAGTTTTAAAAAGGAATGCATTTACCCATGAAAACTTAATGGCTGAATTAAGAGTGACCTCGAAAAATGATTTTTAAAATTTTTCTTTTATTCCGACATTTTTACATCCATTCGCTTCGAAGTCACATCAAAAATGGAGCCATGATGCAGGACCATCAACGATATACACAGATCAAAATCGAACGTCAAGCGAGCAAAAATCTAATATTTTTTATTTAGCTTCAATCATTAGTGGTGTGACACATACAAACACATTTTCACTAATACCACTACAATGCTTGTCATGCATTTTGACCGTGTATATTCCGCTTTTCGACTATAAAATATTAGCTGCCAGAGTTTAAACGAGGCCGCACAAGCTGCCAAGACGAGCATCTTAGTGGCCGACCAATTGTATGATGGTTGGGTGAAGTTGAGTGAGTTAGTTGAAATGACAAACATTTCAAAAAGTGCTATATATCGCTTATAGTGGAGTGAGAACTTGGAAAGGAGAAAGCTTACAAAAGAACAAAAACAGCGTCGTGTATATGTTTCAATAGAATGTTTGCCGTTCTTGCATCAAATCGTAACGATGGATGAGGCATGAGTCAAGCACTTCACACTTGAAATAAGGGACAGTCAAAACAGTGGATTGTAATGAGAGAATCGCGTTCAAATCAGACGAAGAAAGTTCCATCTGCAGGCAAGGGGGTGTAGTTTTTATTTATTATCTTCAAAAAGGAAAATCAATTATGCTAGCGTGTTGCAGCTTATAAATGATAGAGTTAAGGGTAAAAGCCTCATTTAGTGAGAAAGAAAGTGTGTCAAGACAATGCACCAGTTCGCACATACACTACTGCGATGGCCAAAATCTTTGAATTAAAGTTCGAATTGCTTCATCACTCACCTTATTCGCCAGATTTAGCTGCGTCGAATAATTTTTTATTTCCGAACTTGAAAAATGGCTCGGTGGTAAAAGATATGCCATCAGTGCAGAGCTGGAGTCATGCTATTCAACATTTTCTTCAAGTTAGATAGTACAGTTTAATAGGTTTCAGGTTTCTTAAAATATCTTTACTTTCATTAGGGGAAGGAAAATTAAAGAAAATTTTTCCCAAATATATTGCGTTTTCTTTGTTAATATGGTTTCTAGAATCGCCCTTCTAGACTAACCTTTTAACTTTGTTGGTAGATATTTTACTTAGAGCTACACAAACCGTCATTAAATCTTTGGAGGCATAAAAAGTTAGTTCCGCATATTACTTACAATGACAGTGCATGAAGATCGATATATGTTCGGCCCACATTTGAAGTCAATTTGTACAAATTGGTGCCACATTTAATATTTTCTCTGGGAATATATTATAGTTGAAATGATTTTCTTTTTCAAACCAGTACTTTGAAAAATGTGTATAACTGAATGCTTCATCTAAATAACTAGACTAGACTAAGATCTCTTTGGTATAGTAGAATAACTTTATTAAATCAAGTTTCTCCTTGGCGGGCAAAGGAGAATTGCCAAAACTAAGAACATCTGGCGAAGAGGCGACAATATATCATTTCATTTTTATTATTAAATATATCATTTCTTCTGCGAATATGAAGCTTTCGGTAGCATTGGGTTAATAATACTAGGCAGACACAAAATGGACGACCTAAGTTTGCAATAATGCAAAAATATAAAATATTGTGTATAAAAAAATTTCATTTAAAGCTGCCAAAGGGTTTACGTATTTTTCGAAATTCACAAAACGATTGATCTTATTAGTTAAAAACTAAAAGCTGGTTTTCTTGTTAAAATCTATGTAAACTCCAGATTAACCCAGCAATGGCTAATTTGATAAAAGGTGAAAAGGTACAAAGAAGGTAATATTTGGTAGTTCAACATTGCCGGCCACCTTTTGGCAACATAATCCTTTTAAAAATAACTTAAAATAAAGTATAACTTAGAAAAATATGGGTTTGAATTTATCAATTTTTTCATTTACTAGTATGCCCTGTCGCGTTTCGCCACAACTTAACGACACTTATTAGTTCATAGTCAATTTTTCTTATTAAGTTTGTATTGTGCAACTAAAATATTTAATTTAATTTATTTTATACTTTTTAATTTCAATGCTTGTTGATTTTTTGATTTTTTATTCGGTGCAACATATATAAACTTATTCCTATTTTGGAGCAATTTAAATCTGGCAACATTTACTTTTGCTCCTGAATTTAGAATATCAATTGGCAATTTTTCATTTTCGATTTTGGAGATTTTTGATTTGGGTGATTTTCGATTTTGCCCATTTTTGATGTTGAAAATTTTCACTTTTGGCAATTTTCGGTTTCGGCGATTTTTGATTTTGGCGATTTTTAATTTTGGCGATTTCTGAATTTGGCGATCCGGCTCATATTATCCATGACTACTCACATTGATAATTAATGTACTTGTCAAAAGTTTCAAGACTATCGCTTTCATAGTACTTCATATTGTTTTGTATAAGAGGTGCGACGCACACTAATCCCATCCCCCCAGTTTTTATCGGACTACTCATATTAATGCCTGATGAACTCGTGCAAAGCGTCGAGGTTTTTCAAAGCTCTTTCTGTCATAGTACTCAATATATATTATGTTAAAATTTCACTTTATATGGGAGGTGCCACGCCCACTAAAAATATCATAAAAATGTATAGCTTAAGTCCATCCCTAAGGACCAATTTAAATATTGGAACCAACATTTATTTGTATAGATTTATTTGTTTAGGTGGAGCATAAAGCCTTGTCTAGCCGTGACTGCCTGATTAACAACTGTAGTTTGGGCATCTGTTGTATGCGTCGAAAATTTCTGGTGATTTTTCAAACGTTCAGATATGAACGATGCTTCAGTAGTGGGGTCTGGACGCGTAGTACCCTGATGAATAGGATTCACCATAGCCGTCGCCAAAAGTAATGAAGTCCTTGACGATTTGTAGAAGCTGTGACAAGATTGACATTCGAAGCAAATGCTACTGCCGGTAAGAAGTTTGAAACCCGAGATACAGGAACTGAACTAATTCCTGAATCAGCGGATTTGTATCCCTAGAAACTACATGCTAATTCCCTATATAACATAGTATGATATATTTTGTTTCAAATTGAACAATTGTACTGCATGTATCCTTGAGACACAATTGACACAAGAATGAAACTATTTTATTGTAGAAAATCTATGAGCAACAAATAATCTTTAGAAATGATGACACGAGCGTAAAAACTGAACGGGATTTCATTTCAGATTAAGAAAACCATCTTGCAGATCCCAAGATCACGTAAGCAATCCAAAGTCTAAACTCTATCTGTTAAAAAGAGGTTCAAAATCTTCCAGTGTGATAAAGCGGATTTGTCTTGGTTTGCGAAGGTAAATGTTGAATACAACGAAATGCAATTACAGGATCCCAGCTATGCGTCGAAATCAATTGGCATAGCTATATGGCAACCGACTATTCATCGTTGTAATAATAGTTATTTACCAACATACGCGGATTATCATATGCATCCCTCAAGTTACGCTTTTCGAAACACTTTATCGAGCTTCGTCACTAGTTTTCTGAACTAAATGGCATAACCACACACTATTGCTAAGTCAAGAGTTGTTAAGACTCAGCGCTGTAAAAAGATCTCCAAAATGGGCCAAGTAATGTAATCACCCTCGAAAACATAAGTATAGCATGGCGGAAGCATCAGATTATGACAAAATTTGTCAAGTTGTAAATGACTTATCTGGAATACCGGACTTAGCGCTAACTGATCTTATTCACTATCTTAATATCAAAGGTTGGATCTCTAGTACTCTCACAATATTTCTTTCAAGTGATGTGGTTTTTCAAAATGGAATCACTTAACCCTACTTGTTCATTTCACAGACGATTAACTGCCACATAACTCAACCATAATGGTTAACTTTTTAATTTTTTATTAGGAAAGTGTAAAAGTGTTTCATACAAAGCATTTTTTGTCGTTTTTAGAAAAAATTACTCTCTCATTTTTTATTTAAAAAATGAATTGATCTAATTTGACTATATAAAAAAAATTAAGAAAAAAACAAGAAGGCAACAAAAAAAAAAATCATTGGAAATTGAGACAATATTTCATACAAACATTCTTTATCTATAATATTAATAGGCTAGGCGATTTCTTGTTACCGATGTTCTGTTCGACCGTTTTATCCCGATTTTGACCGAACGTATATTATTTGAAAGGCATTTCTTTTTAGCTGTTCACCAGATTTAAAGATTTTTTAATTTTTTCTTTTATTTTGAGCAAATTGCATTTAAAGTTGCTACTAACACATATATACATATGCTATGTGTGTGTTTAAAAAATTTTTTAATGTGATTGTTAATGAGTTTGCTATCTTCATTCACAATAATAATAAACCAAAAAAGTGTTGGTTTGTGAATTGGCTAAGTTGAAAAATAAAGTTGGCTAGAAATTGCACTCGAATTTCGGTAATAGTTTAAAGGAAAACCTGCAATTCCGGGGAAAAAAAGCTAGTTTCAACTATACCCCTAATCATGAAAGCTAGCAGAGCCCAGCACTCGAAATTGGAGAATTGGAAATTATAGGAAATTTTATTTTTTCACTCAAATTTTTCTTTCAACGATTTTTTAATATATATATACCAAATTGTGAATTTGTAAATAAAATTCATTAAATTTCATTATAAATATTTGTTGAACATACAGAAGATATATAAATCGGTTTGTTAATTAATAATATTATAAGAGCTTAATGGTAGGCTAATAAATTTTAGCCAATTCACAATTGATATACAATTTTTGCATTGTATAGTTTTACGTATGTGGCATGTGCATGCCCAAACGGTGGGAAAACATTGTTATTGAACAAAACCCAAACATTCATTTAATTCCATTGAAGATTCGTTATCTCAAAAGAATCGTAAGGAATTAACAGTAGCTTTAAATGGTTAATACTACAAAAAAATGTACTAGCTGGTGCACATCTATAAAGTTGCTGCACATTTGGAAAGAAATACCTTTCAAATGGTATAATTTTTGTCAAAATGGGTTGATAACTGAGAGTGTAGAATGTGTCACATGAAATCCCCTTGCCTGTCAATATTATAGAATTGTGAGCAAAAGGAAATTGTTTAATTTTTAATTTTTATTTAAAAAACGTGCAGTTATTTAAAACAATCTTTTCTTTTTTTAATTTCAGATTCTAAGTACTTGCCATTTGAAAGAAAGGTGAGTATTATGCAGATTGAAATACATTGCTGCACAATTAACAGAAAAATCCATAACTTTGCATGTGACTATAAACTATTTCTATCTATCTACTCCAATAATAAAAACGTTCTAGCTGAGCGATAGTATCGCTTTTTTTTAAGCTATTTTAAGGTTCTTGACTTTCCATCGCACAATAGCCCAAGATGCATGGATTTGTGTTATATCCAGAAACTTTCTCTAGAATATTTGGGCAGTGGGTTTCTAAAAAGTACATAATAAATATTATTGCCAAAAAGAATAATTTAACTCATCTCAAACTCTCGATGTTCCTACACATATTCCAGTAGCTGTTGAATTTCATAATCGGTCAATTTTTTATTATTGATTTTTCGCTTTAAGTTGGTATTTTCATTATTTTGATCCACTATTAAATTTTATTTTAATAGTGATCACCAAATGAAATATAAAATTTATTTATAGTATTAGCAGCTCAATGCTTAGCCTTTGTAAATGTTTTGTCTTGTAAATGTATTACACCTTCTAGCATTGTAATTTAACCACAGCGCAGTAAATTTTAATTTCATACATTTTGTTGTTGTGGTGTTGTTAATAGTAGTACTTTTACTATATCTACAACATTTACAAGGGTAACAAGGATAATTTACTACCAAGAATGAAAACCTTTATTATGATATTCTATACCAACATAAAGGACATACGATTAACAACAGCCAACTAGTTGTGACTAAAGAAATTAAATATTGAAATAGTTCGAATTTTCTATAAATATATACATACTTCTCACCCATTTGCCATTTTCGCTACTTTTATTACTTTTATTAACTTAAAAAGTTTTCCATTAAAACAGCTTCATTTCTGATAATGGACATTGCTTTTTTTTGTCTGTCTACTTAATGGAATTTTCTTGGCTCAATGCAAATGATGTGTTGAATAATATTAAAAAGTGTGAACAGCATAATCAACACAAACTCAACAGCAACAACTTCGTTAACTGTGTTTCAACTTATTTATAATTAATCAAAGCCAAAAAGGTGTCACCTAACATTAATATTAACTGCAAAAGCAAACTCCAAAAGTTACCAAAAAAAAAAAGCAAAAATAAAAAAAAAACAACGAAACAAACTCACGTTTTCTTAGCAATTTGTGAACATCACATGCCTGACAGTAGGCAGACATCTGCTGGCCTAGGCCAAACAAACATTTGAAAAAGAAATTTTGTGTTTTTTTTTTTCTGGTCAGAAATAAAATAGAAAAAGTTTGCAAATTAACGGTCTCTAGGGGTGACAAATGTCACTTAACATTAAGGTTAGTTAATATTTTTGCTTTTGTTGTTCCTTATTGGTATTAAAACTAAATATGTGAAGTAGTATTTGACAATGATAACAGTTTTTTTGTACTCTAAAGAAAAACAAGGGTTTGACCCTTGCAATGTTAATTTTTATTTATAATGATATTTTTTTTTGTTCTTTCTAGAAATGGTGACAAATGAAAGCAACAAATAAACCCTTTTTTTTGTAGATTGTATTAAAATATGGCAAGATTACTAACGATTGTATCGAAAGTCCTTTTAAACAAACCATTCACCGTGAGGCTGCTTTAGACATTTAAAAAAAAAACAAACATATCGGTAGCTGAAATGCCAAACGACCTAACTAAATAACAAATTTATTTTTAATCCGTCTCTTCTTAAGTCCTAACAATTTTCTATAATAATATAATCATATGCGACCAACAATGAGTGGAGGTACATATATGTGGCATTTGATTAAAAGCATCATAATTTATCAAAAATCCGAGTTTTAATTTTTCGTTAGTTATGTCGTTTTATATATCAGCAAACGATACAAACGCGTACATATAGTACGGTTTGTATAGATTTGTTTATGCGAGTACCTTAGGCCACTTGTGTCAATTGTCACTTGATTAAACAAAACGCCATAGGAGTTAAAAACAAACAACCATCTCAACTCTCGCATACAACTCTAAATATTTGTATGTTTGCACTCATTACACTTGCACAGAATTGTACTAAAGTTAGGGTTAGAAGGCGATTTCTAAAAGGGCGCCATAGCTAAAAAGCATTTGAGTTATGCACAGACGTCATTATATCCTTCGCACAACTGTAAGGAGTGTATAAATAAGTCTATCATTATTTTTGTAACAATTCTAAGAAAAAATCTGGACATCATAATATTTATACAGATACTTTTGATCCTCATAACAAGTGGAGATATCATAACGTTAACCATTCTTCTGTCTGTCTGCAAGTTCACAATAGGTTAGTCGCTAATTTTTGGTGAAAATGTTTGCTATTGAAAATTAAAAACCACCTGATATAAACAAAAATTTGAAAATCCCCAGAAAAAAAATTCTATAGGGTTGTTATAATTCTATATGCATATATATTTCGTATGTGTTACTGTCATTGTTATTGTTGTGGTCGTCTTGTTTATCTTGTTTATATATAGTACAGATTCTATAAGAGAGATTTGCAAATTTGTGTGATGTCACCTATTATTCATGTTAGTGATCGGGTGGGATCGGATAAATAGGCGTATTAATGTGAGTAGTCGGACAAAAAATGGACACGATTGGACCAATGGGCATGGCCCCTCCCAAACAAAGTAAATGTACAAAATCATATATCGAGTACTGTTATAGTGTGAGCCATGGGAGTTTACGTGAGCATGTAAGTTATTCGTGTGCTTAGTCTAACAAATTAAGGGCTTGATCGGAGTAGTGGGCGTGGCACCGCCCGTGTAAAGTAAATATATAATATCGCATAATTGTTGTTCTATATAAGGGAAAGCCATGACCCTCTGTACGAGCTCATCAGATATTAATGTGAGTAGTCGAACAAAAAATGGACATGCTCGGAGCAGTGGGCATGCCACCGCCCATGGTACTTGACTACTTTAAAAGAGAAAGCTTTGAAACATTGTGCGAGTCCACCAGATATTAATGTGATTAGTCAGATAAAAAATGGGCGGGATAGGCTTAGTGGGTGTGGCACCTCTTATACAAAAAAAATATATATTGTACTACGAAAGCGGCAATCTTGAAACTTGTGACAAGTACATTAAGTAACAATGTGAGTAGTCGTGGAAACTTTGGGCGGAATCTCCAAAATCAAAAATAAAAAATCGCCGAAACAGAAATCGCAAAAAAACAAATTCGCGAAACAAAAAAACGTACAATCGAAAATCGCCAAAATGAAAAATTGCCAAATGATATTTTAAATTTAAGCCGTTAATTGTTTTAATTGCCCAACACAAACTTCAAAGGAAAAATTGATTTTGAAAACTTGTCAATAAGTCTCGGTAAGTCATAGCGAAGCGCTACAAGGTATACTAGTATTTCATAAAAAGGACAATTTACAATATCACATTCTTAACAATATTTAGTGTTCCACAATGATCAACCAGCTTTTTATCCCATTACATCTTCAAGATTTTCGTGCGAATTATGCGAATGCTCTACCTTAGCCAATCAAGACCCGCCCATAGATAGTCCACAGAAGTTGAAAGAATAATTTTTTTGATATCTGCCCGGACATCTGAGATATAGCATGGGTATTTTAAATACCCTACAAGCCACGGTATGATACTTTAATTTTGACTTATTTATCAAAAAAACTTCACCCAAAACTTTCATGCTCCCTATTGCTTAATAAATGTAAATACGCGTTCTTCCTCGTTATCATATCCCGCAAAAACACCGCGCCCTTTTTGACGTATTCCTTTCTCCACTAAGAGTAGAAGTGTGTTCTTCCTCGCAATTAGCCAAACACTGTGTGTAAGTTTATCATATCAGTGGTGGTCATTATGTAGTGTGCACGCTAAATAAGAGCTTCAATTGCGTAAACAAGTGATAAGAATTTGCAAAACCTTAGCATACAGAAATTCTAGCTAGTTATAACAATTGTCGAAAAGGTAAATTTTTGGCTTATTGCTCAAACCGGAAATCGTTGGGATGCGTTCTGATAAAAGAATGTATTTCTCGGAAAAGTTTCAAAAAATTAAACAGCATAAACTAATGACTCGTTTATCGTGCGATGGATTCTTCGCTTTGAGAACTGTTCGTGATAATCGAATCATTAATGAATATCAAGTAAATGCGAAAGAAGCCTCGCAGAACATATGACTTTAGTTTTGATACGAACAATTGTATATCCGCTGTGCGTTGGAACGATAATGCTGTAAGCCATTGCTATTTTGTCTATCGATATGATTTCTTCACTTATTTCCATCCTTTTAGGTCATTACCTCATTATCAAATTTCCTTAGCAATACACCAATGGCCCGCGCGAAAAGGTATGATCGAAAGCAACGAAAAATGGTTAAAAGTGATCAGCTTCTTTTGGTCAATCGATATAAGCATCGCATGGGAGGTGTAGGCCTTATGACAATGCAATCAATAATTATCGAATTATGATTCGGGGCAAGAAGTGGTACTGGCCGTTGATGACGAACGCATTAACCGCGGCTATGGTAAATGCGTGGAAATTACATTGCCCTTGTCGAATTCCGAATGGAGATCTGCGAATCGATTATGAGCAAATCCGATTACCACCATCCGGGTAAAGTTTAGGCCTCAGGCATTACGTCATGATCGTATAGATAATTTCATTGGAAAACTCGTTGTCGCATTGTGGTGGCAAAAACGAATGCAGCTACTTGAAGTTCAAGACGAACTTACATCCCATTCCTTGCATTCTGGATTATCACAATGGTGCTGCACCAGACAAAATGAACCACTATGTGTTTTGGGTACAATGACTGTGTGTGTCCATGTTCACTTTGTAATCAAACTGCAGGTCGCAAATATGAATATATTTTGATGAGATTTGGTATATAAGCTTTCAGCCACCATAGGATGAATGCTGTTGAAATTGGTGAGAATCGGTCCATGTTCAGACCTAGCCCCCATACAAATTACCCATATGAAATCGACATAAATTGCCATAAGATCCAAATTGTCATATAGATCTTAATCAAATTGGGTTTATATGCGTTCATTATATCCATTAATGGGTAGTCCAAAAGAAAAGTCGGTCTAGACCGACTATACGATACCCTATACCATGCGTTTAGAAATTCTATCTCTTAGGCCCAATTAACTGGAAATAGAAAATAAGCAAAAACCACATTTGAGTGGGATTTTTATTAATTTTTTTTGGCTGCAGATATGAAAAAGTTCATATCGGACGATATATCTATATGGGGACTAGGTCCAAAAATGGACCGATCCTGATCATGTTTGGTAAAGTTTTTTTATTTTGTAAAAATATATACAAACAAAATTTGAGAAGAATCAGTGCAATATTTTTGTCTTTTAATAGATTTAAGTGAAGATCGGGAAGCAGCTCTATATGGGGCCACAGGTATTATTTTTGGACTACTCGTTAATGGATGTAATGAACGCATACAAACCCAATTTGAGTAAGATCTATCTGACAATTTGGATCTTATGGCAATTTATGTCGATTTCATAGGGGTAATTTGTATGGGGGCTAGGTCTGAACATGAACCGATTCTCACCAATTTTAATAGCGTTCATCCCATGGCCGATAAAAGCTTATAGACCAAATCTCATCAAAACGTATTCATATTTGCGACCTGCAGTTTGATTACAAGGGTTACATGGACACACAGACGGACGGACATTGTTAAATCAACTCAGAAAGTGATTCTGATTCGATCGGTATAATTAAAGATGGGTCTAGGTCAAATATTTTTGGTTGTTACAAACAGCAGCACAAAGTCATTATACCCAAACCACATAGTGGTATAGGGTATAAAAAACCGCCATTTTAATCGATAAAATACTCGATGCAAACTGCGTTAAATATTTCTGTTTAATTTTTTTCTAAGTCCCCATCCGCTTTACAACAAAGCATCGACTATCGCGATATCTTTCACCTAGAACGAGCCAGAATTTTTTAAGTGAGAAGGTTTTCTTGGGTATTTAAATAACCAGTGGGCATTAATGAATCAGTACTATTAAGCGTAATATTAGTTTCTTTTTGAATACTTAGTTATAAAGTTTTAATACAAGGTCTGGTCTGTAAGGATTTATTTCCCTGGATTAAAAATATATAAATAAAAACAGAAGTAGGTTTTCATATAAAAGTACCTTTTCATAAATAAAGTACATTTTCCTAAGAAACTATCCTTCTTAATAAAATAAGTTTTCTTAAAATAATACATATTTTTAAAATAAGTCCTTTCTTTAAAAAAAAGTACCTTTTCTTAAAAACAATTAAATAATTCTCTAAAAATAGAATCTGTGTTAAAAAAGTGCTATTCCTAAGAACCCGAATTTTTCTAAAACTTCTTCAAAAGATATATTTTCTTAATAGCATGGCAGCTTTTCTGAAAAAAAAAATGATTTTTCAGTGCCTTCTCCAAGGTGCCTTTCTTAACTACATATTTTCAAAAGTGTGTTTTCTTCATAAAGTAAATGTTCTTCAAAAAGTATTTTTTCTTCCAAAAGTACCTTTTCATTAAAGGTGCCTCTTCGTAAAAGTACATTTTCTAAAAAAAGTAAGAAAGTATTTGGCTTGAGAAAGTACCATTTCTTAAAAAAGTTGTTCGTTTTAAAAAAAGTACCTTGACTTAAAAAACTGCCTCCTCCTAAAAAGTACCTTTCTTTGATAAAAACATTTTTTTAAAAATATATTGCCTTATAAAAGCACCCCTTCTCAAAAATTTAACTTTTGTCAAAAAGTACCATTTCCTAAAAAATTAAATTTTCTTAGAAAATTACATTTTCTTAAAACAATACCTTTTCTAAAAAAATAATTTTTTCATAACCGGGTACCCGTGTACCTTTTTTGAATTTAAAGTGCTGCTGTGCCTATAATTTTTGAGATATGGACATAAAACTCCGAATCATGAGAGATTTTGGCTAAACTAAGATTTAAATACGAAAAAATTCAAAATATTTTCAATATTTTCTTTAAAAAATGATTTTAAATGTTTTACCCCCATAAACACACAACCGGGTCCCCGGGTACCCTAATGCAATTCCTATGTAAATGCCTGACATGTAAATGAAAAAACGTTTTTTTGTGTTGTTTTTATTGGAAATAAATGTCTTTTTTATTTATTTTATCATATTTTATATATATTATATTATAATTCATCCGAATCACTATCGTTGTTATTGTGGCAATTGTAGCATTTAGTAATTGTTATGGCGTGCTCATCGCATATCGGCGTGCTACATATGCTGCAATTTTTTCTAGTTTTTCTTCTGCGCTTATTTGGAAGAAGGTTGCACATGTAGCACACGCCCGTATGTACTTTTCTGCCCCTTTGTCGTGCTGACGGAGATGCTGACGGAGATGTTGACGGACCTGCAGCACAAAGCACACTCTCCAACGGCCTTCCGATGATGCTTTCAATTGCATTTTTTGTTGAAAATTGGCGCACGCTTTGCACATTTGAAATTCTATTTTCTATAACAGGAATGCACAGGTTTTCTGCCAGTTGACGCAGGAAATTCTTGCTGCGCGTCGTGGTGTATCGTGCAGTTGGATTATTTCCATAATATATGATGTGTGATGCAAATGCGCTCACATCAATGATGTTATAGAAAAATGCCATCGGCCATCTTCTTGTTTGTCGCTGGGTCATATATTCTTGGAGCGTTTGGTCCATTACGTCCACCCCACCTTTTGTTTGGTTATAAAAATTTATAATTTCTGGTTTCCCATTCTCGTCAATTTGTACATCATCATGCATACTAGAAAGAAGGATGACCGAGTTGGACTTCCGCTGCTTATATGAGAGCAGTGTTACGTTGTCGTAGAAGCCAAATAAACTTGAACCAACGTCTTTTTTTTTGTCTTCTTTCATCTCCGCAGGGATGTAAGCTTTGTTGCGGCGGAGTGTACCCACAATGCTGAGCTTTTCTACTTTTAGTTGCCTAGCCAACGGCAGCGTCGTAAAAAAATAATCCATTGTTATATTTCGTCCGCTACCGTAGTATGGCCCAACTAAATCTCTCACCACTCTTTCGCCAACACCAACTTCACGACCAGTTTCTTGTTTGCCAGTATATATTTGGCCATGAAGTGGATATGAGTTTTTGGCATCGCAAATCCACCATACTTTTATGCCATATTTTGCTGGCTTCGAGGGTTTATATTGGGTGAATTTGGTTCTACCACGGTATGGATATAATTGTTCATCAATGGTCAAATATTCTGACGGCACATAATATCTGGCAAGATTTGCATTGAGCATTATCCAAATATCGCGAATTGGCGCCGCTTTGTCTTGACGCTGCCGCTCTACCCGTGTTCTGGGGTCGTCAAACCGCATAAAACGCAGCAAATCGAAAAACCTGTTTATTCCCATGGTGGCGCGGAATATTGGGTGAGTCTGTGACGTCCACAAATCTCTTGCGTTTTCGTCATTAGAATGATTTGTGCCAGCCATCAAAATCATTTCAATGAACGCATAAATTTCGTTGATTGTCGTGTCTTTCCACTTCAACTGACGTCTATTGGGATTCGCTTCATTGTACGCATTATATGTGGCATGAGCTTTTCTATTTGTGTGGCGCACTATTATATCCACCATTTCCACTGTGAGGTATGATTTGAAACACTGCAAAGGCGTCATATTTTCAGTAATCCGCGCTGGACCACAGCGGTCTCTGAATATATTGTGGCTTCTCACTTGTTGGCAACTACGTGGTGTTCGCTGCCATTGTGTGCCGTCACGTGCAGTCATGTAGTCTGCTGGGTTTGTTGTTGGTGCATCTTCTTGCATATCATCATCTTCACTTTCATCATCAAAGAAAATGTCCTCTGGTGCGTCAATAGCAGCTGCAATTTCGTTTGCGTTGTCAACATTCAAATCTTCATTCTCTGATTCCGAAACTTCGCCAGTATAGGACACATTTCCTACATTTTGGTCTTCCACAGGGTCCACTTCAAGGTCCTCATCTTGAGTCGCTTCCTCAAATAAACGTTGAGTATATGTGCTTCTTGCTTCATCACTCAAATTCCAGTATTCCCTTGTAGAAGTTAAGGCACGTTGCCCTCAACATTTCGACATAATTAAATTTACACTAACATTTCCGTATTCATTCCCTAGCAACTCAAATTTTCTGCATTAGTTGCAAAATAGTTTTAACTTCTGTCCGAATTATATTTTTTTTTTTTTTTGTGTCAAACAAATTTTGCAGCATTTACATAAATGCAAAAATCGTATAGTCAAAGCAGCGGTGTCAGGTAGTTTTGCAATTTGATTAATTTTAGTAACTCAGCAAATTCTAATTGTTGGTTCCCTTAATAAATGACAATTATGTGAAAATGAGTTCAGTTCAAACTCGTTACTCAAAGCTTGCATAGCAAGAGAACAGACTTCGGTATCGCGAAGTATAAATTTGTAACTAATAAAATTGTAATCTAAAAACGTTAAACATTAAAATAAGACTTGTTTATTTGAATAAATTTATGAACCAATAAATAAAAGAGTTTCATTTAAATTAAGTGACGGGTTTGGGCAAATAAAATAACTTAGACAAATATCGGTCGTTGCGGCTCATTTTTCACCAACTTCACTGTTCAAATATTCAACACAGACTGGCGAAGCAAATGAAATATTTCAATTTTACGACACAAATGAACATCTGCTATATAACTCAAAAGCAATTAAGCAAGTAGGTACCGAAAATAAGCAAAATAAGCAAATAAACAACCCTTACATAAAACCAGTTTCTGCCTAGTTGTGTCGCTTTAGGTACTTATATACGAACAGAAACCAGTTTTTTTTCCAAATATCAAATTTGTACAGTTGAGAACGCAAAATATAATCAACAACAAAAATATTTACAAGAAAATATTATTTTATTTCAATAAACGCAAAACAACCTACTTCGGGTACCCGGGTACCTGGTTATGAAATTAAAGGAGTTTTGCTGGTTATGAATCGTACGGTTAAAAGAGTACCTTTCACTAAAGAGTGCTTTTGCGTAAACAAGTACCTATTCTTCAAAAAGTGTCATGTTAAAAAAGTAATATATCTGACAATGTACCTTTTCTTAAAAAAATATGTTTTCTTCAAAAGGTATCTTTTCCTAAAAAAGTACCTTTTTCAAGAAGTATATTGTCTTCAAAAAGTATCTTTTCTCAAAAAGTACCATTTCTTAAAAAATAACAGCATGATTCTTATCCTCAAAAAAGTACTTATTCCAGGAAAAAATAACTTATACTTATGAAAGTACCTTCTCTTTAGAAAACACCTTTCTTTAAAAAAGCAACTTTTCTTAAAATCGTATATCTTTCAAAAAATAGTACCTTATCCTAAAAATTTACCAATTCTTAAAAAAGTAAGGTTTTTTTTTTTTAAAAATTTCTGTCCCCCAAAAATATATTTCTTAAAAAAGTAAATTTTCCTAAGAGAGTAACTTTTCTTAAAAAAGTGAACTTTCTTGAAAAAAATCTTTTTTATTAAAAAAAAATCTTTTTATTGTCTGAAAAAATACATTTTCTTAGCAAAAGTACTTTTTCATACAAAAGGTACTCTTTCTTAAATAAGTACATTTTATTAATAAAATAAATTTTCTCAAACAGGTACTTCTGTACGTAGAACTGAACATGTATTGTGAAAGAACAGAAATCTATATTTAATTCAAATTATTTTCCATCGTTTGCCAGTACCTTTTTCCATTTTTTTCGGTAGCATGCGGATACCGCGTCTTAAGAATGCTTCATATAATGTAAAATACTTTCCCGAAGACCATGTGCCATCTATCGAAAGTGGAAATCAGAAAGAGTAATCTCCGTTATATATAGCGGGTAGGGTGAAACTACCCACTTGAGTGTTTCCAAATTGGTTTTGACCGGCTTTGTCCATATGGACGAGAATTATTTTGCAGAATAATAAATTTATCGTATCGGAAGTGGTATTGGGCAAGTTTTTCGTTATGTGCTCTCATCGATTTTGTAGACATCCCCAGTAATGGTTTCATTTGGTTGGAGCAATTGATAACACCAGATTTCAAACTGATTCCAGCAAATATTCAAAAAGAAGTTTTCCTAAGACGGTTAGGCCTAGCTGTATATTTGGTGCAAAGTCAAGTGTTCTCCATGAGCTCTTGCTTTTTGGCTTATGATAATGGATAAATTTTTCATTACGCGGTGCAGAAAATCCTTTCGTTTTGGAAAAACGGCTTTCAAAATTTCTAGGCGTATGTATATATGGAATTCAATTTCTTTGTTCATATCATTTCCAATGATTTTAAATGATGTAAAATTGGTTGTTGAGTCACTCCTAGAATACGCGCAAACTCTTACTACTCTTACTGCATGTGGAAAGTCATTGCCAATGATGTGAAATTACTTGCCGAGTCTCTCTTAATGGAACTTCTAGTTCTTCTTGGGTTTGGTGTAAATCTTGACCCAATAAAGCTTCCGATTCTATTTTAAAGTATACTACTACAACTTCTCTCACTTAAGGCAGTCTTCTACAAGTAATCGCTATGTTCCATCTACGTATTTCCTCAAATCAAAATGAGAGTATCAGAGTTCTGTCCTACTCAAATAATTACTCTATAATGAGAAACCCCACAGCATAGTTTTAAGGTATAAGGATTTGATATAAATATTCATTTGAAGTGAGTTGCCATGTCCGTCCTTCCGTGATCAGTATTCCTCATTGATATTACTTATATAAGAGTTAATGTTGTAATAAGGTCAAGAATGACCGACTGTAGTTTTAATATTAGTTTACATATTAACTTTCTAAAAATCTCTTATAAATAAAAATTTTTCAGAATATATTCGATTTTGGAATTCTATTATATTGCAGTATTTTATGTATATAAACATAAGACGAAGTTAAAACAATAGGTGGCAGAGTTTAAAGGAATCCACATTTGGCATAGTTCGCTTTTTCTCTCATTTCAAACTTGAAAACAGGGACCAATGGTAACAATGAAGAGGTAGCGTCTATGGTAAATGGCTATTTTGAGGAGCGCGACTATTCGCACTATAAATATGGTAGTGCAGCTAATGAATAACTATGGGAAAGGTGTCTGGCGATATAGAAATAAATAAATTTTTCCCAAATATTTAATATTATCTTTCCTAGGTCGGGTAGTTATAGGAACATTCTTCTAAGAGAGTTATAGAGTTACCATCGAAAGTCTCAGTAAATTTTTGTAATGCCAAGTTCTGGATTCCGACTTAAGTAGCTGAGCCAAGGCCGTTTCTAATTTCTCCAGAAATTATTATAGAAACTTTGCCAGCATTGTGGTTTCAAAGGATTTATTAATATTTTTCTTTGCTTTTAAGGCCCTCGTAAACCCTAATTAATTATTAATTTTTCCATAACATACGCAAATTTAACTCGCGCTTTCTAGAACATACAGCAGAAATTGTAAGTAATCACAACAACAAATAGCTTGTTTATCGCTACAGAAAATTTAACCAAAATATCCTGAACGTGTTATTGTTGTTTGTTTTTTTTTTTAACATAAGAATATTTCTTGTTTTGTAGTTGTATTTTTATTTTCATTCTTGTTTTTCACTTTTTCTCCAACCACCCTTGAGCCAAAAGAAAACGGAAACGGATGTTGGTTTGTGCAGTTGGGTTTCTGTAATCGTGACGTTGCTGCTGTTGCTACCACTGTGGCTGGTTAGCTGGCTGTTTACAAATATTGAGCTATATACAGTTCTAACTCGTCCCTTTTTGGTGGCTGTTGGTGTTTATTAATGTGTGTGTGTATGTATGTATGTATTTGAATGTTGTATGACTCAGAGTCACAGAGTGGAATAAGTAAATAAAACAATAATTAACTAATTTAAATTCAAACCATACAACAAGTGCTTCCTTTAACTCAACTTCTAGTCCTTATTGCTTTGAAATACTTCTGTATAGAATAGAAAGAGAAAAAAATT
This sequence comes from Cordilura impudica, assembly GCA_963682025.1. Lineage (NCBI taxonomy): Eukaryota > Metazoa > Arthropoda > Insecta > Diptera > Scathophagidae > Cordilura > Cordilura impudica. The sequence continues at coordinate 156,177,227 of OY821521.1, read as the reverse complement.
GAAGCAGTTGTGTGTTGTGAAATATTTTTTTTAAAGTTTATTCCTTCTTCTGCCGGTCGCTTAAAAGTGTTTTGATAGAAAAACCCATTAATGTTACTTTGTCCATGATTTAAGAGAGATAAGTCTTTCAAAAGTTCTTCGTCATTTTTTTTTTTTTATAATTTTGGTTAAATTTGTGGGTTTAGGGAGCGAGTGATGGCAAGTGTTTTGGGTTTTAATAGAAAAAGTGATAAAATATTAGACATTTGTTGCTTAACAAAGAATGTGAAATTAGGAAAATTTGTTTTAAATTGTCAACTAAGTGTTGGTATATTTTTTCCTTATTCTCTTTCTTTTCAATAAGCATTTACAAAACACTCAGTAACAGATAATTAATTTTAATGAATAATTAAATAAAAGCAAAAAAAAAATTTTGCATTTTTTTACTATGAATGGAAAAAAAATATGTTTTTAAGCAGGGAATCTATCACTTGGTTTACCTTAAGCTTAAGTTTCCCTTTATTAACACCTTTTTCCCCTATCACCTTTTTTCTTCCTTGACATTTGCAGGTAATTACAAATATACATCGAGAAATCAAAAAACTAAAAAATACTTTATAAAAAAAACTAATTTATGTTGGAAGAATCATAATTGATACGAGAATTGAAGAAGGAAGAACTGATTTTTAGTTAATAAGAGTTTATGTTGGCGAAAAAAATACGAAAAATGTCAGAAAAGAAATCTACATAAAAAGTTAAATTGAAAAAATACAATGAAGTCTTAAAAAATGGGGATTTATTATGACTTCCTAAGCAATAGTTAAAACATTGATTGGTTAGTTTACCGAATATGAAACCAACAAGTAGAGTCAAGTTACTCCGTTTTGAAAAACTGCATCCCTGGTCTTCGCAACTTAATACTACCAAAAGCTTCACACTCGCAGAGGTCAAGATATACTATCTTCTCTTCCGCACGTGTTCCACAACTGATGGAGTGATCTTTGTGTTGAAGTCCGAGTCTTCTTGCCTACTTACGGATTATCCAGTGACCCGTTAATACGGCCTCATGTCTTGACATGTCCTTTCACCTCCCAATTAGGAGAGATTTAGTCCATCTTATGTTATATTTAAGTCACGTCTGCCTTTCAGTTAGTATTCTTCCACCCATTTCTCGATGGAATCGCACGTTAATTCATTCATAGTGGTAACCAAAAATAAATAAAAAATTATGCCTTAACTGATTTTGGATTCTAGTCTAGATTCTATAGGTTCTGACTTTCCATGAACGTGTAGATGCTTACCGCGCTGGACTACTAGCTGACGTTGCCGCTATGTGCAAGTCAATTGGAATAGTATGAAGTAAGACATTGTGAGCTTCCGGGGGCACCAATTGTTCGAATTCATGCTGACCGTTGCACTTTGTATTGTTTATTAATAGTAAACTGCCTGCTCGTTGCTGTCCACCACACTCGGGAGATATGGGCTCAAACCGACACCAATCGGAACATCTTTAATTTTTTAAAGAGGTTTGTTTCCTAAAAAACACCATTGCTTGAAAAAGTGGCAATTCTCAGAAAGGAAATTTTCTAATAATAGGTCTTTTTTAAAAAAGTACTTTTTCTTATAACAGTACCGTTAACTGTTGAATCAAAAAAATACTTTTTAACGAAAAAAAAATATTTTTTTAACAGCGTACCTCCCATAAAACACTATTTTCTTAAAAGAGTGTAAAGCATATGTTTTTTAAGTAAGGCACCTTTTTAAGAAAAGTAGCCCATTCTGGAACCTTCTCGTAAAAAAACATATTACAAATTCTCTTAAAAAAAATAAAGAAATACGTTTTTCTAAAAAATACTACTTTAACAAAATAAGTACCTCCTCTAATAAACGTACCTTTTCTTAATGAAGAACCTACGTTTAGCAAGTACATTTTCATAAATTATTATATTTTTTTAAAACTACTACCTCTTGCTTTCTTCAAAAAAATATCTTTTCTTAAAAATGTACCTTTTGTAACGAAACTTATATTACTTAAATAAGAACGTTTTGGTTAAAATTTATGTCTCCTTAAAAAAGCTTTTTGTCAATAAAGTACTTTTTCCTAGAAAACAGCAATTCTGAATGTGTAAAAGAATACTTGAACCTGCCAAACATTCCCCAAAAAATAACCCATCGGAAATTACATCAAACTTAATAAATATGGTTAACGACGCGATTGCAATCAATACAACTGCATCGAGGAAAAACAATTTAATTAAAAAAGATCTAACTCCTTGGATTAATAAAAATTTATCGCTTTTGATCGAAACGAACAAGAAGCTTAAGAATGAGAAGAATGAGTCGGTTTGACACAACCGTTAGTGATAGATTAAGAAGAATAAGTCTGATTATAAAAATATGAACCAGGGAAAATATGAACCTGTATTATGAAAATAACTTATTGAAGTTCGGAGGTGATGTTAAGAGTTGCTGGAGATTTTTGAATAATGTAATGGGTCGTTCTAATCAAAAAATGGTAAACATAGTTAATTCCGGGGGATTTGTGTAGATGATAATAAAATAAAATCAAATATTTTCAATGAATATTTTACCAACGCTGTTGATTTGCTAAAACAAGGTATTGAAAAACATGCTGACGACAACTTCAACTCAGGCAATGAAATAACCGGTTCTTTTTTAGAGAAGTAACACTGAGCGAATTAGAAGATACAATAACGAGTTTGAAAAAATCGAAAAGCCCTGGTCATGATAATATTTCATCTAACTTCATAATCGATTGTTGCACTATTTTATCACCAATTTTATTAAGAATATTTAATGCAATGATCAATACTTCTATCTATCCAGATGTTTTAAAATTACATAAAGTAATTCCAATTCCAAAATCACCTCGCGCTAACACGGTTGAACAGTTTAGGCCAATAGCGTTGCTATCTGTAATATATCAAATTTTTGAGAAGATAATTCATGCTCAGCTGCTAACATTCTTTGATAATGAATTTTTGTTGAGTGAAAATCAGTTTGGATATGTAAAGGGGAGTGGAACAGACGAAGCTGTGGTCAGTGTGATTAATATTATATGTGAAGGCTTCGACAATTGATTTAATGGAGTGGCAGGCTTGTTTTACGATTTCAGTAAGGCATTTGACCTTGTTGATCACAAAATTTTCGGTAGAGAATTAGAACTTATAAAAAATTTTTTGTCTAATAAACGGCAATATGCTTGAATCGGTATTGGTGAGAAGAAGAGTTCAATCGTCTCAGTGAATTGTGGTGTGCTACACGGGAGTGTTTTAGGGCCTCTCTTGTTCATGATTTATTTAAATGATATCAGCAACCTTGGTCTTTTTGGTAAAATTGTGATGTTCGCTGATGACATTTCAATATTTTATCCCTATAAATATGATTTAAGTCTTAAAACTCAAATGGGGAGAGATTCTGCGTTAATTTTTGAGTTTGCGAGATTGAATCGTTTGGTTTTGAATGCAAATAAAGCAAAACTACTATGTTTTCAACCCCACTCATTGACTATTAATAATGATTTTTGTATACTCGTGGATGGAAATCCTACATATGAGGAGCATGAAATCAATTATCTGGGTATAACTTTGAAAAGCAATATGTCTTGGGATGCTCATATCAAATCATTGATAACAAATATTGCATCAGCGGTTGGAGTTCTTTTTAAATTTAGAAAGAAACTTAATGGAAAAAACAAAATTGATGATCTATCAAGCCATTATACATAGTCGCCTGGAATACCTGGCAATAATTTACGCCCATAAAAAGACAAATGAGTTAAAATCTCTACAGACAGTACAGAATAAAGCCCTCAAGTGTGTATTCAATCTAAGTGCAAGGCATAATACGATTAACTTATACAAATATTATTGTGAAACAATTTTTCCCATTTATGGCTTATATAGAAAGCAACTTCTATTTTATGTTTATAAATCAACTAACAACATTGGACATAGAACAGTGAAATTTAATAGAAACCAGAACAACTTTAACACAAGAAATGCATCTAATCTGAGAACGTCGAGGTGCAGGTTGGAGACAACTAGACAGATAATGGAGTACGCGGGCAGTTTGCATTTTATTAATATGCCTGGTTATTTGAAAAACCTCAATTAATTATCTCTTTTTAACCCCCCAATCTCACATCACACTGAAATTGTAAAATCATTGTGTACGTATTATCAACGAAAAATTGTTCGAATTAGTCGAATCCATCGCCATTAAATTTTATGCTCACACATCTGACTGCAATCTCATTTTTAAAATGTTGTCGAAGCGTAAACTTGAAAAATTTGTATACTTCTCTCTCTTATTTTATTTTAAGTAGAGTTACCGAGTTTATTATACAGGCACATGTTTGAGGGAAAATGTTTACATTTATTATTATTAGTATTATTTTAATAATAGTTAATAATATTTATGCTCTATAATTAACAAACTTGCGTTTTTGTATGCGCATTTCAAGAAATAAGTCATTATAATAGATTTAACAAGTTAAAACTTTATTTACAATTTTATAGAATCCAGTAAATTTGCATTAAATTTATAACAGGCTAACATTAATCATCGTTAGTGTCTGCCACTACTCGCACGAAAAATTTGCTGCCATTAGTGTGACCACTGCGGAAAATGTGTGTGTATTAGTAAAAAAATGTGAGTGTATTGAGTTTTTCGAACTTGCAGTGTGATGTGAGATTGCTGGGTAAGAAAAATTTTAAATTGTATCTTTTGGAAAACTTGGAAATGCTTCTTGATTAATATTTTTTTTGATTAAAATTTTCTTTTTGATTTTTGCTAAAATGATAAAAACTGAAATTGTTATTATATGCCAACTCGTCTCAGTAGACATTTTGGCACGAGACAACTTATATTGAAATATATTATTTTGTACAATTAAAATAATAATAATAATAAAAAAGTCAGTTTTCTTTATAAAGTACATTCACTAAAAAAAGTAAATTTTTTTAAAAACTACCTTTTCAGATACTTTTTTTTAAATACTTTTCTTAAAAGGGTTTAAAGAAGCATCTGCGGTCTCCATTTTTTAGCTCCAAAGGAACCAAAGAACCAAAGAAACCGATATTATGAAAAAACACACATTTAGTCCTTTTTTATTTTATTCGGTAGAAAAATATAATTCATTGGATAAAAAACAATTTTAATTGATTAAAATAAAATATTTTTATACTGAAATTTTTTTCAAAGCTTTAAAATTACCATTTGTATGGTCATTTAAGCAATTCAGTCCTATTGCCCCCGAAAAAACACACAGTACCAAATCATGTGGTTAGTAGCATTGTCCAATATTTTATTTCTCAGTAATTATACCCTATACCACTATGTGGTTTGGGTATAATGACTTTGTGCTGCTGTTTGTAACAACCAAAAATATTTGACCTAGACCCATCTTTAATTATATCGATCGAATCAGAATCACTTTCTGAGTTGATTTAACAATGTCCGTCCGTCCGTCCGTCCGTCCGTCCGTCCGTCTGTGTGTCCATGTAAACCTTGTAATCAAACTGCAGATCGCAAATATTAATATATTTTGATGAAATTTGGTATATAAGCTTCTATCGGCCATGGGATGAACGCTATTGAAATTGGAGAGAATCGGTCCATGTTCAGGCCTAGCCCCCATACAAATTACCCTTATGAAATCGACATAAATTGTCATAAGATCCTAATTGTCACATAGATATTACCCAAATTGGGTTTATATGCATTCATTACATCCATTAATGAGTAGTCTAAAAATGATACCTTTGGCGCCCTATAGAGCAGCTTCCCTATCTTCACTTAAATCTATTAAAAAGCAAAAATATTGCACTGATTCTTCCCAAATTTTGTTTGTATATATTTTTGCAAAATGCAAGAGACTTTACCAAACATGATCAGGATCGGTCCATTTTTGGACCTAGTCCCCATATAGATATAGCATCCGATATGAAGTTTTTCATATCTGCATCCAAAAAAATTAATAAAAATCCCACTCAAATTGGATTTTTGCTTATATTCTATGTCCAGTTAGTTGGGCCTGAGATATAGGGTTTCTAAACGATTGGTATAGGGTATCGTATAGTTGGTCTAGACCGACTATAATTTTCTTACTTGTTTTTATTTAATTTATTTATTTATTTAGTTATTTATTTATTTATTTATTTATTTATTTATTTATATATTTATTTATTTATTTATTTATTTATTTATTTAATTAATTAATTTATTTATTTATTAAGTCTGTGGTAAAACCTTACAGACTGTTAAGTATAATGCAAAGAAAAAAAATAATATATACAAATCATTAAATCAGAAATTTGAGATTATGTATTTAAAAATAATATACGAGTAATATTGCGTTTAATAATATTATCATTTAAAGAAAAATCAAGTAAATTGAATAGATCATTAATATCATGGCACATTCTCTTGAATGCATCAGCATCGGCAAACTTATGACGACAGATTGGGATAAACAGTGGAGTGCAAAAACGTGTTGAGCGTGCCGGAACGTTGATGGAGATGTTGTCCATGAGAAAACGTGTTGAGCGTGCCGGAACGTTGATGGAGATGTTGTCCATGAGAAAATTTGAGCATATGTCGCCTCGAATTAAGTTAATTAAAAACATAACATTAAGCATTGTTCCTCGGCTATTTAAAGACGGCAGGTCAATTTGAGAAAATCTAATTGTATATGATGGCAGATTACCAAAACTTGGATAAAAACGCCTTAAGCAGAAAAGGAGAAATTGTTTCTGGACCGATTCAATTTTGACAATGCGAATATTTGCTAGCGGATCCCAAATATCAGACCCGAATACTAAAATTGATCTTACTAGGGAGATGTATAGTTGTTTGGTAATTGTAGGGTCATTGAATTCCTTTGCCCATCTTTTAATGAACGCCCGTGTACTACGTGCTTCAATAATTATCATCGAAGTGTGTTGAACAAACTCTAATTTGACATCTAAAAGAACACCCAGATCCAGGATTTTATTTACTTGTTCCAACTGGTAATCTCCAAATTTGTAACAACCAAATGCACCGAATTTTCTAGTGAAGTGCATGTGTTTGCATTTTTTAAAATTTTATTCCATTAAATTTAAGTGGCACCATCTATAGAAATTATTTAGATTGTGTTGTAGACGAATTTGTTCACAATAATTCTTATAGCTTAAGAAAATATTTACGTCATCAGCATACATAAGAAAATTTGAGGATTTTATTATACTTGGTAGATCATTTATAAAAAGAGTAAATAAAATTGGTCCAAGATGACTTCCTTGAGGCACACCAGATTTAACTATAATATTCTTTGAAAGTAGTATTATTAAAATAAACATGTTGATTTCTGTTGATCAAGTAAGATTTTGTACAGCTTATGATGTTTAATGTAGAGCCCATCAAATATAATTTTTTGAGTAACAGATCATGATTTACGTTATGGAAAGCTTTACTAAGGTCAGTATAAATAATGTCGGTCTGTAGCCCATTGGCGAAACCCCGATTCACCGAAGTTGTAAGTTGTAAAATATGAGTTGAAATAGAGCACCCCTTACGAAAACCATTTTATGAGTGTTAGATTATAGAAGAAACCTGATGACAGAGATAAGCCGTTAAACATTTTTCAAATAGTTTGGGAATAGCACAAAGCTAAGCTATTCCTCTAGCTACATTAACTACATTCGATTTGTTTCCAGATTTAAATAAAGGAACAATATATGAATCTTTCCATAATGTAGGAACATACCCATGTTTAATGGATGAATTAAATAAAATGCATAATGGAACACCCAAAGTTTGGGCGCAATTGATTAAAATGCAGCTAGGAATACCGTCAGGTCCTCCGTTAGTTGAATTCTTAAATGTTTTTAAGTTATTTATGATATAGGGAGTCTTTATAAAAGGAAATGAAATTGGTTGATGTTCCATTACTGGAAATGGGTATATGTTTGAAATGTCATAGTGAATATCGGAGTAAGTTGTGCTAAAAAATCAGCAAACATATCATCACGGGATTCACGATTAAGATACATCGTTTCAGTTGGATATCTAGTAGATGTCGTTTTAGAGTTTACAAATTTATAAAAGGATTTTGGATCTCTCTTCAAATTTATTTTCATAGTTTCCATGTAATTTTTATAAAGTTTTGTATTTAGAATATTATACTCTGCACGTGTAACTGAATATTTGGTATAATCAGATAAAAGACAGACAATTTTTGTGTCGTTTATTTTTCAAGTTTTTAAGACTCGACAATTGTTTTGTGCTCCAAGGAGGGCCAGAGTGGTTGAAAACAGTAAACTTCGGGATACATTCATTCATGTAAAACAAAACAGTTTCGTAGAATAACTTGATCGTTGTATCGACTGATGTGGGTATAGGTATAGATACCAAAAAATTTCTACAAATCTGGAAATTTTAAAAAAAAATTGACTGCAGAAGCGAAGCATGTTTTTTAACTAATCTGGGTGTGCTGAATTCGAACCTGGCATAAAAATTAGGCTATCACGTCTTGTTCATTTTTTATCGCATGGTGGCAATACTGTAAAACAGTCAATACTGACACCTCAATTTCAAAATTATTAATTTGACAGAAGCCCATATTCATTCTAAATGTTCATAATAGTAGCGTTAAAGCATGTCAGGGAGATCGTGCTTTGTGTGTGGTAAATATTTGGTTGGAAAATAAGGATATGCAATATCAGTATCATTGAAATATGCATATTTACATTATTTTGGACAAACCATGGACACCGACAATGTTTTGCAATAGTTGCAGAACTGTTTTATACAAGTGGTCAAATGGCAAGAAGATCTATTTCGATTATGCAATTCCAGAATTTTGGAGAGAGTCAAGTAACCACCAAACCGATTGTTATTTCTGGTTAACAAAACTTGCTGGATTCAATATGAAAAATCGAAAAAATATTACTTACGCGAATGTCCCATCAGTTTCCAAACCAGTCAACGCCAACCAAATGATCCATTACCAGTCATTCCCAGTGCTACGAGCAGTGAGTCCGAAACATCTTTTACCAGTAGTGGAAATTTGCAAAAGCTGATGATGAACTCCATTTAGTGACTCAAGCTGAGCTGGATGATCTATCCAGGATTTAAGTTTAACGAAGCAAGACGCAGAATTAGTACCTTCACACATACAGCAGTGGAAACATCTTGCAGTTGGGACAAAAGTAACAATCTATAGAGATAGAAGCTTGGATTTGGCTGCATATTTTGCAAAAGAAACTCTCTATTCTATACTCTACTGATGTTGATAGCTTATTTCAAAAAATGAACCAGCCGCATGACAAAACTGAATGGATATTATTCATTGATGGCTCTAAGTACAGTTTAAAGGGAATGAATAACCGTACATACTAATTAGTGAATCCAACCTCGAGTATCGAGTACCCAGGTACTCGGAATTTTATTACTCGATAATCGGGTAAGTACGATAATTATACTCGGGCTTGTATTTGATTTTTATACCCTCCACGCCACTGTGAAGATATATCTATTTGCCATTCCATTTGTAACGCATCGAAAAATGTATTTGCGACCTCATAAAGTATACATGTATATTGTTGATCCTTATCACAGCTTGAGTCGATATAGCGATATACGTCTGTCCGTCTGTCTGTTGAAATCACGCTCATTACCAAAACAAACCATTTACCTGGGTAAAGTTATGATAATATTGTTTGTTATGATAATATTTTTAGATGAATAACATTATCTGAAGCTATAGGAGGTTTTCTAAGGAGCCGGAACTACGAAATGCCAAAAGGTGAAACAACGGTGATGAAGCACATTATGCAATTTTATGCAGATAAAAAGAGAGAACTTATTGCCTTTTTTAAGGAACAAAAATCAGTAAAAAGGTTTAGTATTACCGCAGATGAGCGGAGTGATATTAATGTCAGAAGATACATGAATCTTACAATTCACTCAACAGGAATGTCTTCTAGCATTCTTGGCCTCGTACCTATCGAGGGTTCTTATCATTGCGATGTTACAATAAAGCTAGTCAGAGACAGGCTTGCGGATTTTGGAATCGATATGAATTCAGATATTGTCGCATCGACCCATGATGGTGCTTCAGTTATGGTGAAATATGGAAAAAAAAATTCAAGCATTTTCTCAACTGTGTTATAACCATGGCATCAATCTTGGTGTCCTTGATGTATTTTATAAAAAAAAATTGCAGCCAAAAGATGTTGCTGTTGAAGACGATGATTCAAATGAAGAATTCCAAGACGATGATGACTATTCTGATGAAAGTGATAATATGGGGCACGTTGATTTATTTGTTTCTGACTCCAATTTGAATTTTGAAGATAAAGGTTAGGTTAGGTTAGGTTGGAAGTGGCTGCTGATCCAAGAACCAGCACACTTAGACTCTGGGGTCCGTTGTGATACCACGGGACGAATGGGTGTTCCCCTCAGTCCCCACCGAAGAACCAGTTCGAGCTTCTGATGAAGCCCCTAAGATGTGAAATTTCCACGTTTGAGAGGTCAGAGAGATCGTGAAGAAACGGCGATCCCAATGTCCGTAGTCTTGTTCCGGATAGCGCCGGGCAGTGGCAGAGGAAGTGTTCTACGCTCTCTACCTCCTCCACATCCAAGCAGCTACGACAGAAATCATTTGACGGGACCTGAAGGCGCTCAGCGTGTCTCCCTATAAGGCAGTGCCCAGTAACAACAGCAACTACCGTTGAGATCTCCCTACGGGGGAGTGATAATAGCGCATTTGTGCGGTTTCGATTCAGAGCAGGCCAGATTTGTCTTGTGATCCCACACGTTAATCCATTAGCCCATCTGTTATTCGTTATGCCAGCGGTACGAAGCCGAAGTTCAAGCTTGCACGATTCCAGGGGTGTACCAACACATTCCAAATCCGCTGGAACCTGTAAGGTAGTACCCTGTCTTGCCAGCTCATCCGCTTTGCAGTTTCCCGGTATGTTCCTGTGCCCTGGGACCCATATGAGCCTGATGTCGAACTGCTTGACCATCTCAGGGCGGTTCTCGTTTTCAGGAACATTGATCGCATGGATTTTACCGCGGCTTGACTATCAGAATAGATGTTGACTGCGGTCGTAGACAGAATATTCCGACTCAACCAGTCAGCAACCTCCTTTATTGCCAGTACCTCTGCCTGATATATACTGCAGTGGTCTGGTAACCTTCGAGCCGGATTTAGTCCAAGATTAGATTTAGTCCTGAATGGACTCCAAAACCAACCTGACAGCACAATTTCGATCCGTCATTATAGAAATTTACGGAACGCCTACTGCCTGGTGTCCTCCCAGACCAAGATTCCCTGGTCGGTATTAGTGTACAGTAGTGACGTTCAAATACGCTCCTTGGGGTAGTGTAATCCACGTTCAATGGCAAGTTCCTGTCATTCAGGATCACCCCGTGGCCACAATTGTAGCCCCGCCATTGTAGTGTGCTTCTTAATCGAATGGCCGATGATGCCGCCGACTGCTTCCCTAATATGTCCAGTGGTATTAGGTGTAATAGGATGTTCAAGACATCCGAAGGTGTAGTACGAAGGGCTCCAGTGATGCACATGGAAGCCATTCTCTGTACCCTTGCGAGAAGGTTGTTATCGGTGGCCTTCTCCAAAGCAGTCCACCAGACGATGACTCCGTACAGGAGTATTGGACGGACCACCGCTGTATAGATCCAGTGAGCAATTTTCGGACTAAAGCCCCATCGCTTACCAATGGCCTTCTTACAGGAGTATAAAGCTATAGTCGCGTTCTTCACCCGCTCCTCCAAATTCCGTCTAAAGTTCAGCTTCCTGTCCAGGAATACGCCAAGATACTTGGCTCCATCAGAGAAGACGATTTCAGTGCAGTTGAGAGAAATGGGATCGAAGGTAGGGATCTTATACTTCCTAGTGAAAAGAACAAGTTCCGTTTTGGTCGGATTAACCCCCAGACCGCAACCCCTTGCCCAGATAGATAGCTCTGTAGGAGACCGTTGCAGGATATCTCTAATTGTAGATATAAACTTCCCATTTACTGCCATGGCCACGTCGTCAGCATATGCGACTACGCTGCAGCTTTGCCCCTCCAACGATACTAGCACTTTGTTTAGCGCCAAGTTCCAGAGAATTGGTGATAGAACGCCACCTTGTGGCGTTCCCCTGTTCACAAATCGGGATACTTCCGACGTTCCCAGTTTAGACGTTATCCGCTTGTTGACAAGCAGATTTCCAATCAATGCGATGATCACAGAATTCACTCCTAGATTAGATACTGCCGCTATTATCGAGTCCGGTGTGATGTTGTTAAAAGCCCCTTCTATGTCCAAAAAGGCTGTCATAGTGTATTCTCCTGCCGAGAGCGATTTCTCGATGGTACCTACAAGCTCGTGTAGAGCTGTTTCAGTTGACCTTCCGTTGCTGTAGGCATGTTGCCTCGTTGATAGCAGTTTAGGGTCAATAATTCTACGTAAGCAAGAGTCTATCATACGCTCCATTGTCTTCAACAGGAATGATGATAGGCTTATTGGTCTGAAATCCTTTGGGACAGTGTGTGAGCTCTTTCCAGCTTTTGGAATGAACACCACTCTTGTCTCCCTCCATTTCAGAGGAATATACGCTGTGTTTATGCAGCAAGTGAAAATACTGCATAGCCAAGGGAAAATGTAGTCCGACACATGCTGCAATTCAGCTGGAATGATACCGTCAGGTCCCGGAGATTTGTAAGGTTTGAAGCGTTTAATCGCCCAGGTCAATGTTGGTACATTAACTATCTCCGAAGCAATGTTGTCCGCCGTGCTAGCGTCAGAGTATTCCAACGCCTGTAGTGACGTATGAGAATTGCCCGGAAAATGGGTGTCCAGTAGCAAGCTAAGTGATTCTCCACTGGAGGTGGTCCACACCCCCACTGGATCCTTCAAGTAGCTTAATGTGTGAGGAGTAGAAGCCAGAACCTTTCGCAGCCTGGATGCCTCGGAAACGTCCTCTATATTATCACAGAATTTTTTCCAAGAATCGCATTTTGCCGTTCTAATCTTCTTCTTATAGGTCCTAAGCTGCAGCTTGTACGGCGACCAATCCTCGTCCGCTCTTGAAGACTTTGCCCTGCTGCAGCTCGCTAGACCACCATGGTGGTTTCTTCTTGCACTTAGGCCTTGCCACTGGGCAAGAAGTATCTAAAGACCTGTTAAAAACCGTCGTAATATGATCTACAAGACAATCAATGTCCGCAGAATTGCGCGGTTCGGTTAAGGGTATTGTTTCCAATAACCCAGAGGTGATGAAACTATAAGTGATATTCCAGAAGTCCGTAATGATATTGAAGTCGTTGTGGCGCAAAAAATAATAAAATTTTTTAAAAAGTCAGCTGTAAGAAACAGTATTCTACAAAAACATGTATTTGTGCAAGAAGGCAAAAAACTTCGCTTGTTACTCGATTGCAAGGCTCGCTGGAATTCCATGCTTCCTATGATAAATAATTTTTTAAAATAGAGTAACTGTATAAATACAGCCTTATTTGAACTAGGTCAGGAAAATTTTTTAATGCAAATATCGTTGTTTTAAAGAAAATATCGCAAGTTCTCGGGCCTATAGAGCTTGCGGTCAAAGAATTAAGTAAAAAAGACAGCAACTCACTTATTGCCGAGGGGTTTTCATATTTCTTTTCAGTAAATTGCAACAGGTTGATGCAGAACTAGCAAATGAAATGTGTAATGCCCTAAAAATAAGAACTAATGACAGGCGAAACAAAGATATTATATCTTTATTGTTTTTTTTTTTTTTTTTGCAAAGGGGTATCTATACTAATTCGCAGACTAATAACTATTTCACGTATTCTTCAAAATATTCAGTAAAGTCGTTAGCAAAAGAGATAATTGAAAGATTGTTTCGTGAATCTGGTAAGCAAGTTGAAATTGAAAACAGAGAAGAAACTGATTCAGAACCAGAAGTGTCTACCTTGGATGAAATGCAAAAAACTATCAATTCGATTATGGCGGTCCCACAAGAGGGCAGCAGAATATCATCGTTGGAAAAGGAACTAAAGCTGATCGAAGTAAATCTTGGAAAAAGGGGATTTCATACAGAAAATTGTACAAGGCTTTACTTACAATTCAGCTAACCTCACAATCGAGTAAAAGAGTTTTTTCAGTAGCATCTAGCTTTTTAACTAAGGTGCGCAATCAATTAAAAATTGAAACCTTAGATAGACTAGTATTTCTTAAATATTTTGTTCTTTTTTCTAAAAATATTATGAGTTTTTTTTTATTTTTAAATACCCGGGTACCCGGTACCTTAGTTACAAAACTAGATGCTACTGAAAAAACTCTTTCACTCGATGTTGAGGTTGGTTGAATGGTAAGTAAAGCCTGGTACAATTTTCTGTATGAAATCCCCTTTTTCCACGAATTACCTTGATTACTCGATTACCCGGATAGCAAAATAATCGAGTATTTGGATACACTAATACCAATTGCCCATGCCATTAATACAAAGGAAAATTACGAATCAATGACTGAAATGTTGACATTACTTAAATACAACGATCATAAATGGAAGATCTGTGGTGACCTTAAGGTGTGTGATTTAAATTTCTTTGTATAGACCATCGTAAATAACTGTAAATTAATCTGTTTGAGGTCATTGGTTTGTTGACTGATATGGAATGAGTTTCACAAAATATTGTTGTTTCCTTTGTCTATGGGATAGTCGCGCTACATGTCATCACTACGTCAGAACAGAATGGCCAAAAAGAACAGCGTATTCACCAGGGAAACAAAACATTTCAAATAACTCATTAAATGATCCAAATGACGTTCTTCTTCCAGCGTTGCACATAAGATTGGGCCTTTTTAAGAACTTTGTCAAGGCTATGGACAAAGATGGTGCAGCATTTAAATATTTTTTTGCGGTTTTTTCTAAAATTTCATATGCTACATCACAGAAAGCATATTTGTTGGCGCTCAGATCAGGAAGCTATTAAATGGTGACAATTTTTCACAATGTTTATTGGAGAAAGAGTATGCAGCCTGAAAACCTTTCATGGGCATCGTGGACAGTTTGCTTGGAAACAATAAGAGTGAAAACTACAGACTGCTGAATTATTGAAAAATAATCACGAATTAGGTGCACGACTGTCATTCAAAATGCATTTGATTCATTCGCACTTAGATTTTCCAGAAAACCTAGGTGCGGTGAGCGACGAACAAGAGGAGCGTGCTCAGCAAGATTTAATGAAAATTTAAAGAAATTATCAAGGATTTTGGGATAAAAACAATGCTGGGAGACTATTGCTGAACTCTAGTACTTGAAACCGAACCAAGAAAATACAAACGGCGCGCTAAGCCTAAGAATTTCAAGGCGAATATTATTTTATTGCTCGAGCCCACGTCTCTCTTTTTATTCTTCATTTGAAATATGATCTTTCATTATAATGAAAGCATAATTATGCTAAGCTTGAAAAAATAAAAATTTTAGAGACTTGTATTTTCCCTTTAAAGCTCTTTTTGCGAACAGAGAATTAAAAAAACACTTTTCTCCAAACTCTTGGACCTTCAATTTTAGCTACATTTGCCTACAGTTGGACACTACTACCAATACATAGTCTCATATCTGCTTTTACATTTCAAATCAATTCAAGTGCCCCTATGTGGCCCCTTTCAATTACTTTGTATGGGAGGTGCCACGCCTACAGCCCATTTTTGGGAAACTACTCACATTAGTAACTCATGAACTCACACAAATTCTCAAGCCTTTTGATACAACAGTACTACAGCAATATGACAATAAATATTTACCTTGTATGGGGGTGCAAAAAACATTTAAAAAGTATTCGAAGATGAAAAAATTTAGTTGATAATTATGTGTTCAGACAAATTATATTGAAGAAAAATCAATAAATCTATAAAACTTATTAAATTCAGTACCAATTACTTTGTAGTTGTCTTACTAGTAGCTATTAATAGTCTGCGGGTTGCGATAATTAAAGTGAGTTATATACACGATAATGGAAATTTTTTCTATCTCATATGCAGTTTTATACTCGGAGTTTATGGAATGTGAAAAGACAGAATAAAATTGAAGCGGTTTTTTGAATAATCGTACGTTGGCTTAAGCGAAGATAGAATATATTAAATTTTTTGATACGATATACAAACGTTTTTACTCTCAATTTAATCGAAGGTGCCAGGATTTAAATAAAGCCGCGATTGGAAAAAAATAATGCAAATTGGCTTGAAATCACGTTTAGAATTGATACAGTGAGGGTGAATGTTCTAATACTAGTTCTGTACTTGGTCGGCCACGGGAATCGTTTGAGGAGTGCTGTGGTCGCGCCAAACGATACGAAAGTGATGAAGTACGTGCTATATTTCCTCAAGAAGTGATTGATTTTTCTTCTAATATTTCAAAAATCAAGCAAAAAATTTGTACAAAAAAACATTGGGTATGTTTGCAAAGCTTGAACTTACAAAAGAAAAATACGAATATCTAATGCATTGGTAACAAAGTGAAGGGTATGACGTACTTGTACCATACAAAACACTTACGAAAGAAAAAATTAACAGTTATCCTCAAGGAATTGCTATCGCTGAAAGTTCAGGTAGTGTACCTCTGCAAAATCTATTGGACCATACTGCTAAAAGAATCCTAGAGACCAAGTCAGTAGAAGAGATAAATGAAATTGAAAGCGGAAATCTAACAATATACTGTAAATGGGGTTGTGATGGGTCATCTGAACAAAGTGAGTATGAACAGAGGTTTTCAGAGGATACAATATCTGACTCTCATTTATATATGACATCAGTTGTACCACTAAAATTATCATTCAGCGAGGACATAAATAAATTACTATGGAATAACAATAAAGCTTCTTCCACACGGTATTATAGAACATTACAGTTTGCATATGAAGTTTCACGAAAAGAAAAGAGAAGGATCGATGAGGATATATCGCAACTAAGAATATCTGAGTTGACAATTACTTATTGTAAAACATGAATTATACTAGTGGATTATGTGGCGCCTAGGCGCCCGTTTATTTTGACTTTAACAAACAAATTTTTTTTCCCATTTCAAAATTTTCCTATATTTTATATATTAAAAAAAATAATTTTAATGTTTTTAAAATTTAAAAAAAAAAAAAAAAAATCGGAAAACAGTCGTAAAAAATACAAACCAAAAACTTCGATTTTCAAATGAAGTTTTGTAAAAGGTCCTTTTATGTATATTTTCGCATAAGTTTGCCAGTAGCCAACCTTTGTTTTATATTTTTTGCTTCTATACATAGAAGTTTTTAATATTATATGATTTTAAAAAAATATTTTATTTTGATAGAAACTCGGTAATTTTAGTCTTAATAATTTAATAATTAATATTAAATTATAATTTAATTTATGTTTTATAACTTTTTAAACTGCATCAAAATAAGTAAACTTATTCAACTAAAAAAAGTTTTTAAACCTTTCGGAAAAAACAACCAAAAAATACTACGGTTATGACGAACTTAGTCTATAACGAACTAATTTGGCCGGTCCCGCTGAGTTCGTTATAACCGAACTCCATTTTATTGTAGAAAAAATAGAATAGCATAGAAAAAAAAACGTTTTAGAGCAAGGTTCCTAAAAGTTTCTTAAGGGGGGGGTTTAAAGGTTTTAAAAGCTAATAATAATAATTAATTGCATAATTCTTTTTTGAAGACATGAATACACGTTATAGCATAACATTTAAAGAATCTTTGAAAAAATTTTCAACTAAAACTTTAATAAATAAGTCCGTGACAGCCAATATCCGGAGGCATTGTTGTTTTGCGGTGAACATCATAACTCATTAGTCGAGGGTCACACAAGGCAATTTTTATTGCGCAACTTTCTGGCAATTCTCTTTTGAAATTGCTTTTATGTCCACACACGACAATTTCTTCGGCAATTTTACTGTTTTGTTTTGTTTTTATTTTCTTATAATTTGACATTTGTGCTCTAGTCGTAAAGAACAATAATAAAATTAAATACATACATACATAAATTAATTTAATTGGTTTTGTTGAAAAATGAATTCAAAAGAAAAAAATTAAGTCCCGATTCCATTTAAAGGCCATTTTAATAAAGTAAACAAAAATTACGAATTATTCACACCAAGAAGCGAAACACCGAATGAAAAGAAATGTCAAATATTCAACAAAAAAAAAAAAGCGAATGAGAGAATTGCTTGAAATAGCCGAGAACCGGCAATTATTTTTCCCTTTTTATTCCCCTCACCGCAAACATCTACAAACTCAAGAATTGCGCAACGAAAGTTGCCTTGTGTAAACTCGGACTTACCGGACCATGTGAAAAAAAAAATTGAAATGCGTTTAAAAGGTGACATGTTTCCTGAAGTAGTGACGAAGAATTTTGCAATTTTTTTTGCAGCATTTTGAAGTGAAAAACGATTTTTGCTATACAATTTCGGGAATTTGTTGTTAAAAATGGGGAAGAAAATGGAATTAAAAAAAAAACTGCGTGGTTACCTGATGATTTTTGTGTAGATATAGCGTCTAAAATTTCAAAAGAATCGGTCAAGAAGATGTTCACGGACTTCGAACATTTATTTGCGAGAAAATCGGTGTAAAGTTTTTTAAAAACTGATTTGTATACTATATACCGTCCGGTCGCTGGAAACGCTGTATCTTTTTAAGTTTTGCTCTGATTTACTTAAAATTTTGACACAACAGTCTCGACATGTTGTGCATTCAGGAAGAGAAATGCAAAGAAAGGTTTTAAAACCTACCATACCACCCCTTAAGGAAATGCAAACACCAATACACCTACACAAAAAAGAAAAAAATATTTCATATTTCATCATACATGCAAAGTTATCTATAAATCCAAAAAAAGAAAAATTAAAAAATGCGCGCGTATTAGTTTTACTTAAAAAAAATCGCTTTTAATTCTTCCATGATAATTTCAATAAATTATTCAAATTAAAATCTTAAATATACCTTTTTACGTAATTTATGTTTGTTCAAATTTTTTTAAGCGTATTATGCAAAAATTAATATTATGAGTGAAAAAAAATTATTTTCCCACCTCTCTTCTAAAATTACAATGTAATTTAATTATGCAAAGTTACAATAATTTAAATTTTAAAATTAATATTGCACTATTTTTTCAAAGGCTTTTCAATACAGATCTATAAACGAAATCATACGTTGGACAACAACAAAATCTACATTGAAGATCTCTTTTTTCTCAAATATTTATCAAAAAGAGCATGCTCTTTGGTAAGTGCTGGTCATCAATGAACTGAGCGAAAGTACTCTTAACAATACAAAACAATTTTGAGATGAAAAACAAAACAGACAAACGAATAAGTTTAGTAAGTGTAGCCAATTTTGACAACTTATTGTAATTTCGACGATTTTGCAATTTTGCCAATTTTGACAACTTATTGTAATTTCGACGATTTTTCAATTTGTTAAAATGATTTGTTAAATTTGTAAAAATGATGATTGAAGATTTAAAATTATCAGTAGTATAAAAATTACGATTTCAAAGGTTACCAATTAATGGGTTGTTTATCGAAAATTGATAGTTTATGTTCAGTGTAAATGGAAATTACAAAGTATGTATAGATTTAATTCTGGGTCAAGTCGTTTCAAAACGGAAATACCTTGAATAGCATCTCTATTTAAGATTTAAGTTTCAATTACGGCGATACTTTAAATCTATATTATATGTTTCAGCTATAGATACGTGTCAATAAATTTATTTAGTTGATTGGTGTGTTAAATTTTTTTTCGTTGAAATTTCACCACTAATACATTAGAAATAACCAATGCTGTAATAATATTCGTAATATGAATGATATAAATAAATTTGATTGTTTCCTTTTGTAATATTATGTCGAGTTTTATTTTTATTTTCTTGACAATTTCTTGTTTTAAAAATGACGATTTTGGCGATTTATTTTCCAAAATTGTCGACTTTCAGAAGATTTTATTAGCAGTACTGGTTGGTAACATAAAAGAGAGAAAATTGTGTGCGGGTTTGTATAAAATGAGAAAGATTAAATTTTGTTTGTGTATTTCGCATAGCTTTGTAGAGAGTGCTATGTGTATTATTTCAGCGTTACAGAATCAGTCAGTCAGTCAGTGAGTCAGGGATCAGCGTAAATATATATAAGATTATACAATGATTGACGGAAAGACAGCACAGCCAGAACGGAAACACCAGCAGCATCTTCTTGTTTTATTTGTGGATAGACTTGCCACCTTTTGAAATTTCCAAAACGGGACACCACTAAAAAACTTTAAAAAAAATTCCAAAAAATTATTTTAAAATTATTTTCCTATTTATTTATTTAAAAAAAAAAACAATAACACATTAATTCAAATTGTGTAAAATCTAGACTCATAAAACTTTAACAAAACAAAAACGTAAATATAATAGGAATAGTTAATATTAATAGGAACATAAAATATTTAATAAAGTTTATTTATTTAGTTTTAAATTTATGTTTTTTATCACTTTTAGCAGCTTTTATTAAATCTTTATTTGAAGTAATAAATTCAACAAACTCAGCACACCTTAAGCTGAAATTGAAGTGGACCAACAACTCAGCTTTAACTAAAGGTACAAGCATCTTTGAGCGAGTGTCATGCCATTTATTTTTCATGACGCTGAAAACACGCTCTACATAGCAATTACTAGGCGGTACTATGAAAATATATTGCACTATCATAAACAAATTTGGACTTTCCCCGTTATCGAAAAATATTAACCATTTTTGGATAACTTTATTTGAATGCGGCTTTTCGGTACTCATAGAAGTTGATTCACTATTTTGTTCAATAGTGATATTCAGTTTTGGCAAAATACTATTTAGGAAACATATTTCAGAAAATAAAGCATCATTATCTATCGGTATTTCCAATTTTGAAGCAACTTCAACTACTTCATCATATTTTAACTCATTATCCAAATTAAACTGTTTACATTTATAAAAAAAAGCTTCAGTTGAAAAATCAAACCATTTATTCAAATAATCTAGAATTTTTTTGTACACAGAAACGGCTTCTTCAGTGAAATATTCTTTTTTATTTCAATCCACTTGCAACAAAATTTGATTTGCTTTAAATCCAAAAAAAAGTTTTTCCAATCTATTTGAAAATTCTAGTTTAATTTTATGAAAAATATCATAAACTTCTGTGGGTTGAATGTAATCACTTTCTAAATGTTTTATATATGATGATAATATGCTCATAATATTATGAATAAAATATAGGTATGCCTCAGATAATTGATTCTCGTCTTTCTGCACTTCCGAATCTTGATCACAGGCAACAAATTTCCAAATTAGTTTGGAAACATTTTCTTCTAATTTACTTAAAAAATACGATTTTAAAACAGGCCAAGATTCAAGAATACGATCAACAGCTGGAAATAATGTCAGAAATCTAATACGTGAATGTCCTAGTAATTGAATATAATCAGTTTCCATAAAAATTAAAAAATCTTTCAGTTCTGCCAGATTTTTAGCACTTGAAGAAAATTCACTGAAAACTTCAATAACAAAACTTTCTACATTGAACGATAAGGTTTTTAGTGCTTGTTTAGCAGTATTATGCAAAATATGAGCATGACAATGTCCAGCAATTAAATTCGGTAAATTCAGTATTCGTTTCAGATGTTGAAATACTGATTTAAATTTTCCATAGTTAACGGTTGCATTGTCTGCTCCATATGCTACTAATTTATTACTACGCAACATTCCAGATTTTTCTAGGCACTCAATCAACTTCGCTGCTATGGCTTCCGATGTCTCGTCGTTATCTTCATAAAAATCAATAAGAAATGTTGTTGGTCCTTTCTTAATTGAAAAATATCGAATAGCAACAGGAAACAGTTTTTTATTTCCCTTGTTGGAAGCGTCTGTGGCTATAGAAATAGGACCACTACCAACATCTAATAAAATATTTTCAGTAGAATATGGAGCTAACACATTCTCAACAATTGCCTCAGCCTTCGTTCGGCCGCAGTGAATACGTTGGCTTTTTTTCGAATCATTAAATAATTTTTTTGCAAGTTTTATTCCACAATCTTGAGACATATAGCTTAGATTATGCATTACACCATGATACGTTAATGCTATTTCAGATATTATTGCTTCATCCTCATCAATTGTATTGGGTTTTGTAAAAAACTTTGTCATTCTAGTACTAACGTTCATTGCATTTATGAGTTGTATTTGTTTTTTAGAATTTGCATGCTTCTTTATCATTGCAACTCCTTCAAATTTTACTGAAAAAATTAGCTTGCAAATATTACAATAAGCACTCATTTCATCATCTGGCGTGTTTCTTAACCAACTCTGGAAATCCGGTAACTTTATCCAATCTGGTTGAAATTTGCAATACCTTTTTGTTCTATTTTTTATACCCTATACCACTATGTGGTTTGGGTATAATGACTTTGTGCTGCTGTTTGTAACAACCAAAAATATTTGACCTAAACCCATCTCTAATTATACCGATCGAATCAGAATCACTATCTGATTCGATTTAACGATGTCCGTCCGTCCGTCTGTGTGTCCATGTAAAGCTTGTAATCAAACTGCAGGTCGCAAATATGAATATATTTCGCTGAAATTTGGTATATAAGCTTTTATCGGCCATGGAATGAACGTTATTGAAATTGGTGAGAATCCGTCCATGTTCAGACCTAGCCCCCATACAAATGACCCCTATGAAATCAACATATACTGCCATAAGATCCAAATTATTATACAAATCTTAGTCAAATTGGGTTTGTATGTACATATTACATCTATTAATTAGTAGTCCAAAAATGATCCCTATTGGACAACTCTTAGTCATAGGCCCCATATAGAGCTGCTTCCCGATCTTTACTTAAATCTATCAAAAAACAAAAATATTGCACTGATTCTTCTCAAATTTTGTTTGTATATATTTTTGCAAAATACAAGAGACTTTGCCAAACATGGTCAGGATCGGTCCATTTTTGGACCTAGCCCCTATATAGATATAGCATCCGATATGAACTTTTTCATCTCTGCAGCCGAAAAAATTAATAAAAATTCCACTCATATTTGGTTTATGCTTATTTTCTATATCCAGTTAGTTGAGTCTATGAGATAGGGTCTCTAAACGCATGGTATAGGGTATCGTATAGTCGGTCTAGACCGACTATAATTTTCTTACTTGTTTCCTTTTCTTGTGTTGCTGCCGATTCATTCATATCTGCTGGTCTTTTTCCGTTCATTTTCCTATGCAAAGTTTAATAGTTTTAACATTTGTGCAAACTTATTGGAAAGAATGTTTACTAAAATAATAATAAAAATACCTATTAAAAAATCACGCTCGGTTAAAATTTTAATTCATTTAAAAGTTGACAAATAAAATAAAAAACAAGTAAGAAAATTATAGTCGGTCTAGACCGACTATACGATACCCTATACCATGCGTTTAGAGACCCTATCTCTTAGGCCCAACTAACTGGACATAGAAAAAAATCAAAAACCAAATTTGAGTGGGATTTTTATTAATTTTTTTGGCTGCAGATATGAAAAAGTTCATATCGGATGCTATATCTATATAGGGACTTGGTCCAAAAATGGACCGATCCTGATCATGTTTGGTAAAGTCTCTTGTATTTTGCAAAATATATACAAACAAAATTTGAGAAGAATCAGTGCAATATTTTTGTTTTTTAATAGATTTAAGTGAAAATCGGGAAGCAGCTCTATATGGGGTCAAAGGGATCATTTTTGGACTACTCATTAGTGGATGTAATGAACGCATACAAACCCAATTTGAGTTAGATCTATATGACAATTTGGATCTTATGGCAATTTATGTCGATTTCATATGGGTAATTTGTATGGGGGCTAGGTCTGAACATGGACCGATTCTCACCAATTTCAATAGCGTTCATCCCATGGCCGATAAAAGCTTATATACCAAATTTCACCAAAATACATTCATATTTGCGACCTGCAGTTTGATTACAAGCTTTACATGGACACACAGACGGACGGACGGACGGACGGACGGACGGACGGACGGACATTGTTAAATCAACTCAGAAAGTGATTCTGATTCGATCGGTATAATTAAAGATGGGTCTAGGTCAAATATTTTTGGTTGTTACAAACAGCAGCACAAAGTCATTATACCAAAACCACATAGTGGTATAGGGTATAATTAAAAATTTTCATTTGACACTTTCACAAATGACATAAAACAAATCAAAATACGCAAGTGTTGCTAATCTATTTAAAAAAATGCCAGTGTTGCTAATCTACTTAAAAAAATGTCAGTGTTGCTAATATTTAGAATGTAGTAGTACAAAAATAACTACTAAAGTTAACGATTTTTTTTTTTATTTTTTGTGACAATGAAAAAATTATTTTTTTTTCTCAAAACGGGACAAATGGCATCCCGTTCAGGGTATCGCCGGGATACGGGACACTCCACTCTAAAACTGGTCTGTCCCGACGAAAACTGGACGGTTGACAAGTCTATTTGTGGAGCAGCAACCTCGAAGATGAATAAAATCGAAGATGAATAAAGCTAGGCCCGTAGATGCAGAAGCACTGCAATTTGGTATGTCACCACTTTATGCACGTATTAAGCTGATGGTGTGTCTTTTGCATATAGCTTATAATATGTAATTTAAACGTGGGAGAGTCGACTGAAATCCTCGTCCGATAAAGAAAGCCCGAAAGGAATTGGTAAAACGTGAACTTAAAGAGAAAATTTGTATACAGGTTGATACAGTTAAGCAAGGCTCTGGTACGACAAGTCACGAAGATTCTTTGCTAATCCAACTATAATTTCCGAAATCTTAGGTCTAAAAAAAGACATAGTTAAGAGGTTTTCAATTATTCTCGAAGCTTTTACCATCAGCGAGGCAGTGGATCCAAAAAAATTGGTGATTTTTGTCTGGAGACGGGAAAAAAAATTTTTGTTGCACTGTGTGAGTGGTACAGTATGCCACCTACACTCCACAAAATTATTATTCACGGAAAAGATATAATGGAAAACTGTATTTTTGCGAAGATATTATGCACCGAATGATGGTTACATCGGACCTGATGATATAACATTTAACTCCTTCGTTTAGCAAAAAAAAATTTAAGGGATATAAATAATGAAGTTAAGGCTCTTTTAGAATAATAATAATAGAATTATAAAATAGTTTCGTACAACTTAAGTGTGTCCTTTACGTATTTATAACATACATATTTTTTTTCATATCAATTATTTTATGTTCTACTTACATAAATATAATTACAACTATATTTAAAAAAAAAAACCCTTTTTCCTCACCTCCATACAAAAATCTCCAATATGCCACGCCCACAGCTACAATCGCGCCCATTTTTGTCCGAGTACTCACATTAATAACTCATGAACTTGGACAAAATTCTAAGATTTTCTCTATTATAGTACTCCATATATATGACATTTTGTATGGGGGGTAACACGCCCACTGATCTGATCCAACACATTTTTTCCGAGACTCTACAAATTAGTTTAATATTTACATGTACATAGTTTCAGTCATTAAACTATGATATTTTCTGAAAACCCCTTTTTTCCTCACCTCCATACAACAATACCCACTGTGCGGCGTTCAAACAACGCCACTCGCTTTTGAAAATTCATTGATTTTTAAATAAAATAATGATGTTTTATGTAAAAAACGAATAAAAACATTTTTTTTTGTATCTCCCTGACGTGATAGAGAAAAACCAATTACAGATTCGAATTCAGCACACCAAACTACCTTGGCAAAGATATTTGGTTGCTCCAGTCCAAAACCTTGTTGGCTTGTGTAATTAGCAGTTTTCAGAAGGGATTTGTTCTACTACTAGCAAATTGTAAATGGCATGACCATTTTTTACCCTAATTATAGACGGGCAGATACAAAAGCACTGGATTGCAACTTATCAAATTGGAATACTAAATATGATCATACCAAGAAAAGATTTAAATTTCTTAAAAGAATCAAAAACCAAAAAGTTTTGGTGGTTGTGAGAATAAAGTCTATAAAGTCCGCTTTTAACTCTTGACCCATTTTAACCCTTATTTTTTAAACTTTTCATTACAAGAAAAAAAAAATTATATAATGATATATGCTTCATATGTTGTAAGAAATACCAATATTTTAACAAATTTATTAGCATATTTATAATACTAGAGCACTCTATCAAGGGTCATTGCACACTCGTATACTAACTATTTATTAACTATTGTGTATTATAGTGTATTATATTTCATAAAACGCAAAAAAAAAAGCATATCTTTCTAAAAACATATATTTGCTTTACTACTAAATTTATTTAAGCCATGAAGTACATTTTAAAAAAGCAGCTTAAGAAGAAAAAGTTTAATTTCTTATAACTAAAGTTTTCTTAGAAATGTTAAATTTCTTTAAAAAAATTTGCCTTTTTTACAACTAACAAGTATTTAAGTATACTTCCCTAATAAAAAGTCATATTCAGTTTTCCCTTGCTCTCGTGCCATTTTTAAACAGATAGATGGTTTGTAATGATATTAAATTATTCGAAGTTATCTACATGTTAATTTACGAAAAACAAACACTGTTTCGACAATTATACTGGATATACATTACTTATGCAAAACTCTTTGAATTTTTCCATAATAATAGTTTGGTGTGTTTTTGTGAATATTGCAAATACTCTTCATTTCAAGTTGTGGTGAATACATTGTATTAAGAGTTTTTAGGAAGAGAATTGTGTAAAAATTTGAATTTAAATAATGTTAAACAAGGGATAGTGTTAAATTCGGCTGTGCCAAATAACTGACACCTTGCACCTGTATCTTAAGCTCAATGTTATAACCAATGTTAGGCACGATTACCTTTTAAATAATGTTGCCGATTCTTAGCCTTTAAATTCTAATACCATTTAAATTTAATGTTAATTGCTTTTCTTTTTTTTACCATTATAATTTCTAATTGTTTTCTATTTATAATAATCTAACCCATAAAAAAACTTTTTACTAAAACTCTTTCTTTCCTTATGCATATGAGTTTTGAATCTATCCGTGACTTTGCGTGACTATTTTAAAAATATATTTTTGCTCACAGCAAGTCTATAGACCAAGTTTCAGATTGATTGGATGTGTGGAAATGGGGTTTAAATCACTCCGTGACTGTGCATGACTACGCGTGACTGTGTGTGACTATCTTAGAATTAATATTTGATCACAACAAGCCTAGTGACCAAGTTTCAGATTGATTGGATGAGGGGAAATCGAACTTAAATCACTCCGTGACTGTGCGTGACTATGGGTAACTAGGCGTGACTATCTTTAAGTTAATATTTGCTGACAACAAGTCTATGGACAAAGTTTCAGATCAATTGAATGATGTTTTTTTTTAACATAGCACAGTGCAACAGTAAACAAGTAAGGAAATTATAGTCGGTCTAAACTGACTACTCGATACCCTATACCAAGGTTTTAGAAACCCTATCTCTTAGGTTCAACTAATTTTTATTAATTTTTCTGCCTTCGGATATGAAAAAGTTCATATCGGATGCTATATTTATATGGGAAGTAGGTCCAGAAATGTCACTTATTTTCTGCAAAAACATATACGAACTAAATTTGAGAAACAATCTGTGCCCTATATTTGGTTTCTGATAGATTTAATTGAAGTTCGGTAATAAGCTTTTCAAATGGGGGCTACGACTAAGAACTATCTTATAGGATTAATTTTTAGACTACTAAAAAATGGATGTAGTAGACATATGCAAACGTAATATGACCAAGATCTATATGATAATTTGGATATTATGGCAATTTAAGTCGACCTCATAGAGGTCATTTGTATGGTGACTAGGTCTGAAAATTTACCGATTTTTACCAATTTTAATAGTCTTTATCTTAAAAAATCAAAATCTATATACATAAAAGAGCTGCGTTGGTGACCATCATCGCCCAGCCACCACCATTCCAACCAAAAACATGGATCCATCCATTAAGATCCACTTAGGGGGAAAACGGCCAAAAAGGGTAAAAATGGTATCTTTTTGCATCTTATTAATATATTAATCTATACTAGTATAGATTTGCACTCGAATTTCGAGTTAATGCGAATGATTTTGATTGTCTATCATACACCCTGTGTTAATTGAAATTGATTAGCGTACCTTGAGGCCCATTTAAATATTCATACATTTTTTATATAGATTAAAAAAATATTAAAAGAAAATAATTTAATGAAAAAATATTATATCCTAGAATTTGCACTCGAAATTCGAGTGGGTTTAACGATTTATTATAAATACTTTATTTTATTTAATTCAATTTAATATATTTTTAACGATTTATTATAAATATTTTATTTTATTTTATTTAACTTAATTTAATATATTTTTAAAACACATTATATATAAACTTTATCATTCTCCGCTTCTCCTCCATATGAACTATAACTACGCAAGATTTCACGCTCCACCGTGCCCGCATTTTGCTTAGAAAGGGGATACAAGATTTTCCTACCCGTATAAATATCTAGATATATGAATACGTGGGCATTAGCCACCTATAATGAAAAACCGAAAAAAAAAAATTAAAAATTACCCAAAAAAAAACTGTCTCCATACAAAATTCACTGAAATTAAAAAATAAGAAATGGGTATTTGAGCTATTTTTCGTTTTTTTTTATACCGTCCACACCTCAGTGGCAGAGGGTATATATAGGTTTGTCATTCCGTCATTGTAACGCATCGAAAAACAAATTTCCGACCCCATAAAGTGTATATATCCTTGATCCTTATCACAGCTCGAGTCGATATAGTGATGTCCGTCTGTCCGTCTGTCTGTTGAAATCACGCTCATTCACAAAAAAAAACCCATTTTGCTGGGTAGGGTAGTATTATTTGTCATAATTCCCAACAGGTTGGTATTGAAAATAGACTAAACCGGGCATCATTGTGCTTAGATACGATCAGAAACATGTAGATACCTCTAAAAAATAAATAAAACCCAAAGTGTTTCTTCTAATATTTTAGTGGTTGAACATAATAGTTGTACAAAAACATTCACAGTTCAAAAAAAGCCACAAAAAATGATGCAATCATACCAAGAAACACAACTACCGTGAGCTATGTTTGTAGTATTGCCACATATTTTTTTTATCGTTATCACGTTATATAAAAAAAATCGCCAATATGAAAGAAAAAACAAGTAAGAAAATTATAGTCGGTCTAGACCGACTACACGATACCCTATACCATGGTTTAAATACCCTATCTCTTTTGTTCAACTAATTCGAAATAGAAAATAAGCATAAACCAAATTTGAACAGCATTATTATTAATTTTTTTGGCTGCAGATATGAAAAAGTTTATATCAGAAGCAATATTTATATGGCGACTAGGTCGAAAAATGGACCGATCCTGACCATATTCGGTAAAGTCACTTATATTTGGAAAAAATGTATACAAACCAAATTTGAGAAAAATCTGTGCAATATTTTTGTCTTTTGATAGATTTAAATGAAGATCGGGCAGCAGCTCTATATGTGGCCTATATCCTATAGGCATTATTTTTGGACAACTGATTAATGGATATAATGAACAGAAACAAACCCAATTTGACCGAGACCTATATGATAATTTGGATCTTATGGCAATTTAAGTTGACTTCATAGGGGTCATTTGTATGGGGACTAGGTCTGAATATGGACCGAATTTCACCAGTTTTAATGACGTTCATCCTAAGGCTAATAGAAGCTTATGTACCAAATTCCATTAAAATATATTCATATTTGCGACCTGTAGTTTGATTAGAGCTTTACATGGACACACAGACGGACGGACGTACATCGCTAAATAGACTCAGAAAGGGATTTTGAGTCGATCGGTATAATAAAAGATGGGTCTAGGTCAAATATTTTTGGTAGTTACAAACAGCAACACAAAGTCATTATATCCAAACAACATGGTCGTATAGGGTATAATGAAAACGAAAAATGGAAAATGAAAAATGCAAAATGAAAAATGGAAAATGATAAATTTAAAACGAAAAATGGAGAAAGGAAAATGAAAAATGGTAAACAGAAAATGAGAAATGGGGAACGGAAAATAGAAAATGAAAAATGGAAAATGAAAAACGGAAAATGGAAAATGAGAAATGAAAAATGGAAAATAGGAAATGGAGAATGGAAAATGGAAAATGAAATATGAAAAATTAAAAATGGAAAATAGAAAATGAAAAATGGAGAATGGAAAATGAAAAATAGAAAATGAAAAATAGAAATTGAAAAATGGAAAATGGAAAATGCAAAATAGGAAATGGAGAATGGAAAATGAAAAATGGAAAATGAAAACTGCAAAACAAAAAATGGAAAATGAAAAACTAAAACTGAAAATTGAAAAATTAAAAATGAAAAACGGAACATGAAAAATGAAAAATAGAAAATAGAAATTGAAAAATGAAAAATGGAAAATAGAAAATGGAAAACAGAAAATGAGAAATGGGGAATGGAAAATAGAAAATGGAAAATGGAAAATTAAAAATGAAAAACGGAAAATGGAAAATGAGAAATGAAAAATGGAAAATAGAAATTGAAAAATGGAAAATGGAAAATAGGAAATGGAAAATAGGAAATGGAGAATGGAAAATGAAAAATGGAAAATGAAAACTGGAAAATAAGAAATGGAAAATGAAAAATTAAAACTGAAAATTGAAAAATGAAAAATGGAAAATTAAAAATGAAAAACGGAACATGAAAAATGAAATATGGAAAATAGAGATTGAAAAATGGAAAATGAAAAATGAAAAATGGAAAATAGAAAATGGAGATTGGGAAATAAAAAATGTAAAATGAAAAATTAAAACGGAAAATTGAAAAATGAAAAATGGAAAATGAAAGATGGAAAATGGAAAATGAATTATGGAAAATGAATTTGGAAAATGTAACTTTAAAAATGAAAAATGGAAATAGAAAAATGGAAAAATAAAAATGAAAAATGGAAAATGAAAATTGAAAAGGGTAGAATGGATAATAAAAATGGAAAACGCAAAATTAAAAAAGAAAAATGAAAAATTAAAACTAAAAAAAAGGGAGAATGGAAAATGGAAAACGGAAAATCAAAAAAAAAAAAAGTTAAAAATGGAAAATGAAAAATAAAAAATTGAAAATGAAAAACGGAAAATAGAAAATGAAAAATGGAAAATCGATAATGAAAAATCGAAAATTGAAAATGAATAATGAAAAATAAAAAAGTAAAAATTAAAAATTAAATATTAAAAGTTTTAATTTCTATATTTAGTTTCCTACCTGTTATTATTATTGCGCAGTTCTTTTTATACCCTATACCACTATGTGGTTTGGGTATAATGACTTTGTGCTGCTGTTTGTAACAACCAAAAATATTTGACCTAGACCCATCTTTAATTATACCGATCGAATCAGAATCACTTTTTGAGTTGATTTAACAATGTCCGTCCGTCCGTCCGTCTGTGTGTCCATGTAAAGCTTGTAATCAAACTGCAGGTCGCAAATATGAATATATTTTGATGAAATTTGGTATATAAGCTTTTATCGGCCATGGGATGAACGCTATTGAAATTGGTGAGAATCGGTCCATGTTCAGACCTAGCCCCCAACAAATTACCCATATGAAATCGACATAAATTGCCATAAGATCCAAATTGTCATATAGATCTTACTCAAATTGGGTTTGTATGCGTTCATTACATCCACTAATGAGTAGTCCAAAAATGATCCCTTTGACCCCATATAGAGGTGCTTCCCGATCTTCACTTAAATCTATTAAAAAACAAAAATATTGCACTGATTCTTCTCAAATTTTGTTTGTACATATTTTTGCAAAATACAGGAGACTTTACTAAACATGATCAGGATCGGTCCATTTTTGGACGTAGTCCCCATATAGGTATAGCATCCGATATGAACTTTTTCATATCTGCAGCCAAAAAAATTAATAAAAATCCCACTCAAATTTGGTTTTTGCTTATTTTCAATGTCCAGTTAGTTGGGCCTAAGAGATAGGGTTTCTAAACGCATGGTATAGGGTATCGTATAGCCGGTCTAGACCGACTATAATTTTCTTACTTGTTTTGTATTAAATGTATCCTTAAATTAACACATTACTGGCTAATTCAGATAAAAGTATTTTAAAATTCGCTTATTTTAAATATTAATAATTTTTTGGCAAGAGTCATTTTTTTTTTATTTTCGCATAACTTCTAAGGTGTCAAAACATTCTAAGACGGATCAGGTTTTTGGTATTATAACGCCGGTTGTGTTAAATAATGAATTTCGTTAGTGTTCTATAAAGGACTTAGGGAACTTATGGGATTTCTACTCTAGTCATCAAATAGTAATTACTTCTTTCTATAGAACACATGATCGTTAAATTTTTTTAAAAGAAATTATAGTAGAAAGTGACCAAAAAGAAAAAAACAATTAACTTTAAATTTAACTGGTATTCGGAATTAATGTTTCAGTATTGGAAATAGTTTTAAAATGGTAGCCGTACTCAATATTGGGTGTAATATTGAGTTTAAGATGCAGGCGGAGGGTATAAAAAAATTTGGCACAGCCGAATTTAACACTATTACTTGTTTTTTTTTTTTTTTGCTCAGTTTTCGTTTTTAAAAGTGTGCCATTTTTCATTTTGGTTGTAATTTTTCCATTAAGTAAAATATTATAAAAAAAAAAAGATATGTAGTTTCTATTAAGGAACAAAAGAGCGTGATATTACTAATTGGGTGTATCTTGGGCCGCAGGATTGAGCTCTTTTCACTGCCCTTATATTCATTCGCTTGTATTTAAGACTCTTCAATTATTTGTTTTAATTGTGTTCTAATTATGTATTTATATGAATACATTATACAAGCAATACCAATTCATTACATAATTGTACGACTAAACTTCTACATAAATAAATATATAATTTTGCATATAATTTTATTTGATTTTGCATTGATTTTTGAGTGGAAAATATCGATTAGTTATTGGATGTTTTGTTTTTTGTTTTTTTTTTTATTAAATTTATTTTTTTTGCGATTTTTATTTATTTTTTTTTTGTCTTTTCTTAAAATTTTTTTTTTTTTTTTGACAAAATTTCATATTATTATACCCTATACCACTATGTGGTTTGGGTATAATGACTTTGTGCTGCTGTTTGTAACAGCCAAAAATATTCGTCCTAGACCCATCTTTAATTATACCGATCGACTCAGAATCACTTTTTGAGTCGAAATAGCAATGTCCGACCGTCCGTCCGTCCGTCCGTCCGTCCGTCCGTCTGTGTGTCCATGTAAAGCTTGTAATCAAACTACAGGTCGCAAATATGAATATATTTTAATGAAATTTGGTATATAAGCCTCCATCGGCCGTGGGATGAACGCTATTGTAATTGGTGAGAATCGGTCCATGTTCAGACCTAGCCCCCATACAAATGACCCCTATGAAATCGACATTAATTGCCATAAGTTCCAAATTATCGTATAGATCTCAGTCAAATTGGGTTTGTATGTGTTTATTACATCCATTAATCAGTAGTTCAAAAATACTGCCTATAGGAAAATTCTTAGTCATAGGTCCAATATAGAGCTGCTTCCCGATCTTCACTTAAATCTTTCAAAAAACAAAAATATTGCACAGATTTTTCTCAAATTTGGTTTGTATATATTTTTTCAAAGTATAAGTGACTTTACCAAATATGGTCAGGATCGGTCCATTTTTCGACCTAGTTCCCATATAAATATAGTATCCGATATGAACTTTTTCATATCTGCAGCGAAAAAAATTAATAAAAATGCCACTCAAATTTGGTTTGTGCTTATTTGATATATCTAATTAGTTGAACCGAAGAGATAGGGTCTCTTAACCATGGTATAGGGTATCGTATAGTCGGGCTAGACCGACTATAATTTGCTTACTTGTTTTTGTTTGGCGAATTTCATTTTTTAGGTAATTTTTCACTCGTCCATTTTTATTTTTTTTGCGATTTTTCAATGGGCGATATTTCCTAAAGCAGAATCACCAATTTATTATTCCATATTTTAATACTGCTTTTACCTTATTCTAAAAAGGTTGCTTTAAGTGAAATAAATTAAATTAATTACATTTTCAGTTCTCCTTTTTTGCTCAATTTTTATTTACCGCTAACACGTGATGAAAGTTTAATTGCTAATACAGAGAAAAGCTAACGACGTTTAACCACTTAGTAATTCATTTGTAAAATCTTGATTTAATATTATTGGCTGCTAAACACATGCTCCTCATATTTATTGCTTCCAATTAGTTTAATTAAGTAGCCTTAACTATTGTGAATCACCAGGTTCAGTGGATAACAAACACGTTATATGGTACAGTTGATCCAACAAATAAAGTTCAGCGTTGCGTGTCTTAAATTTCCATACAGAAAATCGTTATCTCTTGACCAGCAGCCCATGAAAAGAATTGACAACCCCTACGTGAAGGCGTCAAAACTTATATTTGTCCTAACACAATTTTTTTTTTAAATAAAGAAATACAATTGGAGTAAAGTTATAAATATAGAAATACATTTTTTTTTTTTGTCAATAAAC
This sequence comes from Cordilura impudica, assembly GCA_963682025.1. Taxonomy (NCBI): domain Eukaryota; kingdom Metazoa; phylum Arthropoda; class Insecta; order Diptera; family Scathophagidae; genus Cordilura; species Cordilura impudica. Next base: position 156,142,635 of record OY821521.1, on the reverse strand, counting down.
TGTATAATTAGTGTTATCAATTTTATAAAATACAATGAATACAATCATCACATGGTTTATGTGGCCATTGTAAATTGGTGGTAAAAGAATAGGAAGTTGACTTTATTGAGTGCGACAAATGCACAAAAATATATCATGTATTTTGTATAACATTAGGCAAACGTATATAAGATCATCTACTAAAGCATGAAAGTGAAGAATTTGTTTGTCATCTATGTGATGGTAGTGGTACCTTTAAATCCAAGTTAAATGAGATTAAGGAGGAAATAAAGAAACTTGATTAGCGGCCTGTTATGTCAAAACCGTTTGACGATATTTTAAACAGTGTTGCAGGAAATAAAAGAAAATTGGAAAAATTGGAGAAAAAATTATAAAAAAATTGAAGTACAAAATCTTTAAAATTCTGTTAAATATTTAAATGATCAGATAGTTAAAAATGACTGTTTGATAAGAGGAATGCAAGCAATTAATGAATTGTCTGCAGTAGAAATTGTTTTGAAAATATCAAGTGAATCAGGTGTAGAAATGCAGCCGGAGTCTGCGGATGATGCTTGTTTTATTAAAGATTAAAATAAGTCGATGACAAACCAAATGTTTGTTGTGAAATTCAACTCAAAGCAATCAAAAGAAAAACTGATGTCAATGAAATCAAAATTGAAAGATAAACAAGTTACAAAAGAGGTTCTTGTTAATGACAACTTGCTTAAGGAAACATTAAGCCAAGCAGATTACTGTGCTGTATATCCTGTTGATGGAAGGGTATTCATGAAAAGAAGTGAGCTATCTAGACCAAAAATTATCAGATGTGAAGCCGAAGTTGATGAACTTTTAGTAGAAGCTACAACAAAGAAGTTAACAAATCGAAGGTCTCAGCAAGCAACAATCAATGATGAAGATGAAGTATATCTGTAATAATGTAGAATGTTTTATATATGTAATTTTAGATTTAAAACATTTTTTGATGTGTAAACAGGGGGGTAAATTTCTATTTCACAATACAATCACAAAAACAGTGTAAACATAATAGGTGAGATCTGACACACAACGCTGTTTGACTTATGATTGTATTGGCGAAAAAATTATGATATAACATTGTTTTTTATGCCACTTTTTTAAAAGCGTCATCTATGTATCACTTATATACGTTTATATTGGGATATTTTTAACGTTCTACAGCAAAGGGTTGTTGAATTAGCTGAAACAGTTTTTGCTATAAGTGATACATAGATGACGCTTTCTGTTTGATTTTAAAAAATGACATAAAAATCTTTAATTACTTGATTTTTACACATCTTCCCTGTGATCGGACTCACATGATTTTTTTTTCATTGGTTTTAAACTCTTTCTTATAACTCATACGCTCTGTCTGTCTGTCTGTCTGTCGTCGGGAAACCCCATTCCGCCTTATCCAATTGATCTGAATTTTGGCTCATAGCCTTGTTGAGACTACTGATTAATTTTGGGGTCATCGCGCACAGTCACGGAGTGATCTAAACGTCATTTCCCCTCATCCGCTCTATCCGAAACTTGGTCCATACACTTGCTGTGAAAAAAGATTAACTTTGACTTAGGCACGTAACAGTCACGGATAGATTTAAAACGGATTTCCATCCATCCAATCAATCGAAAACTTGGTCGATATACTTGTTGTAAAGAAAGATTAACTTCGACATAGTCACGCACAGTAACGCATAGTCACGCACAGTCACGGAGTGCTCTAAATGTCATTTCCCCTAATCCGATCGATCTGAAACTTGGTCCATAGACTTGCTATAAAGAAAGATTAACTTCGACACAGTCACGAATAGTAACGCATAGTCACGCACAGTCACGGAGTGATCTAAATGTTATTTCCCCTCATCCGATCGATCTGAAACTTGGTCCCTACACTTGCTATAAAGAAAGATTAATTTCGACATAGTCATGCACAGCCACGCATAGTCACGCACAGTCATGGAGTGATTTAAAACCCATTTCCCCTTATCCGATCGATTTGAAACTTGGTCGATAGACTTGCTGTGAAAAAAGATTAACTACAACACAGTCACGCGCAGTCACGCATAGTCACGAAAAGTCACGGAGATATTAAAACCCCACTTCCCCTCATCCTATCGATCTGAACCTTTGTCCATAGACTTGTTGTGGCCAAAGATTAATTATAAGATGATCACACACAGTCACGCACAGTCACGGAGTGACTTTAACCCCATTTTCCCTCATCTTATCAGTCTGAAACTTGGTCCACAGACTCTTTGTCACCAAATATTAACTTAAAGGTAGTCGCGCAAAGTCACGCACAACCACGGAGTGATTTAAACCCCATTTCCCCTCATCCGATCGTTCTGAACCTTTGTCCATAGACTTGTTGTGGCCAAGGATTAATTTTAAGGTAGTCACACACAGTCATGCATAGTCACGGAGAAATTCAAAACTCATATGCGGTTAAATTATTTTGATATAAATGCTTTTAATAATGTTGAAAATAATTCAAATTCACTTTTTATTATAATCTATAATATTAATAGGCTAGGCGATTTCTTGTGACCGATGTTTTGTTCTACAGTTTTATCCCGATTTGGACCAAACATATATTATTTGAAAGGTATTTCTTTTTAAACGTTTTGCAGATTTACAGATTTTTAAATTTGTTCCTTTATTTTGAGTAAATTGCATTTAAGGTTGCTACTAACACATACATAACATTAAACATTTGTTATGTGTGTGTTTATTAAATTTGTAAATGTGTTTGTAATAAAAACGAGTTTGTTGTTTGTGTTGATTTGTGAATTGGCTATAATTGATTAGCATAATTTTAGGGTCTTTATTTAATGAAAAAATAAAATTTCCTAGAATCTGCACTCGAATTTCGAGGGCTGGAATCTGCTAGTATCTATTTACATGCGAAGTATTTTATCAATTGAGAAGTTTAGTAAATTCATATCTTTAATAACTATGCTGCCACGGCCACGGTCTAGACCGACTATAATTTTTTTACTTGTTTTTAATTAGTATTGGGCATTATGTCACGCTTTGAATTAAAAAGGGATCGTGCATAATTTTGTCTACAAAACTTAGAATTTTTATTATACTCTTAAAATCATATTTTTTTTAACAGTTATTGATGATATTTTTGAACAGTCAATCAAAGACTTTTCAAAGAAATCAAAATCAGACAATAACAATTATTTTTTCGATAAAATATTAAAGTCATATAAAGACTTAAATATCTTGTGGGTTCTAAGGGAATATTTTTATTTATATCTGGATAAAAACTTTAAAAACTTTCTGCACAATTTTTTCACATTGCTCAGGATGAAAATAAGACGACTTGTAACAATTGCTCCATATAAAATCCTGACATGCAGATATTTTAATAAACTGGAATTAAAGAATAGAACTGATGTCCCCCAAAAATCCCGGTGTATGTGAAACGAACTTAAAGAAGCATATGTGTAAATAGCTACCAATTGAAAATTACCATTATAAAGTAAACAATTAATTTTTTTTAATTTGTACGTAATAAAATAAAATCCATAAATTCATAACAACTCTTTTTGCAATGGAAGTTTAACAATAACTAAAGGGCGCAATTATACAAATATATATTTAGATGAAACTTATATAAAGTATATAAATTTTTATCGAGTATATTTTTAAGTCTCTATATACTGACTTTTTAATTTATAAATTTTTTTTATTATATGTACACTTACATTAATTCAGGTAAAACAAGTATGAGTGTTAAATTCGGCTGTGCCGAATCTTTGATACCCTCCACCTCGGTTTGAGTATTGATAATAAATGTAAACAAAAATTTTAAAAAGTAAACAATTTGTTAAACTTAATACCAAATTATTTCAACAAATTCTCTGGTTTGATCTGGGTTTTTGTTTATTCCAAGAGGCTGTCTATAAGTCCGAGTTCACACAAGGCAACTTTTGTTGCGCAATTCTTGAGTTTCTAGGAGAGAGGGGAAAGAAGAGTGTTATTTGGTACGGAGTTGCTTGTACTCGGCAACTCGTTTTGTTGTGCAATTCGTAATTACAAACACGAAGTTAGCTGCAGCTTATTATTTGACATTTCTTTTTATTCTTTGCTTCTCTGTAAAAAATTATTATTATTATTTCATTTATTTTATTATTTTTTTTTTTTATATTTCATTATTTCTTTCACTTCCATTTTCTGCACACAAATAGATTTTTCACTTTGGACCAATAATAAATTCTTCTTGCACAAGCTAATAAAGTGAACTGTCAAAAATTTAAGAATTTTAAAGCAAAAGAAAACGAAAAGTCGCGGCAATAAATTTCTCTGTGTGAACATTAAGGCAACTTTAAAAGAGAATTGAAAAAAAGTTGCTCAACAAAAATTGCCTTGTGTGAACCCACACTAAAGATCTCTCACATTAGTTATTCGCACTCCAACGAGGAAAGATCGTTTTCGTGTTTTCTATTATTTCGGATAAAAGAAAACATGTTTCGATGTTTTCTTATTGGTCATCGTGGTTGCTGACATAACCTCTCGTTTAATTTAGTTTAAGTTTTTGCAAATTAAATAGCTCGCCCTAACCTCCATTGCGAAGGTAATGGCTGTTTAGGGTGGCTATATGCATTAAATAGTGCTAATTGGAGATGGATGTATAGTTTCTTTTAACTGGCCAAATAATTCTTCATTGCGGCCATATAGGTCGAATCGAGTAACAAAATAATATCCAAAAAGAGCTCTCTCAATTTTTTCTTGTATAAATATTGCCATATTTGGAAAATAAAATTTTTATTTACATACTAAAAGGAAGTTTTCACTATTTACACAATACAATACAACATCTAACCCAGAGATGCCAACTTTTGGTTTTGAATGAAATTATGTTAATAAAATATATTTCCATTTATTGTCTCCAAATACTACTACCTGGGAATTATTATCGAACTTCAATGTTTTGGGTTTTACGTTGCATACCATGAAGTCAAATTTTGAAGTCATCATGAACACTGGTTCAAATTAGGGATGTCAAACGCAAAACCCCAAATGTCCCAAAAAATTTTTTTTTTTCTTTATTTTCTGAAAAACATAAAATTTTCATCCAAAAAAAATTGTGTAAAATAATACATAAATAACACTCTCATCCAATTGCGCTTTATCTATGTAACAATTTTTATGTTCGCAATTCTTATATATCATTTAAGGTTTTCTAAACATTGAATTGAATTAATATTTTCTTATCCTCAGATGCTATTAATGTCTCCTCAATCTCAGTATTTTTTTTTTTAATTTCAGTTGATTTTTTATATGTAAACATATTTGGTGTTTTCTGAATTTCAATTTGTGTATATAGAATAAAATTTATACTTTAAAAATTCAATTGATGTCTTCTAAATTTCAAGTTATTATTTCCGACGTTTTAATACGATTTTCTGAAATCCAATTGTTATTTTCTAATTTATAATTGGAAATCTGAATTCCAGTTTTTAGAATTGATATTTTCTTAAATTTGAATGGAAAATTTAAAAGGTGCAATTTTTTATGTATGTCAAGAGTAATGATTTAGTAATTATAAACAATTTTTAAAAATTATATATAATCGCAATCAGATATTTTGTAGGTAAAGCAGAATAATAATTTTATATATCTATGTAGAACTCTTTTGAAAGGAGAACGTACTCATTGATGAACTCGGTAACTCTATTTTGTAAACATAACAAAAAGTTAACATGTCAAACTTATGGTCATATTTGTAAAAGAATAATGGAAAAACGTATGAAATAAAAGACCAGCCCTGTGTATACTCTAAACATTGTTGTGTTTGATATCTAATTGAAAATGTTGACATTCATGTTAAAATAGAAATAACGATTACAAAGCTAATTATAACAAAAAAAAAATCTGGCGCCATCAACTGTGGCATAGTCACACTGAGTCAAATGAAGTTTGATATCTAATTGAAAATGTTGAAATTCATGAGCTAATTAGTACTAAAACTATGGCGCCATCTACTGTGGCATAGCAACACTGACAAAATGAAGTGACACTCTGTTTGGTAGTACAAAAGAAATGTATTTTCCCTAAAACAAAATACATATTGGAGAATTTAAAATAAATAAAATAATATACTGATTTGTTTCTAACATGCGGTTATTACGTATATATGTGTACATTAGGGTGACAGCCAAAATTTTTTTCGCGAATTTTAAAGCTTTTTCAACGGAATATTGTGCCAATAGGTCCAAAAGTTTTGTGACGAAAATTTGAGCCAAATCGGACAACGTTTTCTGGACGCGCATCCAGGTCAAAGGTCAGGTATTTTCATATTTTACAATATATACGAAATAAATTTTTTGAACTCGTTTATTTTTTTTCAATATTTAATGAAAAATGTGGATTTATATATTTTCGTGAAAAAAATAGTAAAAAGAACTTTTTTGGTAATTAACCTTTCCTTTATGTCAGGAAATTAATAGATGCTTTTATTCAAAAACGTTAACTACAAAAACACATTTGTTTGTTTGTATTAAATCACACCTTCTACATGGCAAAAATTTTAAAATTGCTAATTTCCTAGGCAACAACCATTATTTTTAACGGATTCTAATGATAAATTTCAAGGCCTACTAGATTTTTAAAATACGACTGAATTATGTATTTCCCCAAAAATTATATAAATTGCATTCAGTCGTCTGAATTACTTGTGTAAAGTGCTTTTGGTTAGAGATTTTTTGTGAATTTTGTAAAAATATATAACAATGCCCTCGTTAAGGGAAGAAATATTTTTAATAGGCTATTCAAAACACCAAATAGTTGGTTCTAAACTTCCCTCGAAGGGGGACTGCCTCAAAGTTTTTTTTTCATAATATGAGGACAACGAAATTAACTGCAAAAGATAGTGCTCATCTTGTGGTAAGAGAGTGTATAATTTTTTGGGAAAAGGCCCGTATCCCTGTTCACGATTTGCACTGGTGTACAAAAAAAATGTTGCGTCTGTATGAGGAATGGAAAGATTTAAAAAAAAATATATCTAGAGTGTCCGACATTCATAAAAACAGAAGAAAACTGTGGAGCGATAATTTAGGCGATCTCTTCGATATTGCTCGTACCGATGCACTGGAACTAATAGATTTAGAAGAAGACAAGCAATTTTTAATTAAACAAAGAATGAAAGGTCGCGAAGGTTGTATGTTGGGAGTCGACTGTAATCTAAAAAAAAAAGAGGAAAGAAAAAGAAATCGCAAAAAACAAGAAGAGTTGCGTAAAAAATTAAGTGACGAATTACCATCAACTTCATCAGGTAAAAATTTAATTAAATGTTAAATAACGTTGTTTTAAATTTTTGTTGGAAGTACTGAACTGTGACAAAATTTATTTCAGCCTGCAATATGATTGAATTTTCCGCGTCTGAAGATGCTGCAACATCAGAGGAAGAATATTCTGAATGTTCGATTGAGGCAAAACGTTTTCGCAGTACTTCTTGTACGAAAAAGCAAAGTGTCTTAACGTCAAGACTAGCTGCAGTTTTCGACAAGTTAAAAATAAGTCAGAGAGATGCTGTACACTTATTGGTTGCAGTTATTGATGCCGTCGGACTTAACACATCCGATTATATTTTAAATCGAACCTCCATAAATCGGGAAAGAGCGCAATTAAGATTAACGCAAAGTGAAAAAATTATAGAAAAGTTTACTGCAAGTGATCAACCTTTGACCATCCATTGGGACACTAAACTGTTATCGACAATAACAAGAAAATCAGAAGACCGTTTGGCTATAATTGCTACGGCTCCAGGCCTAGAGCAAATTATAGATATGCCTGATATTCCCTCTGGGACTGGAGCGGAAATTTCTTCTGCAGTTTATGATGCATTAGAAGACAAACATATTTTGGAACGAACGGAAGCGTTTGTTTTTGATACAACATCATCCAACACTGGTAGATTGAAAGGTGCATGTGTGCTTTTGGAGAGATCAATTGGAAGAGAAATTCTATTTCTAGGCTGCAGACACCATATTTTCGAAATTGTTTTGGCAGCAGTTTTTACGGAGGGCAATGTCTGGACCGGACATAACGATTTTTAAAAAATTCAAAAAACATTGGCCAGAAATAAATACAGATAGTTTTGTGCCAGGAATAGCTCATCCACGAATTATGGAAATTATAGGCGATAATGTTGGTGAACTTTTAGATTTTGCTTTAGGAAAAATGAACGATTCATTCCCGAGAAATGATTATAAAGAATTTTTGGAGTTAGTAATTATATTCCTTGGTGGCAATCCTCCTTCAGGAATAAAATTCAGAAAACCCGGTGCACTGCACTACGCAAGATGGATGGCCAAGGCTATATACTCTTTAAAGATAGTGATTTTTCGCAATCAATTTCCTGAAGTGACAGATTTTGAAATCAGTGCTTTGATAGAAGTAACAGGTTTCATTGTAAGTTGTTATTCAAATTTTTGGTTTGATTCAAATAAAGCGGATAAAGCTGCTTTAAATGATATTATGTTTTTGAGAAAATTGGAAAACTACAAAAGAGTCAATCAAAATATTGCGGCCAAAGCCATTTCAAAGGTATTAAATCATCTGTATTACTTAAGCGAAGAATGTGTGGGCTTTTCTTTGTTTGACGAAAGGATAGACAACATAACAAAAAGCAAGCTAGTAGCGAAGATGTCTGTAGATATATCTGAAAATGAGGATGAAGAGATAGCAAAGAAGCTAATAATAAAGAAGGAAAACTTTAAAAGTTTTATTTTCAGAGACAACTCTGATATTTTACAAGATTTGTTTTCAAAAAATACCAAAAAAGTTTTCAAGAAATTTGGAATTTCAATAGAGTTTTTCAGCAACGATCCACGTTCTTGGAGTGTTACAGGAGAGTACCTTAGAGCGAAACAAATTATTCAAAACTTGGCTGTTGTTAATGATTGTGCTGAAAGAGGCATTCAGTTAATTCAAGAATACCATGACAAAATAACAAAAGATGAGGGACAGAAACAACATTTAATGAAAGTAACTATCATATATTATAACTTTTTTAATTTTTTTTTCTCTTGACATGGTTTAATATTTTACAGGTGGTACAAAAATATAGGCAGCTGTATTCAAAACATGCTAATCTATATTCTCTGCAAAAAGATTTTGATCTGTAGATTTTAAAAGAAAAAAAACCTACCAAATCACCGATCATAATTTTTGTTTTTAAAATTAGAAAAAGTAGTAGATTGATTTATATACATTGCCAATAATGGCATACATATATTAAACATTTTTGAAATAAAATAGTTTGTGGATCACTTTGACGCAAGGGAAATTTGAGAGTTAGTTCCCAAAAAAACCATTTGAGTGTCCTCTTTATTAAAAGTCTACAGAATCCAGATGTTTTTGTAAAATAAAGTAGAAAATATATGAGTTTCTCAAGTTTATTTCATACTAGCTGTGAAATATGCAAATACCTGACCTTTGACCTGGATGCGCGTCCAGAAAACGTTGTCCGATTTGGCTCAAATTTTCGGCACAAAACTCTTGGACCTATTAGCACAATATTCCGTTGAAAAAACTTTTAAATTCGAACAAAAATTTTTTTACATACAAACCATTGTCACCCTAATGTACATGTATAGAATATATGTATATTATTTTGTTATAGAAATTATCCAGAAAATTTTTTTAGTGATGCCAAAACAATGGAAACTTTAAAATTTTTCTACCAGTGTTGATAAAAAAAAAATTACAAAGGGTTAGTTTTTATAATAGTATTATCACAAAGACCACAAAAACAACAAGTCCAGCTATGACAACAATACAGCATTTAGAATAATACCAAGAACAATATAGAGACGTTATATTTTTCATTTTTTTTTTTTTTTACTTTTTCATAGATTTGAAACAAAAAATTTCCCATGATCTTGGTGAATCATTCTCACTAAAAATGCTCAGCCTAGCTGACAAGAACAACATAGAAAATCATATTTTTTCAAGATTTTTTTTAGTTCTTCATTCAGATCTCGGGCCCTATTGAACCGATTTGGACGATTTTAAATTGCAGACTTTTCAGAAAATCAAAGAATCATTTTTTTATCCAAACGAGCAGCCTAGCTGCCCGATTGAAGTTGTCATCATGATTTCCACAGACGGACAGACGGACATCGCTATATCAACTCCGCTTGTTATAAGTACACACATATATATATTTTATGGGGTCCAGATTTTTTTTTCAAATTGTTACGAACGGAATGACAAACTTATATATACCTTCTGCACACTGAGGTGGAGGGTATAAAAATAATTTTTCGATAAAATACTAAAGTCATATAAAGTCTTTAATATCTTGTGGGCTCTTAGAAAATTTTGCCTCAAAATTTATATTTATATCTGGACGAAAACTTTCTAAACAAAACTTTTTTCACATTTCTTCCGACGAAAATAAAAGGCATTGTAACAATTGCGCTCTTCGGCATTTAAATCCTGCCAAGCAGATATTTGCAATAAACTGGAATTAAAGAATATAACTGAATTCCCAAAAAAAAAAATCGCGATGCATGTGAAAGTAAAATTACCGTTAAATGGTGTGTGGTAATATCTCGTTGATACAAAGCCAATTAAGTTTTTTTATTTTGTAATAAAATAAGAACCATATATTCATAAAATTTTTTTTTTGCAACGGAAGTTTATCAATAACTTAAGATCACAATTCGACGAAATATACAATATATACATATACAAATTTTTATCGGGTATATTTTTAAGTTTCGATAGAGTGATTTTTAATTTATTAAATATTTTTTTTTGTATTAAATCTACACTTACATTAATTCAAATAAAAATATTTTAAAATTTGATCTGATTTTTTTTTCAAATCTACACTTACATTAATTCGGATAAAAAATATTTTAAAATTGGATTTATTTAATTTTAATATTTGGACGTTTTTAGCCAAGAGACATTCGAAAATTTTTTGAGTTATTGTATGACTTCTCAAACCATTCTTATATGGATAAAACTTTCGATATTATACCGCCGGCTGTGTTAAATAGTGAATTTCATTGGTGTTCTAAGGGAACTCTCATATTATCTACTCTATCAGCAGAAATATAATGAAATTTTTCATTATTTTTATAAGAAGAAATTATAATAGAAACCGGCTAACAAGAAAAGCAATTAACTTTAAGAGTAATTGGTAATCGAATTTAAAGCTCCAGTATCGGCAACAGTTTTAAAGTGGTACCAACCACTGGTTGTAATATTAAGGGTACCAAAGACTCGGCACAGCAGAATTTAAAACTATAAATTGTTTGTAATATGTTTATCTTTCGATAAAGAATACAACAAATAGTGATTTTGTAAAAAAAAAAATACGTAATTTAGAAAATTATAAAAAAATCAAATTTAGAATCATGGAAAATTTCCAATTAGTTATCAGCCACTGTATATATCTATAAATTTTAGTAAGATCGATAAGAAATTGAAATAATTTCTTCTCCTAGGAGCCCCTGTCCATAATGGACAAATTTCGGACGACCGTAGATGTTCACTATGAAGAAATTTCAACTTATTTTAAAGCATAGTGAAATTTATTTATTTTCTAATTTAATTTTTTTTTTTTTTAAGAGAGACACTCATCACAATTGTGCTAAAATCAGCCGAATACTTTCTTCTTGGCCCCTAATTTTTATTTTGAATAACATTCTTTTGCTAATGAGTATTTTTTGTTTTTATATTTTTCACCTTTAAAAAAACCAAAAAAGTAAAACTTACATCTCTTTTAATTTCACCAACTTCCTTCCGCATTTAAACAGAAATTTCCTGTTTTTACCATAAATTAAGACTCTTAGCCATAACATTGGCCGAGCGAAATGGCTCTTTGTGCAGTTAATTTACAACAAACATAAAAACACAAAATGCATAAGAGTGCAATATGCAGTTTACTCTTAGTATGGGTAACTCTTAAGGTCTTTACATGAAAATGCTCTTTGGTTAAAATGGTGCAAAGAAGAGTTAGCTAAAATTAAAGGAGACTCTTAAGAAATATTAAACAGCGAATGAAAACAGCAAAATTGGCCGACAGTTAAGTGACAGGAAAAAGCTGCAATATGTTTTAATAAATGGCTAGATTTTCTTTAAAGGAAATGCTAAAATAATGCAGCTTTTGAACTAAATAAATGTTTTATTTTTTTTTTTAGCAATGCTTGGTTTTGTTTAAAATTATTTGAGAATAATTTCTGTTGTTGAACGAATAGTGGAACGAATAGTTTTGCTGCATTTCACGAAAATTTTCTTTCCATTTAGCGCTCTGTCATATGTTATGGCCATTTCTGTATCCCATGCTGCTGATGATGTTCTTCTTCTTCTTCTTCTTTGTCGTTTGGCTTGTGCAGACTGCAATATTGGCATTGCCATTACTACTACTATTTCCACTAGTACTACAGTATACTACAACTATTCTATTGCATTGTGATGATATTAAGGAACATAGTATGTGACTTTTGTTGTTGTTGTTTTTGTTGCTGCTATTGGGCTTTTGTTCTTGTTCTTCTTGCTGCTCTTCTGCTTCTTGTTCTTCATTTATTTATTTTGTATTCTTTTTTTTCGTTTTGGCCATCATTCAGTTGTTGGTTACAAACATTAGTCTAAAAGCGACAATCTATATGAACGGTCGCGCTTTTACGCTATTTTAAAATCAAAATTTTTCCCGCTGCTAGAAATTTTCTTTTACACAAACAATAATTTTCATAAAAAAATAAATTATATAAAAAAATTATAAATTTGCAAATCAAGTTCATGCATATAATTGTTTAGTACAGCTTTTCCGACAAAAAAAGTTAAAACAGTAAAATCTTTCAAGGAAAGTAAAAATATTTATTTTCCAAAAATTTCACCAAAAGTTTGTTTAGTTTTCAATTTATTTTTAAAAAAATTTTAATTTTAGAGGAAAGTGTTTAAACCAAACCAGAATTCAAAGAAAATTTTGAAATAAACCAAACTCTAGTAAATCCAAAATTATTTTCAGAAAAAATAATAAAAACTTAATTTGAAAACAGTGATGTTACAAAATAAAAACCTTTTCCAACCATTTAAAGTAAAAACAAATATCCAAAAAAATTAAAAATTCTATATATTTTTTAAAATAATATATAGAGGGTTTAAAACTGTCAAAAGTGTCGGATATATAAACTTTGCACAGGTATTAAAAGCAAAAAAAATTAAATCCAACTCTCAATATATTTTCAAAATAAAATATACAAATTCGAAAACTATAAAAGTGGCGAAAATTATTTCAAAATTAAAAAAAATTAAAATTTATAACATTTGTAAAACAAAGCAAAAATTATAGTGTTCATCCCAAATCAAATTCAGTGTTAGTGAAGTTTTCATAAAATTTTTTAATAAAAAAAATTAAGATTACCTCTAGTGAAATCATTGGAAATTCTTGAATTAATTCTTGAATTAATTTTGAACTCAAGTTCAATAATTAAGTGTAAAATTTAAAGCAAAATTAAAGAATCTCTTTTCTAGAATCTGCAAATAAAGAATTTACAATAATAACAACATTTCACATTTGTTGGCTGATTTGCTGCTGATAATAATTATTCAGGTTGGTTGCAAATATTTTGTTTTAAACGATAATAAATTTTTTTGTAGGTATTGGATACCCCAATAATACGTATTTCCATTTGTTCGTTTATAATATTTTCATATGGGTAAGATTTTTCAAGAAATTAAATAACTTTCAAATAGGCAATACATATTAAAACAATTAAAAAACAAGTAAGAAAATTATAGTCGGTCTAGACCGACTATACGATACCCTATACCATGCGTTTAGAAACCCTATCTCTTAGGCCCAACTAACTGGACATTGAAAATAAGCAAAAACCAAATTTGAGTGGGATTTTTATTAATTTTTTTGGCCGCCGATATGAAAAAGTTCATATCGGATGCTATATCTATAAAGGGACTAGGTCCAAAAATGGACCGATCCTGATCATGTTTGGGAAAGTCTCTTCTATTTTGCAAAAATATGTACAAACAAAATTTGAGAAGAATCAGTGCAATATTTTTGTTTTTTAATAGATTTAAGTGAAGATCGGGAAGCAGCTCTATACGGGGTCAAAGGGATCATTTTTGGACTACTCATTAATGGATGTAATGAACGCATACAAACCCAATTTGAGTAAGATTTATATGACAATTTGGATCTTATGGCAATTTATGTCGATTTCATATGGGTAATTTGTATGGGGGCTAGGTCTGAACATGGACCGATTCTCATCAATAGCGTTCATCCCATGGCCGATAAAAGCTTATGTACCAAATTTCATCAAAATATATTCATATTTGCGACCTGCAGTTTGATTACAAGCTTTACATGGACACACAGACGGACGGACGGACATTGTTAAATCAACTCAGAAAGTGATTCTGATTCGATGGGTCTAGGTCAAATATTTTTGGTTGTTACAAACAGCAGCACAAAGTCATTATACCCAAACCACATAGTGGTATAGGGTATAACTAGCAGATTCCAGCACTAGAAATTCAAGTACAAATTCTAGGAAATTTTTTTTTTTTCATTTAATAAAGACCCTAAAAGTATGCTTCACAATTCAACTCATATTAAACAAACACATTAACAAATTTAATAAACACATACATAGCATTGTATAATTTTTTGTATGTGTTAGCAGCAACTTTGAATGATCATAACTCAAAAAAATATTCCAAACGATGAAAATCTGTAAATCAGGGTAACAACTAAAAAGAAATACCTTTCAAATGATAAATTTTTTGCCAAAATCGGGTTAAAACTGTGAAATTTACATCGGTCACAAGAAATCGTCTTGCCTATTAATATTATAGATATAGTTAGTCTATATATCATATACCAAGAGACCCTATCTCTTAGGTTCAACTAAAATAAAGAAAATAAGTATAAACCAAATCTGAGAGGCATTGTTATTAATTTTTCGTCTTCGGATATGAAAAAGTTCATATCGGATGCTATATATGTAAGGGGACAAGGTTGAAAAATGGACCGATCCTAACCATGTTTGGTAAGGTCACTAATTTTTTGCAAAAACTTATACAAACCAAATTTGAGAAAAATCTGTGTAACGTTTTTGTTTTTGAGAAGTTTAAGAGAATATCGGGAATCAGTCTTATATGGGGGCTATGACCAAGAATTGTTCTATACGATTTCTTTTCGGACTACTGATTAATCGATGTAATAAACATACACAGACCCAAATTTATCGAGATCTATATAACAATTTGAATATTATGGCAATTCAAGTCGATCCCATAGGGGTCATTTGTATGGTCTGAATATGAACCGATTGGCACCAGTTTCAACAGCTTTCATTCTTTGGCTAATAAAAGCTTATGTACAAAATTTCATTAAAATATATTCACTTTTGCGACCTATAGTTTGACTAGAAAGTTTACAAAGACACACAGACGGATGGACAGATGGATATCACTAAATCGACTCAGAAAGTGATTCTAAGTCGATCGGTATAATAATTTTTTTTGATGTGTAAACATCTATGCGCTCAGGGGGGTAAAAATCTATTTCACAGTACAATCTCAAAAACAGCGTAAGGAAAAAACGGTGTGTGGAATATGTAAGTGTATTGGTGCAATAATTATGATTTAAATTTATTTAGCTGATTCAACAACCAACAGAAAGCGCTATGAATGTATAGCAAACAACCGCAACCATCAAGTATAATAACCATAGCAGTTGTTTGCTATACATAGATGGCGCTTACTGTTTGACCAAGAATTGTTCTATACGATTTCTTTTCGGACTACTGATTAATCGATGTAATAAACATACACAGACCCAAATTTATCGAGATCTATATAACAATTTGAATATTATGGCAATTCAAGTCGATCCCATAGGGGTCATTTGTATGGTCTGAATATGAACCGATTGGCACCAGTTTCAACAGCTTTCATTCTTTGGCTAATAAAAGCTTATGTACAAAATTTCATTAAAATATATTCACTTTTGCGACCTATAGTTTGACTAGAAAGTTTACAAAGACACACAGATGGATGGACAGATGGATATCACTAAATCGACTCAGAAAGTGATTCTAAGTCGATCGGTATAATAATTTTTTTTGATGTGTAAACATCTATGCGCTCAGGGGGGTAAAAATCTATTTCACAGTACAATCTCAAAAACAGCGTAAGGAAAAAACGGTGTGTGGAATATGTAAGTGTATTGGTGCAATAATTATGATTTAAATTTATTTAGCTGATTCAACAACCAACAGAAAGCGCTATGAATGTATAGCAAACAACCGCAACCATCAAGTATAATAACCATAGCAGTTGTTTGCTATACATAGATGGCGCTTACTGTTTGATTTTAAATGATGTGTAAATATATGTTACACATCTCCCCTGTGATCAGACTCACATAGTTTTTTATCTAATAGGCTAGACGATTTCTTGTGACTGATGTTTTATTCTACCGTTTTATCCCGATTTTGACCAAACGTATATTATTTGAAAGGTATTTCTTTTTAGCCGATTTGCAGATTTGCAGATTTTTAAATTTTTTCCTTTATTTTGAGTAAATTGCATTTAAAGTTGCTGCTAAAACTTACATAAAATTATACAATGCTATGGGTGTGTTTGTTAAATTTCTTAATGTGTTTGTAATAAATATGAACGTGTTTTTTGTGTTGATTTGTGAATTGGTTATAATCGATTTGCATCCCTGTAGGGTCTTTATTTAATGAAGAAATTAAATTTCCTAGAATTTGCGCTCGAATTTCGAGGGCTGGAATCTGCTAGTTTATATAAAATCACTTAATAAAACTAAAGGCTCATCTTTTTTTACAGCTTGGCCCTCTTTAATTGTTTATTATTTCTCCGCCAAAGTGTTCCTTTTTAAAGATACAATAACTTCTCCACTTGCATACACCGCACCGTCATTTGGAGCTTTAATGGACCATATACCACCTATCCCAAAAAGATGCGTATCACTATCAGACCAAAAGTTAGTGGTGCCCAAGTTACTTTCAGGACTTCATTTACGTTACTACTTTCGCGTTTAAAAACACAGCTTACCACTACATCAATCAATGCAAATGTCTTACAAAAATTGTGGGTCCATCTTCCTTTTATTTTTGCTCCTAGAATAACTATATAATAAGTACAATAAAGTGAGGAAAGAGCTATGACAACGTTGGTGTTAAGCTCATTGTATTATGAAAAGTTTTAAATTGAAATCTGAAGATTGTTTAGACAATTGATTATCTTGATATTTTAGTTAGTCATTGGAATATCAAATTATTGGAAAAAGTCTTTATTCTTTAGCATTGGGTTTTTGAATTTGTCCATATGTGGACAATTAAAAACAAATAAGAAAATTATAGTCGGTCTAGACGGACTATACGATACCTCATATCATGGTTTAGAGACCCAATCTCTTCGGTCCAACTAATTGGATATAGAAAATAAGCACAAACCAAATTTGAGTTTCGTTGTTATTAATTTCTTGGCTGTAGATATGCGAAAGTTCATATTGGGTCCTATATTAATATGGGGACTAGGTCTAAAAATGGACCGATCCTGACCATATTTGGTAAGGTCATATATTTTTTGCAAAAACATAAACAAACCAAATTTGAGTGAAATCTGTGTAATATTTTTGTTATTTGATAGATTTAAGTTAAGATCAGAAAGCAGCTCTATATGGGACCTATGACTAAGAATTGTCCTATAGGGATTATTTTTAGCCTACAGATTAATAGATATAATAAACATACACAAACCCAATTTGGCGGATATCTATATGATAGTTTGGATCTTATGGCAATTTATGTCGATTTCATAGGGGTCGTTTGTATGGGGACTAGGTCTAAACGTAGACCTAATTTAATCAATTTCAACAGCGTTCATTGTATGGTCGGTAGACATTTATATACCAAATTTCATCGAAATGTATTCATATTTTCGACCTGTAGTTTGATTACAGGTTTTGCATGGACACACAGACGGACGGACAGACGGACGGACATCGCTAAATCGACTCAGAAAGTGATACTGAGTCGCTTCTATGTCGATTGGTATACGAAAAGATGGGTACAGGTCAAATACTTTTGGTAGTTACAAACAGCAGCACAAAGTCATTATATCCAAACTATATAGTGGCATCTATAGTATTAATAGGCTTGGCGATTTCTTGTGGCCCACGTTTTGTTCTACCGTTTTATCCCAATTTTGAAAAAAAAGTATATTTTTTGAAAGGTATTTCTTTTTAGCTGTTCACCAGATTTGCAGATTTTAAATTTTTTGCCTTTGTTTTGAGTAAACTGCATTAAAAGTTGCTACTAACACATACATAAAATTATACAATGCTATGTGTGTGTTTATTAAATTTATTAATGGGTTTGTTAAGGAGTTTGTTATATTCATTCGCAATAATAGTAAACCAAAAAAGTGTTGGTTTCTGAAATGGCTAAGTTGAAAAATATAATTGCACTCGAATTTCGAGCACTGGAGTTTGTTAGTAGGTGATCCATGCTAATTGGGTTGAATCCACTAAGGGGGCGTAATTTTGATATGTTTTTACCCTATACCACTATGTGGTCAGGGTATAATGACTTTGAGCTAATGTTTGTAACTACCAAGAATATTTGAACTTTTGCTATACAGATCGACTCAAAATCACTTACTGAGTCGATTTAGCGATGCCCGTGTGTCCGTCCATCTGTCTGTGTGTCCATGCAAATATACGTTCAAATCGCAGGTCGCAAAAGTGAATATGTTTCGATGGAATTTGGTATAACGCTTTTATTAGCCAAAGGATGAAAGCTGTTGAAATTGGTGATAATCGGTGCATGTTTAGACCAAGTCTCCATACAAATGACACCTATGAAATCGGCTTAAATTTCCATAAGATCCATATTATCATATCTCAGACAAATTGAGTTTATGTATGTGTATTACATCCATTAATACTTATAATCCTATAATAGACCCTATAGGGCAATTATTAGTCATAGCCCCCATATCAAGCTGCTTCCTGATCTTCACTTAAATCTCTCAAAAAAAATATTGCAGCGATTTTTCTCAAATTTAGTATTTATATATTTTTTCAAAAAATAAGTGGCCTTGCCAAATGTACTCAGAATCGCTCCATTTTTCAACGTAGTCCCATATAAATATAGCATCCGATATGAACTTTTTCATATGCCTCTATATCCATTTAGTTGGGCCTAAGAGACAGGGCCTTAAAACACATGGTATAGGGTATCGTAAAGTCGGTCTAGACGGACTAAAATGTTCTTACTTATTTTATTATATAATACGTGAGTGGGAGATTTTAGTGTGAACAAGTCTCAAACCTATTATCTATTATTTAATTTGATCCTTTCCTGGCGTGATATCTAAAATATTAATAGGGAAAGCGATTTTTTGCGACCGATGTAACTTTGTCAGTTTTACCCCGATTTTGACCAAACATACCACATTTAGCTGTCCACCAGATTTAAAGATTTTTAAATTTTTTTTTTTTTTTGAGTAAAATACATTTAAAGTTGCTACTAACACACATAAAATTATGGAATGATGTAGTTATATTTATTAATGGTTTTAATGTTTTTGCAAAAATTGTGTATGAAAAGTCCTGTGCTGAATTGAAGAATAATTTTGGACATAAACCAATAACGACAATAACGCAATCGAATTTCGTTATAATAATTGCATATTACAAGCCCTGTGTTGAATTGAATAGCATACATTTAAGGTGCTATTACATGATGTGTTTTTTACATATTTACTGTCAAATTTTCTCACAGCAAAAGTTGTACACAACGTGTGATACATATGAAACATTGTTTATGTACAATACATGAGGAAAGTCACATGTACATTTTTCAATTAGAACAGGTTCTATTTCTGCATGACAAACATATGAAAATACAACACTGCTTGTGGCGAAATAAAAACAGAGTAAATTTTAAAGATTAATATTGAAAGAAAAATAAATTGTTTAGTATTAATTAACAATTAAAAAATATAATACCTTTTTTTTAACAATAAATTTTTGTAAATTCACAAATTATATCAGCTGTTGTTTACATTTAGAAGTTATGTCATACGGAAATACATATGCACGTGTGATAGCAAAAATTATGAATCGTATGTAAAAGACAATTTTGACAGACATGAGGAATTTCATATGGTTAAAAAAAGTGATAGTACATATGTAAAAAACACTTCGTGTAATAGCACCTTCAGGTGGCATTAAACATAGAAAGAAATTGATTTAGTGAAAAAATAAAATTTCCTCGAATTTGCCCTCGAATTTCGAGCAGTTATTGTTAATATTTCTCAAAATTTTATTTTTTGTTTGGTGTCTAATTGTGATAATTGTCTTCTCCAAATTTGGAAGATTTTGTGCATTCTTAGCACAGTTAACCGCAGTTTCATTAAATGGTATTGCTGGGTGGCCAGACCAGGTAAATTATTTTAATATCAGTCTGTCTCTCATTTAGAATGTATCGAATCGTATCTGGATATAATTAGTCATTGTTTAAATTTTTAATCTCATCTAATGCCGACAGAGAGTTTGATGAAATTACGTATTTATCTTTTGAGGTCTTATGAGTTTAATTGTCTCGTAAATAGCTATAATTTCAGCCGAATAATTAGTGCTATATTCGGTAAAAATTGAATTTATCATATTTTTTGTTTTTTTTATTTAATTCCCTTTTAAGATCTGGAACAATCTATGTATAAGAAATGATGGCCATTTAACTTATGTTGAATTTCATTGAGTGTCCATTGATACATTTCATTTCGATTGTCCAAATGCGATTATTTATAAGAGATGGCTGAATCATATTGAAGGGTGAATTGTGATTTTTGCAAAATTGAACGATATGTGTTAGTGCTGATGGAATTTCTTTAAAGTTTTTATGATGAATTGACTTTTTTTAAATATTTGAAAGTGGGTGGAGGTCATCAAACATGATGGCTTAAAATAGTTTTGCAGTAGAAAATTCCCAGCACTATTGAAATTACATTGTGTCCGCTTCAAAAATTATGTTTTTTTTTGGGCGATGTTCTAAAAGCTTCTAGAGAGAGGCGTGATGCTGAATTATATATTGTTTTCATTTTCTTCAACGTACTCTTGGGTGTATATCCTCATAGATAGATGCTTTAGTTGATTTTACATATTAATATCGATTTGAGGATATGGACAAGGGAGGATGTATTACAACTGAATTTTTTGTATGACAGAAATTTGATAATCTATAATATTAATAGGCTAGGCGATTTTTTGTTACCGATGTTTTGTTCTACCGTTTTATACCGATTTGGACCAATCATATATTATTTGCAAGGTATTTCATTCTAGCTGTTCACTAGATTTACAGATTTTTATATTTATTACTATATTTTGAGTGAAATGCATTTAAAATTGCTACTAACACAGACATAAAATTATACATATACTACGTGTGTGTTTATTAGATTTGTTAATGTGTTTGTTAATGAGTTTGTTATCTTCATTCACAATAGTAATAAACCAAAAAACCGTTGGTTTGTGAATTGACTAAGTTGAAAAATAAAGTTGCCTAGAAATTGCACTCGAATTTCGAATGCTGGAGTATAATATATAATATTTTTGGCAGTTATAAACATCAGCATAAATTCATTGTACCCATTAGTTAGTTAGCTCTTTGTTCTGTATTTCAAATAAATTTTTTTGTTTTTTTTTTTTTTTTTTTTATTATAATGTTATAAAATATAATTTCTAGAACATACGACTATGACATAATGTCGTCAGTAATAAAGTTTAAATTTTAGTCTGATAAGTGAAGAAGACATTCAAAAAATCGTATCCAACCATGATGGATAGATAAACCAAACTGTAAATATTCTATATTTACTTCTTTGCAAATCATTCTATCAACTATATTAAACACTTTACGTTTGTTGCACCACAAACGTAAAACTTTTGTGTAGATGTTGTATCCGTTATAACATTACATACTTTTCCATCAATCTTCACCAACATTAGTTTGTGATCAATTTTTATTTATCTTTCTCTTAATATATCCATGGAATATAAAAGTAGTTCAATTTCGTTTTATACACGTTCTTTTTCAAGTTTTTCAATGAACAACGAATAAGTGTTAGCTATTGCGTTCGCTGCATGTTTTCATTTGCAACTGGAGGTTTTTAAAAAAAGTTAAATATTTTGCGTGTTTCCAAATACAAGCATAACGTTCTTTGAAAGCTGAATTTCCTCAGTTATTTTCTATGGAAACACCGATCTTACCCGATAGATCGGGATAATAAAAAAAAAATTTTTTCATAAAATTTCTATATTTTTGTAAAAAAAAAAAAACAAGTAAGAAAAATATAGTCGGTCTATACCGATTATACGATACCATATACCATGGTTTAGAGACCCTATCTCTTCGGTCCAAATAATTGGATATAGAAAATAAGCATAAACCAAATTTGTGTGGCATTGTTATTAATTTTTTTGCCTTCGGATATGAAAAGTTCATATCGGATGCTATATTTATATGGGGAGTAGGTAAAAAATGGACCGATCCTGAACATGTTTGGTAAGGTCATTTATTTTAAACAAATTTATAAACCATTTTGAAAAAAATCTGTGCAATATTTTTGTTTTTTTTATTAGATTTAAGTGAAGATCGGGAATTAGCTTCATATGGGGGTCTACGATGAAGAATTGTCTTATAGTATTTATTTTTAGACTAATGGTAAATGGATATAATAACCTTACGCAAACCCAATTTGACCGAGATGTATATGATAATTTGGATATTATGGAATTTGATTAAATGTCAAAGGGGTCATTTGTATTTGGACTAGGTCTGAATATGCACTGATTTATACCAATTTCACCAGCGCTCATGCAATGGCTGGTAGAAGCTTATATACCAAATTTCATCAAAACTTATTATTGGCGACATGTAGTTTGATTACAAGGTTTACATGGACACACGGATGGACGGACGGACGGACAGATACGCTAAACCGGCTCAGAAAGTTATTCGATCCCGATAATATTTTTGGTAGTTACAAACAGCGGCATAAAGTCATTAGACCCTGACCACATAGTGGTATAGGGTATAAATATTGATTTATTATTTATACATATATTTATTAACTATATAATAATAATATTAATCTATAATATTAATAGGCTAGGCGATTTCTTGTGACTGATGTTTTGTTCTACCGTTTTATCCCGATTTTACCCAAACATATACTATGTGAAAGGCATTTCTTTTTCGCCTTTTTCAGATTTACAGATTTTTAAATTTTTTCCTTTATTTTGAATAAATTGCAATTAAAGTTGCTACTAACATATACATAAAATTATACATGTGCTATGTGTGTTTTATTAAATTTGTCAATGTGTTTCATAATAAGTTTGTTATCTTCATTCACAATAATAATAAGCCATAAAAGTGTTGGTTTGTGAATTGGCTAAGTTGAAAAATAAAGCTGCCTAAAAATTGCACTAGAATTTCCAGCGCTGAAATCTGCTAGTATATAATTAGAGCCTATTGAGCACTAGCTACTAAGGCCATCGGCTCTATAATTATTGAACTTTGAGAGCATAAAAAAAAAAGTTAACAACGTGGAACATTTTTTTTGTCAGCTATTGAAGGTGAATCTTATCTGCTTTAACCCCATATCAAAACTTATTACAACAAACGAACTTCAGCTTTTGAATTAATCCCCACTTTTGACACATTTCAACTCAATGTATGCTGCGGCACCGTATTCTGAACAGAATGGAGTTGCAGAAAGTTTGGTATGCACGTATCATCTCAGGCAGAATAATAATTTTAAAGTATAGGAAATTTTTTTGTATCATAAAAATTTTACAGCGTTTTAAAAATAACAAAAAACAGTGCGGACCATGCTTTATTTTGAAGAAGTTATTCCTTACCAGTCACTATAAACCAACAGATAATATTACGAAATTATAAAAAAAAATATAGTTGTAGCCACATAAAATCAAATGTGTTGATACGCAGATGTATTAAGATGAGGGAAACGGGATGATGGGAACTAATAAAAGGAAACGATAAATAAAATGAAAGTTATAGAAATTTTAAATTTTATGTTTTAACTTAATGCATAAATGCTTCGTTAAAGTGTTTGTTTTACACCAAGGTAGTTCACCTGATTTTATTTCCTCTTGTTCGTATGTTTAACTACAAAAAAATAACCGGGAAATATTAAACCAAACCCTCTCAATTACATAGAAATTTCAATCAGATATGATCGGTAATTCAAAACCAATTCGACAGCGAATACTTTTTTCAACATGTTTTTTTTTCTTTTCTATTGAGTTGTTATTTTCTTTTGTGGAAATAATAATATTTATTTTTTTTTCCCATTTAGCCAAAAGAGAAATATTATGAAAGATAACTTCATAACAATATACATACATAACATAATAACAATATAATCGTTTTACAGTGGATACTAAAAACAATTGTTAAACACTAGAGGCAAATTGCAGATTAAATGAATATAAATATTATGACGGCACTAGCAAATAATCGTAAAAACGATGCGGCCTGTGGATGAGTCATAAAACTAGAGAAGTTAATACCTGGTGGCGAGTTAACGAAATTTATGTGAAAGCTTTTAAAATGATTTAATTTAAAAAATTCGATTTTTTCTTTTAATTTTACGAGCTTTTCAAGTCTTTTCAATATTGGAAAGGTAGGAAAATTCATAATAGAAATCATACTTGGTCAGATTTTATTGGCATTGAAATTGCAGCATCATTAGAAGCACTAATTTAAAGGCTAAAAAAATTTCATTACCAATGAATGGCAATTATTTTACTTTTAATTAATATCTTTTCAATCATTTGTAACGTAATAGAACAAATTCACAAAAAAAAAACTAATTAAAATGAGGAAAAATTAACTTGTAAAAAAAAATATGCTTTTCAAAAAAAGTAAAACGAAGTAACAAAAAAAAAAAAAACAAATAGCAACCCATTTATCAATAAAAAACAAATAAGAAAATTATAGTCGGTCTAGAGCGACTATATGATACCCTATACCATGCGTTTAGAGACCCTATCTCATAGGGCCAACTAACTGGACATAGAAAATAAGCATAAACAAAATTTTGAGAGGGATTTTTATTATTTTTTTTGGCTGCAGATATGAAAAAGTTCATATCGGATGCTATATCTATATGGGAACTAGGCCCAAAAATGGACCGATCCTGACCATGTTTGGTAAAGTCTCTTGTATTTTGCAAATATATATACAAACAAAATTTGAGAAGAATCAGTGCAATATTTTTGTTTTTTAATAGATTTCAGTAAAGATCAGGAAGCATACGGATCGTTTTTGGACTACTTATTAATGGAAGTAATAAACGCATAAAAACCCAATTTGAGTAAGATATATATGACAATTTGGATCTTATGGCAATTTATGTCGATTTCATAGCGGTCATTTGTATGGGGGCTAGGTATGAACATTGACCGATACTCACCAATTTCAACAGCATTCAGCCTATGGCCGATAACAGCTTATATGTCAAATTTTATCAAAATATATTCATATATGCGCCCTGCAGTTTGATTACAAGGTTTACATGGACACACAGACGGACGGACGGACGGACGGACATCGTTAAATCGAATCAGATAGTGATTCTGATTCGATCGGTATAATAAAAGATGGGTCTAGGTCAAATATTTTTGGTAGTTACAAACAGCAGCACAAAGTCATTATACCCAAACTACATAGTGGTATAGGGTATAAATATTCGTGGATATATCTGAAATAAATGTCATCATAAAATTTGTTCCTTATTACCATAAACCCAAAGGCAACTTCAGACATACATATTAGGAAATTACTTTTAAAGAAACTAATTAATATTAGTTATATATATTCCTGACACTTATAACGAATGGAGTTGATATAGCGATGTCTCTCTGTCCGACTATAGACATCAATATTACACCCGCTGAGCTGCTCATTTTTAGTGGAAATGAATCATCGAAATTTGTTCAGCCATTTGTAATGAAATAGAATAAATTCACAAATAATCTTATCCATAAAAACACATGATTTGCCGTGACTATTTTTAAATTAATTGATTGGATGAGGGGAATTGGGTATTAAATCACTCCGTGACTGTGCGTGAATATGCGTGACTGTGTATGATTATGTCGAAGTTAATCTTCCTTTACAGCAAGTATATCGACTAAGTTTGAGATTGATTGGATGAGGAGAAATCCGTTTTAAATCTCTCCATCACTGTGCGTGACAATGCGTGACTGTGCGTGACAAAGTCAAAGTCAATCTTTTCTCACAGCAAGTGTATGGACCAAGTTTCAGATCGATCGGATGAGGGGAAATGACATTTAGATCACTCCGTGACCACCAAAAGTAGATACTAACCCTCTTTTTCAATTGAAAAATATTCATGGCTATTTCTGATATCAATGTCATCATGACTGCTATACTAAAATTAATTCCTTAATACGATAGGCAACTCTAGACATACGCAAAAATCATGTGATATTGCGATGTCCGTCTGTTACTTTATGGAAAACACGATCACAACCTAAAAAGTTTACATGGCTTATTCATTTTTAGTTCAAATAATTCACTGACATCATGAGCAGGTCGCTGCTGAAAATCGTCAAATTCCGTTTTACAGTTCCCGAGATTTAAATGAAAATGTATCAAAAATCTTGATTTTGATGTTATTCTTGTTAATGTTGTTATTTTAACTTTTGTACTTTGTGTGTGACAGCTGTAATATTTATTGTTGTTGTAGTCGTAGTGTTTGTAACGTACCAAAAAATTAATTTGTGACACTAAAAAGTGTGTACAGATCCTTATAACAACTAGCGCTTTCGTCTATCTGTTCAAATTATGCTCAAAATAAACCTTTTACCTGTTTCAGCTTACGATAATATTGTTAGCCATTATTTAGACCAGGTTGACATGATTAAATATGCAGACACCTCTAAAAATGATAAAACTGAGAGTGTTTCTTGTAACAGTTTATACTTTCAACTAGACTAGACTCAGGTGGATGGTCTCAAAGCACAGCCGATTTAAACAGAATTTAATATATATAAGATTGTCATTCCGTTTCTGGCGCATCGAAAAATTAATTTTCAACCCCATAACGTATATAAGCGCCCCGGTAGGTGAGTAGTTAGCGTGCTCACCTACCATGCGGGGGTCGTGGGTTCGATTCCCACCAGAGACTTTGGTTTGTCGCTGCAAAAAAAAAAATAAATAAATAAAATGTACACACTACTCCCTCTTTTCTCCTTCCTATATCTATATCTTTCCTGAGATCAACACAATGCACTGCATCTGTAGGGGGCATCCCCTGAGTGTTGATTAATAAAAAAAATAAATAAAAAATAAAAATATATTCTTGGTTCTTACAGCAACTAGAATCGATATATAACGATACCCGTCAGCCCGTCTGTCTGTATGTCTGTTGAAATCACGCTCACTCAAAAACAGATTATCTATCAGGAAAGCCAAGATAATATTGTTGGCATTACTTAGAGCAGGTTGGTTAAAGCAATGATTAAAAACTGGAAACACTACTAAAAATGCAAAAAGTTCAATTTATACGTTGTAATAATTTAGTATTAAATTTAGCAGATATTACAATAAACATAAATCCTGAATTTAACACTCTTATGCCCGTTTTCTCAATAGACGATTATCTTTTATCCCAACGAGAAACTGCCGATTAAAGGAATATGGTTTTTTCAATGTCTGGTTTGCTTCTATTTTGTCGCAAAGCTAACCGGCACTCATCTGCCAATAATTTATTTATCGTACGGATAAATTAAGTTGGAAACACAACTGGGATAAACAACGAATTTTTCGTTCTGAATATTCGTCGTCAGAAATAAAACACGTTTGGGTATATGAAAATTCACATAATCGGTGTGTCGAACGAAATACGTAGTGCGTAACAAACTCTGCGATAGGTTTATTTCTATTACTTACGCCGACGAACGACGAATAAATTGGTGTAGAGTGGCCGTATTTTATTTTAGTGTTTCAAATATTTTAGTAAATAAAATTATTTTTGTTTTTAAGAATTGTTTTATATTTTATTTATAACTTATAAGTTAAATAAAATCTATTTTTAATTATATAATTTTTTACATAGTTTTTTGTTAATATTTATTTTTTTTCGGCTAGTGCTTCGTTTTTTTTTTTTAATATGGTCACACTATCAGCTGCAACATGTAAACAAAAATAGCATAAAATTAATTTATTAATGAAAATTTCAGATTTAAAAAATTAAACGCTGCTGTAAAAATAAAGGCATTTACCATCGTTAGCATGATGTTAACAATTGTAATAACTCGTACAAATTTAAAAATTCTTTTATTCATATTTTTCCAGTATTTATTTCTATAAATTACAAACAATTTCAAATGACGTTACGTGAATTCGTCGTAATTGTATTTCATTCGACGAATTTACGCAATGAATTGTTGCCGACAAATTCGTCGAGCTGTGCGAAATTCGTCGTTCGTCCCAGTTGCGTTTCCATTTTTATTCTCCCAACTTTCATATCAATTTTAAGAGGCATTGCCAACTGAAAATAATTCTACCAACTTTCATACGTATTTTTAGAGGAATTGCCAACTGAAAATAACGTTTTTGTCGGTACATTGGGAAAACCAAAATTGTTAACCGGCAGTTTATCGATCCAATAAATTTATGTCCTGGCTAACTAACAGGCAGTTTGGCGATACAATGAGAAAACCGGCATTACTCTTTTTCATCTGAAGCATTATTAATGGTCATAAAATTTTAATTAATTTATTAAAAGGCGTTAGCATTCATAAAAGTCATGGTTATCCCCCAAAAAAATTGCTTGGCATTGACGTCAATTAAATTTCAATGAAATCATCAGTTAACTAGTCCATTTAATGAGTGATAAAAACTAAAAGTTTAATTAAACGCCTTAACGCAATTTTAGTAAGTTTTATGGGGGCCAATTGTATAGGGACTGAATTCAAAGGCAAACAAAGGCATATGTACAAAATCTTGCGAAAATACATTTATACTTACGACTTGTAGTTTGATTTGAAGGTTTACATGGACAAGCAAAGAGATAGACAGATGGACGGACATCGCTAAATTGACGTAGAATGTGGTTCTTTACATAGCCCAACTATATATTGTATTAATTGACTCACAAATATCTGTCTTCAGGATTATGTAAACTTTATATTCAAATAGCAGAACAATTTAATTGAACTTTTTCCTTTTATAATTTTATACGTAAGTTCTGGCTCAATAATAGAATTCGTTTTCAAAAAACTAAATTTTGTGGCCACCGATTGCAAAAATCTTATCGCTATTTAATAGTAAACATATCGCAATTAAGGCACAACAAAAATGGATCAAAATTATGAAAATTACAAAATAAAAAAAAAATATTTATATTTTAAATAAGGAGTTTAAAAAATATATAAAGGGTCCGCCATCTAACGTTTTTTTTTTCAACTAGTGCTTATTTCGTGAATGGTAACACTTAGCTCATGTCTGGTTTGACAGGTAATTAGTTTTATCCTTCCGCTGAACGAATGTGGTTGTGTATACGCTTGAACAACGCTGGGAAATATTGCGACATTACTTTGAAAATCATAGTTATGTTGCAGAATGTGTGCGAAAATTGCGTACGGATTTTGGAAGAAGAGAAGCACCGTCAGCTCCGTATGTTCGTTGTCTTGTGAAAAAAGTGAAGAAACTGGCATCCTCAACGATAAACCAAAGCGTAAAAAGCCAAAAACAGTGCGTACACCCGAGAATATTGCTGCTGTGGCAGAAAGTGTGCGTGAAGCGCCATCAACATCAATTCACCGTCGTTCTCAAGAATTGAACATTTCGGAGGCATCATTCAGACGAATTTTGCATAAAGACCTTGGTAGGACGCCATACAAAGCCCAATTGATTCAGGAGTTGAAGCCAACTGACCATCCAATGCGTTTTCGCTTCGTGGGCCTACGATCGACTTACAGAAGATGCCGATTTTGCCAAAAAAAATCATCTTTTCAGATGAAGCTCATTTTGATCTTGGCGGGTATGTAAACAAGCAAAATTGTCGCATTTGGGGCACAGAAAACCCGCACGCATACATTGAAAAGCCGATACACCCAAAACGAGTCACTGTTTGGTGCGGATTTTGGTCCAGAGGCATAATTGGGCCATTTTTCTTCGAAAATGAGCAAGGAGTGGCCGTTACAATCAATTGCGATCGTTTTCGGGCCATGTTGAACGAATTTTTGTTAACAAAAATTGAAGATGAGGATATTGGCAACATTTGGTTTCAACAGGACGGCGCTACGTGCCACACAGCCGAAGCTACACTCGATGTTTTGCGCCCTGTTTTTTAAGATCGCATTATCAGCCGCAGAGCGGATGTCGTTTGGCCACCTCGGAGCTGCGATTTGACACCGTTGGGCTATTATTTGTGGGGTACCCTCAAAGATAAGTGTTACGCCAACAAGCCAGAGACAATTGACGCTTTAAAGGACAATATTCGTGAAGCCAGCCGAGGCAGCCATTTGAATGAAATTATTTTCCATTATTAACCGGAAGGATTGTACTTTCAAATAAAAAAAGAAATTTGAATATTATATTCAGTAGTTTTTTTTTATAGCATTTTCAAAAAAAAAAAAGTTATTTGGCGGACCCTTTATTATCACTGCACCCTTTTCTGTTAAGTTGGCAGGGTGATATTCTTTGAAAATGGTGTATTTGAGTATGACCTATACATTTAGAGAGCCCTTTTAATGATCGGCCATCTGGTAGAGAGTAAACAGTTGTTTCTCCCTTCTTCTTCAGGTAAGGACAGGTTAAAAATTATTCATATTGATGAAATTTAAGATGAAATTATTCGCAAATAGAAGTTAGTGTCGTGCAAACACAAGTGATATTTGAATACAATCGAAAAAAGAAAACAAAACATTTATTTATAAAAAACATGGAGAACTTTAGTTATAAAGAATTGAACGACGAATATTTTCGAAACAAAAACAAAAGAAGATATTAATAGTTACACTCGAAGAAAAGTAAACCTAAATTCCTAGACTATCGAAACACAATTAGAGTAACAAAAGAATTTTTCGGTTGCCCTGAAAAATTTTAAAAAATGCCAAAATCAAGTTGAATGAAGCAAAAACAGATTTTAAAGGCGATTTGTGTATTTGTTAGAGGGCGAAGTTATTATGCAGATCACTTCAGAAAGTACAAATCAAAACACTGACGGGAGACCAAGAATATCACAGGACAAATGTAGCGATAGATCTAAAAGGAGGATGCTGCAGGATATCAATGTAGAAATAGGATGTATAAAAATTCACTGAAAAAGTTGTTGTCCAATGAAAACAAAATGGCTTCTTTAAACATTCAAACGGTAAGCGAGCAAAAAGATATTTTAAATGAAGAAATATTGTTATTATTTCTGGATTTTATATTAACAAAACAGCAATATACTCAGCTCAGATCATTACACAAAAGCTGCTAGAAAGGACTGCTTTCCATCAAAGGACTCTTTTTCAATCACACCAATTTAGGCAGAGGAAATGTTACAATATTTTCTTGATATTGCTGCAATAATTTGAAGGAACTGTGTTGAAGAAATATGGAAACTGCAAGCTAGCAACTTTTTGCAAATGGGGATGTGATGGTTCTTCTGGATAAAGACAATACAAGCAATCTGTATGTAAAAATACTTCAGACACAGATATGTTTTTGGTGTCACAGATATGTTTGCAAAGAAAAGATATTTTGAAGAATCAAACACAATATTCCATGAAATACCACAGAACAATAAAATTTACATTTAAAATGGAAACCGTTAAAAGACAAGTCAGTAATACCAGTGTACAATTTTTTTTTTTTTGTATACATCACCACTCGTGGGATATCCCCTATTGAAGCAGTGTACTGTGCTGGTATCAGGAAAATATGATATGGGTAGGAGGAAAAAAGTAGTAGTATCTATGGAAATTTGCCTTGAATTTATCGATATTGTAAGTGATAGGAAATACCTCAGCGGGAAGTTTGTTCCTTATACGGCTTGTGGGCTAATGAGCAAACTTTCGCGATAATGCGATGTCGCATTACCTGCAAATGGATGTGGTCTAATAGATGAGTGAGTGGTGTAGAAAAACATGCCCTCCAGGCATCAGTTCACTTATCTCAGCAGAACACTTCCCATTGCAATACTATAATAGAGTGTAACACAACCAACATTCCGACGATGCTCCAACGTGTCAATAGAGTTGGTTATCCTACTGTTATTGATAAGCACCAACGCCCTCCTTTGCGAACTGTCCAGAATCTTCAAGATAGACTGGGAATCCTCTGCCCATATATGGGAGTTTTATTCCGTTTTTGGTCGGATATAGATGGTATAAATAGTAAGGCGACCAGATGGGGTGAAGTATTTCTAACATCGACCTAGGCAGCCTAAGCACTTGAAAGCTTCTTTCGACAATTGAAAATTGTGTTTATTCCAACACACTGGATTTTCATGCTCAGAACATCAAGATCGTCTTGTTCGTCAATATCTACACCCTCCATGGATACAGATGACATTTGTGACTCCATGACCCGACTATGGGTCAAAAAACAACATTGAGTCTTACGGGTATTTAAATTGACACTGTTCACTCGACCCCACTTAGGGATTGTCAAAAGGTCTTGATTGAGGGTGTCATTCATATATTGTCTAATGCCCTCAAGCACCTTAAGGCTTGGCCTTTGATCGAGTGAATATGAATGACAAATATAGCTGTCGTCTGCAAAAGAGTAGATAGGATT
This sequence comes from Cordilura impudica, assembly GCA_963682025.1. Classification (NCBI taxonomy): domain Eukaryota; kingdom Metazoa; phylum Arthropoda; class Insecta; order Diptera; family Scathophagidae; genus Cordilura; species Cordilura impudica. The sequence goes on along the minus strand of OY821521.1, from coordinate 156,109,756 downwards.
GAAAAATAAGAAAAAGTGAAAGAGAAAGGACAGAGACTTGCGGTACTTCTGCGTTTAACTGAAACCCTTTGAACGAGACCCCATCTAAAACAACACGTATAGTACGATTTCTGAGAAAACTCGGTATAAAACGAGAGAAAGCTTTACCAACACCAAAAGCAATTAGTTTTGACAAGAATGCTCTGTGGAAATATGCAGAGCAACAATCTTACTTTCACCGAATCGATGAATGGACTGACTACAATGTTCCGAAAGAAGCGCCATCAGGTCTCCCGCAGAACGACTCTGCGAAAGCCATACTGTCTGTCGTTAAGCATTAAATTGGTCTCTAAGTAGTTCACAAGATGGTAATTCACCATGGCCGGATATTGGCAATCTTCCAACACAAGGGATAGGTAACTACCCATACGGTACGAAGAGTTAAAAAGGATTGTCAATGGGCACGATAGTGTCGAAGAACACTGTTTCAGTACCAGTACTGATATACCATCTGCATCCGGTGACTTGTTTACATTGAGCTCTGCAAGTAACCTCTTAACAGTACGAGCTCGAAAGCATACCTTGAGCATATTATGAGGTACTCTTTCGAGTTCGAGCAGTGTTTGATGACTTTCCGGGAAGAAGGAATTACTTGCGAAATGTTCAGCCAGGTTAGCTTTATCAACCAGGTCAGTGAATATAAGGTAATTTTTTATAAGATTTGGAATGGAAGAACTAGCATTGCCCTTTACTCTTTAAACGAATGACCAGAAGGTCTTACTTTCCATAGGGACAGAAAGGACTTTAGTTCTGAGACGCTAAGCACTTTGGCGCATTTATCTCTCGCCCCTTTGCTTAGGAGATCAGTATTTGTATTTTTATTCACACGCCACATACTGAATGCTACCAATTAAGCTATCAATTAGATGGAACAGTAGACAGACTTTGACTGACGAGGCTTTGACCAGCTGCATTATATGCATAAAAACATCAAACCAGAAAAATCATCAGATATACTGATGTGTTTGAACTATCATCGCTAGAAACAAGAATACGATTTATGGAACACACTGAAAATCAGTTATGATTTCGATTTTAGACCTACGGGATCAATAAGAATCAACGACACCAACAAGGAGTTAAGTAATTTAAAAAAGGAACATGTTCAAGAGGAAAATCTGAAGCTTGATTTGATTATAGATTACCCAAAGCAAGAATCGGGTAAGACAAATTACAGGAAGATTCGTGTCAGATCCCAAGTTATCATCTGAAATAGCGCATGTTGAAGTAAGCCATCTTTTAAGATTGAAAACAATTATGGAAGTACTAGCGTGATGTCAACAAATTGACGCTAGAAAATGTGACGATTATGTTAAAATAAATGCAATAATATACACAACCAAATACCGATGGAAAATATGTCTACAACAGTCCTTTAAATCCTTCATCGTGTAAAATATATTTTACCAAATATCAGGAAAAAAGAATAGGGATTGCAGATTTTATAGAGAGTACATTACTAGAAAATGTCTCGAAATGTTTTAAATGAAAATCTGTTTAATTTAGTATTAGCAAGTTCGGATCCATTCACCTCTAGCATTCGAAATTAACCCTTTCGGTACCATGGTGACACCGGTGTCACAAGAATAATTTTTTTTTTTTTTTTTGTTTTTAACTATCCATCCAATTTTGATAAGTTTTGGGTTTATGGAAAGAGAGCTAAAGGTTCTTTAATTTCTTCTAAAAAAATTTACAAATATTTTTTTGATAACGGTACTGGAGCAGATCAAAATGACATAATTGTACTTTTTTTTTGTAAATTTTCAATCGCTGTGAATATCTACAAATTTATTTCGTGTGATAAACTCTTTTGATATATAGTAGCGAAATCTTTATTATAAAACATAATATCTCAGATTTTTAAAATTTTGCATAGTTTCGCCACAAATTTAAATTTTATATTGTGAAACCGGTGTCACTATGGTATTCAAAGGTAATTTTTTACGAACTTTTAGCAAAACTAAAAATTTCACAGGTTGGCCATGAAAATTCAAAATATCGATTTGTTTTGCATAAGCGAAAAAATTCAAAAATTCAAAACCAATTTGTAGTACTAGGCGTATATTTTGGTCTTTGCCATGATTTTTTAATATCAACGCAGTTAAGTGTAGTAGTCTGAATGAAGCGTTTCATGTGTATAGTGACACGTAAAAATAATAAGTAGCGAAGCAGTAAATTAAAATGAACCGTCAGCGTACCTTCTTGATTAATGAGCGCGAAATTGCCCAAATATTGATAGCATCAGACAGTGAAGACGATGAGGATAACATGCATTTGGATGATGAAGACGTCGCATTTTTAGAGCAGGGCGAAGTTTTGAATTCCGAAATGGAAATTATCATTGAAGATGTTGTCGGTCAGCGACTTACTGCACTATCACCTGATAAATTAACACCAACCCCGAAAAAGGAGAAAAATGTACCCCTAAAATGGAAAAATAGGCCTGAGTATACCACACCAGAATATATTGAAAGTGAAACTGATTATGTTTACGGAAAAGTTTTGAAGCTTACTTTTAACTCTGGCGATGACTTCCCAAGTGTTTACGAAGTATTTGATTCCGTTGCAGATTTGAAAAAAATGCTTCATTTTATAACTGTGGAAACTAATCGATATGCCATCCAAAATGGGAGGCAATTCGTAACAACGGAAAAAGAAATTGAAGCATTTATTGGCATAACGATGGCTATGAGTATTCACAAATTACCATCTTATAAGCAATACTGGTCCACGAATCCACTTTTATCAGTGCCTTTTGTTGCAAATGTAATGACTCGGAAGCGATATGAAGATATAAAAAAAATTTACATTTTGCCAATAACGAAAATCAACCAGATCGTACAGATAGTAATTATGACCGAGCATTTAAAGTGCGACCAATAATAAACCATTTCAATGAGGCATTTGGTAGTTCATTGACTGCCACAAAATCGCAATCAATTGATGAGCACATGATTAAATTCAAAGGAAGGAATATTATGAAGCAATACATGAAAGCTAAGCCAATTAAGTGGGGCTTTAAAATGTGGTGCCGATGTGACTCCCAAACTGGCTACCTCTTTGAGTGTAATATTTACACCGGGAGAAAAGAGAATGCGGAAATTGGGCTTGGCGAATCAGTTGTGCTCGAATTGGCAGAGAACGTTTGCAATCTTGGTGTTGAACTATACTTCGACAAAAATTTGCTAATTAAACTTAAAGATATGAAAATTCGCGGTTGTGGAACGATCCGAAGTAACAGAAAAAACCTTCCTAAATTTTTAAGCGACAAAACTATGAAACGCGGAGATATTCAAAGCTTCTGCTCCGCTGACATCGCAGTGGTAAAATGGATGGACAACAGAGCTGTATTCCTTGCATCCAACTTCATCGATCCTTTCGAAAAAACGTTAGTAAAACGGCGTGTTCAGGGCTCGTCTGAAAAAATCAATATACATTGTCCACTTATGGTTTCAAGTTATAATAAAGGAATGGGTGGCGTGGACTTAATGGACCAAAGGAAGGTAATATATAACATTCATAACATTCAATATTTTGGAAGTCATACTATTATTTGTTTGCTTATTATTTACAGGTCTATTACGAATACGATCATAAATCAATTAGGTTTTACTTGCGTATATTTTTTGACCTCCTTGATTTGGCTATATCAAATGCGTTTATTATATATAACAAAATAGCAATTCAACATGGTCGTGCTTCTACAACACTATTTGACTTTCGATTGCAGCTGTGTACACACTTGATCAACGAGTACACCAGTCGTCAAAGGCCTTCAAAAATAATATCAGTTACCCAAAAAGTTACCTTTGAGTACCATGGTGACACCCGTGTCACACTAAAATTTTAGCACTTGGAGGCAAAAACCCAAAATTTTCATGAAAAATTGTAACAAGAAATAGGGGTCAGAGATCACGAAAATGTGCTTCGTTTTCCGATAACTCTTCTAGTTTTCCTATGGTACCGAAAGGGTTAATGGGAATTAGAATATCTGATTTTAGATGAAGAAGCGAAAAGTCTGCTACTGGACAAAAATAATACAGAACTGAATATCGAATATTTGAAATCAATATGGCAACTAAATGAATAATAATTATAACTAGTATACTCCTGCACTCGAAATTCGACTGCAAAATCTAGGAAATATTATTTCTTCATTGAATTTTTTTCTTGCAATATTTTTTTAAGTTTTATATATAAAAAATTTATGAATATTCAAATGAGCCTAAAGGTAGGCTAATCAATTTTGGCAATTCACAATTCAACACAAGGTGTTGATATACAATTGAAATCATTCGCATTAATAGGGCGTAACGAACTATTATACATATTTTATTTTAATTAATTTAAAATATTTTTAAGACAGATTAAAAATAAGTTTTATCATTCTCAGCTTGTCCTCCATATGAACTATAACTATGCCAATTTTCACATTCCTCCGTGCCCGCATATTGCTTAAAAAGGGAACTAAAAAATTTACCTTCACGTATTAATAACAAAAATTTACAAAAAAAAAAGTTTATGATTAATTTTGTTAAGTGGAAAACCTGTTAAAAAATTTTCCCAAGTATTTTTAAATGGTTTTTTCACATTTTTATGCTAAATGCTAAAAATTATTGAAAGTTCAACTGTGACCTTGAATTCGTCAATAACTACTAAAGCGATCTTAATTAAATTGGAATTGGGGAAAAGTTCAAGGAGTTATCTGTCGAATAAAAAAAGTAGTAAAACATCTCAATTTAATTAAAACTTAAAGAATTTTGGCCAACAAAAAACGATTCTTACACAATGTGCACCGCTGAAATTAGTGAAAATTTAAAAATAAATTTTATTCTCAGCGAAGAAATGAGCAGCCAATTAGCTAATTTTTTTTGGGATCTAGATAAGGTGAATAGTAAGATCTTCATCAATGAAACTGTCCTTTATGGATCTACGAACAGTTATGTTTTAGATTTTTAACTTATTTTTTTATAAATAATCTTATAATCTTTAGGTTAATGTCTTATACAATAAATTAATTCGTCTTTTGATAAAAATTATTCCAAAATTATATTTTATAATATTTGTTAGCCAGTGTTTACGAAACTTATGATACCTAAGCATGGCTCCCATGACTGGGTGAGCGACTGACTGACTAACTGGTTGGCTGCATGAGTGACTAAATAACGTTTTTTCTCTGCATACCATACAACACTTGCATCACATCACGCCATACATCACTACGCAACTTTATCATCACCATCATCAACGTCATCAACGGCGTCGTCGTCTTCACCATTATTATCTAAATCATCAGCTTCTGTGTTTCGAGTTGTTTACATTTTCTGTTATTTTTGTTTTTGCTGTCTTTATTCTTCAGAAAAAAAAATGGTTTTTTCTTCTTTAATTTCACTTTCATTTGCTCAAGCTTATGTATAACGACAGCTTAAAGGCATTTTCTGTTTCTTTGGTCTTCTATGGTTTGTGGTTATAAGTTCCAGTACCAGCAGCAGCAACAGTATAACCAGTACGAATAATGTAATGCCAATGCAAACCAACCAACCAGGCATTCAACCATTATGGAGTGATTTAAATGCCAATGCATACATAATATACGACATAACAAGAAAGGCATGTTCGCTATTAGATTGTCATATTTTCATATCTATATATATATATATATATATATATATATATATATACAGATTTATAAATTTATATGAAAATATACAAATTTACTATACACGTTGTCTAGCATGGGTGGCGGTTAGAGTAGGTCGAATTTTTACAAATTACACTATATTAAAAACAATGTGAAACAAATTTGTATACATAAGTACATATTCGGAAAAAAAGTCGACTACAAAAATGATCAATTATTAACTTTTAAGTGAAGACTAAAATACTTAATACTCAAATTTTATGAATTGGAAACGAAACTCTCTTTCGGTAGACTTTCATGGATGCAGTAAATTTTATGAATTGGAAACGAAACACTCTTTCGATAGACTTTCATGAATGCAGTATGACCGACAACACTTATTAGAAAAAGTTACATACACCTATAACTAAAACTGTTATAGAGAGAAAGAAAAAATAGAAACAAGTAAGAAAATTATAGACGGTCTAGACCGACTATACGAAAGTCTATACCATACGTTTAGGGAGCTCAGGTCAGTAATATTGACGCTGCAGCGATAATGGTGGAAAAAATAATTGTGCTTAGTATTAGATTATTCATTCGGTTAAACCTGATAAAAAATCTTGGCTTAACCAGACTTGCACAGATGCAGTCAGATCCAGAGAGGAAGCATTCAGACTTTGGCGTGAAAATAAAAATTCCGTCACAGGCGAGAAACGGTTGTGCTGAAATACTAAGGCGCGAAAAGTTTCTTCACGATCAGCGTCTTAGTTCTAAAGTTCTTTCTGCTCCCCGGGGCCGCTAGAGCTTTTGGTCATTTGTTAAAAGAGTAAAGAATAATGCTAGTTCTGCAATTCCAGCTCTTATAATGAATGGCCATATATTCACTGACCAGGTTGATAAGGCTAAACTTTTAGCTGAACTTTTTGCAAAAAAATTAATTTTTGCCGGAAGCGATCAACCACAGCCCGAACTCGCAAGAGTGTCTAGCACTATACCTAAAATATTCTTCCGAGCACGTGCAGTTAAAAAGGTTCTTTCGGATCTCAACATTAATAAGTCTCCGGGACCGGCTGGTATACCAGCACTGGTGCTGAAACAGTGCTCTTCGATGCTAGCCAGTCCATTGGCCAACCTTTTAAGCCTTTCGGACCGTGCGGGAGTCTTTCCCTCTTGCTGGAAGGCTGCTAATTTCCAACCAATCCCTAAGAAGAGTGCGGCAAATAACCCTGAAAATTACCGTCCAATTGCGATCTGCTCTCCACTCTCAAAGTTGATGGAGAGCATGATCAATTTCAATCTTGTGACCTACATAGAGGCCAACTCATCTCTTAATGATCGTCAGTATGGCTTCTGTAGAAATCGTTCCACGGGAGACCTGTTAGCTCTACTTTCTGAGCGTGTGTGGCACGGCGCATTGATATCAAAGCTTATTGAATTTGGGGTCGGTAATGACTTCTCTCGATTTATATCGAGTTTTCTCAGAGACCGAACAATACGTGATGCTATTGATGGGGTCTCATCTAATGAGTTTCAGCTTTATTCAGGGGTACCCCAAGGTTCCGCTCTTTCTCCTTCTCTTTTCCTTATCTTTCTGAACGACCTTTTTGGTCAATCTTTTAACTCTATATACTCTTTTGCAGATGACAGCAGCATTTGTTATTCATTTTCCTTTAATTGTAGGCCAAGCCTCTTGGAGGTTGGGGGCAAAAGGCGGACAATGAATGACACACTCAATCAAGACCTGTTAACAATCTCTGAGAGGAATAAAGCGAATAGGGTTGATTTTAATGCGCTGAAGACCCAATGCTGTATGTTGACCCATAGGGCCATGGATTCAACAATGTCTTCTGTATATGTGGGTAGTATAGGTATTGAGGAGTCGGATACTCTTGGCATGAGAATTCAATGTAATGTTCGTTGGAACGAGCATGTTTTTCAAGTTTCGAAAGAAGCATTCAAGTGTCTTGGTTTTCTAAAACGGTGCAAAAATTACTTCACTCCCTCTGATCTCCTTAAAATCTATACCAGTTACAACCGACCGAAAACGGAATGCAACTCCCATATATGGGCAGGAGCTTCAAAGTCTATTTTGCAGCTACTGGACCGTGTGCAAAGGAGGGCGTTGATGCTCATCAATGACAGTAGGGTATCGAACTCTGAATCTTTGGAACATCGTCGGAATGTGGGTTATGTAGCACTGTTCTACAGATGCTACCATGGGAATTGTTCTTCTGAGATTAGCGAACTTATTACAAGTTCCGGAGTTTCGGTTCGCTCTACCCGCTTCTCTAGTAAATCACATCCGTTTGTAGTTTATTGTCCAGTTGACCGCACAACGCATTACAGAGAGAATTCGTTTATCAGTCGAACTAGCCGTATGTGGAATAAACTCCCCGCAGAGGTCTTGCCTGACAGTTATAGTCTAATAATATTTAAGTCAAATATCCACAAACACTACTCCCTCTTTCTTCTTTGAGTGGCATTGTTATTAATTTTTTTTGGCTGCATGTATGGAAAAGTTCTTATCGGAAGCTTTATTTACATAAGGACTAGGTCAAAAGCGGACCAATTCTGACCAAATTTGATCAAATATGAGAAAAATCTGTGCAGTATATTTGTTTTTTAATAGATTTTAAGGAAGACCAAGAAGCGGATTTATATAGTGGCTATGACTAAAAATTTTCTTACAAGGTTTATTTTTGAAATACTGGTTAAAATAAACGGACAAAAAACCAGACGTGATGAACAAATTTTTATTTTGCTGGGACACCTACATATTTAGTTATTATATTTTAAGCTCACATCTAAAAATTCAACATCACTTACAAAATATTTGAATTCTTTGAATAAATTGTCTTTCATTAGCTTGGAATCACATGTGACCCCAAGTCCAAAAGGGTTAATGGGGTCATATTATTTTTCCGAAACCCTAGGCTATTAAGATAAAATCTAATATTGAAAAGTAGAAATCTGATTAATTTTTGATACAAAGTGTTTAGAAAGAACACATTTACTGAATGTTTCACAAAAATTTAATTTTTTACGAAAACCTTAAAAAAAAATCATCGTAAAAACATTATACCAGAGGGGTTCACCTAAAAATTTAAATTTAATTTAAATTTAATTTAAATTTAATTTAAAAATTAAAGTGCCAGATCCATTCTTTTTAAATTTTGTTTAAGAAAATTTTTTTAAACTTGAAAAATAAGTTTTCAAAACTTTACCAAAAAAAAAAATTACCCATTTTCGATCTCATTAAGCAATAGCTTAACAACGTGGTAATAAAACATCAGAGTGCTTATAAGTATAGAGACCAAAAAAATTTTCGGCTTTAGTTAATTTCTCAAAGTTGAAAAAAGTGCCATCAAAGTGGTCTGGTCCATTTGCTGTTTCTTGGCGAGTTTTTATTCGATTTGAAATTGTTTCATATACCAGCTTGTCGAAAAAATTTAAATATAGAAAGAAAGTTTCGCAAAATCTGAAAAATGTCATATTTTCCCCATATAAACACAATTGAAATATTCAATCAATTTTCGGCGCGACTTTTTTTTCTCCGATTGTCCCCAATCTTCACATTTGTTAGTTTTATATATGAAGGCAACAAAGTAGACCCCAACACTCCCCAAAATCGCATATTCATTTTTAAGGACCATTCTAATGCCCCACTGCAAATCCAGAAATGCAGTTTCTGTTACAAAAAATCTCTGTGATGTAAAAAAAGATGACAATGACCACTAAGATGTCCAAATCAGACCCCCCGACCTCTCCTTCAGTGCGATTACTAAAAAGCAAAGTATACACCAACAAACCTCAGACCATTGAAAAGTCCAACATTCGTACCTAAATCATTGCTATACGGTATGCTTGAAAATGTTCTAGGAAATGTAGGAAAAAGGGCACATTTTGGCGTGACCTATAGAGAGGCCCATTTTATTTGATGTTGTATTCAAAAAATTGTCCAAATAAAATGAAAGGAATCAAATTAAAGGAGTTGGGCAACTAAATTTAGCTGTGCTGAATCTCTGGTAGCTTCCACATCGGTTTTGTGGTCTCTTTCATGTCTGGACTTATTGCTCTAATTATAACAAATTTTTTAGAGGTGTCTGCATCCTATTGACATATTTCGGCACTATGATGGCCGATTTATCCCATTTTAGATAGCAACCTGCTCGAGAAAATTACCCAGGTAAATGGTTTATTTTGTGAAAAATCGCTATGTCTACTTAAGTTGTTATAAGGATTAGGAATATATATAATTTATGGGTAACAAATGCATTTTTCAATGCATTACAAACGGAAGGACAAACTATTATACATATACCCTCTGCACACGGTGCTCAAATTTTAAGTTTTCAAATGTATGATAATATACAAACTTAATCATGTTGGGCAGATGAATGGATTTCTATAAGAGAACATATTCAATTCGTACCCGAAATTTGTGGCAATCCCATTCTAGATCTTTTAAAAACTAAGGAAATAAATAAATTGCACGACCTATACTCGCATGGTTAATTATGCTACAAAACCTTTTCTACGCTAGATTTTCCACCACGTGTCGCAAGTTTATTAAAAGCTAGGAGGATTACTGGATGTTAGTACTAGGGCCTTCTTCAGATGGCCTGTTCTTACGCTACAGAAATCATTCTGCACATCACATTAGCCAACAAGTTTTTGGAATGGGTAATTTGGTACGCTGAATTCGAATCTGTAATTAGTTTTTCTATATCACGTCAGATTTTTGAGATACAAAAAAAATGTTTTTATTCGTTTTTTACATAAAAAATTATTTGTTTATTTATAAATCAATGAATTTTGAACGTCGTGTGTATTTTGTTGGTACGGTTCAACATATTAGAGTCCAGCAATAGTTTCCCAACATGCTTTTGTTCCAAAATCGTTGATAATTCCTTTCAATTTTCATTAAATCTTGGTGAGCACACTCCCCTTGTTCGTCGCTCACCGCACCTAGTTTTTGTGCAAAAAAATATAAATGCGAAAGAAGAAAATGCGTTTTGAGTGACATTCGTGCACCTAATTCGTGACAATTTTTCAATAACTCAGAAATAAATTTTTCTGTACTTTTCATCCTTATTGTTTTCACGATGCTCTTGAAAGATTTCCAGGCAGCATATTCTTTCTCCAATAAACATTGTGAAAAATTGTCATCATTCAATGGTTTCCTGATCTGAGGGCCTTCTTTGGTTTTAGCATATGAAATTTTAGGAAAACCGCTAACAAATATTTAAATGCTGCACCATCTTTGTCCAGAGTCTTGACGAAGTTCTTAAAAAGGCCCAATTTTATGTGCAGCGACGAAAGAAAAAGGTATCAATTAATGGTTTATTTGAAATGTTTTTTTTCCTGGTGAATACTCAGTTCTTTTTGGCCACTCTGTTCTGACGTAATGATAACATGTAGTGCGACTATCCCATAGACAAAGGAAACAACAATATTTTGTGGAACCTCCTTGCATACCAGTCAACAAACCAATGACCAGAAACAGATTAATTTACAGTTATTTACGATGGTCTATACAAAGAAATTTAAACCATAGGTCGGCAAAGCGTAAACTGAGGTTGTGTGTGTGAGCGAACTACCCAGCAAACACGAAATCGAGCGTTTTAAGTTACCATTACCAATGTAGAAAAGAAATTAACAACGAGATTGATATAAAAACGGAACTTTTAATACTACCAAGCTGATTTATTTTCACATACAAATTCTCTGTATTTATACTGTTATGACAATTTCTTATTAATAAAATGTGTTCTAAATTTGACGAACTTAACTTATAGCGTTGCTTGGAAGAAATGTATTTTAAGTCTGAAAAAATTTGTTCACAGAGGTATATATAAGGAAAAAACGGTAAACATTTTAAATAATTTTTTCTTAGTTCGGGAAATGCGAATTTATCCAAATTTATTTTTCGTAATTATTCATCAATTTGAAATGTTTGTTGGGGAAGTATTGCTGAAAAAAATAAAAATGCATCCCCGCATGTGCAACGACGACTAAATGAAAGAGCATAAGTATATGTGTGAAGTGGTCTCTGCACAATTGTGCTATGAAATGCCGACCACTGATTTAAACACACACACACCTTAAGGTCACCACAGATCTTCCATTTACGATCGTTGTATTTGAGTAATGTCGAAATTTCAGTCATTGATTCGTAACTTTCCTTTGTACTAAATGCATGAGCAATTGGTATGGATGGTTTTTCATTCCCATTATGCAAAAGAAGAGCCTTTAAACTTTACTTGGAGCCATCAATAAATAATCGCCATTCAGTTTTGTCGTATGGCTGGTTAATTTTTTGAAATAAACCTTGGACGTTGAAGTGGTTTGGAAACCGATGGGACATTCGCGTAAGTAATATTTTTTCGAATTTTCATATTGAATCCAGCAACTTTTGTCAAACAGAAATAGCAATCGGTTTGGTGGTTAGTTGACTCTTCCCAAAGTGCTGGAATTGAAAAATCGAAATAGATCTTCTTCCCAAGTTTCTGACAGCACAACCAAAATAATGTAATGTGCATATTTTAATGATCCTGAGATTGCAAATCCTTTTGTAGGTTTCTGTCAAATAAATAATTTTGGAATTGTAGTGTCAGTATTGACTGTTTAACAGTATTGCCAGCATACGATAAAAAATGAACAAGACGTGATAGCCCAGATTCGAATTCAGCACACCCAAATTAGTTAAAAAACATGCTTCGTTTCTACAGTAAATTTTTTTTTAAATTTGTAGGCTAGTGTTATCAGGATTTGTCAAATATTTTAAGAATTTCGATTAAAACATATTAAGCGAATCTGATTCATTTACGTTATAAAAATGTTTGAAAATCTGTCTACAATATAGAAATCTAATATAAAATTATTTGAATAGATTTTTTTCTTTTATAACCGTAAATTATTTATTTGTAACCTTACGTAAATTACTAAATCGAATTAATTATATTCAATAATTAACAGCTCTACAGATTCTTTAAAATTGTTAATATATATTGTGAAATAAATAATTCAGATATAATAAAAATAACAAGAAAAACTCAGAAAAAAAATTATATTTTTAAAGTTTTTTTACTTTTTAACTTTTTAAAATTTGTTTACATCGAAATCCCCGAAAGTGTTGATCTGATCTTGTTTATTTTAAATAGCAACTTGCTAAGTATGTCAATAAATAATTCTAACTAAAAACAAGTAAGAAAATTATAGTCGGTCTAGACCGACTATACGATACCCTATACCATGCGTTTAGAGACCCTATCTCTTAGGCCCAACTAACTGGACATAGAAAATAAGCAAAAACCAAATTTGAGTGGGATTTTTATTAATTTTTTTGGCTGCAGATATGAAAAAGTTCATATCGGATGCTATATCTATATAGGGACTTGGTCCAAAAATGGACCGATCGTGATCATGTTTGGTAAAGTCTCTTGTATTTTGCAAAAATATATACAAACAAAATTTGAGAAGAATCAGTGCAATATTTTTGTTTTTTAATAGATTTAAGTGAAGATCGGGAAGCAGCTCTATATGGGGTCAAAGGGATCATTTTTGGACTACTCATTAATGAATGTAATGAACGCATACAAACATACAATTTGAGTAAGATCTATATGACAATTCGGATCTTATGGCAATTTATGTCGATTTCATATGGGTAATTTGTATGGGGGCAAGGTCTGAACATGGACCGATTCTCACCAATTTCAATAGCGTTCATCCCATGGCCGATGAAAGCTTATGTACCAAATTTCATCAAAATACATTCATATTTGCGACCTGCAGTTTGATTACAAGCTTTACATGGACACACAGACGGACGGACGGACGGACGGACGGACGGACGGACATTGTTAAATCAACTCAGAAAGTGATTCTGATTCGATCGGTATAATTAAAGATGGGTCTAGGTCAAATATTTTTGGTTGTTACAAACAGCAGCACAAAGTCATTATACCCAAACCACATAGTGGTATAGGGTATAATGAGCAACCCATCTGATCTCTTGAGGTCGTTATCGTGATTTTCAAAGACGGACATCGTTATATCAACTCCGCTTGTTATAAGGATCAAAATTATATATATTTGAAGGATTCCAGATTTGTTTTTTTTTTTATATTATCACAAACGGTGGGGAGGGTATAAAATAAATAAAATAATTATATTGGGATAAGTGTAATAGATACTGAGGTAGGAAGAATTCGTTTCCAGTTAACAAAGTTTTATACCAAGAACTAGACGTATTCAGGTACTAGTTGAAGTGTAATTTCCAAGATCCATAAAAGACATTTTTCATCCAATGAAGAGTATAAGGATGGCATATTAAGACTATTTGATTGAAACAGAATAGGGACCACATAATTCTGAAAGGGAACGTTGAGTAGATCATTTTTGTAGAATAAACTTATAGTCCAGCTGGTCTTAGTTTTTTTACACTGGGTCAAAGTTTTCATTTTATGGTCGAAGCGAGCATTAATAAAATTATAAAAATATTGTAAGTTAATGTCTGAGGGAATTCTTATTATCAGAGTTATATCGTCGAATTGTATGTGGATTATTTTTGTGGAAGGTCTTAACCCCTAGCTCCTCTTCTTAAGGGTCAATTTGACTCTTTTTTTGAAAGAATCAAAAAAATTCCTTTCAAAAAGGACAAAATTAAAATATTCTACGAAAATTATTTCTGGAAAATTTCAGTGGGGGGCACCAAAGGCACTAAAGTTGTAAATAAAGGTCTTTACTCTTAATTAGCAAAATCGAAAACTTTGACCCAAAGAAACTCAGACCAGCTGAAATATAAATTTATTTTACAAAAATAATCTACACGAATACCCTTTCAGAATTATAAGCTCGCCATAATGTGCCAAAAATGCTGTTGGACAGTGTTCTTATACAAATTTTAGCAACAATCGAATCCAAGAATTATATATATTTCACCTATTTGGATGCTCCTTTTTGCAGTAGAAGCAAAAAATATGTAACGGATTTTTTATTACTAGCAGATTCCAGCCCTCGAAATTCGAGCGCAAATTCTAGGAAATTTTATTTTTTCATTAAATTAAGGCCCTAAAAGTATGATAATCAATAATAGTGAATTCACAAATCAACACAAAAAACAAACTCATTTTTATTACAAATACAATAACAAATTTACTAAACACACACATAGCATTGTATAATGTTAGTAGCAACTTTAAATGCAATTTACTCAAAATAAAGGAAAAAATTTAAAAATCTGTATATCTGCAAAACGGCTAAAAAGAAATATCTTTCAAATAATAAACGTTTAATCACAATTGGGATAAAACGGTAGAGCAAAACATCAGTCACAAGAAATTTATGTTTCACAAAGACCACTTTTTGAAAATATTTTTTTCACTCTAATATTTTGCATAAAACTAGTCCAAGAACAAAAAACAGAAATCAATTTAGTGGATTGACACAAAAAAATATCTGTAGATGATTGAAGATAATAACAATACCCTTTATATTGTGATACCATGATGCAAAAGATTTTACATGTAAACTTATATGGGTTTAAAATTAGGAAAGTATATCGAAATATCCTGGTCAAGGTTTCCTATTTGTATTGCATTTGGTTAGTGTAGTAGTACATATATCTAAAATCAGACCACAACCAACATATGTAACTGCTGGGTAAGTGTTAATATTCTGTTAATGTAACATCGTAACATCGCTAAACTCAACTTTAATTTTAATCATATATTCACACTTTACCTGAAAAAAATAAATATATTATTTTTATATGAAGTAAAGGTGTTTGTTCATATTTGCCTTAACTCATGCATCAATAAATGATGTAATATTTCATAATTTTATACCCTCTACCACTCTCTGAACAGGGTGTAATAAGCTTGTGCTTATCTTTTTAAATTCAAGAAATACCTGATGTCCATACATTCGTCTGTCTGTCTTTCTGTCTGTCTGTCTATGCGTACTTGTAACCTTCTCCGCTAGCTACAGGTTGTTACTGAAAGTATTTGTTGCTGAAATTAGGTATATAAAATTGGTGAAAATTAGTTCATAATGAGACCAAGAGCCCATACAAATCTGAAATGTATTTAACATGTCCTAAGATCCATTTTGTAATACATGTTAGAATATCCTGATCAGATTTGGTTATTATTTGCTTATTATATCCAAACTTCATCATTCCAAAAAGAAAGAGTGTAGGATCAATTTTAGTCATAGTCCCCATTTACTTTTAACTTACGTATGGTCTAATTGCTGCAGACATTATGTAGCTATTACCGTTTTCAACATAAATTGTACAATATTATTGTTATTTAAACATCGCTTAACTAATAAGTTACGATTTGATTTTAATGTTTAAGGAAGTTAAAAGTGAAGTGTGTGAGAAAGTTAAAAATAACGTTATTTTAAAATTGTATAATACTGTTTGTTAAAGCGCCAGCTTTAGCAAATAACAAAATATAATGTATACAAAAAATCCATTTGTGTTTGTTCGTGGTTTAACAAACTAATCTTATTGATATTTTCAGAGTGTTGAACTACTCATTTGGATGAAAAATGTCTTGAAAAAATCGAATGGACGAGTTATGAAAATATTTTTTATACATACTTTTCAAGAAAAGACACTAACCGAAGTAGGACATGTATTTTTATTTTTCCTTATTTATTAAAACGTACTTTTTGAAGAAAATATACCTTTTCAGAAAGGTACTTTGTGAAGAAAGAACAATTCTTTAAGAAAATGTACTTCTTTACGAAAAGATTTTTTTTTAAGAAAATAACTTTTTTAAGAAAAGGTACTTTCTAAGAAATGGTAATTTTTAAGAAAGGGTAATTTTTTAAGAAAGTGTGTATTTTTAAGAAACTTTACCCTTAAAGAAGAGGTACTTTTTAAAGAAAATTTACAATTTCAAAAAAGAAACTTTTGGAAGTAAAGGTGATTCTTTAAGATCATTTACCTCTTTAAAATAAGATAATTTTTTAAGAAAATGTATTTTTTTAAGAAAAGGCACTTTTTAAGAAAATGTACTTTTTTAAGAAAATGTACTTTTTTAAGGAAAGATATTTTTTGAGAAAAGCTACTTTTTTCCAAGAAACAGTACTTTCAAAAAAATTTAATTTTTTAAGAAAAGTACTTTTTTTAATAAAATGTACTTCTGAGGAAGAGGTGATATAATAAAGGATGGGTCCAGCTCAAATATTTTTGGTAGTTACAAACATCAGCACAAACTCATTATACACTAACCACATAGTATTTGGTATAAAAATTGTATAACTATTTAAAGGTCTTAATAAAAATAAAAATCAATGAGATTCTCATATTATTTTTTGCAAGACTTCATCTGTAACCAGAGTTTCTTTTAAGAACTCTAAAATTTAACTTATAAAAAAATTCTCATATTACAAGTATTGTTAATTGAAAATATTTGCAATTTTCCTAACTTAAATTTTTGGTAAACAAATTATCATGTTTTGATGAATTTAGCACGCTAGTTACGTAGAAAAAATTTCAAACTAGAAAGTATAAGCCTTTGAAATGTTATATGCGTTCAAATGTTGTTCTTTAATATTAATAGATTCTAATATTTTTCCTGTAGAATCACTGCAAATCTTAAAGAGCTTAAGACATATTAATAAAAAGTTATTTCCCGAAGACTTGACAAAAAAATTACTATGTTTGATTCAATTATTATCCGTCATTTGACGGATAACTTGTGAATCAGATATTAGTTATCTATTGATTATTATTTTTATACCCTAACCACTATTTGCTTTTGGTATAAATGACTTTGCTGTTTGTACTACCAAAAATATTTGAAATAGACCCATCTTTTATTATACCGATCGACGCAGAATCACTCTCTGAGTCGCCCGTACGTAAGTCTGTGTGTCCATACAAACCTTGTTATCAAATTACAGGTCGCAATTATGAAAAATTTTTTTGACGAAATTTAGTATAGAAGCTTTAATGGCCCATATGATGAACGATATTGAAATTGGTGAAAATCGATGGATGTTCAGACCTAGTCCCCATACAAATGATCCCTATAAAATCGACTTAAATTGCCATAAGATCTAAATTATCACATTGATCCCAATCAAGTTTGGTTTGTGTATGTTTAATACACCCATTATTCAGTAGTCCAAATACAAACTCTGTAGAAAAATTTTTAGTCAAAGCCCCCATAAAAAGATGGTTCCCGATCTTCAGTTAAATTTATCAAAAACAAAAAATATTGCACAGATTTTTCTCAAATTTGGTATTTATATATTTCTTCAAATAATAAGCGACTTTCCCAAATATGGTCGGAATTGGTCCATTTTTCGACCTAGTCCCCATATAGGTATAACACCCGATATGAACTTGTTCATATCTATAGCCAAAAAAATGAATAACAATGCCACTCAAATTTGGTTTATGCTTATTTCCTATATTCAATAAGTGGGACGGAAGAGATAGTCTCTCTAAACCATGGTATAGGGCATTGTATAGTCGGTCAAGACCGACTATAATATTCTTAATTGTCCATTTTACCAAATGGCTTTAAATATAATGCAAATTTTCACAAAAATATATAAACCCTAGAAATAATAATGAAATTAATACACACTTTTTTTGGATAGATTTTGCAATATCTGATTTTCGAAATGTTCTAACTGCCGGTTTATGTCAATGTTATATATCTCAACATTTTCCTTTATTTCTTTTGATATTTAGATTTGTAGGTTAGTTAAAAAAATTTGATAAATGTTCATGTAAACGCTTAAAATTGGTTAGGTGTCTGCTAATATATATTAATCTAAGCATGCAAAGAAGAATTTTTGTTAAATTTTTTTTCCCATTTTCGCATAGACCGACTGCACACCATTGTGAAGACAGGCTATATTATCAGT